>CM060678.1:104089252-104791752 GCA_030686995.1 Artemisia argyi
CCATTCATACTATATATTGTCTTGTTATTATGTTTATGATGTATAAAAATTGGTAAAACAAGTTATGGTATATATATGTTAACTTATGTTAAGATAACAAGAAAACTAGTGACTTTTATAGAGAACCACGACCAAAATAGTATAACTATGATATTGGAAACTTACCTACTGTTAAAGGGGACTTAATAAGGAAAACATAGCAATTTGAATCACCTAAAACGAGTACACGAGTCAAAAGTTATGGCCATAAGAAGTTAGCGAAACGAAAACGCCAAAACTGCCAAACACAACCTATAAACGATCTGAGCCTTTTGAAAGTGGCACTTCTGGTCCGATTCATCAAAAACTTAAAACACGAAAGTTGTCCGGAACGACGTTTCGTCCAAGTGCAAAGAAGCTCGAGCCCTGAAAACGCTTTTTGAGTGATATTTTTCTTCAAATTCTTAACAGCCCATTTTTATACCAAATGACCATGTAAAAGTTATGATTAAATGAAACCAGAGGTCTAATGACCTAAAGCCAAGACCACAACCATGGCTAAGGCTAGGGTTGAGTCTCAAGACTATGGAACCATGACCAAGGTCACGGCAAGGCCATGACTAAAGACCATATAAACTTACCTAGGCGAAAACATGAACTATAGAGTTAATGGCAACATAAACATGCAATTTGGATCTACTCCATCTAAAGAACCATGAGATCTTACAAGTAATTGTCATACAAGATTTACGAAACTCATTCTAATAACAATCTTCATCCAAAAGTAAACTTTCCTAAGTTTATTCAAATATTGGACATGTAACTTTTCGGATCAAAATTTATATATATATATATATATATATATATATATATATATATATTATCAAATACTACAATAGTAGGGAGCCTCATGTGAGGGGTTCATTAAGTAAGCCGTCGAGATGAGTTGTGCATTTACGAATTAAAGTGTCCTGGCTCCTCGAACGTTTACTACATGACCTCTGAATTATGTCGGCCCGAACGGTAGTAAGCGATATATAAACTATACATGTTTCATAAACCATTTCTTTTCAAAGACTTACACTATACTAAGTACTACATCATGGACTAAATGCAAGACATATATAGGAAATTCTTCATATTCTTTACTCCTATCCTAAGTCGCAACATTCTATTATAGGTTGCTCATAGAAACCTTCGCGATTCGACCATCACATTCACTACTTGCTATATAACTTAAGGTGAGTTCATAGCCCCACTTTCCATTACTTAGTTGTTTTACAAACCCTTGGGGGGAATACATGCTATTATTTTTCAACCGAACACAATGCTTTGAAATTGTATGCTACCTAATTGTTTTAATAGTACTAAGTACCATCCTTGCTAAATCCAATATCCCTTATTATGAACCATTTAATCACTAGTAATAGTGAGCGCAAATATTGTGAATAGGCCTATTGGGATTGACGAATCCCATTTGTATTGACTAAATTCAAACAAATGCACTATATTTGAGATTTAGGTATGACAGCAAAGTACCTACCGGGATAACTCCGTCGATTGATATTGGTACCCGTTAACGTTAGCTTAGTGAATAATAATAACTGTTTTGTTTTCCAACCATTGGTGTGAGTCTATAGCTCACAGTACCAACATATTCTGTTCAACCATTAAACAAACTCTATGAATATCACTCAACCTTTGTGTTGACCTTTTAAGCATGTATTTCAGGTCCATGATGATCAAGGATGGCACAAAAGGGCATGGATATTCAAGAGGGCTATAAATTTTATTATCATTCAAAAACTCATCTAATGTATTTTGTAAACATGGAACCATCTGGGACCTCATTTTGTAATCTCTGATATTTATATAATTTGAATGATAAATCTTTTAAAACGACTCAATTAGAGTTCGTTTTCTTTTATTATGACTGTTGTGCAGTCGAGTAACACCCAAGTTGAATTCCGCTGCATTCATGAATTGGGGGTGTTACAGATTGGTACCAGAGCCATGGTTATAGAGAAACAGGTCTAATTGAGACCTAAACTATAACTACAATTACAAGCAAAAACATTTTATAGCCTTCCGCTCTTCGTGCCATCCATCCTCCAGACGATTATGGACTTATTAAGCATTTTATACTACACAAACATGTTAGCATATGGATATATGTACCCTTAGCATAATTGAGCATTTCCCCATAAGCATTTTATACTACACGAACATATTAGTATGCTGATATATACACTCGATTTATTTTCAATCATTTTATCAAAACAATGGACTAAACATATCTGCACATGCCTATTCTAGAGCATTTCGGCACAACCACATTTTCCCAATCATGTTCCTACTCCAATATTTTATATCCAAGACATTGTAACTATTGCAATGGTCTTTCCTGTTTCTCAGACATTGTATGATACAATGGTCTTTATCATTTCTCAAATGTTTTGAGTCACACAATGGTCTAATCTACTTCCGAGACATTGTGATTTGTGCAATGGTCTCTGGAATTATTCCACCACCTCATCAATATTAATTCATATGATATCAAAAACCTATCACAATCTATCAATTTCTAAATAGAATATGAGATTTCTAAAGGACAAACTAATCCATCATCTACAAAAGCAGAAGTTTCTCTACGTTCATCAAAGTTCAGCGACTTTCTCTACATCCATCAAAGTTTTCTTCTAAAACCTTCATTGTTAAAAGTTCGTGATCCTGGCCAAGTATGGACTGTTTTAGAACTACTTAAAACTTCCTTTCCACACATATCTACCCGTACTATCTTCTATGCAATGGAATGTGAAAATATAGGTTACAAGTCTTGTATGGGCGGGACTTGCAACTGAATTGTTTGACATCGCCTTTGTTTAGTGGACAGTTTCCCAAAAGCAACGGACATATCACAAGTATGACTAATTTAGGTATTTGAAAATTTTATCGAACCTCGGCTAAATATAGACTAGTCACCTATTTAACCTAGGGACATTGAAACATAGTCTGACTAACTATGTTCGACTTAAAATTTTCAAATACTGAGAATAGTTGTACTAGGGTTATGTTCAGATAAATTTCCTACTTGAACTCAATAAACCACCAGAATTCATTAAAAAGATCTAGAGACACGATAGTGCCTTACCACACAGCCACCTTATTTGTACTATCTAATTTCATTCTTGAAAGTTTTCATTTATAAGATAATCCGAACTACTATCTTGGGATAGTTATCAATTCTTCTCTTTATCCCGTAGAAGTACTAGCCTGTTTAGGTCCTAAGATTACCAGTGTTGTTGTTTTGTTTGTCTCAGAATATGGTGTGTCAATAGAGATTGATAACATAGTTGAGTATTACTAGAGATTCAAATAATAGTCGAATATCAAAGGAAATTGATATAGCAGTCGAATATTAATAGAAATTGATATAGTAGTTGTACAGAAATTGATATAGTTAAATATCAAATAGAAATGGATATAGCTGTCAAGTATCAATAGCAATTGATATAGTAGTTGAACAACAATAGCAATTGACATAGGAATCCAATAAATGGAAATTGATATAGTAGTCGAATATCATTAGTAATCGATATAGTAGTTGAATATCAATGGAATTTGGGATAGTAGTTGCAATCATAGTCTAGTAGGTAATCTGTTGTTGTAACTAGTGTTTATTGACTTCATACTTATGTTATTTCGGATACAAATAAGCCCACTTGTCTATAATTCTTTATTTACATAGAGAGGCATCCCAAACAATGTTTGACACTCATCAGATCATTTTCACGAAAGTTATTAAGGAACTACACGTTTTAGGGTAAAACGTCATTCAAAAATCCTACGCACAACGAAACTCGACCGCGTTAATTTTCCCCGCATCAGAAAAATGTTTGATACACTCATGATTTATTTGAGAATTAATCATGACTAAGAAAAATGTGACCAAATAAACCCTCGACCGTGAGAAACAGAAATTTACGTTTTTAAGCGCTTTTACTTAGCCGTAACCTTAGCCTATACCTGCACCGCGTTTCTAAGACGATTTGAGTTTTCACCTTTTTGGAAAAAGTCAACATATTTTTCCCACCTCCTTTGACCAAAAATCATTCTTTGATTTTGTAAATCATTCTTTGATTTTTAGGCTTACGGTTTTATGTCTAAAAGACATTAAATACCAACCAACACTAGACTGAGCCCAAGCTAGACATTATAGGCCATTTTAATTCATTATAATCATATTAGAAAAATTACATTTTCCTATTCTCAATTTTACGCAACTTTCGTACGTTTTACGTTTTACGCGTTTTAAACTTACGTTTCCAGCGTTATCAGCGTTTTAATGATCCATTAAACTTATCACTCATTTTTATAAGATAATAATGAGTATATTGATGAGTTTAATCATTCCTATAAGTTTCGTATTTTTAGGATACCCGATTTTAAGTTTCGTGACTTTACGACTTACTATTAGCAGTTATCGGGACTAAACGACCTCCGTAAAACAAGATAATACCAAAAATAAGTACCTAGTCACTCCCTTTCATATATGAACGTGTATATGGTGATTCATTAAGACCTAGGTGGCTTGGTGAAAAGTCATGTGCTCTTTGGATGATTACAAGTGTTTCTACACTTAGTTAAGTAAGCAAAAGATCTAATATTCAACAAATATTTGCACCTCCTTTGACTATTAGCCTATATATCCTCATTCTAGCAACCAAGAAACTCATTATCCTTCCTTATTTCAGCTCCAAAACTGAACCAACAATAAATATACACATTTATCATCCTTTGATTCCAAGCAACAAGTTATACTACAAAGTTAAAGGCCTAGCTAACCTCTACATGAATCTTAAGTTTATTTAGTGATTCCATGGTTGAATTAGGAGCTACACAAGGGTACTAGGGCTGAGATAAGATGGTTTTTCACAAGGGTTATATCAAGGTTATCAAGGGTTAGCAAGAGTTGTGTGGAAAGATTGGAGGCTATGGTTTCTAATACTTGTCCTAGTTCATACTTGACTTCCTTTCTTTAGAAAGCCAAAAGTTGTAAGCAAACCCTAATATATTTTCTTGTTAAATATCATTTTCATGCTATTTATATGTCATTCATACTATATATTGTCTTTTTATTATGTTCATGACGTATAAAAATTGGTAAAACAAGTTATGGTATATATATGTTAACTTATGTTAAGATAACAAGAAAACTAGTGACTTTTATGGAGAACCACGACCAAAATAGTATAACTATGATATTGGAAAGTTACCTACTGTTAAAGGGGACTTAACAAGGAAAACATAGCAATTTGAATCACCTAAAACGAGTACACGAGTCAAAAGTTATGGCCATAAGAAGTTAGCGAAACCAAAACGCCAAAATTGCCAAACACAACCTGTAAACGATCTGACCCTTTTGAAAGTGGCATTTCTGTTCCGATTCATCAAAAACTTAAAACACGAAAGTTGTCCAGAACGACGTTTTCGTTCAAAAAGAGAGAAGCTTGAGCCCTGAAAACGCATTTTGAGTGATATTTTTCTTCAAATTCTTAACAGCCCATTTTTAAACCAAATGACCATGTAAAAGTTATGATTAAATGAAACCAAGAGGTTTAATGACCTAAAGCCAAGACCACAACCATGGCTAAGGCCAAGGTTGAGTCTCAAGACCATGGAACAATGACCAAGGTCACGGCAAGGCCATGAATAAAGACCATATAAACTTACCTAGGCGAAAACATGAACTATAGAGTTAATGGCAACATAAACATGCAATTTGGATCTACTCCATCTAAAGAACCATGAGATCTTACAAGTAATTGTCATACAAGATTTAAGAAACTCATTCCAATAACAATCTTCATCCAAAAGTAAACTTTCCTAAGTTTATTCAAATATTGGACATGTAACTTTTCGGATCAAAACTTATATATATATATATATATATATATATATATATATATCTTATCAAATACTACAATAGTAGGGAGCCTCATTTGAGGGGTTCATTAAGTAAGCCATCGAGATGAGTTGTGCATTTACGAATTAAAGTGTCCTGGCTCCTCGAACGTTTACTACATGACCTCTGAATTATGTCGGCCCGAACGGTAGTAAGCGATATATAAACTATACATGTTTCATAAACCATTTCTTTTCAAAGACTTACACTATACTAAGTACTACATCATGGACTAAATGCAAGACATATATAGGAAATTCTTCATATTCTTTACTCCTATCCTAAGTCGCAACATTCTATTATAGGTTGCTCAAAGAAACCTTCGCGATTCGACCATCACATTCACTACTTGCTATATAACTTAAGGTGAGTTCATAGCCCCACTTTCCATTACTTAGTTGTTTTACAAACCCTTGGGGGGAATACATGCTATTATTTTTCAACCGAACAGAATGCTTTGAAATTGTATGCTACCTGATTGTTTTATTATTACTAAGTACCATCCTTGCTAAATCCAATATCCCTTATTATGAACCATTTAATCACTAGTAATAGTGAGCGCGAATATTGTGAATAGGCCTATTGGGATTGATGAATCCCATTTGTATTGACTAAATTCAAACAAATGCACTATATTTGAGATTTAGGCATGACAGCAAAGTACCTACAGGGATAACTCCGCCGATTGATATTGGTACCCGTTAACGTTTTGGTGTCATAAGCTTAGTGAATAATAATAACTGTTTTATTTTCTAACCATTGGTGTGAGTCTATAGCTCACACTACCAACATATTGTGTTCAACCATTAAACAAACTCTATGAATATCACTCAACCTTTGTGTTGACCTTTTAAGCATGTATTTCAGGTCCATGATGATCAAGGATGGCACGGAAGGGCATGGATATCTCTGATATTTATATAATTTGAATGATAAATCTTTTAAAATGACTCAATTAGAGTTCGTTTTCTATTATTATGACTGTTGTGCCGTCGAGTAACACCCAAGTTAAATTCCGCTGCATTCATGAATTAGGGGTGTTACAGTATATATATATATATATATATATATATATATATATATATATATATATATATATATATATATATATATATATATATATATATATATATATACGTATATATATATATATACGTATATATATATATATATATATATATATATATACGTATATATATATATATATACATATACGTATATATATATATATATACGTATATATATATACGTATATATATATATATATATATATATACGTATATATATATATATACGTATATATATATATATATATATATATATATATATATATATATATATATATATACACGTATATATATATATATATATATATATATATATATATATATATATATATATATGTATATATATATATATGTATATATATATATATATGTATATATATATACGTATATATATATATATATATATATACGTATATATATATATATATATATATATATATATATATATATATATATACGTATATATATATATATATGTATATATATACGTATATATATATATATATATATATATATATATATATATATATATATATACGTATATATATATATATATGTATATATATACGTATATATATACATACGAAAATATATATATATATATATATATATATACGTATATATATATATACGTATATATATACGTATATATATATATATATATATATATACGTATATATATATATATATATATATATATATATATATATATATATGTATATACATATATATATATATATATATATATATATATATATATATATATATATATATATATATATATAGGTATGTATATATATATATGTGGAAGTTCTGTATCAGTTGCTGCAAAGAGATCGTACTTTTGTTCAACAGTCTAAGCTTGTTTCTCATTCATAGTCAAATTCACTTTTGGTGTATCGGTGTTATAGGAAGGTTCTGAATTTTCAGGTTCTTCTGACTTAGACTTATACAATTCTTCAACATTTTGTGCCTTTTCTATCAACGGTGGTCGCTTCATATGCTCATGGAATGTAAATGGAAATCTCAGGTCAAGATATCTTACGTATTCTGGTAGCTCATTTTCTTCAGCATCTTGTTCATTATCGGTTAACAGCTTCTCAGTCTCATTCAATATTTGCTCAGTCTTAGTCATCGTCTTCTCAGTCTTAGGATATGGAGCAAAGAATTGGACAAGAGAGTCCATGCCTATTGATGGAAAGAATTTGTTTTGGAAATACATTGATGAAAGTGTGTATGATAAGGTTGTTCTCGAATCGTTTCAACGATAAAGGAGTTGCGTTTGAGTCACAATTCACTGAGTTTGAAACTTTTCAAGCTATTTCGAAATTTTGAAATTTCAAAACTTTTAGGTGATTTCGAAACTTTTGGTGATTTAGAATTTTTGAATGATTTAGAAACTTTGGGTGATTAAGAATCTTTTGATGCTGAAAGTTTTAGAAACTTTTGGAAAGTTTTAGAAACTTTTCGAAAGTTTTAGAAACTTTTCAAAAGTTTTAGAAACTTTCAAAATTATACAATTTAGAAAGATATCCAAAAATCGAAGTGTTTTTCTAACTTATACAAGAAAGAGAAACACAAAGTAATCCACCAAATCTAAAGAAGACCTTTGGAGAAAGATTTCGAAACTTTGTCAAAAAAAGATTTCGCAACTTTGATATTTCGATACTTTTACCAACTTTCTAAATCGTATGAAATGAAAGTTTTTCACAAGTCGAAGTGTTTTTCTCACTTATACAAGCAAGGGAAGCACTAAGTAATTCACCAATTCTTACAAAGACCACTAGAGAAAGATTTCGAAACTTTATCAAAAAAGATTTCGAAACTTTTAACCAACTTTCTAAATCATATGAACTGAAACTTTTTTCACAAGTCGAAGTGTTTTTCTCACTTATACAAGAAAGGGAAACACTGAGAAATCCACGAATTCAGAAATAGGGCCCAGATGAAATTTTTCGAAACTTTAGGGTTTTGAAAAAAAATCGAAACTTGAGGGTTTAAAAAAAATTTCAAAAGTTTAGCAGAATTTTGATTTTGATAAAATCACACTCAAAACAAGTTTTGAATCCAAGATTCTTGTACTTCTATTCTTAAAAACACTAAAACAATAAGAAAGTTGTAAACTTTAAAGTTTTTAAGAAACTTTTTCCGATTTAGAAACTTTGTAAGCATAAAGTATGAATTTTGAAATCAATTTTTAATCATAAAGCTTGAAACTTTCTTGTTCCACAAGGTTTGTAACACTAATTTGTAATCAAAAGAGTGCTAAAACCCCAAAAATAAAATAAAAAATAAAAAATAAAAAATAAGCAATTTTTTCAAAAAATTGGAGTAGAAGAAATAAGTTACGCCGCATCTGAAGGCGGTGTACGAATATTCCAGAATATAATAATCTTGAACCCCACGCGAAGTTAAGTAGATGCGCTGCATCTATCATCAAGATGCGCCGCATCGATCCCTCAGACAAACTATAAATACTGTAACACCCCCAAAATACCGCAGCGGAAGACTGTGTCACAGGGGTGCTACTTCATAATACAAAGTACAAGTTATAGAAAACGAACTCTAAATGAGACGTTTTGAAAAGTTACCATTCGATTAATGAATTCAAAGTTACCAACATGAGATTTCAAAGTATGATACATAAATGTATACAAAATGTTTGAATGGTAAATGATAAAAGCGTAAGTCTTCAGAATATGCAGCTTGACTCTAAGTTCCACACACTAGCTATCGCCTTATAGACCTGAGATAACATGCTAAAGTGTCAACACAATGGTTGGTGAGTTCATAGAGTTTGTCTTAAAACAGTTGAAAAAGCCTTAAAGAATATTCGCACAGCAAAGGCATCGTGAATCCACTCAGTTACAAGTCCCGCCATAAGAGACTTGTAACCTGTGTGTTCACAACCCACTGCTAACATATAGTATAATAAAGACATGTATAAGTTCATCAAGACAATTAAGCAATTAGTAGTGAGTCTCTACTTCATCTCCGAAGACCTCACTTTTATGATGTATCCAATATTCGCAAATGTTAGGATGTATCAAAGACAACTGGGAGTCAATTCCCAAAGACAACTGGGAGCCACTTCCCAAAGACAACTGGGAGTCAATTCCCAAAGACAACTACTAGTCAATAAATAGAATAACGCAATTAAGTATAACGCAGTCATGTATGTAAGCAATCAAGTATAACACAGTCAAGTATAGACGCTTTGAGTATTTGTACAAGTAAGCAAGTAGTTGAGCATGTATCCCCCCCAAGAGTTTAAAACAAGTACGAAAAGAGTAGGGGCTATGACTCACCTTAAGTCTATGTAATGAGAAATGAAAGTGATAGTCGAATCGCGAAAGTCTCTAAGAGCAGCCTATAATAGAACGTTGCGACTTAGGTTTGGAGTAACGTCTAAGAATACGAAGAACTGCTTATATATGTCTTGCATAATGTTCATGTTGTAGTACTTAGTATATAGTGTAAGTCGTTGAATATAAGTGGTCTATGAAACATGTATAGGTTGTATATCTCTTACTACCGTTCGGGCCGACATAATTCAGAAGTCATTGAGTAAACGTTCGAGGAGCCAGGACACTTTAACTCGTAAATCCACAACTCGTCTCGACGGCTTACTCAATGAACTCCTCACATGAGGCTCCCTACTATTGTAGTATTTGATAACATATATATATATAAGCTTTTTGATCTTTAATAGTTATATGGTCTTTAGCCGTGGCTTTGCCGTGACCTTGGTCATTGTTACCATGGTCTTGAGACTCAACCTTGGCTTTAGCCATGGTTGTGGTCTTGGCTTTAGGTCATTAGACCTCTTGGTCTCATCTAATTATAATGATTATATAGTAACTTTGGTCTAAAAATGGGCTGTTAAGAATTTGGAGAAATTTATCACTCAGAAAGCGTTTTCAGGGCTCGAGCTTCTTTGTTCCTGAACGAAAACGTCGTTCCGGACAACTTTCGTGTTTTAACCTTTTGATGAATCGGACCAGAAGTGGGACTTTCAAATTGGCAGAATGCAAACAGTAGGGTTTAGGCAGTTTCGGCGTTTTGGTGTCGCTAACTTCAAATGGTCATAACTTTTGACTCGTGTACTCGTTTTGGGTGATTCAAATTGCTATGTTTTCCTTGTTAAGTCCTCTTTAACAGTAAGTAAGTGTCAAATATCAAAGTTATACTATTGTGGTCGTGGTTTTCCATAAAAATCACTAGTTTGCTTGTTTACTTGTCATAAGTTAACATATGTATACCAATACTTGTTTTATCCATTTTTAAACATCATGAACACAATACAAAGACCATATATAGCATGAAAGAAACATAATAAGCATGAAATGATATTGAGCAAGAAAGTGTATAAGGGTTTGCTTACAACTTTTGGCTTTCTAAAGAAAGGAAGTCAAGTATAGAACTAGGACACTAAACCTAAGCTTGTAAACCCTTCACCATAACTCTTGTAACCCTTGCTAGCCTTGATCTAACCCTTGTAAAAACCATTTAACTTCAGCCCTAGTAACCTTGTGTAGCTCCTAATTCAACCATGGAATCACCAAACAAACTTAAGAACTAGGTAGAGAATACTAAGACCTTGAACTTTGTAGTGTAACTTGTAGTTTGAAGATCAAAGGATCATGGAGCTAGGGATTGTGTTGTGGTGTTTTATTTATGAAGAAAGGATGGAATGAGCTCTCTATTTATAGCATGAAGAGGAGGTTAGGAAGCTTACTAGGAAACTTACAACACTTGGAGACCAAGTTGTAATTAAATATGATCTAATGGTTAAAAACTAAACACATCTATGCATACTTGGTTGTTTTTAGACCATATACTTTCCTAGGCTTATTATCAAGCCACCAAGGCCACCATATACACGTTCATGGACAAGGGGAAGGGACTAGGTGGATGAATCTTGGCCTTATATAAGTTACGTAGTGAGTTTTGGTCCCGTTAATCGCTAACCGTAAGTTGTTAAGTCACGAAACGTAAAACCGGGTATCCTAAAAATATGAAACTTATAAATATGGTTAAACATGTCAATATAGTCCATAATAAAATATAAAATGAGTGGTAGGTTCTATCGGGTGCGAAAACCCTGCTAAAAACTGGAAACACGGGTCTAAAACGCGCAATTCGCGTAAAACGCTGAACTGAAAAACGTAAAATTCCGAAACTTTTGGAATTGTCCTAAAATGAGAGAAAATCATATTTCTATTGTTTATAATGTTTTATGGACATATCGGGATGCTAGAAGGACGTTTAAACCTAAAAGTAAATCTCGGACACGGCTTTGTGATTTTTGCAGAAATGATCCGACGAGCGTCAAACTCTCGGATTATCGTTAAAATAGTTTAACTTACGAGAATATGAAATAAAAATTTCTGAGATGAATAGTGAAAAGTGAATAGTAAAAGTGAATAGTAAAAAAGTGAATAGTGAAATTTTCGGGAATAAAAGTTAACCTGAAATTGCGAATTGTTACAGTCTGTACCCCTTAAGGAGAACTTCGTCCCGAAGTTCAGTTGATGTTAACTACTTACAGTGTGTCTAAGAGAATCCGGGATTCCAGGATCTCTAAAATAGTGGTGTTCACTCTGATTCGTCTAAGGTTCTGGTTAAGGAGTTGTATCGGCTACAATTAAGCCCACTTATTTATAACACATTACTTACATAAAGAAGCGTCCAAATTTATGTAAGTAAGGTCTCATAGACTTATGGTTTGGTGATTTACAATTTCTTTATTTAACTGAAGAGGCGTCCCAATCCATTTAAATAAGGAGATTCTAAAACATCCTACTTAAGAATTTCCGACACAAAATCCGCCTTCTGAGGCAGATGGTAAGATAATCCAGTCATCAAATCCCTAAAGCTAAGCAATAATATTATTTAACTCAAATCTTGTGTCTCATCAAACAAGAACTGTCACAAGATCAAGTTAACTAATTAGTTATTACTGAGCTCTATATTTTTAATGACTCGACGAATCTCTGGGGCTCCTTATAATACTAAAGTCACATCATCTAACAGCGTAGAACTAAGCAAACGTCTAACCAAAAAGTACATGTGTATGTATTGTGTGTAAGGCAAATGAAGAGGAAGGTCCCAACGTATATAGCAGTTATAGTCTAGGCACTAAATGCAACCTAGTTCTCTATAACCAAGGCTCTGGTACCAATCTGTAACACCCCCAAAATACCGCAGCGGAAGACTGTGTCACAGGGGTGCTACTTCATAATACAAAGTACAAGTTATAGAAAACGAACTCTAAATGAGACGTTTTGAAAAGTTACCATTCGATTAATGAATTCAAAGTTACCAACATGAGATTTCAAAGTATGATACATAAATGTATACAAAATGTTTGAATGGTAAATGATAAAAGCGTAAGTCTTCAGAATATGCAGCTTGACTCTAAGTTCCACACACTAGCTATCGCCTTATAGACCTGAGATAACATGCTAAAGTGTCAACACAATGGTTGGTGAGTTCATAGAGTTTGTCTTAAAACAGTTGAAAAAGCCTTAAAGAATATTCGCACAGCAAAGGCATCGTGAATCCACTCAGTTACAAGTCCCGCCATAAGAGACTTGTAACCTGTGTGTTCACAACCCACTGCTAACATATAGTATAATAAAGACATGTATAAGTTCATCAAGACAATTAAGCAATTAGTAGTGAGTCTCTACTTCATCTCCGAAGACCTCACTTTTATGATGTATCCAATATTCGCAAATGTTAGGATGTATCAAAGACAACTGGGAGTCAATTCCCAAAGACAACTGGGAGCCACTTCCCAAAGACAACTGGGAGTCAATTCCCAAAGACAACTACTAGTCAATAAATAGAATAACGCAATTAAGTATAACGCAGTCATGTATGTAAGCAATCAAGTATAACACAGTCAAGTATAGACGCTTTGAGTATTTGTACAAGTAAGCAAGTAGTTGAGCATGTATCCCCCCCAAGAGTTTAAAACAAGTACAAAAAGAGTAGGGGCTATGACTCACCTTAAGTCTATGTAATGAGAAATGAAAGTGGTAGTCGAATCGCGAAAGTCTCTAAGAGCAGCCTATAATAGAACGTTGCGACTTAGGTTTGGAGTAACGTCTAAGAATACGAAGAACTGCCTATATATGTCTTGCATAATGTTCATGATGTAGTACTTAGTATATAGTGTAAGTCGTTGAATATAAGTGGTCTATGAAACATGTATAGGTTGTATATCTCTTACTACCGTTCGGGCCGACATAATTCAGAAGTCATTGAGTAAACGTTCGAGGAGCCAGGACACTTTAACTCGTAAATCCACAACTCGTCTCGACGGCTTACTCAATGAACTCCTCACATGAGGCTCCCTACTATTGTAGTATTTGATAACATATATATATATAAGCTTTTTGATCTTTAATAGTTATATGGTCTTTAGCCGTGGCTTTGCCGTGACCTTGGTCATTGTTACCATGGTCTTGAGACTCAACCTTGGCTTTAGCCATGGTTGTGGTCTTGGCTTTAGGTCATTAGACCTCTTGGTCTCATCTAATTATAATGATTATATAGTAACTTTGGTCTAAAAATGGGCTGTTAAGAATTTGGAGAAATTTATCACTCAGAAAGCGTTTTCAGGGCTCGAGCTTCTTTGTTCCTGAACGAAAACGTCGTTCCGGACAACTTTCGTGTTTTAACCTTTTGATGAATCGGACCAGAAGTGGGACTTTCAAATTGGCAGAATGCAAACAGTAGGGTTTAGGCAGTTTCGGCGTTTTGGTGTCGCTAACTTCAAATGGTCATAACTTTTGACTCGTGTACTCGTTTTGGGTGATTCAAATTGCTATGTTTTCCTTGTTAAGTCCTCTTTAACAGTAAGTAAGTGTCAAATATCAAAGTTATACTATTGTGGTCGTGGTTTTCCATAAAAATCACTAGTTTGCTTGTTTACTTGTCATAAGTTAACATATGTATACCAATACTTGTTTTATCCATTTTTAAACATCATGAACACAATACAAAGACCATATATAGCATGAAAGAAACATAATAAGCATGAAATGATATTGAGCAAGAAAGTGTATAAGGGTTTGCTTACAACTTTTGGCTTTCTAAAGAAAGGAAGTCAAGTATAGAACTAGGACACTAAACCTAAGCTTGTAAACCCTTCACCATAACTCTTGTAACCCTTGCTAGCCTTGATCTAACCCTTGTAAAAACCATTTAACTTCAGCCCTAGTAACCTTGTGTAGCTCCTAATTCAACCATGGAATCACCAAACAAACTTAAGAACTAGGTAGAGAATACTAAGACCTTGAACTTTGTAGTGTAACTTGTAGTTTGAAGATCAAAGGATCATGGAGCTAGGGATTGTGTTGTGGTGTTTTATTTATGAAGAAAGGATGGAATGAGCTCTCTATTTATAGCATGAAGAGGAGGTTAGGAAGCTTACTAGGAAACTTACAACACTTGGAGACCAAGTTGTAATTAAATATGATCTAATGGTTAAAAACTAAACACATCTATGCATACTTGGTTGTTTTTAGACCATATACTTTCCTAGGCTTATTATCAAGCCACCAAGGCCACCATATACACGTTCATGGACAAGGGGAAGGGACTAGGTGGATGAATCTTGGCCTTATATAAGTTACGTAATGAGTTTTGGTCCCGTTAATCGCTAACCGTAAGTTGTTAAGTCACGAAACGTAAAACCGGGTATCCTAAAAATATGAAACTTATAAATATGGTTAAACATGTCAATATAGTCCATAATAAAATATAAAATGAGTGGTAGGTTCTATCGGGTGCGAAAACCCTGCTAAAAACTGGAAACACGGGTCTAAAACGCGCAATTCGCGTAAAACGCTGAACTGAAAAACGTAAAATTCCGAAACTTTTGGAATTGTCCTAAAATGAGAGAAAATCATATTTCTATTGTTTATAATGTTTTATGGACATATCGGGATGCTAGAAGGACGTTTAAACCTAAAAGTAAATCTCGGACACGGCTTTGTGATTTTTGCAGAAATGATCCGACGAGCGTCAAACTCTCGGATTATCGTTAAAATAGTTTAACTTACGAGAATCTAAAATAAAAATTTCTGAGATGAATAGTGAAAAGTGAATAGTAAAAGTGAATAGTAAAAAGTGAATAGTGAAATTTTCGGGAATAAAAGTTAACCTGAAATTGCGAATTGTTACAAATACCCCAAGATAGATACGAATTGTGTGTGCAACAAAACCCTAAGGAGACGAATTCAGTCGAAGAAGCATCACAAGATACGCCCTAAACAGAGATCTTAGAGTCATAAGAAGGTCCTGCATATGTATAATTCATTAAGTAGTTTTGTTTTATTGTATTAGTAAACTTTAATTCATCAGCATTGATGGGCTTGTGGCCACCATACTGCTCCCCTTAAAATTGCTTTCCCATCGATTAAAGTTTATATGATGTTTTTTTGGTGAATTTTATTTGTTCATTGATAACCTCTATGTTTAGTTGAGTCTTCTTGGCTACCATACTTGTTCCTTGCCCAATTATCTAGCGTCTAGAAAGTAGGATAAACATAAGTAATCATTAAGAGTTTACTCGCCGATATTTAGGATCCAACGAGACAGATTAGGTTACGATACTCATCATATAAAACAAGCAATAAAACAAGTGACAAGCTACTTAAACCATAGGACAGGCCTTCTACGTGTCTCTATTATCTATATGTGTACGTGATTGCTCTTCACTGATTTGTTCTCATTAGTTTTACTTTTCTGTTTAATTCAAATCCGCGCTAGTCTCTCAGGCTAAAACCCCTTTTTAATTAGATTAGATTGTAAAACTAACTTAGATATTAAAATACTGATCAAATCAACTAGATATTACGTTCCATTCTTAGTGTTCAATACTCTACTTATCACTATATACATATTGATCGGGTACACTACTCGTTAAGTGTGTATGTTAGTAATAAGTCGGCTAAATTTAAATTTAAAACTTGATGAGGTAAAATTAACCTATGCTACACTTACATACATAACGGATCAAGTTTTTAGCGCCGCTGCCGGGGAATGAATTCTTAATATCTGTTTATTTGATTAGTATTTTAATTAGATTCTAACCACTAACTTTATTGTATATTAGTTTAGGTTGCATTCATTGTACTTTCTTGCATATTTAATTTTCTTGTTTGTTTGTTTTCTTATTTTCTTTATTTTCTGTATTGTTTTTTTCTTTTATTTTATTTTTTGTATTACTGTTGTCTGTTGTATTTTGCTTATCCAAACGATGTGGCGCATCTGATTTATCAGATACGGCGCATTGCGTTTTTTTTATTTTTATATACAGCGTTAACTTAAAAAATCAAAGTGCGGCGCATCTATCCCCTTTATACGACGTATTTTGTTTTTAATCGGAAATTTTCAAAATCCTAACGAGATACGACGCATCTGTTTTGACGGTTGCGGCGCATCTATTTATTTATTAAAAACAATTTTTCGAATTTATTAAACTAAGATACGTCACATCTTTTTTTTGCAGATACGACACATCGTTTTTCAGAATAAAAGTCTGATTTAATTTTTAACGTAATAAGATACATCGCATCCTACTTTAGGGATATGGCGCATCGTCTATAGATATCAGCAACTTTTATTTTCAATAATCGCTTCCTTACTAATTATGATTATCTTCTATCAGGCAAATCCTACTAATTTACTTACCTATAATGACAGGGATTATTATGGAGGATATCACCATGAGCGAGTACTTGACTATGGAGGGAATGGAGACATTGAGATGCACAAGTTCTCCGATTAAGATACTATAGATATTGGAGAACGACGATTGCGAAGTTTATGAAATTAACTTAAAAAAGTTTCCATCAATACGTATGGGCGATAAAAACTCAGAAAATTCGGAATGGGAAAATGGGAAACTCTGTCCGATTTTGGATGAGACTATGATGCTATTAATTGTAACTCATCATTCTTTGATAAATTTTTTGAATCAATATCTCACACTTCTTTGCTAATATGCTCTATTAAGACTTATGAAAGTGAAGAAGTCTATTTACTCACGATCGATGCTGATCTATTTACTTGGGAAAACCCTCTTGAAACCCTATTTGCTGAATTTAAACATTTGGGAAGCATTGATGATGACTTGTTCACCTATGATTTGTTTATGAGCTACATTGAAGATGAATTACTCCTGCTATGACCTATGATAGAATCCAAAGGATTGGTTTGGACTACTATTGAAGAAGAGGAAGAGAGATTTCGAATTAAATACATGAGAAAAGATAATGTGGAGCATAAAGAGGAAAAGGTCGAGACTTCAAAATCTTCTTATATGCCTTATGAAGAACAATTCTATGGATTAGACAAAAGTGATCTTGACGAAGAAAGGATGTATGCTGGGGCTGAAATCTTGTTCAATAAGAAGTTGGTGAGATTAATGGATATTTCTTTGGAGGATTGGCTGAAGCTTAAATATGATGATCCGAAATATGCTCCGACACCCGAAGTTAAACACGTAATAACGACATGGTTGTCACGTAGCTTTAAAAAACAATTCAATGAGTTTATGGAAATTAGGAAAAGAATGCTAAGTGACACGAGCTTTGATGTCAATTACGATCCTAATGATGATGATTTTTCGGATTGGTTAGCTAGTAAATTCAACAACCATAAAACCATGGATTGCGCCACTAAAAATGTACTTTGGGTCTATTGGATGAGAGGAGAAGATGAAGAAACAGAAATGGAAAATGAATCGTTATGTGATGGTTCTACTTTAACGGATAATATGGAAGAATTGTTTAGCATTTACATTGACGTGTTTGACTACGAAACACCATTATGTAAACAATTCAAGGAATTCAATTATATTCTTTAAATCGATATTGATGTACTCACGGAAGACAAACCTCGATTCATGAACGATGAGTATTTGAAGAATACATGGTATTATGAATGGAACAATGAAGTACCGTACGTGGGTGGATAATAAGCCTTGGCTTGAATATGAAACTTGGGACCAACTACCTCACAATATAGTCCATACATGTCAACCATTTTGATTCAAAGATGGACGAGTTAAATGGCCCACTTGCAATTGGAAAACTAAGAATCGGTGTAACGGAGGAAATTTCCCTGGACTATATAACACCGGATACTAGACTTATTGCGAAAGCTGCAACTGGTATGAAGACCTAGAAGATGGGGACTTGAAAACTCATGCTCTAATGGCAAGAGCTCTTCTGATCAATCAATATGAAGAACAAGAAAGTAAAGGAACCAAATTTCGCCATTGGCTTGCGCAATGTTTCGGGAATTATAACACGCTTAATTGTGAACTTATGATGCACTTAAAAGAATACTGGTGGAATCAACGTGACAAGGAAGCATCATTCGATGACACATGGAAGTACCACGAACTTCAACACTCTGAGCATGACGAATGTGAAGAAGATGTTGATGGTGTTAATGAAACAAAATTGAAGCTGAACGTGAGTCTAACTTGAAGACTCTGGAATAAAGAAAAGTGCTTACCGGGAGACAAACCGGATTTATCTTTACTGTTTTTACTGTCGAGTCTGTCATACTTGTAGCAGATGCGGCGCATCTCCATCAATAGACACGGCGTATCTACTACACAGGTCATATCTATTTTTATTTTTCTGCATTTTATTTTCTGAACTATAAACCTTCTGTCATTTTATTTAATGTGGCGCATCCCTGGTTAAGGATTTGAAGCATCTAATCTTTATGATCCGTACCAATTCCAGGCTCGATATCGCGCATCTTCTTCCATAAGAAGCGGCGCATCGACTGACCTGATGATTTACAGTTATATTTTTATTTTTATTTTTATTTTTATTTTCTAACCACTAATGAATTTTGTACAAGTATCGATCTTCTTAAACTCAGGTGTATTATTAATTGGTGATATTTATATTTTTCTACAGTTTCTATGGATACAAGAAAATGAAAAGCCAAAAGCCTAACATCCACAGAAATTATTGCTCGCAAACAAATAATGGAGGATCAAACCGATCAAATATCAGGGGAGTTTTTTTAGTTCTAATTCTTTTTAAATTCCTGTTATTAATTTCAATAAACAACGAGGACGTTGTTTAACTTAAGTGGAGGGATAGAGAATTAGAACACTTACCTTTCCTTATTTTTCAAGAATATGCTTTAATTTGCGCTTAAAATATCAAAATTTAAAAATTTTTTAGCATGTTTTTGTTTAATCTAAGTTGCATAGCTGCACACAAGACTTTATTTTCTAAAATTGTCATTTGAGTTCATCAAAATTCCCAAATCTATGAGTATGCCGGTGACTTGTAAACTTTAGAACTTGACTTGTATACTATTCGAGACCACCATAATGAGTATTATTTTTATAGTTGGAGTGACTTGTCTAAATTGGTAAAATTCAAGGATTACACCCAAAAAGCCTATATATGTCATGTGCTATTAACTAACTACACTGGTTAGTTAACCCCCGTATAAACCTTTTGTTACTCTCATTTTTAGAGTAAGATACCCCTAGAAAAACCCGTAGAGCTATTCCTTTAGGTTTTATACACCCTTGTTGATGCGTGGGAATTGCACCAGGCTTTACCTCTCGAGGGATCTCGAGAAGCTTACAACCCCCACCAGGCAGTGTACCTGATCGTTGTAGTATAGTATAGTGACAAGTACCGGGGGATTGATCGTTTAACTCAGGAATAGTGTCGCTAGGATTAGAAAGCCTAAAAACTAGGTCTAGAGGTGAGGGATGATTCTTTTTGTATTTTTATATATTTTATAAAAGTAATTAAAAATCTCGGTTTTTGGAGGAGTGGGCGGAATTAGTTGCTAATCAACTAACCCAATACTAAGATGCAATCAAAATAAAATAACAGAAATGAAAATAAAACTAATTAAACTAGTGGTGTGAACAATAATGGGGAGAATTGTGTTTACTTAGATTTCATTACTCCCTAGATATCTTTTACAGGTTGATAGTTTGTTACAATTGCGTGGATGACGGGTTATATTCCTTAATACCATTCGTGGGTGGCGTACGTACTTCCCCAACTCTATAAGCTCCTACTTCACTCCTATGTCGAGCCTGCAAGAAGCTCCTAACATGGGATCATTAGAATTCGCTCATGCATTAAATACAACCGTAAAAACCTAGTACGCATTGGTTCATGTTTCTTAAGACGTTCAAGTATATTACCCTATGGAAGTCTGACAATTTCTTAAGCCTAACATCGAAATCATTCATCCGTAACAACTATAAACAAACAATCAACCGATAATCAACATCTAGGTTTCACTACATCTAAGCAAACACACAAGAGATCTAGCCTAGCATGTTAAATTCAAGACAAGCGTAAGATATATTCAAACAACACATACATATATTGAATGAATTGAAAGGATACTTATCTTAATTGAACATGAATGGTTTCAAAGGGTAAAAAGCCTTGAAAGAGCAGTAAAATTCGTGCTAGGGTTTCTCCAAGTTATCCCTCTTAAGTTCTATATTAATGAATGAAAATTGCAAAACTATATATAGATTTTCCATCGTGACGGCGTCAAGAAGAAATGTCTAACGCCGTCAACTCGCCGCCCATAGTAATATCGGATTGCCTAGATCCAGATTGGACGCAGTCATGTGCAAAGTTAATATGGGCCGTCACATGCAATTGGACCATGACGGCCTATGGTGATGCCGTCATGCCCTTAGTGTAAAACTCTCTGGACCGTCACTGACTCTATCCATTTCACCTCTTGTTTTACTCTTGACGCCATCATGTAGAGCCTTGTGACGCCGTCAGGTACTGTTCCCAGCAAGGAAAATTAAGACTTTGCCGTTTTCTTCACTTTTATGCTCCAAAAACGTCTAAAATGCTTCCTTTTCCAGAATTCACTCCAAAAGTACCTAAAATAACAAAAGGAACGATTTAGGGCAATATTTGATCAAATAAATTCAATTCTGGGCTTAAATGACCCCCTAAAAACGGATCATTTTTCGCCTCATCATATACCCTTACACTTGAGATTTGCTTGTCCTCAAGCAAATGCGCTTTTATTCTAGTCAAAATACAAGTTAGGGGTCATTTAATACTAATATAAAAGTAATTAAAACAAATAATCGTTCCACTAAAGAACAAAGACAAGCACGGAGGTCATACACTAGCACCTCACAAATAGTGTTTAGATACTCACATCTCTCGGGTGTAATAAAGTATATATCACAATATGGAAATGGAAAACATCTCTCACTACCTGTCATAGAAAAATAGATTACCATAGGCTTGGGAAATGATCAAACCTCCACCACATGGCGTAAGCACCTAGGATAAACTATCAAAGAGGTCTTTTTAAAGGGTTATAACATTAGGTGTAGGGATATGGAATACACGGTTTTGTTGGATATAGGCAATCTTTACTGGTGGCGAGTTAATAATCTTGGTTAATTACATGTACAAATTGGCGTTGCTAAGCCAAGACTAGACTCGACTTAAGCTAATAAATCAAAAATAACAAAAACATAAAATAAAAATAGAATGAAACGGGATGGTAGTCCGTATGTTTTTTTCTTCTCTTTTCTTTTTTTATTTTTTATTTTTATTTTTTTTTTCTTTTTCTTGATTTTTTCTCGATTTTTTTTTTTTTTTTTTTTTTTTTTTTTTTTTTTTTTTTTTTTTTTGCATACACTCTTACCCTACCATCCAAAATAATACATCATAGGGAATGAACATTCCCCTTACACTTGAATTTTTACATACTTTACGATAAACTAATCTAATGACTCGAATTAAGATAATCAAAACACTTGGAGTACTTTTAAGATTAACGCACATATGGGGGGTAATAAATGATGTTCTTCCCCATTACTCCATAACATTAGTACTTTACCCCTGAGTCCCAATCGTCCCAAAACAATATGTACAAGGATATGACTCGACTTAGCAACCATGTAATCAATTAGATAATTAACTAAGGGTTTAAACAAATAACAATAATGCACTAAAGATGAGTGCATACACGGAAGGCTAAGGCGATTTGGTTGTACATTTAAGTGGGTTGTAACAAATTCTTCCTTTAAGTAAGATGCTTAAAGTTAGAAACGAAAAGATAGGCTCGGAGGGGTGTACTAGGGGTTTCGTGTACTAAAAATGAGTACAACGCTAAGGTGTGGGAAAAATGAATTGACTTTACTAGCCAAGTAATATGACTTAAATGGTCAAGTAATTATGATACGGGTTTAACACAAGAGTGATCCTAATGCCTCTTATCGTGTAGTAAATCCTACTACACGAATGTAGTCTCACTGGCTGTCTCGGGATGCATCACTAACGCAAGTTCTAGAATCTAAATGCTACCGGTACACTCATAAGCACTTATAATAAATGATTTTCCTATCAAATCTAAAGGTGAACCTCACATATTTGGGTGGAAAATTTTTCTGAATGATACGTTTTTGTGCTAGTCATACAATCTCCTATCCATGAGACGCTTGCTAAGGCTAAAGTTTCACTCCTAAATGTTGTAAAAAAAATTAAATTTGGCGCTAAAATTACACTAACAAGTATTTCTCTTAGTTTTATTACACACCTACCATCAAACAAACAAACTCAAGTACAAGTGTATCCTATAAGGTATCATCATTTACCCCCCCCCCCCCCCTTACACTTAGGATGAACATTGTCCCCAATGTTCAATTAAATAATGTAAAAGTAAAACAGGTAAAAGAATGAAATCAAATACTCCCCTGATTCGCTCGGTGTGGATAGTGTGGTAACAAGGTTAGATCTTCCTCCAAGAAAATGAACAATCAAAGCTTCCCTTCCAGAATATAAATCATCTTCTTGTCATATATAACCTGTTAAACCTGAGAAAACAACAAGGCAACCTCGCGTAAAATCGGCATCAATCTATATATATACTAACAAATCCTAGAAAGCAATGTAAGATATAATGCTTGTGGAATGAATGTTTGCAGATTTCCTGGAGTTTATAAAACTAAAGAATTAACAAAAACTTCAAGACTCCATTAGAAAAACAAAACTAGCAAAATTTCCAGAATTTTACACATGACGCCGTCAGGAGTAAACTCATGACGCTGTCAGAAGTGACCTGCATAAATCTTTACGTTAAGTTTCCGGAAAATTTCTGGAAAAACTTATGTCCTACTTCCTGGAAAATCCTGCAAAACATCATTATGACTCGATACAAGCATTTGACTCTAACAAATACGAATATACATGTCCATTTAATATTGTGGAGAATCATGATCAATATTGTTCTTAGAAACAAATTTGGGGTTTCCGCTTACACTTATCTTTTGCGAAATACCTTTGTATGAAGTTAGGATGAATTTAAACGACAAAATAAAGTATTTTCACCATTTTATTTTTGAAACATGATCTACCAACAATAAAAATAAAGCATGCATACGGAAGCAAATAACAATCACACAAAGCATGGGTTGCCTCCCAAGAAGCGCTTTTCTTTATTAACGAGTCTTGTAGCAAGACTCAAGGTCATGGGCTATCATGTTATATGGTTGAGTTCCTCATTGAGGACATCTTTGGGATCAAACTTGGGTTTCAACTTCCTATCGGTTTTCTTAGTACGGTATGACCTTTCAAACTTTTCTCCATCCGGATCATACAAAATCATCATCATATGCCATGATCTGTCACCTTCCTTATGTCGCTTGTCCTACCTCTATTTACACTTATCCCCCTCTCTTTTCCACTTGTTCATCTCTATGTTAATAGGCATTACTCCTAAGAACTCAATCATCTTCCTAAAGACTAGGGGGTCCTCAAAAGGGTCTAGCTCCTCATCTCTAGCTATGAGTTGTTCCACCGAATGTTTTTTATCGATGAAATCTTTTTCTAGATAGAATGGGCGTTGAGGTCCTATAAAGTTTCTTTCTATCCAAGGTTCATATCTAGATGGTCTCCTATTCATCTCTACCCAATGTGGTGTCGGTTCGTCCTCACAATCGTAGCTATTTTTCTTAACATCATATACCGACCACGTATCACCCTCACTTACCGCTATCTTAGACTCCTTACAATCTATCATGGCGCTAGTGGTTGCTAAAAATCCTCTTCCTACTAACAATGGGCATGTAGTATCACTAACCATATCTAGGACGTGAAAATCCGCTAAAATAGTTAACTTCCCTACGTGAACAACTACATCCTTGATCATCCCAACCGGGTGGGCAATACTCCCATCCGCTAGACCAATTAATACCTCCGTCTCCTCTAACTTTCCTAGCTTAAGAGTGGTGAAGAGGGATAAGGGAATCAAGTTGAGGCTTGATCCTAAATCGGCTAGTGTGTCGAAAGCTTCGGATTTTCATATCTTACAAGGCAAAACAAATATGCCCGGATCATCAAGCTTCTTAGGCAACTTGTTTTGAACGAAGGCGGTCGCATTTTTACCCAATTTAAATTTCTCATATTTTTCTAGGAGGGCACTATAGTAGTGAGCACGGGCTAATACATCAATGACGGGGCGTTCAAGGTGGAGCTCCTTGAATTTATCGTCAAGGTCTTGTGTAGGAGGTGTTTCAACTATGCTTTTGACCGGTTTGATATTGGGTGTTTCATTTGACTGGTCCTTTTGAAGAATTTGGTTTTGCTTGAAACACGTGCTCATTGATTTAACCGAGTAGTATTGCGGACAAGAAGTGGGTGACGAAACCGATGATATGGAATTAACGTTTAGTTTTGGGTTCTTGACTGTGTCACTTGGAAGTGCTCCCATTTCTCGGTCATTGAGAACTTTCAACAATGTGTCAATTTTGGTGATCATCTCGCTTTGCTTTTGTTTGAAATCGGCTTCAAACTTAGATATGTGAGCTTCTTGAGATGCCATAAACTTGGACATCAACCCTTCAAGATTATTGGTACTACCATAGTTATTAGAAGGATTGTTGTTGAAAGTACGGTTGGAGGGTGGACCGTTTGGTTGGTAACGATTAGGCGGATTGGAAGAATTGTTTTGGTTTTGTTTCCACCTAAGGTTCGGGTGATTTTTCCAAGAAGGAGTGTAGGAATCACCGTAAGGGTTTGGCTCGGGTTTGAAAGTGTACCACTTGTCTCCCGCTTCGTCGGTACGCGAGGATGCGTAGCCCGCAAAAGCTATTTCGGGGAGTTCCACGCAATCACGAGTGTCATGGGGACCACTACATAATTCGCATGAAGAAGTGATTTTGTTCACTTGACTTGAAGGCTTAGGAGCTTCGTAAGATTTCATGAGAAACTTGACTTGGTCTTCAAGTTCCATGATCCTACGGTCGGGAGTGCTAGAATTGTTCGAAGGCAAAGATATTGCCTTGACCGTTTTGTTCAAATCACGGGGATCATTCCAACTTTCGTTGTCATAGAGAGCAAGATCTTCTATGAGTTCCCATGATTCTTCCGCACTTAAATCAAGTAGCTTACCACCAGCCAATTGGACAATGGTTCGCCTTGTGGAGAGATCGATATGGTCATAGAAGATTTGGACTTGGAGCTAAAGATCTATGCCCTGATGAGGGACTTTTTAGAGTAAGTCCTTGAAATGAGTCCACGCTTCATACAGAGTTTCACCTTGACGTTGTTGGAACATCAAGATTTCATTTCTAAGCTTGGTAGTTCTCCCCGGTAGGAAAAATTGAGCAAGGAAACGAGTGGTGAGATCATCCCATGAGGTGATGGATCCCGCGGGTAGACGTTCAAGCCATTGACTAGCTTGATCACGTAGAGAGAATTGGAATAGGCGTAATCGGGTTGACTCTCTAGTTGTAACATCAAGGTCTATAGAATCTACGATTTTAAGGAAATCCTTGAGATGTTGATTAGGATCTTCAGAACGAAGTCCATGGAATGCACATCTGCTTTGCAGCAACCGGATGGTGTCGGATCGCAAGGGGGACACATTGGCTCCTTGGGTGAGCTCAATAGTGTTTCGATAGCCTTGGTGGCTAGGACGGGAATACTCTCCTAGGGTTCGGGGCCTAAGAGGTTGGTTTGCTAATGGTGGGTTTTGTGGGTGGTTTTGTTGTGGTGGGTTGATGGGTTCAAAGATGTTACCACCTTCCATGATGTCGGATGGTAAAGATTACGAACAAAGACATGAAGAAATAGATAGACTAAAGAAAACATAAAAATAAAAATAAAATCTTACCAGAAGGGAATCTAGCAAGTAGACCTAATAAACAGAAATTCTAACCTAGACAATAACTATTCCCCGGGCTGCGGCGCCAAAAACTTGATGCATGGGAATTGATCGTTCAACTCAGGAATAGTGTCGCTAGGATTAGAAAACCTAAAAACTAGGTCTACAGGTGAGGGATGATTCTTTTTGTATTTTTTTATATTTTATAAAAGCAATTAAAAATCTCAGTTTTTGGAGGATTGGGCGGAATTAGTTGCTAATCAACTAACCCAATACTAAGATGCAATCAAAATAAAATAATAGAAATGAAAATAAAACTAATTAAACTAGTGGTGTGAACAATAATGGGGAGAATTGTGTTTACTTAGATTTCATTACTCCCTAGATATCTTTTACAGGTTGATAGTTTGTTACAATTGCGTGGATGGCGGGTTATATTCCTTAATACCATTCGTGGGGTGGCGTACGTACTTCCCCAACTCTATAAGCTCCTACTTCACTCCTATGTCGAGCCTGCAAGAAGCTCCTATGTTAGGAATACAAATATTCCTGTAAAAGTCTCGGTCACCTAATTATTGTAATAGCATTAAGATAGCTCGTAGTTAGTTTATGTATTAGTAAGTTTGAATTAGTTTAAGTAACACCGTGGAAGAAGGATGGGTCCTTACCCACTGTATGCCTGACCCACAGCCCGGGTGTGGGCGTTTGTAGTGTAGTATAAATACCCCTCTCCACATGTGGAGAGGGTTGGACCTTCATTCACTATAATCTAATCATTCTATTTCTCTGTCAAGGTTCCACTCTTTCTTCCTCTCTGTCACTTCCAACGCCACACAAACCATAAGGAAATCATGTTTCCAACTTGATTAGTATTCTTCAATTGGTATCAAGAGCCAAGGTTTCATCTTAGGGCCTTGTAGAATCGGATTTGATGTGGTTTTGTGTAGTTTTTGTGAGTTTAAAGTCACTTTCTTGAAAAACATCTTGGTTTGATCTTTCTAGTGTTATTAGACATGTTAGTGATGTACTTTTATGATCCTTGGTGTTAGTAGAACATTGTGTTTCAGTTGGTTATACTATATCTTTAATCTATTTGAAGTTTGGATTAGGTTTTGGGCGTATTTCATAGTTGCGGTTATTTCCACTGTTGCATTGCTTGTCTGTGTTTAGTTCCTGATCTCTGTGGTTAGTTTGCCTGCGTTTACTATTTTGGGTATACAAACAAATCGCAAGGAAAGTGAAAGTTTTGGACTTTTGTCTCTGCGATTAGCTCCTGCGGTTAAGTGGTCTGCGATTAGTTCATTGTGTTTAGCTTTCTGCGGTTAAGTGGGTTGCGATTAGTTCTTTGTGGTTAGCCTCACTTGCGGTTTGAATATTCTGCGGTTTGCTTATTCTGCGGTTGGATTATTCTGCGGTTTGCTACATTCTGCGGTTAGTTTCTTGTGGTCATCTTTCATTGTGGTTAACTATCCTGCGGTACAATATTCATGTGGCTTGGTCAAATTGCGGTTAACTATCCCTGCGACTTGTGCACTGATGAGGCGAAAAATGAACCACTTTTAGGGGGTCATTTAAGCCCGGAATTGAATTTATTTGATCAAATATTTCCCTAAATCGTTCCTTTTGTGATTTTAGGTACTTTGGGAGTGAAATCTGGAAAAGGAAGCAATTCGGACGTTTTTGGAGCATAAAAGTGAAGAAAACGCCAAAGTCTTAATTTTCCTTGCTGAGAACAGTTGGTGACGGCGTCAAGAGCAATACCTTGACGGCGTCAAGAGTAAATTCCACAAATTTCCATGACGATCCAGAGCAGATTTGACGGCGTCACAAGGAAGGGCGTCAAGAGTAAAACTCATGACGGCCTGGAAATGAATAACACATGACGGCGTCAAAAGTAGATCAAGGCAGTCAGAGAAAAGTTTTGGCGGCGAGGTGACGGCGTCACAAGCTTTGTCTCGACACCGTCAGACCCCTTTTCCTATATATAGTTTTCTAATTTTCACACATTAAAGAGAGAAGTTTTGGAGAAACCCTAAGTACGATTTTGGTGCGAATTTTACAGGTTTTTCAAGGGTTCCAACCCCTTGATACCTTGCATATGTAATTAAGATAAGTGTTCTTTTAATTCAATCAATATGTCTATGTGTTGGTTGTCTATATCTTGTTCTTGTCTTAATTCCATCATGCTAGGATAGATCTATTTTGTGTTTGCTTGGATCTAATGAAACCTAGATGTTAATTATATGTTGATTACTTGTTTATAGTTTGTTTTGGATGAATGAATTTATATGTTAGGCTTAAGAAAACTGGCAGATCTCCAAATGGTAACATGCTTGAACGTCTTAGGAAATATGAACCTATTGCACTAAGGTCTTTATTGGTTGTATTTAATGCATGAGCCACTGTTTACAATCCCTATAGTTGTGCTGGGCATGGTGTAGGAGGAGATAAGAGCTCATAGAATTGGGGAGTTATGTGTGATACCCCATGAATGGTATTAAGGAATACAATCCGTCATCCATACAACTATAACAAGTAATTAACGTGTAAAAGATGTCTTGGGAGTAGTGAAATCTAAGTAAACACATTTTCTCCACTTATTGCTCACAACCTTAGTTAATTTAGTTTTGTTTTCATTTTTAGTATTTTATTTTGATTGCATCTTAGTATTGGTTTAGTTGATTAGCAACTAATTCCGCCCAAAATCCTTCAAACCCGAGATTTTACTTGCTTTCTAAAAAATATAAAAATACAAAAATAATCCTCCATCATCTTTAGCACTAATAATTAGGTTTTCTAATCCTAGCGACACTATTCTGAGCTGAACGATCAATCCCTCGGTACTTGTCACTATACTATACTACAACGATCAGGTACACTGCTTGGTGGGGGTTGTAAGCTTCTCAAGATCCCTTGAGAGGTAAAGCCTGGTGCAATTCCCACGCATCAAGTTTTTGGCGCCGCAGCCCGGGGAATAGTTATTGTCTAGGTTAGAATTTCTTTTTATTAGGTCTACTTGCTAGATTCCTTTCTAGTAAGATTTTATTTTTATTTTTAGGTCTTCTTTAGTCTATCTCATTTCTTTGTGTCTTTGTTCGTAACCACCCAACATCATGGACAACGGGAACATCTTTGAACCCGTCAACCCACCACTAGAACCCCTTAGGCCCCGAACCTTAGGAGAGTATTCCCGACCTAGCCACCAAGGCTACCGAAACACCATTGAGCTCACCGGAGCCAATGTGACCCCCTTGCGATCCGGCACCATCCGGTTGGTGCAAAGCGGATGTGCATTCCATGGACTTCGTTCCGAAGATCCAAACCAACATCTTAAGGACTTTCTCAAAATCGTAGATTCCATAGACCTAGGTGTTGAAACTAGAGAGACAACCCGATTACGCCTATTCCAATTCTCTCTACGGGATCAAGCTAGTCAATGGCTTGAGCGTTTACCCGCGGGATCCATCACCACATGGGATGATCTCACCACTCGTTTCCTTGCTCAATTTTTCCCACCGGGGAGAACTACTAAGCTTAGAAATGACATCTTGATGTTCCAACAACGTCAAGGTGAAACTCTTTATGAAGCATGGACTCGTTTCAAGGACTTACTCCAAAAAGTCCCTCATCATGGCATAGATCTTTGGCTCCAAGTCCAAATTTTTTATGACCATATCGACATCTCCATGAGGCGAGCCATTGACCAATCGGCCGGTGGTAAGCTACGTGATCTAAGTGCGGAACAATCATGGGAACTCATAGAAGATCTTGATCTCTATGACAACGAAAGTTGGAATGATCCCCGTGATTTGAACAAAACGGTCAAGGCAATATCTTTGCCTTCGAACAATTCTAGCACTCCCGACCGTAGGATCATGGAAGTTGAGGACCAAGTCAAGTTTCTCATGAAATCTTACGAAGCTCCTAAGCCTTCAAGCCAAGTGAACAAAATCACTTCTTCATGCGAATTATGTAGTGGTCCCCATGACACTCGTGATTGTGTGGAACTCCCCGGAACAGCTTTTGCGGACTACGCATCCACGCGTACCGACGAAGCGGGAGATAAGTGGTACACTTTCAAACCCGAGCCAAACCCTTATGGTGATTCATACAACCCCTCTTGGAAAAATCACCCAAACCTTAGGTGGAAACAAAATCAACCCAATTCTTCCAATCCGCCTAATCGTTACCAACCAAACGGTCCACCATCCAACCGTACTTTCAACAACAATCCTTCTAACAACTATGGTAGTACCAACAATCTTGAAGGATTGATGTCAAAGTTCATGGCATCTCAAGAAGCTCGCATAGCTAGGTTTGAAACCGAATTCAACCAACAACAAACGGAGATGACCAATAAGATTGACAACTTGTTGAAAGCCCTCAACAACCAAGCGTTAATCACACCTAGGAAGGACACTAGGGACACCAATAGTGGAATCCAAATTAAGGATCCCTCATCATCCAAACATGTCCACTTTGTCAATGTTGTCACCATTAAGCCGATAGATAAGGAGATAGAAGAGAGTGACAAGGATGAAGTTAGAGTAGAAGCCGAAACTAAGGATGAGAGTAGGGAAGTTGAGGTTAATAAGGAAGAGGAATTAGAGGATGTAGAGCCTATAGAAAAGTACTTTGATAAGTTGCCCACCGAGGAAGAACGGGAATACCATAAAGATTTATTTGATAGTCCCGAGAGACCATATATCCTTGGCACACCCCTTATCAAAATGGGAGACCCCTCTAACATTAACATACCATGCAACATTGGGCATATGCATGTATGGAAAGCTTACATCGACCCTAGATCTCCCATGAACATCATGACTAGGACTTATTACAATTGGGTGATGAAGAAGCAACTTGAATGTAGGATAATTCCTATCACGAATTGGATGAGTAACTTTGTAGGGAGAGTAAAGGGATTACATGTATTGGTAGGAAACTTTATTTATGTTACCAACTTTATGATCGTAGAGGACACTCGCCCAGTGATAGATGCTTGCCTAAGTCAAATAATATTCGGGAAACCATTTGTTGAGGCCACTAGGATGAGCTATGACCCGACTCTAGGTATAGTTAGATTCAAGGAAGAGAATGATGAGGTTGCTTACGAAATGCCCTACAAGATTGAGCAATACCGCCTTCTCTCTAATTTCGAAAAGGAACACAAGCAAGCGGCATATTATAGGAATGAGGAGGATAGACGTAGAGGAGTAGAGTATGTAAAGAATAGGATGCTTGGTTTCTACAAAGAATGCTTGCAACTATGTCCGGAATACAAAACTGGTTTAGAAGACGACCTAGAGAGTGGAACCAACGATGAGGTCACGTAGTAACCCATGACCTTGAGTCTAGCTACAAGACTCGTAAATAAAGAAAAGCGCTTCTTGGGAGGCAACCCATGTTTTGTGTGATTTTCATTTTTTGTTTGTTATTTGCTTCCGTATGCATGCTTATTTTTATTGTTGGTTGATCATGTTTCTCAATTAAAAAGTGGAAATACTTTACTTTGTTGTTTTGGTCCAGTCTTAACTCCACCTAAAAGTATTTTTGCAAAAGATAAGTGTAAGGGGAGACCCCAAATATGTTTTTAAGAAACAAACCGATCATGATTCTCCACAATATTAAATGAACATGTATATTCGTATTTGTTAGAGTCAAATGCTTGTATTGAGTCATAATGAAGTTTTGTAGGATTTTCCAGGAAGTAGGACCAAGTTTTTCCAGAAATTTTCCAGAAACTTAACATAAGAATTTCTGTAGGTCAATCCTGACGGCGTCATGAGTTAACTCTTGACGGCGTCAAGTGTAAAAATTTGGAAATTTTACCGGTTTTGTTTTTCTAACGGAGTCTTATGGTTTTTGTGAATTATTAAGTTTTATAATCTCCAGGAAATCTGCAAACTTCATTCCACAAGCATTATATCTTATCTTGTTTTCTAGGATTTAGTAACTTATATAGGATGCCGCCGATTTTACGCGAGGTTGTCTTGTCTATTTTCTCAGGTTTTACAGGTTATGTATGACAAGAAGATGATTTATATTCTGGAAGGGAAGCTTTGATTGTTCATTTTCTTGAAGGAAGATTTAACCTGGCCACCTATAATCCATACCGAGCGAATCAGGGGAGTATTTGATTTCATTCTTTTTATTTTTTCACTTTTACATTCTTTACTTGAACATTGGGGACAATGTTCATCTTAAGTGTAAGGGGAGGGTAAAAAGATGATACCTTACATATGCACTTTTGCTTAAGTTTGTTTTGTTTAATGGTAGATGTGTAATAAAACTATGAGAAATACTTGTTAGTGCAATTTTAGCGCCAAATTTAAAATTTTTTACAACATTTAGGAGTGAAACTTTAGCCATAGCAAGCGTCTCATGGATAGGAGATTGTATGACTAGCACATAACCGTATATTCAGAAAAATTTTCCACCCAAATATGTGAGGTTCGCCTTTAGATTTGATAGGAAAAGCATTTACTATTAGTGCTTATGAGTGTACCGGTAGCATTTAGATTCTAGAACTTGCGTTAGTGATGCATCCCAAGACCGCTAGTGAGACTACATTCGTGTGATAAGATTTACTACATGATAAGAGGCATTAGGATCACCCTTGTGTTAAACCCGTATTATAATTACTTGACCATTTATGTCATATTATTTGACTAGTTAAGTCAACTAATTTTTCCCACACCCTTAGCGTTGTACTCATTTTTAGTACACGAAACCCCTAGTACACCCCTCCGAGCCTATCTTTTCGTTTCTAACTTTAAGCATTTTACTTAAAGGAAGAATTTGTTACACCCCACTTAAATGTACACCCAAATCGCCTTAGCCTTCCGTGTATGCGCTCATTTTTAGTGCATTATTGTTATTTGTTAAACCCTAAGTTAACTTTCTAATTGATTACATGGTTGCTAAGTCGAGTCATATCCTTGTACATATTGTTTTGGGACGATTGGGACTCATGGGTAAAGTACTTATTTTATGGAGTAATGGGGAAGAACATCATATATTACCCCCATATGTGCGTTAATCTTAAAAGTGCTCCAAGTGTTTTGATTTTCTTAATTCGAGTCATTAGTTTAGTTTATTGTAAAGTATGTAAAGAATCAAGTGTAAGGGGAATTCCCATTCCCTATGATGTATTATTTTGGATGGTAGGGTAAGAGTGTATGTCTAAAAAAAAAAAAAAAAAAAAAAAAACGAAAAATCAAGAAAAAAAAAATAAATAAAAAAAATAAAAAGAAAAGAGAAAAACATACGGACTACCATCCCTTTTCATTCTATGTTCATTTTATGTTTTTGTTATTTTTCATTTATTAGCTAAAGTCGAGTCTAGTTTTGGCTTAGCAACGCCATATTGTACATGTAATTAACCAAGATTGTTAACTCGCCACCAGTAAAACTTCCTTCATCCAACAAAACCGTGTATTTCATATCCCTACACCTAACGTTACAACCCTTTAAAAGACCTCTTTGATAGTTTATCCTAGGTGCTTACGCCATGTGGTGGAGGTTTGATCCTTTCCCAAGACTATGGTAATCTATTTTGCTATGACAGGTAGTGAGAGATATATTCCGTTTCCATATTGTAATTTATACTTTATTACACCCGAGAGATGTGAGTATCTAAACACTATTTGTGAGGTGCCTGTGTATGACCTCCGTGCTTGTCTATTGGTCTTTAGTGGAACGATTATTTGTTGTAATTACTTTTATATTAGTGTTAAATGACCCCTAACTTGTATTTTGAGTAGAATAAAAGCGCATTTGCTTGAGGACAAGCAAATCTCAAGTGTAAGGGTATATGATGAGGCGAAAAATGAACCACTTTTAGGGGGTCATTTAAGCCCGGAATTGAATTTATTTGATCAAATATTGCCCTAAATCATTCCTTTTGTGATTTTAGGTACTTTGGGAGTGAAATCTGGAAAAGGAAGCAATTCGGACGTTTTTGGAGCATAAAAGTGAAGAAAACGCCAAAGTCTTAATTTTTCTTGCTGAGAACAGTTGGTGACGGCGTCAAGAACAATACCTTGACGGCGTCAAGAGTAAATTCCACAAATTTCCATGACGATCCAGAGCAGATTTTACGGCGTCACAAGTAAGGGCGCCAAGAGTAAAAGTCATGAAGGCCTGGAAATGAATAACACATGACGGCGTCAAAAGTAGATCAAGGCAGACCGAGAAGAGTTTTGGCGGCGAGGTGACGGCGTCACAAGCTTTGTCTTGATGCCGTCAGACCCCTTTTCCTATATATAGTTTTCTAATTTTCACACATTAAAGAGAGAAGTTTTGGAGAAACCCTAAGTACGATTTTGGTGCGAATTTTACAGGTTTTTCAAGGGTTCCAACCCCTTGATACCTTGCATATGTAATTAAGATAAGTGTTCTTTTAATTCAATAAATATGTCTATGTGTTGGTTGTCTATATCTTGTTCTTGTCTTAATTCCATCATGCTAGGCTAGATCTATTTTGTGTTTGCTTGGATCTAATGAAACCTAGATGTTAATTATATGTTGATTAGTTGTTTATAGTTTGTTTTGGATGAATGAATTTATATGTTAGGCTTAAGAAAACTGGCAGATCTCCAAATGGTAACATGCTTGAACGTCTTAGGAAACATGAACCTATTGCACTAAGGTCTTTATTGGTTGTATTTAATGCATGAGCCACTGTTTACAATCCCTATAGTTGTGCTGGGCATGGTGTAGGAGGAGATAAGAGCTCATAGAATTGGGGAGTTATGTACGATACCCCATGAATGGTATTATTGAATACAATCCGTCATCCATACAACTATAACAAGTAATTAACGTGTAAAAGATGTCTAGGGAGTAGTGAAATCTAAGTAAACACATTTTCTCCACTTATTGCTCACAACCTTAGTTAATTTAGTTTTGTTTTCATTTTTAGTATTTTATTTTGATTGCATCTTAGTATTGGGTTAGTTGATTAGCAACTAATTCCGCCCAAAATCCTTCAAACCCGAGATTTTACTTGCTTTCTAAAAAATATAAAAATACAAAAATAATCCTCCATCATCTTTAGCACTAGTAATTAGGTTTTTCTAATCCTAGCGACACTATTCCTAGCTGAACGATCAATCCCCCGGTACTTGTCACTATACTATACTACAACGATCAGGTACACTGCCTTGTGGGGGTTGTAAGGTTCTCAAGATCCCTTGAGAGGTAAAGCCTGGTGCAATTCCCATGCATCATGCACTTCATTGCGAGTATCTCCTACTCTGCGGTTTGGTAGTTTCAGTTACGGTTTTCTCTTTTTTAGCAATTTACTAAGTGATGAGATTCATGTGATAGGACAATCATTTTGAAATTCGTGAATTGTTGTAACTCTAGTCGTTTCAATTAGTCTAATTGTGATCTGACGTTGTAAGTTAATCCTTACGACTTGACTAATCTCAATTGGATAGATTGCAACTTGACTTGTCACAACTCAACACTTGATGCAAACTGTCATTCATCTGGTATCTCTCTCTTAGCTTAATCTGCTGAAAATATCATCCGGTTTCTTTTGTCCGTTTGAAGATTTTGTGATGTCGACATCCTCAGATGACATTCAAGCTGCTGGGTCCGACACCCGACCTCCGATGTTGGACAGAACTGACTATGAATCGTGGGAACAAAGGATTCGTCTCTATTGTTAGGGTAAGGAAAATGGAGTCAACATTTTGAAATCCATCGATGAGTGACCCTTTCAAATGGGTACTACTAGAGACACGGTCGCAGCAACTGATCAACAACCGGCTGTAGTTGGTCCAGATAGACCTCGCACTTACAATGAGCTGTCGGATCGAATATTGTCATTCAAGGGCTTCCTAAAGATGTCTACAAACTTATCAACTAGAACACTGAAGCCAAGGCTGTCTGGGATAATGTGAAAATGCTTCTTGCGGGGTCTGAGTTAACCAAAGAAGATCGGGAGTCTCAACTATACGATGAATTTGAGCATTTCAAAATGAACCCAGGTGAAAGCATCACTGATTATTACGTCAGATTTCACAAGCTGGTCAATGATATGAGAGCCATCAAGATGACAATGCCCAATATTCAGCTTAATTCCAAATTCGTGAATAACATGGCACCAGAATGGGATAGCTTTGTTACAGCCGTTAAGCTCAACAAAGGTCTCAGGCATACTAATCTTGAACAACTCTATGCATATCTCCAACAACATGAGAAACATGCTGCTTATGATCGGTTAATGCGAGAAAAGCTCAATCCGTCAACATCTAATGAATCTCTTGCCTTTGTCTCTAATGTTCAACAACTTACCCAAACTTCAAATGATCAATCTCAATCATTACAACCGTCTTCTAGGTCTACGCCAACAAATGGTCAATCATCAACTCCCTCACTATCTGCTTTGATGATTGATAATATCTCCAACCAAGTTTCCTTACTGGTCCAACAGTTCAGGGCTGCACTTCCATCAACTAATAACCAACTTAGGATTTCGTCTAATCCACGTAATCAGGCAGTCATATAAGATGGTAGAGTGGTGGTGCAGAATGTGCAGGGAAGACAAAACTTCAATCAAAGAAATGCTGGTAGAGAAAATGGGTAGTACAGAGTTGGGAATGCTCTTCAAGTACAAGCTAAGCAGCCTAAGTGTTATAACTGCGGAGGGTTGTGCCATATAGCTAGGAATTGCACTCTCCCAAAGCGTCCTCAAAACTCTGAGTACTTCAAGGACAAGATTTTGCTAATGCAGGCGCAAGAGAATGGGACTGTGTTGGATTAAGAAGCTCTGCTCTTTCTGGCTGGTAATGACGGGAACACGTTTGATGCTGATGTGGATGATCAGCCTGTTCAGGACATGGATCTAAATGATCCGAATATCTTTCAAGTTGAAGAATGTGATGCATTTGACTCAGACGTAGATGATGAACCTACTGCTCAAACCATCTTCATGGCTAATCTGTCTGCCGCTGCATCCTCTCCACAGCATCCTGACTCCTCCATCACATCTGCTATTTCTGAGGTACCAACTTCACTTAATCCTAATCTGAATACTCCTTCAATTTTGCAGGGGGTGTGTGATTCGGTACAACTCAAGAATATTGTCAACACAAACACCACTGATATGGGAAATACCAATAATATCCCATATGAAGTGTATGTGAAAGACAATGGACTGCCTGTTGTACCAAGTGACATGCCGTCTGTCAACTCTAGTGAACATGAGGTACATGAGCACACGATATACAACCCTGATGATTCCTTGATTACTAGAGTTAACATCCTTAAGGATCAAGTGAATATTTATGAACAACGTGCTAAATTTGAGCTGAATGAACGTGTGCAGAAAATGGAATGGCAAATGCGTCCTTACATATCTGAAAACAATTCCAAACAAGAAATATTAAAAAGGGAGTTAGTTTCTTTAAAAAAACAATTGGATCAAACCGTTAAACAAAAACAAGAATTTCAAAAAGGTTTAACATCAATCAAACTCGAATACAAAGATAAAGAGACTAAACTTCTAAATGATTTCTCAAAACTTAAAATGGTGAAAAATAAATTGGAAGATAAGTTGTACACACAAGGCCAAACCATTCAATCTGCTCAAATGATGCAAAACCATAGGAAACTAAGTGATGAATTTAGTGAACAGGATGCCTCTAAGCCCAAAGCAAAATTCCTTAGAAATGGTTTAGGTGCTCAACCAGCATTATATGATGCAAACACTATGCTTGAACCTAACCATGCCCCTCCCGATGTGAGATCCTATGACGAGATTGATGAGGCGGAGGATAGAGCTAGGGTAAAACTTGCTGAACGATTAAATGATCCTAAGTGCATAGCTAATAATATCGTGTTTCACTATGATTATGCGAATGATAATCATTCAGCCATTTTTGTTCCTCAGAAGAGAATCCTTCCTGACAAAGTTTTTTGGAATATAGACATTGAGAAAATGAAAACTGAAAGAATTGTGGGTAACACACGCACTATCTTTAGAATTGCTGACCCAACTATTTATCCCCTGAATACACCCAGGCACCTCGTACCATTTACTCTTCCCACACAGTGTAACACTCTAATTGGGTTGTATGTTCTAGGTCAATTGTTTAATGACTTTGAGAAAACATGTAAAATGAGAATTACACCTACAGGGATTACAGAAGGGGAAAGGGGTTTTGAGCAAACAAAACAGTGTTACCTAACTGAAGTTATGCCATTGAAGATGAGAGGATACCTAAACCACATGATGATGTTATTGTTGGCGCATGCTTCCTCACTAATAGAGCCCAAGAATTATTTGAGTCTATTAAAATAACACGTGACCAAAACGTTGAAAGAGTCACTTCTTTGTTAAACGAAATTGAGAATCTAAAGACTATGGTGAAGGGTAAAATGCCCGTCATTTCATGTGATCATGCAATTTCCAATGTACATGCTTGTAAGAAATATGTGTGCGATGCTGTGAATGTCTCTCTTCCCCTTAGGAACAATAAGTTAGTTCATAGCAACTATCTTAAATATCTTAAGGATTGTCTAGCCATACTTAGAGAAACCATTGAAGATGAGAGGATACCTAAACCACAAGATGATGTTATTGTTGGCGCATGCTTCCTCACTAATAGAACCCATGAATTACTAGAATATGCTATAGGATCATGCCCCAAGAATGATAACAAGTCGGATAGGTCATTTGCATCGCACTCTAACAGTGGCAACAAACATGTTACATTTGATTATCCCCAAACCATGTCACAATCCACCATCATGATCATCGGTAAACAAGTAGCAACTAATCATACTAATGTTCCCGTCATTGCTTCTACAAGTGTAAAAGGTGTATCTAATGCTTGCAAGTCACAGCCTAGGTGCAATACAAAGAATGATAGGACTTTGCCGGCTAAGAGTACACTTATGAAGGAAGTAGAAGAATCCTCTAGGAACAATAAAGTTATGCTTAATGAAAGGAATCGAGTTGAATCAAACATTTGTGTTAACAATGATGTAATTAATTCGACTTCTGGTGCTATTTGTAAGACTTGTAACGAATGTTTATTTTTTGGTAATCATGATGCTTGTGTTGTGTCTTTCTTAAAATCCACTATGAAATCTCCGGTTATGAATGTTTCAAGTGTTAAAAGGGTAAAACAAGTATGGAACAAAACAGGAAAAGTGTTCACTAATGTTGGTTATCAATGGAGACCTACTGGAAGGAAATTCACCCTAGGAGAAAAGTGCCCAATGACTAGGATCACTAACTCCAAAGTTGTGCCAATTAAGAAGTGGAGACCTACTTGTAGAATGTTCCCAATAAAAGCAATTAGTACTACTCCTAGTTTTAGTGCATCAAAATGTGAAAATTCCAGTAATATATCTGTAATGTATGATAATCCAATATTTGTGTATGCTAACCAAACAGACCCCAACTGCTTGTGGGGCTCCAGCTTTTTCAGTTATCCACCATTGTCTGGTTTCAAATGCAGGTCGTACAAATCGTCCTTTGGTATTTGGACTCAGGCTGCTCAAAACATATGACTGGAGATCGCTCGCGGCTCAAGAATTTCGTGGAAAAGTTCATTGGTACGGTCAGATTTGGGAACGACCATTTTGGATCTATAATGGGTTATGGTGATTACGTCTTTGGAGACAGTGTAATATCCAGAGTATATTACGTGGAAGGACTTGGGCACAATCTATTTTCTGTTGGTCAATTCTGTGACTCTGTTCTTGAAGTTGCCTTCAGAAAGCGCACCTGTTTTGTTAGAGAATTAGATGGTGTTGATCTTCTCAAGGGGAGTCGAGGCACTAATCTTTATACCATCTCTATCGAAGACATGCTGCAGTCCTCTCCAATTTGCTTGCTTTCAGAAGCCTCTAAGAACAAATCATGGTTGTGGCATCGTCGTTTAAACCACTTGAACTTCGGTACCATCAATTAACTCACACGTAAGGATCTTGTTCGAGGCTTGCCCAGACTTAAGTATGAAAAAGATCATTTGTGTTCCGCATGTCAAATGGGCAAGAGCAAAAAGCACACCCATAAACCCAAGACTGTCAATTCCATCATGGAAGTTCTACATACTCTTCACATGGATCTCTGTGGACCAATGAGGATTCAAAGTATCAATGGAAAGAAATATGTGCTTGTTATCGTCGATGATCATTCTCGATTCACATGGGTAAAGTTTCTACGATCAAAATACGAAACTTCGGAAACCATCATCAAACTCATCAAGCAGTTGCAAGTTCGTCTCAACAAAACAGTTAGATTCATTCGAACTGATAATGGAACGGAGTTTGTGAACAAACTACTTACTCAATTTTATGAAGGTGTCGGCATTAGTCATCAAAAGAGCATTCCACGTACTCCTCAACAAAATGGAGTTGTTGAAAGACGCAATCGCACCTTAGTTGAAGCCGCAAGGACTATACTCATCTTCTCCAAAGCTCCTATGTTTCTTTGGGCTGAGGCAATTGCAAGTGCATGTTACACACAGAACCGATCCTTGATACATCCTCTCCACTGCAAGACTCCATATGAACTGGTTCATGGCAGAAAACCAAACCTTTCGTTTCTTCGAGTGTTTGGTGCATTATGTTATCCAACTAATGACAGTGAAGACCTTGGGAAACTCAAGGCCAAGGCAGACATTGGTTTCTTCGTTGGATATGCTCCAGAGCAAAAGGGGTACCGAATCTACAACAAACGTACCAGAGACATAATGGAAACAATCCACGTTACTTTCGATGAGCTGACTGAGCAACCGGTTCCTGGACAATCAAGTTCTGGACCCGTACCTAATCTATTGTCTCCTGGACCTATAAGCTCCAGGCTTGTACAAAATGCCACTCCTGCTACTCCTTTTGTACCTCCTACAAGTGAAGATTGGAAGAAACTGTTTGACCCTATGTTTGATGAATACTTTGAACCTCAACATGTGGAAGCTCTAGAAGCCACAGTCGTTCAACAACCAGCTGGGGTAGCAAATGTCCCAGTTGATAATGCTGGGCCATCCACTTCGTTGTCATGGGATCCTGAAGCCCCCACCATCAGTCGCTCAGTTAACACTTCTAATGGCCAACATTCTTTGGTACAACGAGTAGCAGCTGTGGATAATTCGTTTGAAGTAAATCCTTTCTCTCCACCTGATAATGAGCCATTTGTTAACATCTTTGCCCCTGAATCGTCAAATAATGCTACATCCTCCGACGAATCTAACACGGCTACCTCAGTTCCCTATTCTCAACCCCATGAACACCTTAGGAAATGGACAAATGATCACCCAATTGACAACATTATTGGAAACCCTTCGCGTCCGGTATCTACCCGTAAGCAACTTACAACCGACGCATTATGGTGCTTCTTCAATTCTGTCCTCTCTAAATTTGAGCCAAAAGACCTCAAGGATGCAATGTCTAAACACTCATGGTTCACTACAATGGTGGACGAGATTAATGAGTTTGACCGACTTGATGTGTGGGAATTAGTACCGCCTCCCGATTGTGCTATGATCATTGCTCTCAAATGAATATTTAAAGTTAAACTTGATGAGCATGGAGACGTATTGAAGAACAAGGCTAGGATTGTGGCAAAAGGATACCGTCATGAAGAAGGTATAGACTTTGAAGAATCCTTCGCACCTGTTGCTAGAATTGAACCAATAAGAATATTTCTCGCAAATGCTGCAAGTCAGAACGTGGTGGTTTATCAAATGGATGTCAAGACTGCATTCTTAAATGGTGATCTAAAAGAGGTGGTGTATGTAAGCCAACCCGAAGGTTTTCTGGATCCAGAATGCCCTAATCATGTGTATCGTTTGAAGAAGGCTCTCTATGGGCTTAAGCAAGCGCCTAGGGCGTGGTACGACACCTTGTCAAAATTCCTTCTTGCTAACAAGTTTTCCAAAGGCGCTGTTGATCCTACACTCTTTACCAGAAAAACGGGCAAAAACCTTCTTCATGTACAAATCTATGTTTATGACATCATATTTGCCTCCTCTGATCCCAAAGAGTGTGATCGTTTCTCCCAAGAGATGAGTTCTGAATTCCAGATGTCGATGATGGGTCAAATGTCCTTCTTTCTAGGCTTGCAAATATCTCAAAATCCCAATGGCATCTTCATCAATCACTCCAAGTATGCCAATGAAATTTTGAAGAAATTTGGATTCGATTCCTGTGACTCAGTTGATACTCCTATGATTGAAAGATCAAAACTAGATGAAGTTGATGTTGGGATCCCGGTCGAACAAACCAAGTATCGAAGCATGATTGCTTCATTAATGTATCTTACTGCCAGCAGACCAGATCTTCTATTTGCAGTTTGCATGTGTGCTCGGCATCAATCCAAACCCACCAAGAAACATCTGGAAGCTGTCAAGAGAGTCTTTTGGTATCTTAAAGGAACAATCCACATGGGCCTATGGTACCCCAAGGACACTTCTATGGCTCTCACAGCCTATTCTGATGCTAACCATGCGGGATGTCAAGACACTCGTCGCAGTACATCTGGGGGTGCTCAGTTTTTTGGGTAATAAGCTAGTCAGTTGGTCGTCAAAGAAACAAATGAGTACATCAATCTCCTCCACAGAAGCTGAATACATTGCCATGTCCTCATGCTGTGCTCAGATCTTATGGATGAGATCTCAACTTTCAGACTATGGCTTCGTATGCAACAAGATTCCCATGTACTGTGACAACAAAAGTGCAATTGCACTCTGTTGCAACAATGTCCAGCACTCAAGGACTAAGCACATTGACATTCGACATCACTTCATCAGGGAGCAAGTTGAGAAAGGAATTGTGGAACTTTACTTCGTGAGGACTGAGTTCCAGCTAGCCGATATCTTCACCAAAGCACTTTCTAGGGACCGATTTCAATTCATCCTCCCACGTCTTGGTATAAAGAGTCTCACACCTGAGGATCTCATAAGTCTTCAGGAAGATCAGGAGGAGTAAAGGGGTTGCTTCACATATCCTTTGTATATAGTATTAACACAAAAAGAAAATAGAAAAATATAAAACCTATAAAAACCATAAAAATCTGAAAAATCATATAAAATACAAAAATATTCTTCTCACGACATGTCTCTTGTGTAATCAATATTATGTACGATTCTAGAAATGTCATTCAATAATGACACGGAATCATACATATGCTTGAGCAAGAGTTTTTTGGTTTCAAATAACGTTTTTTTTTCTAAAACATGTCGTTCCTCAAAATATTCTTCAAAACTATGGCTTGTAGTCATTTCAGGCTGCAACCCGGACTTCAAAAATATGGCTTGCTATTACTTCATATAGCAACCCATTTTTCAAAATGGGGAAAACACGTCGCCAAAAAGACGGTTGTTCCTTTTACCGGGTGAAGTTCATCCGGGCATGGATTACTTTACATCCGTGCACCCTCGATTTAATGTACGCTTCAGTGCATTATTTCTTGATAAAGAAGAGAAATCTTCTTTTTATCGCCAACTACTTTCCCTTCTATGATTTTTCCGGAAAGTATTTGTGCAAAACTTGGTGGTACCATGAGATTTTGGTTAAAAAAATCAAATTGAACTCAAAATTTTGATAAAATTTTTCACTCAATCAATGACTTAATATTTTATGAAAATATTTCAGTTTTAACATCCGTCATTGATTGAGGGGGAGAGTGATTTCTCAAAATTTTATGTATCATCAAAACTTCCCACACATTGTACAAAACAAAAGCAACAAAACGATTTGTGATGGTTATGTGTGAGAATGAGTACATTTTCAAAGAGTTTTCGTTAAAACTTCAAATCTTTTGGAAACTCATCGAATCTGACACATAACAACCTCCCTCACAGATTGAGGGGGAGCAGAAAAAGTTCCTTTTATCAGACAATATTAAAACTGACTTCATTTCTCTCCCTAACATTTTCTAACCAATCTAAATCAATTGGGATCCAAAATCTCAAAAGATTTGAAATTTTTGATCGAGGGAGAGAATGTGATTTAAATATGAAATCTGATAATCAAAAGTGATCTTTTGGACTCAATAAATAGGCTCCCACATATGTGCTAAACACTTTCGAATATCGATGCACATATTGAGGGTGAGCAAAGGCGTTTGTGGAAGTAATACCAAAGACCGACCATTTACCTTTATGCATGGAGTTATAAGGTTGGTTAAGGTTAGGTATGAGTTCCCATGATCCACCAGAACCGGAAGGATCTTCCCAGGGAAAATCCATAGATAGATTAGAAGTCCTTAGGAATGATTGAAAATGGAGAAAAGTGAGAAAGGGAAGAGTGCGGACTGAGATAGAGCTAGGACTGGAACAAACCCAACAAGGTTCTAGTGGTGAAGTCTCGGTAAGCACTGAAGGGGTTGAAGAATGAAAAAGAAATGTAATGAGGAAGGGTGAAAAGAAAAAACCCTCCAAATATTCAACCTTAGGGCAGAAACCGGGTTCAATTCATAATCTACTAGTGGTTACTAAGGTAATACTAGTATTGAAGACAAGACGTCATGGACCCAGTGACGCAATGCACTAAACTTCCTAACCACTCAAGTTCTCTTAAAAGAGCTTGTTTCATTCTCACGGGGAACCCTGTGCAATGTATCTACCGCTCATTGCGAGCTATGTTGATACCTAAAACAGGAGACACCTCCCCAGTCTCCAGGAGCGGATCAAAATGCACTATTAAGTCTAGAGCCATGAGATCATCCATAAATCTTGATAGGACACATTCCAAATATGCTTATTGTTTCACACAATGTGGAAAATAAGATAAAATATTTAGAGTCCTACGCATTATCCTTGTGGTATTGCCAGAACATCCGAGTGATATGAAAATATTCACGGTGAGGATGGAAATCCTTCTAGAGCGAACATCTTTCAAGCTCTTGGTAGGTGACATGTGAGATCCATCTTGGATCAATGATCAAGTGACAACTGGAAAGTAACAATGGTGCGATTCAAAATTGAATCAAACTTGTTCCAGGATATGGATTGACGGATACTTTTGCTAAAACCCTTCAATGTGCTCACAAACTAATTTTTCGAGCACATTGATTGCGTGTAAGCTTTCAAACAAAAGTATTTTTGATGGAAATGTGATTCAAAGCTAAAACCTCTCGTCGTGTCTCAAAAATGTTTATCATATGACACGCGAGTGATTTCTATAAATCAATTTTTCATCAATCCGTGAATATCAATTCACCGATTCACTCTATCGTGCTGTCTGCTTTGAGACGTTCCGATATGAGAACATGCTAAGTATGAAGATTCCAAAGTGGATTCTTTGGAAAATTCATCACTACAAGTTGGAAATTCCTGTCAAGGAGAGTCTTCTTTAAAAGAGACTCTACCTGATCACATGTCGGTTTTCACAAAACCGGAGGATAGTCTGTCCTCGCAGAACGAATGACAAAGCCATGTTCGTTCTCTATCTTTATTGCTAACTGTTTTATTTCAGGGACACATATAAAGATGGCGTTGATGGCTCCAGTTTCCAGCTGAATCGGGTCAATCCATACCTCATGCTCACACATCCTCCACACTATCAATGAAGATGAGAGACTTGCTACAACAAATGTTGAGAGACTACCAACAACGTTTCTGAAACTCTGATGAAGAAGTCTCCTGATCCACAACTCTAATGCAAAGTCTCCTGATCCAGAAGGGTGTGAGCATGATGGTCCTAAAGTCACTACATCACATGAAGGTGATACTGCTATGGATGAGCTTGGAGATTTACTGTGGCTGATGATCTCAAAGAAGCTCAACAATCACATATCACTAAGGAATTCAAATCACATTGCTTGAAGTACAAAGTGTGCAGAAAAGTGAAGAATCAGATCCTACGAGCTATAGAGACTAAAGAATGCTTAACGATCAAAGAGCTTAATCTCCAAGGTGACCTCGCTTAGGGGGAGATTGTTAGGAATACAAATATTCCTGTAAAAGTCTCGGTCACCTAATTATTGTAATAGCATTACTTTAAGTTAGAATTACTTTAAGTAACACCGTGGAAGAAGGACGGGTCTTTACCCACTGTATGCCTGATCCACAGCCCAGGTGTGGGCGTTTGTAGTGTAATATAAATACCCCTCTCCACATGTAGAGAGGGTTGGATCTTCATTCACTATAATCTAATCATTCTATTTCTCTCTCAAGGTTCCACTCTTTCTTCCTATCTATCACTTCCAACGCCACACAAACAACAAGGAAATCATGTTTCAAACTTGATTATTATTCTTCATCCTAACATGGGATCATTAGAATTCGCTCATGCATTAAATACAACAATAAAAACCTAGTACGCATTGGTTCATGTTTCTTAAGACGCTTAAGCATGTTACCCTATGGAAGTCTGCCAGTTTTCTTAAGCCTAACATCGAAATCATTCATCCGTAACAACTATAAACAAGCAATCAACCCATAATCAACATCTAGGTTTCTCTACATCTAAGCAAACACACAAGAGATCTAGCCTATCATGTTAAATTCAAGACAAGCGTAAGATATATTCAAACAACACATAGACATATTGAATGAATTGAACGGATACTTATCTTAATTGAACATGAAAGGTTTCAAAGGGTAAAAACCCTTGAAAGAGCAGTAAAATTCGTGCTAGGGTTTCTCCAAGTTATCCCTCTTAAGTTCTATATTAATGAATGAAAATTGCAAAACTATATATAGATTTTCCATCGTGACGGCGTTAAGAAGAAATGTCTGACGCCGTCAACTCGCCGCCCATAGTAATATCGGATTGCCTAGATCCAGATTTGACGTTGTCATGTGCAAAGTTACTCTGGGCCGTCACATGCAATTGGACCATGACGACCTATGGTGACACCATCTCATGCCCTTAGTGTAAAACTCTCTGGACCATCACGAACTCTATCCACTTCACCTCTTGGTTTACTCTTGAAGCCATCATGTAGAGCCTTATGACGCCGTTAGGTACTGTTCCCAGCAAGGAAAATTAAGACTTTGCCGTTTTCTTCACTTTTATGCTCCAAAAACGTCCAAAATGCTTCCTTTTCCAGAATTCACTCCAAAAGTACCTAAAATCACAAAAGGAACGATTTAGGGCAACATTTGATCAAATAAATTCAATTTCGGGCTTAAATGACCCCCTAAAAATAGATCATTTTTCGCGTCATCACTTGTTATTATGTTTTTCGTATCTTACACCTTAGCCTAACTTGTAGATTGATGAGGCGAAAAATGATCCATTTTTAGGGGGTCATTTAAGCCCGAATCCGAATTTATTTGATCAAATATTGCCCTAAATAGTTCCTTTTGTGATTTTAGGTACTTGGAGAGTGAATTCTGGAAAAGAAGCCATTTCGGACGTTTTTGGAGCATAAAAGTGAAGAAACGGCAAAGTCTCAAAATTATATGCTGGGAACAGTGCATGAAGGCGTCAAGAGTAATTCTTGACGGCGTCAAAGTCCTAAGAATAAAATACCGTGGTTGATGACGGCGTCACACAGGCCGTCAGAAGTAGATCAAGGCCGTCCGAGGAAGTATTTAGCGGCGAGATGACGGCGTCACACCCTTGCTCTTGACGCCGTCACCTCGATTTTCCTATATATAGTTTTCTAGTTTTTACATTAAAAAAGGGGAGAAGTTTTGGTGAAACCCTAAAGACGAATTTGGTGCAACTTTTACAGGTTTTTCAAGGGTTCCAAACCCTTGATACCTTGCATTGTAATTGAGATAAGTGTTCTTCTAATTCAATCAATATGTCTATGTGTTGGTTGTCTATATCATGTTCTTATCTTAATTCCATTATGCTAGGCTAGATCTCCTTTGTGTTTGCTTAGATCTAATGAAACCTAGATGTTGATTATGAGTTGATTACTTGTTTATTCTTGTCTTGGATGAATGATTTTATATGTTAGGCTTAAGAAAACTGGCAGATCTCCAAATGGTAACATGCTTGAACGTCTTAAGAAACATGAACCGAGGCGTACTAGGTCTTTATTGGTTATATTTAATGCATGAGCCACTGTTTACAATCCCTATAGTTGTGTTGGGTCATGGTGTAGGAGGAGATAAGAGCTCATAGAATTGGGGAGTTATGTATGCCACCCCATGAATGGTATTAAGGAATACGATCCGTCATCCACGCAATTATAACAAGTAATTAACGTGTAAAAGATATCTAGGGAGTAGTGAAGTCTAAGTAAACACATTTTCTCCAATTACTGTTCACAACCTTAGTTTAATTTAGTTATTTTCATTTTTAGTATTTAATTTTGATTGCATATTAGTTTTGGGTTAGTTGAATAGCAACTAATTCCGCCCACTCTTCCAAAACCCGAGATTTTAATTGCTTTCCATAAAATATAAAAACACAAAAATAATCATCCCTCACCTTTAGAACTAGTAATTAGGCTTTTCTAATCCTAGCGACACTATTCCTAAGCTGAACGATCAATCCCCCGGTACTTGTCACTATACTATACTACAACGATCAGGTACACTGCCTGGTGGGGGTTATAAGCTTCTCGAGATCCCTCGAGAGGTAAAGCCTGTTGCGATTCCCATGCATCAAGTTTTTGGCGCCGCAGCCCGGGGAATAGTTATTGTCTATGTTAGAATTTCTTTTTATTAGGTCTACTTGCTAGATTCCTTTCTAGTAAGATTTTATTTTTATTTTTAGGTTTTCTTTAGTCTATCTCATTTCTTTGTGCCTTTGTTAGTAAATTAAACTCATTAACTATTCCGTTGACCATTATGGAAAACGCGAATCCACCCCTTTCCCCTAGAGAAGCGGCTGTGTTACGTGAACGAATTGAGAGTGAGATTAGGGAGCTTAGAGAGCTTAATAGGTTGATTAAGATTGAACTCGAACATACATTTAGTGACCTAGCAACCGCCTTGTACTCAAATAAGGACCTAGGGCCTAATGACTTTGTGAATGTTGTTGAGAGACTAGAAGAGGAGGAAATGGATCCGAAGATTAACGACTACTTTAACCTATACCCCACTAAGGAGGAGATTGCATATTATAATAATCTTATTGATAACCCGCGATCTCCTTTCACCATAATTGAACCTAAGATCAAGAGAGGCGATCCTAAGAATGCTAAGATACCATGTATGATTGGATATAGGCACATTAGCAATGCTTACATTGACTTCAAATCTCCAATCAACATTATGTCCTCAACGGTTTATAATGATATAGTGAAAACAAGACTTGAACCTAGAAGGGATCCCAAGTACCCCGATGGAGTTTGTAACTTTGTCGGGAGAGTTAAAGGTTTACGTGTCTTTGTTGGTAATTTCACTTTTGTCACCGACTTTATGATTGTGGAGGATCTTGCTAATGTTATTGATTGTCGATTATCCAATGTTGTGTTTGGCAAACCATTTGTTGAGGAGTCTAAGTTAGAATATGATGAGGTAGAAGGCACGATCCGGTTTGCAAGTAACACCGATAGTATCACTTATAGGATGCCTAATAGGACGAAAGAATTTCGCTTTATATCTCGTTTTGATAGTGACAACGTTGGTGCTTTTGAGGATATTGATGAGAAGGATAAGAAAAAGGGCATGGACTATGTATGGGAAAAAAGGAGTCTTTACTACAAAGATTGCTTGGCCCTTGGACCAAAGTATAAAGTCGATGAAGAATTTACTCAAATGATTATGGGGGCGATTGAGAAAAAGGTGATTGGTTTCTACAAGGAATATCTACAATCGGAGAGTGGAACCAATGATGAGATCACGTCGTAACCCATGACCTTGAGTCTAGCTACAAGACTCGTAAATAAAGAAAAGCGCTTCTTGGGAGGCAACCCATGTTTTGTGTGATTTTTATTTGTTTGATTGTTATTTGCTTCCGTATGCATGCTTAGTTTTTATTGTTGGTTGATCATGTTTCTCAACTAAAATGTGGAAATACTTTACTATGTTGTTTGGCCTTGTCTTAACTCCAACCTAAAAGTATTTTTTCAAAAGATAAGTGTAAGGGGAAACCCCAAATATGTTTTCAAGAAACAAACCGATCATGATTCTCCACAATATTAAATGAACATGTATATTCGTATTTGTTAGAGTCAAATGCTTGTATTGAGTCATAATGAAGTTTTGCAGGATTTTCCAGGAAGTAGGACGAAGTTTTTCCAGAAATTTTCCGGAAACTTAACATAAGAATTTCTGCAGGTCCATTCTGACGGCGTCAGAGTTTTACTCTTGACGGCGTCAGGAGTTAAAATCTGGAAATTTTACCGGTTTTGTTTTTCTAACGGAGTCTTATGGTTTTTGTGAATTATTAAGTTTTATAATCTCCAGGAAATCTGCAAACTTCATGCCACAAGCATTATATCTTACTTTGTTTCTAGGATTTAGTAACTTATATAGGATGCCGCCGATTTTACGCGAGGTTGTCTTGTCTATTTTTATCAGGATTTACAGGTTATGTATGACAAGAAGATGATTTATATTCTGGAAGGGAAGCTTTGATTGTTCATTTTCTTGGAGGAAGATTTAACCTGGCCAACCTATAATCCATACCGAGCGAATCAGGAGAGTATTTGATTTTATTCTCTTTACTTTTTCACTTTTACATTCTTTACTTGAACGTTGGGGACAATGTTCATCTTATGTGTAAGGGGAGGGTAAAAAGATGATACCTTACATATGCACTTTCGCTTAAGTTTGTTTTGTTTAATGGTAGATGTGTAATAAAACTATGAGAAATACTTGTTAGTGCAATTTTAGCGCCAAATTTAAAATTTTTTACAACATTTAGGAGTGAAACTTTAGCCATAGCAAGCGTCTCATGGATAGGAGATTGTATGACTAGCACATAACCGTATATTCAGAAAAATTTTCCACCAAAAAATGTGAGGTTTGCCTTTAGATTTGATAGGAAAAGCATTCATTATTAGTGCTTATGAGTGTACCGGTAGCATTTAGATTCTAGAACTTGCGTTAGTGATGCATCCCGAGACCGCTAGTGAGACTACGTTCGTGTGGTAGGATTTACTACATGATAAGAGGCATTAGGATCACCCTTGTGTTAAACCCGTATCATAATTACTTGACCATTTAAGTCATATTACTTGGCTAGTTAAGTCAACTAATTTTTCCCACACCCTTAGCGTTGTACTCATTTTTAGTACACGAAACCCCTAGTACACCCCTCCGAGCCTATCTTTTCGTTTCTAACTTTAAGCATCTTACTTAAAGGAAGAATTTGTTACACCCCACTTAAATGTACACCCAAATCGCCTTAGCCTTCCGTGTATGCGCTCATTTTTAGTGCATTATTGTTATTTGTTAAACCCTAAGTTAACTTTCTAATTGATTACATGGTTGCTAAGTCGAGTCATATCCTTGTACATATTGTTTTGGGACGATTGGGACTCATGGGTAAGTACTTATTTTATGGAGTAATGGGGAAGAACATCATTTATTACCCCCATATGTACGTTAATCTTAAAAGTGCTCCAAGTGTTTTGATTTTCTTAATTCGAGTCATTAGACTAGTTCATTGTAAAGTATGTAAAAATTCAAGTGTAAGGGGAATATTCATTCCCTATGATGTATTATTTTGGATGGTAGGGTAAGAGTGTATGCAAAAAATAAAATAAAATAAAAAAGAAATTCGAAAAAATTAAGAAAAAGAAAAAAAATAGAAAAGAAAAAGAGAAAAAAAAAACATACGGACTACCATCCCGTTTCATTCTATGTTCATTTTATGTTTTTAGTTATTTTTCATTTGTTAGCTTAAGTCGAGTCTAGTCTTGGCTTAGCAACGCCATCTTGTACATGTAATTAACCAAGATTGTTAACTCGCCACCAGTAAAACTTCCTTTATCCAACAAAACCGTGTAATTTATATCCCTATACCTAACGTTACAACCCTTTAAAAGTCCTCTTTGATAGTTTATCCTAGGTGCTTACGCCATGTGGTGGAGGTTTGATCCTTTCCCAAGACTATGGTAATCTATTTTGCTATGACAGGTAGTGAGAGATATCTTCCATTTCCATAATGTTATATTACTTTATTACACCCGAGAGATGTGAGTATCTAAACACTATTTGTGAGGTGCTAGTGTATGACCTCCGTACTTGTCTATTGGTCTTTAGTGGAACGATTATTTGTTGTAATTACTTTTATATTAGTGTTAAATGACCCCTAACTTGTCTTTTGAGTAGAATAAAAGCGCATTTGCTTGAGGACAAGCAAATCTCAAGTGTAAGGGTATATGATGAGGCGAAAAATGATCCGTTTTTAGGGGGTCATTTAAGCCCGAATCCGAATTTATTTGATCAAATATTGCCCTAAATCGTTCCTTTTGTGATTTTAGGTACTTGGAGAGTGAATTCTGGAAAAGAAGTCATTTCGGACGTTTTTGGAGCATAAAAGTGAAGAAAATGGCAAAGTCTCAAAATTCTATGCTGGGAACAGAGAATGAAGGCGTCAAGAGTAATTCTTGACGGCGTCAAAGTCCCAAGAATAAAATACCGTGGTTGATGACGGCGTCACACAGGCCGTCAGAAGTAGATCAAGGCCGTCCGAGGAAGTATTTGGCGGCGAGATGACGGCGTCACACCCTTGCTCTTGACGCCGTCACCTCGATTTTCCTATATATAGTTTTCTAGTTTTTACATTAAAAAAGGGGAGAAGTTTTGGTGAAACCCTAAAGACGAATTTGGTGCAACTTTTACAGGTTTTTCAAGGGTTCCAAACCCTTGATACCTTGCATTGTAATTGAGATAAGTGTTCTTCTAATTCAATCAATATGTCTATGTGTTGGTTGTCTATATCATGTTCTTATCTTAATTCCATTATGCTAGGCTAGATCTCCTTTGTGTTTGCTTAGATCTAATGAAACCTAGATGTTGATTATGAGTTGATTACTTGTTTATTCTTGTCTTGGATGAATGATTTTATATGTTAGGCTTAAGAAAACTGGCAGATCTCCAAATGGTAACATGCTTGAACGTCTTAAGAAACATGAACCGAGGCGTACTAGGTCTTTATTGGTTGTATTTAATGCATGAGCCACTGTTTACAATCCCTATAGTTGTGTTGGGTCATGGTGTAGGAGGAGATAAGAGCTCATAGAATTGGGGAGTTATGTATGCCACCCCATGAATGGTATTAAGGAATACGATCCGTCATCCATGCAATTATAACAAGTAATTAACGTGTAAAAGATATCTAGGGAGTAGTGAAATCTAAGTAAACACAATTTCTCCAATTACTGCTCACAACCTTTGTATAAATTAGTTTATTTTCATTTTTAGTATTTAATTTTGGTTGCATATTAGTTTTGGGTTAGTTGAATAGCAACTAATTCCGCCCACTCTTCCAAAACCCGAGATTTTAATTGCTTTCCATAAAATATAAAAACACAAAAATAATCATCCCTCACCTTTAGAACTAGTAATTAGGCTTTCTAATCCTAGCGACACTATTCCTAAGCTGAACGATCAATCCCCCGGTACTTGTCACTATACTATACTACAACGATCAGGTACACTGCCTGGTGGGGGTTGTAAGCTTCTCAAGATCCCTCGAGAGGTAAAGCCTGTTGCGATTCCCATGCATCATAGATTTAAGTCCGTGTTTAGTTGCATAGGCAAAGTGTGTTTCCTTGCGTTACCTGTGTTCGTGTGCATAAATTCATTATCTTTGGTTAGGTCGCGAAATAGCATAATGCAATTGGAGTAAAAGTACATATTGTATATTTTTAGTCAGTTTTTCGTGTGTTCACTACTTTCACTATTACGTTATGTCTGAAAGTCTGAAAAGTAAAGAAAATATTGTGATGGTAATGTGGTGAAATTTTACACCATTAGTTATTGTATGTTTATGAAAGAAAAAAAATCAAAAAAGTGAGAAAAGAAAAAGAAAGAAGGAGTTGGAAGTTTGTTTTAAACCAACATTGTAAAGTTTTGTACTAAGTGTTTGATATCGCCACTATTGTTGTATTATATTTATGGATTGAAAGGGAGTTGGCCGTTATGGGAACGCCAACTAAGGATTGTTTATTCTTTGTTTAAGATTTTATTGAGTATAATTCGTATATACCTAAAGCGTGAGTTACAAAAGAGTCAAAGCGTGAGTTATTCAATGATATGAGTCTTATTCATGGGATGGTAGGGAAGTATTCTAACCAACATTAGGACCTAATCTATTTGTTTCTTGTTATGTATTTTTTATTTTACACCAATTTATATCCTAAATGATATCCATACCCAACCGTATTATTTTATCTGTTGTTAGCTTTCGAGCATCCAGATATGGTAATGGCCGAGCAAAAATGTTAAATGTGTCAATGAGGTAGTGACCATCCGAGTTTTAGATTAATCAAATGATGAGCCAGCGATCTAGAGGAAACTCTAGTGACCATCCGTTGTTTGAAGCGTCAAGGACTCGCGCCAGCGATCTACCAAGTTTATGCAGGAGATGTTCAAGCAAAGCTAGGTATAAACCATGAACCAAAAAAACCCTTTCTACAACTTTAGACTTGTTACTCCTAAGCTTTAGTGGGGGAGATGCATATTCTTGTCAAGCATATGATAGAGTATTCGTCACGTCCGGACAGTTAAAATTGATTTTATTAAACATATATTTTGTTTCTAATTGGCTAAGTGTTTAGCCGTGCAATTATGATAAAATGAATAAGTGCTTAAATGTAAAAACATCCTATCAAGGATACATTTTCATTATGTTTAATCTAAAGGTTTACTTGTGTAGTAACCCACTAACTTCCCCACTAGATCCCCTTAGGTTAGCAATGCCTTACTAACTTAACATAGGTCATTACTAAGCACAATTTAAGTTAGAAATGCCTATAGCTATTTCTGGAGTGAAATTTTTGCTTTGCTATACTACTATTGCCTTTCTAACCTATAGACAAGCTCACGTATCCACCTATGCCAATGATGAGGCGAAAAGTGTACCGCTATTAAGGGGTCATTTAAGCCCGAATTCGAGATTATTTGATCAAATATTGCCCTAAATCGTTCCTTTTGTCATTTTAGATACTTTTGGAGAGAAATCTGGAAAAGGAAGCATTTTGGACGTTTTTGGAGAATAAAAGTGAAGAAAATGGCAAAGTCTCAAATTCCTTGCTGGGAATAGTACCTAACGACGTCAAGGGATTACTAGTGACGGCATCAAGAGTGGCAAAAGAGGTGGAAGTGGAAAATACATGTGACGATCCAGAATGTTTTTAGGCTTATCGGCCTGACGGCGTCACCAAGACCGTCAAGGTCCAAATATACGTGATCCCCCAAAGTGTTTTTCTACATGACGGCGTCAGAAGTGGATCTAGGCAATATGAAGTTCATCATAGCGGCGAGTTGACGACTGATTCGTTGTGTTTTAGTATGTGCAAAAACAATTTATCAAAATATCAACAAAAGTGAGGTCTAATTTGTCGTGAGACAAATAAACGTGAAGTAGTACGAGTAAACCGTTTAGGAAAACGATTACCTCGCAAAACTTGTGAAAGTGATATTCAAATTGTGAGACCGGGAAGTGATTTCCCGAGTCGTACCCCAACGAGGTGTGAATGGAAAGTTTCGTGAAAAGATCGAGATTAAAATCTTGAATGTTTGGTTGAGAAAAGTTATTTGGTATCGTGGTACGTTAAATTAACGAAAATCACGAATTAACGAACGAAGATTGAATAAACGTAACCTAGATGGAAAATTAAACTAAGGAATGCTAATTACTATTTAAAATAACCTAAAATGCTATGGGAAACAAAAATAGGTGTCGGGAATCCTAAAAATCACAAATTTCACATAAACGTGATGTTTATTTTAAAAAAACGTCAACGCGCAAATAAAAACGTGAATTTAGAGCTACGCAAGTCCTACGGGTTTCCAAATAATTTTCTCACGCACTAAATGACAAAAGAAAATTTTGAGAAAAAGAAAATTATTTTTCCAATTAATATTCTATTTATTATGAATTAAAAACTAATTAATATTAATTAAATTCTAATAAATAAACTACAAGGCCGAAAAATCTGAAACTTTTTTAGAAAATCCTACAAGTTAATTAGAATCTAGGAAAAATATAAAATGTGAGGTTACAGCTTAATAATAAGCAGTAAATACACTAAATAAGCTAAAAAGGCTTTTTAGAAAAATGGAAAAAAAAGAGGGTAAAAGGATTAATTATGTGGACTTAAACAAAAAAGACCCAAGGGCGCGTTTGGTTGTGTGTTGTGTGGTTGTGTCTGTTATTACCAAGAGGTCCAGGGTTCGACTCCCACATAACCCAATTTTTTTTGCAATTATTATATTTTTTTTTCGATAACAACAAAAATTCGTTGGGTGATTTCTACTTTCAAATCAGGTTCAACAAGGAAATTTTCAAAGTTTTCTTTGTTTTCCTTTTGTGTTTCTTTGTTTGACTGCCAAATTGAATCCTCAAATCTAATAAACTTAAGCAAGCTTAAGGCTTGAATACAACAACAACAACAAGTAACAGCACAACAACAATAATATTTTAGACAACAACAAGAACAACTGACAAACAGACAACCAAGAACAATCAATAAGAACAATGACAGTAGCAGCAGTAGCCAAAAGGCCACTTTGAGGCTCAATTAAGCACTAAGATAAGTTCTAAGTTGGAATCAAAAAGAAACAAGAAACAAGTAACAAAACCCAAAAACAACCTAGGTGAGATCCTAAATCAACAAGAAACAAGTAACAAAGCCTAAAAACAAACTAGCCAAGGTCCTATGAAATCTGGCAAAAACTGGATGCAGGGGAGTTTTTCAGTCAGCCTATCAATTTCCAAACCATTTTTCGATGGTCAAACTTGGTTCAAATTTGGATTTTCTTTTTGAAATGGATTCACAAGCTGGCAAATAACACAAATCAACAAACCATTTTAATTTCTAATAACTAATAAACTCTATAGCTTGATTTGAAAATTGTTCAAAACTGAAGTATGCAACTTTTTGACTTGTGAGATTTTTGAAACTTTGACTTTAGTGAATTTAGACTCATTACAAATGATTGATTTATGTTTACTTAGCCTAAGTGAGCATGAATCAACAAACCTTAACAAGTTTTGGACTTACAACGAGCTTATGCCCCTTTAAAACTCAACAGTTAAGAATTTAAGAAGGAAATCAAATTGATTTTGACTTGTTTCTAAAAGAGTGACCAATTGAATGGTCAAAAGGAGTTTCCTTAAGCCTAGGTGACTGATTTGAACTAGCAAAAGCAACAAATAACAACAAGAACACACCCAAGCAGTGTGATCCAAACACCCCTATATTCACAGATTCAAGAGGATAATCAAGCAAATGAGCTACTTAAGCCATATAACTACTGAAGTAATTTATACTAACCTCAAATAAGCACAGATTAACTAATACTAACAATTAACAACTACAACTAATATTTATGGATTATGCAAAGATTGAAAACACAGTTCTTACAAGAGGTCCAAGCAAAGGTAAGTCTGAACTAGAACCCAAGGACAAGCTAATGTTACCATGAACACTAAACCATTCCCACTTCCATGCTTCTGAACCAGCAATCTCCATCTTTCAATCTACAATTTTTATATTTTTTTCTTTCTTTGTAATTTTTTTTTCTCTATTTTTTTCTTTTCTGAGTTTTCCTTAATTCAAACTTTCAAAAGGCTTTTAAGCTCTTATGTGAGCTTCTGAGAACATAATTGAGCACACAACAAAGTAACATCAACTATTTGAGAAAACAGGGAATTTAAATGATAATTTGAAAATTGCTTGAAACTGAAACTTTTACTTGAATTGATACTGAAAATGAATTACAAACTATTTTCTTACTAAATTAAAAACATTACAGAGAGAAAAACTACATGCCTTTGAGGCATACATTTGGTACCTATTTATACTAAAAACTAGGGCTTCAACCTTTCTCTTCCTTGTGCTTTCCCACTGAGTAAAAACAGCTTAGGATCCCTTTTGTGCTTCTTGGGAGCAAATCCCAGCCATCAATTTTCCTTTAGATCATCTCAGCCCTCCAATTTGGTTTTGGCGCCCAATATATGTTGAGGATTGCCAGCGTGGATAGAGGGGAAAGGCAAGTGGGATTGGTATTGGTGAGGGGTAGGGTGGCTGTAGGTGTGTTGGGGAGAGGAGGGGGAAGACAAGTATGTTGGAGAAGGTACAATGGAGGTGATGTGATGGTGTACTGTGGAGGCTAAACCAGGGAAAGGTGAAAAGGGAGGGGGTTGACTTATTTGACCCACATGTTTTATTAATAAACGGATGTTGGATTGGGCTTTGGGTGATGTTTGGGCCAGGGGGTGTTGGTGTTTTGGATTTTTGGGTGATTAATATTAAAGGGTCCATTTGGCTTAGAATAAATTCACAAGGACCATAATTGCTAAAACCTGAAAATCAAGGACCATTCATGTCATTTTCCAAACCTGCCCATAAGGACCATTCTTGCCATCTTTAAATTCCACAAAGACCTTTGTTGCATATTTTCCAAAGAAAATCACCCGGGAACCAATTTTGCAAAATTTCAAACTGCAAGGACCAATCTTGTTAAATTTTGAATCTTTTTACCCAGGGACCAATTATGATAACTTTTGAATTCAAAAAGACCTTTGTTGACATTTTTCTAAAATAACTGCTCAGGGACTAGTTTTGTAAATTCTTGAAAGTTGGGGGACTGAAACTGCCAATTGTGCAAACTTTGTTCATTTTTCATTGTTTTTACTCATTTTGCATCTGAAACGTATAAAACACAATCCCTGGGATATTTTTTGTATTTTGATGCATATTTGAGCGTTTTTGGATGTTTTGGCAGTTCAAATACGACAAAAACGATGAGTGTTTGAGCACTCATCAATCCCCCACACTAAACTATTGCTAGTCCCTAGCAATATTTTTGGAAAACTTTATGGATTTTAAACTCTTTACCAAAAGCCATCACTTCTGGAGTAGCCAGGTGTAAGAACTGTGGCACACCTGATAACCGTGTGATTTTGAGCAAACCACCAGCTTTCAACGGATTTGATTTGTCTTTACCAAGAGCCGTTTGCTCCTGGACTAGCCAGCTCTTGATGGAATAGTCAACATCTTGGTGAGCTGATTACCAATTATGGTTTTTCCACGGCCTTTACCACAAGCCATAATCTTGCGGGCTAGCCAACTCATTAGCTTTTGAGGATGATGGGGAGTTGAGGAACCATACAATTTTGGGCAAATTACAAGCCGTAAACGGATTTGAGATATCTTTACCAAGAGCCGTTTGATCCTGGATTATCCAATCCCTTTTGTCGTTTAGACACGGCAGACTGATTACCACAAAAATTTTGAAATAAAGTGAAAAAATTTTAAAATTTTAGGCCAAAAAACGGGGATTCTAGACGGTATAATGTGATAAAATTCACTAGAATTTTCCCCTCCCCCACACTTAGAATTGAATATTGTCCTCAATATTCAAAGTCCCAGCTATTATGCCGAATCCTTGAACGTAAGAAGATAATATTAAAAGCTAACTGTGGGAATGTCGTTTTTTTCATTTTTCACTTTATTTATAGATACGAACAAACACACATTTTTTTTTATTTTTTTTTTAATTATTTTTTTTTGAGATATATACATTGAAAACAGCTGCGGGGGGTGGCCACTCCCCCACACTAGGGTGTTAGAAAGTAGAAAGAAATCAGAGACATAGGTGAAAACCCATGTTTGTTGTTACTTGGTATTGTTTATCGAGTCGCTAGCTTGACTCGATCCCCGAATTCATTGGTCCTTGGGGAAGCAAGATGTGGAAGAAACAATCTCCATCGGACTTTCATTCAAGATATTTGGATAAACATATGAAGCACGAGAAAGTTCCACTCCGATGAGATTACCGCCGGTATTCAAATAGTAAAAACTAGTGGAAAGAATACCGGGGTCAAAGATAGTGTTCTCACTCCCGAAGGAATGAGAAAGAAGAGAGATCACACAAAATGTGATGAGGGGAACAAAGACATTGGAATCTTTGTTCTTGAACTTGAGCTTTCTTTGCGAGAATGGAATTTTAACATGTAAGCTCATAGAAATCCCGGGAGAGAGGGTAGGGGTAAATTCATCATTAAGACATTTCTCAGGATAAAATACATCTTCCCCCGGGTCATGATCAACATAATCATGAGTGAGATCATTGTTGAGACAGAATAGAGGGGATTCATTTTTCTCAAGAATTAAAAGTTTCTCGGATGAGATTTGTAACTTGAAATTCTTATCGGGAGTCTTTTTCTTTGTAACAGGAGTTTTTACATCATCGAGTATTCCTGGATTGAATACTTTGTTTTCACAAAAAAAAATGATGCTCAATGGAAGACTCAGAAGGGGAGAGAGAATCACCCTCTAAAAGGAAGAAATCACGAGAAACAATTGACGGTTCATCGGTTACATTTTCCATTTTTGGTTTCTTATCATCAAATGTTTCGTCATCACAAGATTCGCCATACAAAAGATTTTTCCATTCATTTTGATTGGCTTCAAAGTCGAAGAGATCATCATCACTTTGAGAATCACTAAGGTCGGAGTTAGGGTCAAGTGATGGATCATGATACAAAAGACTTTCAATTTCTTTGAGATCGGATTCAAAATCAAAGATATTATCGTCACTTCCCGATGGAGGTGGACAAATGTGAGCGAGTTCATCGGCGAAATCCTCAAGAAGAAAGTCAACATTAGAAGTGGTACTGCCACTACTATGTTCTTTGGATTTAGGGAAGTGACTATTGGAGGAGAAATCGATAACATCGATGCTTTTAACCGAATGTTTCTTATGCTTGGAAGCATCGGTGTGAAAAATCATTTTTTCATTATCAATCCTCAAGGTCAAAGTATTCTCATAATGATCAACTAGGGCTTTTGATGTACGTAAAAATGGTCTCCCTAGGATGAGAGGAACTCTCGGGTCAGCTTCATAATCAACCACCACAAAGTCGGCTGGGAGGATAAACGTATTCACACGAACAAATACATCTTCAGCTATACCTACTGGGTGAGTAATAGAGCGATTAGCTAACTCTAAGGTCATATGAGTCGGTTTGAGTGTTCCCATTCCAAGTTGTTCATAAATTGACAAAGGCATGAGGTTTATGCCAGCCCCTGAATCGGCTAGAGCATTAGAAACCTCTTGATCATCTTTCAAAGAACAAGGAATGAGAAATTTTCCAGAATCTTCAAGCTTCTCGGGAAGCTTTTTGAGAAGGACTGCTGAACATTGAGCATTAATCGGTGTTTCAGCAAGTTCAAGAAATTTTTCTTTATTGCTAATGAGATTCTTGAATGTGGAAGCAAATTTCGGCATGTAAAGAAGAGCATCCGCAAAACTAATGTCGAAGTGTAGTTTTTGAAAGATTTCAAGAAACTTCTTCATTTGGATATCAGTTTTATCACGGAGTTTTTGATCATTAAGCCTCGAAGGATATGGAATTGAAGGCTTAGAAATGCTCTTAGGAAAAACAAACTCGGGAATTGACGTTTGGACGACCGAAGGTTGGACGTGTGCGGTACTTCGTGGGCTTGAGGATTGCACCTTGTCCTTTGTCACCTTGGTTTCTCGTTCCGCTTCCTTCATTGGTGGAGGAATAGGAGTCGAGGGTCCATCATAAGCTTTACCACTACGAATGGTAATAGCTTTCAATTCACCATTCGGGTTGGGAATGGTGTTTCCCGGGAGAGTACCCGAAGTAGAAGGTTGATTCAATTGTCCCATAAGACTAGCAAACATGTTCTCAATGTTGCTTTGAGATTGTTTAATCTTGTGATTTGTGTTTCGAAGTTCATTTTTAAGCTCATTTCCTTGTCTCGACATTGAAATTGAAAATCATTCTTCAAAGTGTTGATTTGGTTTTGCATTCCCCTCATGTTAGCTTCATTTGCTTTAATGTAATTAGCAAGTTCATTTAAAGCAACATTAGGAGCTTGGTGATTATGAGCTTGAAAACCTTGATTGAAATTTCCCCCTTGATTTGAAAATTGATTATTGGGGGCATGAAATTGATTTTGAACATTTTGATTTCTTTGTTGATTTTGATTGAATCGATTTGGATTATTGGGTTGAGAAAAACCAGGTGGACCACCTTGATTGCTAGCACGGTAATTTGGCTCTATTTGAGGACGGTATTGATTACCTCCTTGATTAGGATTACCGACTATCGCATTAACTTCAAATGGATTGCCATCGGTGGCAGTACAATTGTAATATGCGTGTGGACCACCACAAGTAACACAAACTTCAACCTTTTTTACTTCGGCAGGTTGAGGAGAAACTTTCTTATTTTTGGTGAGAACCAAAGCATGAATAGCTTCCGTGAGTTTGTCAAGTCTAGCATCGGTGCTAGATTGAGCCGCGGGTGATGAAGTAGAAGGACTAACATTCACTTGGGAAACAACAGGCTTGCTTCGTGGAATGCGGACCTTAGACTTATTCTCGATGATCACTAAAGCATCCTTTGTGGTTCGATTCAAGAAATTACCTCCCGCGGAGGCGTTTAGAGAGTCTTGATCAATTTGGCTCACACCATTATAGAAAGTGTCGAGTTGCATTAACTCGGAGAAACCATGATGAGGACATTTATGAAGCATATCCTTATAATGGTCCCATGCCTCACCGAATGATTCATCGAATTTCTGCATGAATTTCATGATCTCATTCTTGAGGGCCGTGGTTTTCGAAGGAGGAAAGAATTCATTCACAAACTTCTTAACCAAATCTTCCCATGTTTCAATTGATCGAGGGGGTTGTTTGTCAAGCCGATTTTTGGCTGCCCCATCGAGGGAAAACGGGAAGAGGAGAAGTTTGATTGCCTCCTCAGGGACATTTTTGCATTTGATGGTGGATGTGATTTTATTGAACCATCGAATGTGATCTTGAGGATCGTCCCTTTCGAAACCGTAGAATTGACGCGAGGTGACAAGATTTATCAACCCCGTTTTGAGCTCAAAGTTGTCAGCCACGATGGCTGGAACAACGATAGCATCTCCATAACCCTCGATGGGTGCTTGGAGAAGCTCATTCATAGTGGGCTCAGCCGCCATGGTAGGAATAGTACGAATCTCGGGTTCGACTATTGGATTGGTACGTCGTCGATTACGCCTTCTTCTTGGAATGTTGTTAAGCGTTTGCAAAGGACTTGTAGACGTAGACGAACGGGTGCGCATGCACCACAAAAACAAACTCAATTAAAACAATACCACTTAAACGACAAGGGAACTTAAACCAATAATCAAGAACGCAAGGTCGACTTCTAAAGAAAAACGGACAAAGGAGCGGGAGAGAAGAATAGATCTCTCACTGGGCGAAGTTCGTTGGATCGCCACATACCGTTTCGACTCCTCTTAAAGTTTGTTTCTCGTTTAAAAGTTTTCCAAAACGCAAGTGATACAAAGGCAAGTTTTGATCTTAGGTTTGGGAACTTATTATTGTCACACCGCCAGTTGGTAGGTGTTCTGCCTTGATTTGCGGTGGTAAGATTTTAATGTTATTATTAAACAAAGAAACGGGAAAATCTTTTTGTGTTTTTCTTTATCTTATATAGATATAATACATATATAGAAACAAAAGAAAAATATTTTTGGTTTTTTATAAGTTTTATAAAAGCGTAACTTCTTGCGAAGGTTCTACAAGATTAATCGTCTAAACTTTATCGAGACTTTCGACACACAGCCTCCCCGGCAGCGGCGCCATTTGATTCGTTGTGTTTTAGTGTGTGCAAAAACAATTTATCAAAATATCAACAAACGTGAGGTCTAATTTGTCGTGAGACAAATAAACGTGAAGTAGTACGAGTAAACCGTTTAGGAAAACGGTTACCTCGCAAAACTTGTGAAAGTGATATTCAAATTGTGAGACCGGGAAGTGATTTCCCGAGTCGTACCCCAACGAGGTGTGAATGGAAAGTTTCGTGAAAAGATCGAGATTAAAATCTTGAATGTTTGGTTGAGAAAAGTTATTTGGTATCGTGGTACGTTAAATTAACGAAAATCACGAATTAACGAACGAAGATTGAATAAACGTAACCTAGATGGAAAATTAAACTAAGGAATGCTAATTACTATTTAAAATAACCTAAAATGCTACGGGAAACAAAAATAGGTGTCGGGAATCCTAAAAATCACAAATTTCACATAAACGTGACGTTTTTTTTAAATAAACGTCAACGCGCAAATAAAAACGTGAATTTAGAGCTACGCAAGTCCTACGGGTTTCCAAATAATTTTCTCACGCACTAAATGACAAAAGAAAATTTTGAGAAAAAGAAAATTATTTTTCCAATTAATATTCTATTTATTATGAATTAAAAACTAATTAATATTAATTAAATTCTAATAAATAAACTACAAGGCCGAAAAATCTGAAACTTTTTTAGAAAATACTACAAGTTAATTAGAATCTAGGAAAAATATAAAATGTGAGGTTACAGCTTAATAATAAGCAGTAAATACACTAAATAAGCTAAAAAGGCTTTTTAGAAAAATGGAAAAAAAAAGAGGGTAAAAGGATTAATTATGTGGACTTAAACAAAAAAGACCCAAGGGCGCGTTTGGTTGTGTGTTGTGTGGTTGTGTCTGTTATTACCAAGAGGTCCAGGGTTCGACTCCCACAGAACCCAATTTTTTTTGCAATTATTATATATTTTTTTTCTTCCAACACAAACACAAACCACTGATCACTTTCTCTTTCTTTTTGAAAACAGATAACAACAAAAATTCGTTGGGTGATTTCTACTTTCAAATTAGGTTGAACAAGGAAGTTTTCAAAGTTTTCTTTGTTTTCCTTTTGTGTTTCTTTGTTTGACTGCCAAATTGAATCCTCAAATCTAATAAACTTAAGCAAGCTTAAGGCTTGAATACAACAACAACAACAAGTAACAGCACAACAACAATAATATTTTAGACAAAAACAAGAACAACTGACAAACAGACAACCAAGAACAATCAATAAGAACAATGACAGTAGCAGCAGTAGCCAAAAGGCCACTTTGAGGCTCAATTAAGCACTGAGATAAGTTCTAAGTTGGAATCAAAAGGCAGAAACCCAAAAACAACCTAGGTGAGATCCTAAATCAACAAGAAACAAGTAACAAAGCCTAAAAACAAACTAGCCAAGGTCCTATGAAATCTGGCAAAAACTGGATGCAGGGGAGTTTTTCAGTCAGCCTATCAATTTCCAAACCATTTTTCGATGGTCAAACTTGGTTCAAATTTGGATTTTCTTTTTGAAATGGATTCACAAGCTGGCAAATAACACAAATCAACAAACCATTTTAATTTCTAATAACTAATAAACTCTATAGCTTGATTTGAAAATTGTTCAAAACAGAAGTATGCAACTTTTTGACTTGTGAGATTTTTGAAACTTTGACTTTAGTGAATTTAGACTCATTACAAATGATTGATTTATGTTTATTTAGCCTAAGTGAGCATGAATCAACAAACCTTAACAAGTTTTGGACTTACAACGAGCTTATGCCCCTTTAAAACTCAACAGTTAAGAATTTAAGAAGGAAATCAAATTGATTTTGACTTGTTTCTAAAAGAGTGACCAAGTGAATGGTCAAAAGGAGTTTCCTTAAGCCTAGGTGACTGATTTGAACCAACAAAAGCAACAAATAACAACAAGAACACACCCAAGCAGTGTGATCCAAACACCCCTATATTCATAGATTCAAGAGGATAATCAAGCAAATGAGCTACTTAAGCCATATAACTACTGAAGTAATTTATACTAACCTCAAATAAGCACAGATTAACTAATACTAACAATTAACAACTACAACTAATATTTATGGATTATGCAAAGATTGGAAACACAGGTCTTACAAGAGGTCCAAGCAAAGGTAAGTCTGAACTAGAACCCAAGGACAACCTAACGTTCCCATGAACACTAAACCATTCCCACTTCCATGCTTCTGAACCAGCAATCTCCATCTTTCAATCTATAATTTTTATATTTTTTTCTTTCTTTGTAATTTTTTTTCTCTATTTTTTTCTTTTCTGAGTTTTCCTTAATTCAAACTTTCAAAAGGCTTTTAAGCTCTTATGTGAGCTTCTGAGAACATAATTGAGCACACAACAAAGTAACATCAACTATTTGAGAAAACAGGGAATTTAAATGATAATTTGAAAATTGCTTGAAATTGAAACTTTTACTTGAATTGATACTGAAAATGAATTACAAACTATTTTCTTACTAAATTAAAAACATTACAGAGAGAAAAACTACATGCCTTTGAGGCTTACATTTGGTACCTATTTATACTAAAAACTAGGGCTTCAACCTTTCTCTTCCTTGTGCTTTCCCACTGAGTAAAAACAGCTTAGGATCCCTTTTGTGCTTCTTAGGAGCAAATCCCAGCCATCAATTTTCCTTTAGATCATCTCAGCCCTCCAATTTGGTTTTGGCGCCCAATATATGTTGAGGATTGCCAGCGTGGATAGAGGGGAAAGGCAAGTGGGATTGGTATTGGTGAGGGGTAGGGTGGCTGTAGGTGTGTTGGGGAGAGGAGGGGGAAGACAAGTATGTTGGAGAAGGTACAATGGAGGTGATGTGATGGTGTACTGTGGAGGCTAAACCAGGGAAAGGTGAAAAGGGAGGGGGTTGACTTATTTGACCCACACTTTTTATTAATAAACGAATGTTGGATTGGGCTTTGGGTGATGGTTGGGCCAGGGGGTGTTGGTGTTTTGGATTTTTGGGTGATGGATATTAAAGGGTCCATTTGGCTTAGAATAAATTCACAAGGACCATAATTGCTAAAACCTGAAAATCAAGGACCATTCATGTCATTTTCCAAACCTGCCCATAAGGACCATTCTTGCCATCTTTAAATTCCACAAAGACCTTTGTTGCATATTTTCCAAAGAAAATCACCTGGGAACCAATTTTGCAAAATTTCAAACTGCAAGGACCAATCTTGTAAAATTTTGAATCTTTTTACCCAGGGACCAATTATGATAACTTTTGAATTCAAAAAGACCTTTGTTGACATTTTTCTAAAATAACTGCTCAGGGACTAGTTTTGTAAATTCTTGAAAGTTGGGGGACTGAAACTGCCAATTGTGCAAACTTTGTTCATTTTTCATTGTTTTTACTCATTTTGCATCTGAAATGTATAAAACACAATCCCTGGGATATTTTTTGTATTTTGATGCATATTTGAGAGTTTTTGGATGTTTTGGCAGTTCAAAGACGACAAAAACGATGAGTATTTGAGCACTCATCAACGACATCAGAGGTTAATACATGACGCCATCAGGATGCATAGTCAATATATATTTTTCCAATTTTTCATTGTAATGTGAGGAATTTTAGTGGAACTTTGTGTGGGATATTAGGGCACAAACCCTAGATGAATTTTACAGCTTTTTCATGGGTTTCAACCCCTTGATTCTTCCATGTTCAATTGAAGATAAGTACTTATTCAAATCATTCAATATGTCTAGGTGTTGTGTGATTATATCTTACGCTTGTCTTCTCTTTAGATGTTGATTATGGGTTGATTGTTTGTCTATAATTGTTACGGATGATTGTATTCGATGTTAGGCTTAAGAAAACTGGCAGACTTCCATTGGTAACTTGCTTTAACGTCTTAAGAAACATGATCGGAGGTGTACTACGATTTCTGGTTGTATTTAATGCATAAGAGAATTCTAATGATCCCATGTTAGGAGCTTCTAACGGCTTGACATAGGAGTGAAGTAGGATCTTATAGAGTTAGGGAATATTGTACACGGCCCTACGACTGGTATTAAGGAATATAACCCGTCATCAATGCAATTGTAACAAGCTAATCAACCTGTAAAAGATATCTAGGGAGTAATGAAATGTAAGTAAACACAACTTTTCCCATTATTGTTTCCACCACATTAGTAAAATAGTTTAATTTTCATTTCTTTTATTTTATTTTAATTGCATCTTAGTTAATTGGGTTAGTTGGCTAGCAACTAATTCCGCCCACTCCTTCAAACCCCGAGATTTTACTTGCTTTCATAAAATATAAAAAAATACAAAAAGAATCATCCCTCATCTCTAGACCTAGTTTAGTAGGCTTTCTAATCCTAACGACACTATTCCGGAGTTGAACGATCAATCCCCCGGTATTTGTCACTATACTATACTACAACGATTAGGTACACTGCCTGGTGGGGGTTGTAAGCTTCTCAAGATCCATTGAGAGGTAAAACCTGTTGCGAGGGCGCAATTCCAAAGTATCAAGTTTTTGGTGCCGCTGCCGGGGAATAGTTATTTTCTAGGTTAGAATTTCTCTTTATTAGGTCTACTTGCTAGATTCCTTTCTAGTAAGGGTTTATTTTTATTTTTAGGTTTTCTTTAGTCTATCTTATTTCTTCATTTCTTTGTTCTTAACCTTTATGATCCGACATCGTGGAAGGTGGTAATATCTTTGATCCCATCAACCCACCACAACAAAACCACCCACAAAACCCACCACTACCAAATCAACCTCTTAGGCCCCAAACTTTAGGAGAGTATTCCCGTCCTAGCCACCAAGGCTATCGAAACACCATTGAGCTCACTCAAGGAGCCAATGTGTCCCCCTTGCGATCCGACACCATCCGGTTGGTGCAAAGCGGATGTGCATTCCATGGACTTCGTTCCGAAGATCCTAATCAACATCTCAAGGATTTCCTTAAAATTGTAGATTCCATAGACCTTGATGTTGCAACTAGAGAGTCGACCCGATTACACCAATTCCAATTCTCTCTACGTGATCAAGCTAGTCAATGGCTTGAACGTTTTCCCGCGGGATCCATCACCTCTTGGGATGATCTCACGTCTCGTTTCCATGCTCAATTTTTCCCACCGGGGAGAACTATGATGCTTAGAAATGAAATCTTGATGTTCCAACAACGTCAGGGTGAAACTTTATATGAAGCATGGAATCGTTTCAAGGACTTACTCCAAAAAGTCCCTCATCATGGCATAAATCTTTGGCTATTAGTTCAAATCTTCTATGACCATGTCGACTTTCACACCAAACGCACCATTGATCGAGCCGCCGGAGGCAGGTTGCGTGATAAAAACGCTGAGGAATCTTGGGAAATTATTGATGAGTTTGCATTCGACAATCATGAGTTATAGGAAGTTACTCATGTTATAAACTCGGCTATCAACGCAATCTTGACACCCAGGGAAACCACCCAAATCTCCAAAGAACTCCTTTGCAAACTTGAGAAAAAGGTTGATTATCCAATGGAAAAACAAAAGAGACCTTTAAATCCCAGATGGGCAGCTGTCAATTCTGTCTCAAATATGATTCTGACACCATTGTCTGAGTCACCCTTTAGAGAGAATGTCGAAACCTTTCAAAATTATGCCCAACCTTATTCGCCTCCTCAAAACCTCAGCCCGGAATTTGAAGCTCGAATGAGAGAGTACATGGCAACCCATTCTGAGCGGCTTGCTAAATTCGAGGAAGCTGTTTATAAACAAAAGGAGGAGATGCAAGAGAAAATGAAGGAGATGATGAGCCTAGTGGAGGAATACTCAAACCAAAAAACCCCAGAAATGATGTTTTTAAGAAAAGAAAGCGCTACCCCCGCTACCCAATTTGTTAACTCTATCACAATTGTCCACGAGGATAATGAGGAAAAGGAAACCCCTAGTGTACAAACCATTGAGGAACCGCCAAAATCCCAATCACTAGGTTACTACCTAAAACATGATATAAATGAGAATACCATAACAAATTGGATAAAGGGTGACGGGCGTAACCAATCCTCCGAACAGGTTTCTCAGAAGGAGAAAGAGGGGAAAGATGAGTATGATACATTACCTGGGGGATCGGTATTCGAGAAGCTACTTATACAAAAACTGGCTACTAAGCAGATGGCTTGTGGGAACTTTGAGATACCAGCCAGCATTGGGAAGTTGCAATATCTGGATGCTTTCGCCGATCAAGGATCGGAAGTAAATCTTATGCCCCTAACTATTTACACCCAACTAACCTTGGAAATGTCGGCCACCACCCGTGTTAGGCTATCCTTCGTTGGTCACTCTTATGTATACCATTTGGGAATTGCAGAGGATGTACTGGTCAATGTTGCAGGGTTCATGTATCCCGTCGATTTCATGATCATCGATGATAAAGGAGGTGGAATGCACACCAATAATCCTTGGAGCACCATTCCTTGCCACCGCAAGAGCCGTCATTAGGTATGAAAAGAGGGAAATTGAACTTAAGTCAGGAAAAAGAAAGATTTGCCTTCCTATGACCCCACGATGTGTGCAAGAAATCCTGATGAAAAGAAAGTTCAAAAACAACATTGACACATCGCCTAGTCATGTTCAAGAAAAAATCCTCGCATGGGAAACAAGAATCAAAAGCTACAAAGAAACTAAGCCGGAGAGAGGCAAAAGCAGTAATAAAATTCATGTCGAGTTTGAATGTAGTCAACCAACGGAGAATCATGTACCATTTGCAGAAGGAGATTTTGTACTCTTAAGGCATTCAGAGATAAAAGTACCTCCCAACAAGCGAAGAACCTGGTGGTATGGACCATGATGAGGCGAAAAGTGTACCACTTTTAAGTGGTCATTTAAGCCCGAATTCGAGATTATTTGATCAAATATTACCCTAAATCGCTCATTTTGTCATTTTAGGTACTTTTGGAGAGAAATCTGGAAAAGCAAGCATTTTGGACGTTTTTGGAGCATAAAAGTGAAGAAAACGGCAAAGTCTCAAATTCCTTGCTGGGAACAGTACCTGACGATGTCAAGGGATTACTAGTGACGGCGTCAAGAGTGTAAAAAGAGGTAGAAGTGGAAAATACACGTGATGATCATGAATGTTTTTAAGCTTATTGGCCTGACGGCGTCACCAAGGCCGTCAGGGTCCAAATACACGTGACGGCCCAGAGTGTTTTTCTACATGACGGCGTTAGAAGTTGATCTAGGCAATACGAATTTCATCATGGCGGCGAGTTGACGGCGTCAGAGGTTAATACATGACGACGTCAGGATGCATAGTCTATATATATTTTTCCAATTTTTCATTGTAATGTGTGGAATTTTAGTGGAACTTTGTGTGGGATATTAAGGCATAAACCCTAGACGCATTTTACAGCTTTTTCAAGAGTTTCAACCCCTTGATTCTTCCATGTTCAATTGAAGATAAGTACTTATTCAAATCATTCAATATGTCTATGTGTTGTGTGATTATATCTTACGCTTGTCTTCTCTTTAACATGCTAGGCTAGGTTTTTATTGTGTTTGCTTAGATGTAGTGAAACATAGAAGTTGATTATGGGTTGATTGCTTGTTTATAATTGTTATGGATGGATGTATTCGATGTTAGGCTTAAGAAAACTGGCAGACTTCCATTGGTAACTTGCTTGAATGTCTTAAGGAACATGATCGGAGGTGTACTATGATTTTTGGTTGTATTTAATGCGTAAGAGAATTCTAATGATCCCATGTTAGGAGCTTCTAACGGCTCGACATAGGAGTGAAGTAGGATCTTATAGAGTTAGGGAATATTGTACACAGCCCTACGACTGGTATTAAGGAATATAACCCGTCATCCATGCAATTGTAACAAGCTAATCAACCTGTAAAAGATATCCAGGGAGTAATGAAATCTAAGTAAACACATCTTTTCTCATTATTGTTTCCACCACATTAGTAAAATAGTTTAATTTTTATTTCTTTTATTTTATTTTGATTGCATCTTAGTTAATTGGGTTAGTTGGCTAGTAACTAATTTCGTCCACTCCTTCAAAACCCGAGATTTTACTTGCTTTCATAAAATATAAAAAAAATACAAAAAGAATCATCCCTCACCTCTAGACCTAGTTTAGTAGGCTTTCTAATCCTAGCGACACTATTCCTGAGTTGAACGATCAATCCCCTGGTACTTGTCACTATACTATACTACAATGATCGGGTACACTGCCTGGTGGGGGTTGTAAGCTTCTCAAGATCCCTTGTGAGGTAAAACCTGTTGCGAGGGCGCAATTCCCACGTATCAAGTTTTTGGCGCCGCTGCCGGGGAATAGTTATTGTCTAGGTTAAAATTTCTTTTTATTAGGTCTACTTGCTAGATTCCTTTCTAGTAAGATTTTATTTTTATTTTTAGGTTTTCTTTTGTCTATCATATTTCTTCGTTTCTTTGTTCGTAACCTTTACCATCCGACATCATTGAAGGTGGTAATATCTTTGATCCCATCAACCCACCACAACAAAACCACCCACAAAACCCACCACTACCAAATCAACCTCCTAGGCCCCGAACTTTAGGAGAGTATTCCCGTCCTAGTCACCAAGGCTATCGAAACACCATTGAGCTTACTTAAGGAGCCAATGTGTCCCCCTTGCGATTCGACACCATCCGGTTGGTGCAAAGCGGATGTGCATTCCATGGACTTTGTACCGAAGATCCTAATCAACAACTCAAGGATTTCCTTAAAATCATAGATTCCATAGACCTTGATGTTGCAACTAGAGAGTCGACCCGATTACGCCTATTCCAATTCTCTCTATGTGATCAAGCTAGTCAATGGCTTGAACGTTTTCCCGCGGGATCCATCACCTCTTGGGATGATCTCACGTCTCGTTTCCTTGTTCAATTTTTCCCACTGAGGAGAACTACGATGCTTAGAAATGATATCTTGATGTTCCAACAACGTCAAGGTGAAACTTTATATGAAGCATGGAATCGTTTCAAGGACTTACTCCAAAAAGTCCCTCATCATGGTATAAATCTTTGGCTATTAGTTCAAATCTGGATGCTTTCGCTGATCAAGGATCGGAAGTAAATCTTATGCCCCTAACTATTTACACCCAACTAACCTCGGAAATGCCGGCCACCACCCGTGTTAAGCTATCCTTCGCTGGTCACTCTTATGTATACCCTTTGGGAATTACAGAAGATGTACTAGTTAATGTTGCAGGATTCATGTATCCCGTCGATTTCATGATCATCGATGATAAAGGAGGTGGATGCATACCAATAATCCTTGGAGCACCATTCCTCACCACCGCGAGAGTCGTCATTAGGTATGAAAGAGGGAAATTGAACTTAAGTCAGGAAAAAGAAAGATTAGCCTTCCTATGACCCCACGATGTGTGCAAGAAAGCCTGATGAAAAGAAAGTTCAAAAACAACATTGACACATCGCCTAATCATGTTCAAGAAAAAATCCTCGCATGGGAAACAAGAATCAAAAGCTACAAAGAAACTAAGCCGAAGAGAGGCAAAAGCAGCAATAAAATTCATGTCGAGTTTGAATGTAGTCAACCAACGGAGAATCATGTACCATTTGCAGAAGGAGACTTGGTACTCTTAAGGCATTCAGAGATAAAAGTACCTCCCGACAAGCCAAGTCCCTGGTGGTATGGACCATTTACAATTGAAAGCCTACGCCAAGATGGGATTGCTACCTTGAGCAGTAAAGGAGGAGGGGAGGTGACTGCAAGAGTCAAACGATTGAAACACTACCACCCCGATAGAGAGGATCATAATTATATGGGATACGTAATCTCAAGAGACGAGGTCACGTGATAGCCCATGACCTTGAGTCTAGCTACAAGACTTGTAAATAATTAATAGTGCTTCTTGGGAGGCAACCCACGTTTTATGTGTTTTTATTTGTTTGATGTCATTTATTTACGTATGCATGTTTTATTTTTATTGTTGGTAGATCATGTTTCAAACTAAATTGTGAAAATGCTTTATTTTGTTGTTTAACTTCGTCTTAACTTCATATAAAGGTATTTTGCAAAAGCTAAGTGTAAGGGGAAACCTCAAATTTGTTTATAAGAACGAAAATGATCATGATTCGCCATAATATTAAATGAACATGTATATTAGTATTTGTTAGAGTCAAATGCTTGTATCGAGTCATAATGATGTTTTGCAGGATTTTCCAGGAAATCGGACATAAATTTTTCCAGAAATTTTTCGGAAACTTAACATAAAGATTTATGCGGGTCACTTCTGACGGCGTCAGGGTTTAACACCTGACGGCGTCACGTGTAAAATTCTGGAAATTTTGCGAGTTTTGTTTTTCTAACGGAGTCTTAAAAGTTTTGTTGATTCTTTAGTTTTGTAAACTTCAGGAAATCTGCAAACATTCATTCCACAAGCATTATATCTTAAATTGCTTTCTAGGATTTGTTAGTATATATAGATTGCCGCCGATTTTACGCGAGGTTGCCTTGATTTTTTTCTCAGGTTTAACAGGTTATATAGGACAAGAAGATGATTTATATTTTTGGAGGAAAGCATTGAACGTTCATATTCTTGGAGGAAGATCTAACCTTGTTGACGCACTATCCACATCGAACGAATTAGGGGAGTATTTGTTTTCATTCTTTTAACAATTTTACTTTTACATCCTTTAATTGAACATTGGGGACAATGTTCATCCTAAGTGTAAGAGGAGGGTAAATGATGATACCTTATAGGATACTATTGCACTTGAGTTTGTTTGTTTGATGGTAGGTGTGTAATAAAACTAAGAGAAATACTTGTTAGTGTAATTTTAGCGCTAAATTTAAAATTTTTTACAACATTTAGGAGTGAAACTTTGGCCTTAACAAGCGTCTCATGGATAGGAGTTGTACGACTAGCACAAAACCGTACCATTCAGAAAATATTTTCCACCCAAATATGTAAGGTTCGCCTTTAGATTTGATAGGAAAAGCATTTATTATTAGTGGTTATGAGTGTACCGGTAGCATTTAGATTCTAGAACTTGCGTTAGTGATGCATCCCGAGACCGCTAGTGAGACTACATTCGTATAGTAGGATTTACTACATGATTAGAGGCATTAGGATCACCTTTGTGTTAAACCCGTATCATAATTTCTTGACCATTTAAGTCATATTACTTGACTAGTAAAGTTAATTAATTTTTTCCACACCTTAGCGTTGTACTCATTTTTAGTACACGATACCCTTAGTACACCCCTCCGAGCCTATCTTTTCGTTTCTAACTTTAAGCATCTTACTTAAAGGAAGAATTTGTTACAACCCACCCAAATGTGCAACCAAATCGCCTTAGCCTTCCGTGTATGCACTCATCTTTAGTGAATTATTGTTATTTGTTTAAACCCTTAGTTAATTGTCTAATTGATTACATGGTTGCTAAGTCGAGTCATATCTTGTACATATTGTTTTGGGATGATTGAGACTCATGGGTAAAGTACTAGTATTTTGAAGTAATGGGGAAGAACATCATATATTACCCCCCATATGTGCGTTAATCTTAAAAAGTACTCCAAGTGTTTTGATTATCTTGATTCGAGTCATTAGAGTAGTTTATTGTAAAGTATGTAAAAATTCAAGTGTAAGGGTAATGTACATTCCCTATGATGTATTATTTTGGATGGTAGGGTAAAAGTGTATGCAATAATAATAATAATAATAATAATAATAATAATAATAATAATAATAATAATAATAATAATAATAATAATAATAATAATAATAATAATAATAATAATAATAAAATTGAAAAAAAATCAACAAAGAGAAAAAAAATAGAAAAAGTAAAGAGAAAAACATACGGACTACCATCCCATTTCATTCTATGTTTGTTTTTATGTTTTTGTTATTTTTGAATTATTAGCTTAAGTCGAGTCGAGCCTTGGCTTAGCAACGCCATATTGTACATGTAATTAACCAAGTTGATTAACTCGCCACCAGTAAATATTGCCTTTATCCAACAAAACCGTGTTTTCCATATCCCTACACCTAATGTTATAACCCTTTAAAAGACCTCTTTGATAGTTTATCCTAGATGCTTACGCCAAGTGGTGGAGGTTTGATCATTTCCCAAGCCTAAGGTAATCTATTTGCTATGACAGGTAGTGACAGATGTTTTCCATTTCCATATTGTGATATATATTTATTACACCCGATAGATGTGAGTATCTAAACACTATTTGTGAGGTGCTAGTGTATGACCTCCGTGCTTGTTTTTGGTTTTTAGTAGAATGATTATTTGTTGTAATTACTTTTAGATTAGTGTTAAATGACCCCTAACTTGTATTTTGATTAGAATAAAAGCGCATTTGCTTGAGGACAAGCAAATCTCAAGTGTAAGGGTATTTGATGAGGCGAAAAGTGTACCGCTTTTAAGGGGTCATTTAAGCCCGAATTCGAGATTATTTGATCAATTATTGCCCTAAATCGTTCATTTTGTCATTTTAGGTACTTTTGGAGAGAAATCTGGAAAAGGAAGCATTTTGGACGTTTTTGGAGCAAAAAAGTGAAGAAAACGGCAAAGTCTCAAATTCCTTGCTGGGAATAGTACCTGACGACGTCAAGGGATTACTAGTGACGGCGTCAAGAGTGGCAAAGGAGGTAGAAGTGGAAAATACTCGTGACGATCCAGAATGTTTTTAGGCTTATTGGCCTGACGGCATCACCAAGGCCATCAGGGTCCAAATACACGTGACGGCCCAGATTGTTTCTCTACATGACGGCGTCATAAGTGGATCTAGGCAATACGAATTTCATCATGGCGGTGAGTTGACGGCGTCAGAGGTTAATACATGACGCCGTCAAGATGCATAGTCTATATATATTTTTCCAATATTTCATTGTAATGTGTGGAATTTTAGTGGAACTTTGTGTGGGATATTAGGGCATAAACCCTAGACGAATTTTACAGCTTTTTAAAGGGTTTCAACCCCTTGATTCTTCCATGTTCAATTGTAGATAAGTACTTATTCAAATCATTCTATATGTCTATATGTTGTGTGATTATATCTTACGCTTGTCTTCTCTTTAACATGCTAGGCTAGGTTTTTATTGTGTTTGCTTAGATGTAGTGAAACCTAGATGTTGATTATGGTTTGATTGTTATTCTATAATTGTTACGGATGATTGTATTCGATGTTAGGCTTAAGAAAAATGGCAGACTTCCATTGGTAACTTGCTTGAACGTCTTAAGAAACATGATCGGAGGTGTACTACTATTTTTGGTTGTATTTAATGCGTAAGAGAATTCTAATGATCCCATGTTAGGAGCTTCTGACGGCTCGACATAGGAGTGAAGTAGGATCTTATAGATTTAGGGAATATTGTACACAGCCCTACGACTGGTATAAGGAATATAACACCACATTAGTAAAATAGTTTAATTATCATTTCTTTTATTTTATTCTGATTGCATCTTAGTTAATTGGGTTAGTTGGCTAGCAACTAATTCCGCCCACTCCTTCAAAACCCGAGATTTTACTTGCTTTCATAAAATATAAAAAAAATACAAAAAGAATCATCCATCACCTCTAGACCTAGTTTAGTAGGCTTTCTAATCCTAACGACACAATTCCTGAGTTGAACGATCAATCCCCCGGTACTTGTCACTATACTATACTACAATGATCACGTACACTGCCTGGTGTGGATTGTAAGCTTCTCAAGATCCCACGTATCAGCCAACCACCACTATTTTTACTTGATTTAAACATACAGGTATGTCAAGTCAAGGTTACAAACACATTTTCACTAAGTAAACTATCACTCTAGTACACTATACTCATCAGAAAACCCTAATTGCACCTATGTGTTCCCGGTTAGCTTTAAAACCCTAATTGCTTATCTAAACTAACTTGAAAGTGTTCAAGGCTTAGATATGAGTTACATTAGTAACTTTAGGGTATATTAGACTCCCTAGATCATATTACAACCCTCTATAACCTAGGTACAAGTCCCTTAAGCACAAAACCCTAATTAGGTTATAACTTCCCGGAAACTAGGTTAAACCTCCTCAAATCTTTACTATAAGTTACCACCACTTAGTATAAGCCTCCTGGGACTTAATATTAGTCACTAGACACCCATAGGACCCTGATTTAGGCACTAAACCCTAAGCTATGACCAAATCTTAAATTATACAAAACTAGCTAAAAACAAAACCTAAAGCTTAAACCAAGCCACCTTAGCACCAAAAATGCAACAACCAAGTACCCTAGAACCTCCCTAATAGTAACCTAGCACCATAGGACCTCTAAGAACCTAAGAAAGGTGGCGGATCACCTCCTTGTCACCAACTTTGACTAACGGCACCTCCATGGCCACAACCGGCCAATGGGGCCCCCAAGCTACCTTCTAGCTGAACATAGTCACCCTATAGACTCACCAAACCATCCCCTAGCCTTTATTACTTCCCCCCCCCCACGACACCTAACCACCCATTTTCTTACTCGCTACTCCTCTTGACCCTATAAATAGCAATCACCCCTTACCACTTCTCTTTACACCTCCCTTCTCTTCTTTACCTAAACCTTTCTATAGAATAAGGCCCTTTTTTTTGGGTAAAAGGGAATACCCTGGTAAAATAAGAATAAGGCCCTTAGAACCCGTAGAAGTTGAGTAGTGAAGCCCTTGTCCCTTGTTGAGTCTCATTTTAGTCGATCAAACCCTAGTTCCCTTGTTAAGGTTCCCATAACCTAGGTAAGCCTTGCCTTTGATTCTAGTAGTCTTAATACTAATATAGGATACCTAGGACATGCCTTATAACCCTTAGATAAGCCTTGACCCTTTCCTTTTAGAAGTAATCATTTAGAAACCCTATTTTTGATAATTACATGTTTATGTGTTAAATTGCTTTATTACATGTTATAATATGATTTAGGTGACTTAATTAAGTAAATATAAGTAAATCATAAGCTAAGAAACTTAATTATCTCTTTAAAATAAAATTTGCATGGAAAAAATACTAGTTTTGCAAAAGTTTCATGCATAGGGGTATATACTTTAAATTTCTGAAAATATAAAGTTTAGTGACTGTTTTTGACAATTCTTAAAAGTTATAAGTACAAGGACCCTTTTTGAAAAGTTTTAAAACCTTAGAATAATAAGAAAAATGAAATATAAACTTAAAAGGACTAGATTTGCAAATATTGTTAAGTTAAGGTTATAATGGGTAATTATTGAAAGTTAATATAGTTTAAGGACTATTTTTGCCATTTCTTTTGAATATATAAGTATAGGGACTAGATGTGTAAAAGATAGAAAGTTACATGTCTAAATGTTTTGAGTTTATAAGTTTAGGGTAGAAAGTGTAAAAATGTAAACTTGAAGGGTATAAATGAACTATTTTCATAATAAATTACGAAAACCTATTTTGAGCTAGAAACATAACACAATACTAGGGAGCTTCATGTGGGAGTATCATGTGAATATTTCATTTTGACGAGTTTGCTGGGTTTATGAATTAAAGTACCCTGGCTCCTCAAACGATTATTGCATATACTTATGGATTATGATGGCCCGAACGGTGTTTTGCTATAACTAAAACTTAATAACAACATAACTCAATAATAGGGAGCTTCATGTGAGGAGTATTAACTTCTGAATTATGATGGCCCGAATGGAATTATGTTGATAACATAATACAATAGTAGGGAGCTTTATGTGAGGAGTCATATACATCTGAATTGTGATGGCCCGAACGGTGTTATGTTATATCTATAAACATTAAGAGTAATTACTTAAAAACCTAGACTAAGACTTGACATACACACACCAACCTACACTACCCCAGGATACGTGAGTGAGCTGTCTAAACCCTACCCTACTTACCTTAGACCCAGGTGAGTTTTCATAGCCTTACTTTTAAATGCTTTACAACCCTGTGAGGGGAATACATGCTTTAAATCGAATACAAGTCTTTTTATTTGGTTGTTGCATGAGTAAACTATCTGCCACCCCTACATAAAAAAATTCATGAATCTAATCGCTTGTGATATTTTACACAAGTGAACGTGAATATAATTGATAGATCTATTGGAGTTTGACAACTCCCGTTGGTACTACCTCTCAATGGAGGGTACCAATAAGTAATATATTTGAGACCTCTGAAGGATTAACTTTGGCAAGTTATCCTTCCTGTCCCCTCATGGTTTGGTCTGCAGACTCAATGTTCTAAACTGTTAACGTGTGGTTCATGAACTTAATGTAATATACCTGCTATCACTAAACTTTTCCACACATAGGGTTTAAGCTGAACCCTGTGGAGCTTGTATTCACACACCCTAACTATTTAAACCTATGACTCTCACTCAACATTCCTGTTGACTTTTAAGCATGTTATCCTAGGTAATTGAGCTCTTTAGGAACCCTGGCACGGAGAAGTACTAGACATGAGGATATGCAGAATAGTTATCATTCATCTGTTTTGCCTTAAAACGTATCTTAAGGGACCTTTCTTTTGGTAAAAGTATATCTTTTACTATAAAAACTCTGATGAATGAATGAATGATAACACCTTTTTCTAAAACGTCTCTTTTCGAGTCATTTTCTATTATCTTGACTTTGTTTCCTTGAGGTAATACCCCAAACACTTAATCCGTTGCGATCAGTGAAAAATGGGGGTGTTACGAATTGGTACCAAAGCATCGGTTATAGAGAACAAAAGGATTTTTCCTAAACTGTAACCACTTTTTCAAAAAGTACTCCGTGCCACTAGAATCCCCGAACTTGCCTTTAGGTTAAGATTTCTGACTTGCCTCTAGGTTAGATTTCCCGAATTGCCTTTAGGTTAAATTCCTCACTATTGCCTCTAAGGTAGATTCCCCACTATTACTATTGCCTCTAGGATATAACATAGGTTAGAGATATGCTAAGATACTTTTCACGGGTATTACAGTTAGTTATGTCCTCCTTTAACAATCCTATCATCGTGTTATGAATATACCCCGGCTACCCCTACTCACTCATCTTCTGGTTCTAATTCTCTGGAAGAATTAGCCCAGAATGCCTTGATTAGCTTAGGTTTAGAACTTTCCCCGAATGATCCCTATATGCAAGCGTATAATGGTTATATACAAGCATATGGTGGTGATATTCCTACCGTGCCTACTATAACCCCTACCCCATCCATACCTCACTATACTAGTAGGGATCGGTATGTTCCTGAAATACCTTCCCCTCCCCGTAAGAAATTACGTATTATACCGCCTTCACCTCCCCTAGGTTTGAAATAGGAAGTAGTTCTTATAAAACGCCTTTAGAAAGGCATGAGGAACAAATAGATGATATCCTTAGTCATTTAGATAAGTTGTCCTTAGGACATGTTGAGGGAAGTAGAAAATAAAATAAGTGACCTACGAAAAGGTTGAATTATAATCCAAAAAGACTATAATAGGTTAGAAAACGAATTAGGAAAAACACGTAGTCAAATCTTTAGGTTACAAACAAAGTATGAAGGACACTCCGATGAAGTAGTTACAGCACATGTTAGGCTTTCCACTATAGAAATGATCATCGAGGATATTAGGGATAGTCATAAGTCTGATATAAGAGATCTGTTAGCAGCAATCCAGGAACTCAAAAACAACAAAGAATCAAACTAGTAAGGTTATAGATTTAGTTTTATAGATATTTTAGCTATAGATAACTTAGTTATGTACGGGTACTTGCTAGGTTTTACTCTATAAGATATAGGAATAAGTTATTATCGAAGTTATAGTTTGCCTACACTTAGTTTTCTTATATCAAGTATCCCGTATTAGGATCCCATATGCCTTAGGAAACACTATAGGCCTACCTTAAGTCTTATTAACTCGAGGTCATTAGAAATTTTAAAATAAGTAGACTTACCTAGAAATACTAAAACTTATAATTAGGATCCCTTAGACTAGTACCACTATGCCTTTAGACGAGGGAAGTGAATTTCTGGGAATATAGTCAATCTTATTAGGAAACCCGCCCTTTTAGTTTTAGGATTCCCTACCTATCCTTTTCCCCGGTATCAGAAAATGTTCTACGAGTTAGAACTTGTACCATCCGTCTATATGCAAGCTTATATTAGTTAGAACTTGCAAGAATGTCTAAATTGGATATGACATTATTCTTATCCCATCTTATTCCAACGAAGGTCTATAGAATGGCACGTACGAGAGCCAATACTCCCGCTACTCCTACTACTCCTGCTATGTCTCAGGAAGACATTCGGCAACTAGTTGCTGACAGTGTAAATGTGGCACTAAAAGCTAGGAATGCTAACATAGCTAGAAACCCCGAAATTCCTGTAGTGAAGAAGAGTAACTACAAGGAATTTATGAGCTGTCAGCCCTTCAATTTCAAGGGACATAAGGGGCCATAGGATTGATTCACTGGTTTGAGAGGTATGAATCAGTATTCTCCTGTAGTAACTGTACTGAGGATTGTAGAGTTAAGTTTGCGACTAGTACTCTTACTGAGGAAGCGTTATCTTGGTGGAACTCCTATGACCAATCCATAGTGATACGTGGGAATCGCACCAGGCTTTACCTCTCAAGGGATCTTGAGAAGCTTACAACCCCCACCAGGCAGTGTACCTGATCGTTGTAGTATAGTATAGTGATTGATGCTAAACCACCAACTTATATTGACCAAGGAATGGTCAACAAAGTCAAATAGCCTAGATCAATGCTCCAGGTAATATAAGGTATCACCGGGTCGTTAAATCCCGTTGAGGTGTGAATTGTAACTTTAGCGTGCTTTGTGATCGGGTGATTATTCACAGAAAGGGTTTATTGTGAGAATATTTGGAAATTATTAACAAATATAGCTTAGGAAAGCTACATGATTGATTACGGGAATTAAGATTATGAAGATTTGAGCTAAAACCTAAAAACGTACGTTTTGATTAAAAACGTACACAGACGAACAAAACAAAAAGTACAACTGATGGACGGGAAAGGTTATAAGTGTAAAATTATTATTTTTACAATCCTAATAAATAAAGAAAATTTTAAGAAAAATAAAAACTATTTTTACACTATTTAATTATTAATTATTAATTAATTACTAATTATCTAATTACTAACTAATTAAACTAATTAGAATTATTAAAAATACTAAAAAGACTTAGAAAATTAAGAAAAATTTTACAAAACTAATTAACCATTACAGGAATCCTAAAAAATTATAAAAAGTCTATTTTATGCATTTTTAAACTAATTTACTAATTATTAATCTAATTACTTATTAATTTCTAATTATACTAATTATATTAGGAAAAATAGAAAATGAACAATTTAAATCCTAGAAAAATTTATAAAAATGTTTTAACTTAAATAAAAGTTAGAAAAATTATAAAAACTAGATTACACTTTATAAAAGATAATTATGCTATTTAATTACTTAATATAATTAATAATTAATTAAACTAAAATTAATTATAAAAACCACTGAAAGACAAAAGAAAATTTTCTAAAATTACTTTAACCTAAAAGTGAATTTATAAAAATATAAAAATGACATATTGCTTATAAATAAGCTAAAAAGAAAATTAAATTGATAAATCCTATTAAATAGAAGCTATCAGTATAATTAAAGTTTGTTTTTGGTGTTTTTTCTTTCTCCAAACTGATTAACTACTAAAAACTAAAACTTTTTGTGAAAACACTTTTTTTTATAACCCAAAAATAAGCACTTTGAGTGCTTATTCACCCAACAGTTGACTTTTGTTGACTGTGAGGGTAATTAAGCTCAAATGGATGAAAGTGGGGTCCACAATGATGAAAGTTGGTTTCTCTGAGTTACATGAACTAGAATAAGCAAGATTAGCACAAATAAGTGGCTAGAATAAGCCACAAAACACAAATAAGCTGTTTGCTTATTGGGATTCTGAGACAGATTGGGACAGAGTTTGGGAGCCAATCCAGGTGGGGTCCAGTGGTCAAGAGGTCAAACCAATGGTCAACAGGTCAACTCTGGTAGGAGGGGGGTTGTAAGGACCTGATTGTGGGGTGTGGGACCCACTGGGTTAACCACAAAACACTACCAAAGTTGGGTGGTGAGCTGGGATCTGCTGAGACAGGGCAACTTCCTTGCCCTGCAGGTCAGTCACAAGGGCAATTTGGTCCAGAGAAAAAAATCACAAAAATATAAAAACTATGAAATTCACAAGTTCAGATGGTAGGGTTTACACACAACAAATTTCAAATCCCAAATCACAACACAAAAATCAGATTAAATCTTGCCATTTTGATGAAAATCTGAGTTTGCAAATTTTGACTTTTTCAAATATCCTTGCACTTAGACTTTAATGAACTTAGATGCTAATTTAGTGATCAAATATGTTATGACAACCTATATGAAGACCAAATTAAGTAAAAACACCCACTTATGATAAGGTGTGATAGGTTTTGGACTTGAAAACTTACCACAGTTAACCGTGGTGACCTCTTCCTTGTGATTTTGACTTTTACTCACTTTGGTACTGATTTCATGGTTGATTTATCCTAGATAACTCTAATATAGCATGTATAAACCAGAAAATAACAACCTAAGTTCCTTGAGCCTACTTGAAAGGCTTATGCCAAACACCCCTCTTGTTGACAGTTATACATGAAACTTGATAAAACAGATACCACAGTGCAATCTACTCAATGCAACTTATCTAATAAATGGTAAATAAGCACTTTAGACAGAATTAAGCAACTAGATAACACCAATAAGCCTAAACACAGATTATGCACAAAATACTCTAAGGATCTAAGATTTGAAAAGAAAAAAACTTTGAACCTTCCCTAGCTTTTACTAGGGCTTCTTTCTCAGCTACTAGCTCCTAGCTTATCAGTGATAAGCTAGGTACAAGTCCTTCCACCAATTCCATTACTTGGTGCTTCCATTAGTTTCCCACAATGAGCAAATGTACCCTGTGTTTTATTTGTTACTAATTTTTGATTCTTTTCTGTTTTCTTTTCACAATTTTAGATACTAGATGGGATTATGAGTGCTTATATAGAACTTATTTTCAATAATTAACTTGGAAATTGAACTAAAAGAAAACTTGATAAAACTAAAAATTGCAATTGATGACTTAAAAGATAAGAACTTTCATTGATTAAAACTGGTTACAAAAGATAAACTAAGTACTTTTACACTAAAATTAATATATTACATGCCATAAAAGGCTTACATGAGCCAAATACTTATACTATGATTAAAAATAATTCACTATCTCTTCCACATGGCTTCCTGGTCCACATTGAGAGTCCCACTTGCTTTTACTTTGACCATAGACCAAATCCCAGCCGTTAATTTCATCCTTGCTTCATCCTGGCCTTTGAATTAAAAAATGGCGCCAAAAGATAAACGGGGCAAGATTGAGTGGAACTGGTGGGAGGTTGGTGTTAGAATTTATTGTGGTGGGATAGTTTGGTGTGGGTATTAATTGTGGGGGGCTTTTGTTGGAAAAAGGTGAGGAGGGGGGGGGGGGAAACTTTCCCTGGTTTCACGCTGGTGTGTTGGGGGGAAGAAGGTGGTCAAAGGGTTTGACCCTTTGTTGACTGTTTGACCCTGCCATGGCTTATTATTATTTTGGACTTGGGCTGGGCTTTGGGGAGTACATGGATCAGGGGTGGGCTTGGATAAGGGTTTGGTTTTGGATTGGGTTTTGGTTTTGGGTTAAGATATAATAAGGGTCCGGTTGGTTGTAAGTTATCAAGGACCAATTTTTTAATTTCCCAAACTTCAAGGACTGATTTTGCACTTTTCCCAATTTGCTTCCAAGGACCAAATATGTTATGATTCCAAAGCTCATAAACCATTTTTCCATTTTTCAAATTTCAAAATTTCCTAGGGACCTATTTTGCCATTTTTGGATTTTTAGGGACTAAACATGTAATTTGGGAAAACTTGTTACCCAAGTGTAACATTTTGTGAGTTTTGACTTTCAAAACCTTGGGTTGACTTTTCCTTTCAAAATAAATGCATAGGGACTAAATTTGACAAGTTTTGAAACTTGGGGGACTGAAACTGCCAATATTGCAAACTTTGTACGTTTTTCCTTTGTTTTTGCACATTTTGCATTTAAAACACATAAAACACAATCCCTAGGATAATTTAAGTATTTTGATATCTTTTTGATTGTTTTTGCATGTTTTGGCAGTTCAAATACGTCAAAAACGATGAGTGTTTGAGCACTCATCATATAGTGACAAGTACCGGGGGATTGATCGTTCAGCTAGGAATAGTGTCGCTAGGATTAGAAAACCTAATTACTAGTGCTAAAGATGACGGATGATTATTTTTTTATTTTTATATTTTTTAGAAAGCAAATTAAAATCTCGGGTTTGAAGGATTTGGGCGGAATTAGTTGCTAGTCAACTAACCCAATACTAAAGATGCAATCAAAATAAAATACTAGAAATAAAAATAAACTAAATTATACTAAGGTTGTGAGCAATAAGTGGAGAAAATGTGTTTACTTAGATTTCACTACTCCCTAGGCATCTTTTACACGTTAATTACTTGTTATAGTTGCGTGGATGATGGATTGTATTCCTTAATACCATTCATGGGGTGGGGCACTTACTTCCCCAATCCTATGAATGCCTACTTCACTCCTATGTCGAGCCGGCTAAGAAGCTCCTAACATGGGATCATTAGAATTTACTCATGCATTAAATACAACCAATAAAACCTAGTGCACATCGGTTCATGTTTCCTAAGACGTTCAAGCATGTTACCATTTGGAGATCTGCCAGTTTTCTTAAGCCTAACATCGAAATCATTCATCCAATACAACCATAAACAAGTAATCAACACATAATTAACATCTAGGTTTCATTAGATCTAGACAACCAACACATAGACATATTGATTGGATTAAAAGAACACTTATCTCAATTACACACGAAAGGTTTCAAGGGCTGAGAACCCTTGAAAAACCTGTAAAATTCCTACTAAGTTCGGCCTTAGGGTTTCTCCAAAACTTCCTCTCCTAATGTGTAAAAATTAGAAAACTATATATAGGAAATAGGGTCTGACGGCGTCAAGACCAAATCGGTGACGCCGTCATCTCGCCGCCAAAATTCTTCTATGACTGCCTTGATCTACTTCTGACGCCGTCATGTGTTATGGTCTTTCAGGCAGTCACGTCTTTTACTCTTGACGCCCTTCCTTGTGACGCCGTCAATTCTGTACTGGGTCGTCATGAAAAATACTCGTGACGCCGTCAAAAAGTTACTCTTGACGCCGTCACCTACTGTTCCCAGCTTGGAAAATTGAAACTTTGCCGTTTTCTTCACTTTTATGCTCCAAAAACGTCCAAAATGCCTTCTTTTCCAGATTTCACTCCCAAAGTACCTAAAATCACAAAAGAAACGATTTAGGGCAATATTTGATCAAATAAATTCAATTCCGGGCTTAAATGACCCCCTAAAAGTGGTTCATTTTTCGCCTCATCAAATACCCTTACACTTGAGATTTGCTTGTCCTCAAGCAAATGCGCTTTATTCTAATCAAAATTCAAGTTAGGGGTCATTTAACACTAATATAAAAGTAATTACAACAAATAATCATTCCACTAAAGACCAATAGACAAGCACGAAGGTCATACACAAGCACCTCACAAATAGTGTTTAGATACTCACATCTCTCGGGTGTAATAAAGTATAAATTACAATATGGAAACGGAAGATATCTCTCACTACCTGACATAGCAAAATAGATTACCATAGGCTTGGGAAAGGATCAAACCTCCACCACATGGCGTAAGCACCTAGGATAAACTATCAAAGAGGTCTTTTAAAGGGTTGTAACGTTAGGTGTAGGGATATGAAATACACGGTTTTGTTGGATAAAGGCAGTCTTTACTGGTGGCGAGTTAACAATCTTGGTTAATTACATGTACAATATGGCGTTGCTAAGCCAAGACTAGACTCGACTTAAGCTAATAAATGAAAAATAACAAAAACATAAAATGAACATAGAATAAAAAGGGATGGTAGTCCGTATGTTTTTTCTCTTTTTCTTTTTCTATTTTTTTCTTTTCTTTTTCTTGTTTTTTTGATTTTTTTTTTTTTTTTTTTTAGACATACACTTTTACCCCTACCATCCAAAATAATACATCATAGGGGATGAACATTCCCCTTACACTTGAATTTTTACATACTTTACAATAAACTAATCTAATGACTCGAATTAAGAAAATCAAAACACTTTGAGCACTTTTAAGATTAATGCACATATGGGGGTAATAAATGATGTTCTTCCCCATTACTCCATAAAATAAGTACTTTACCCATGAGTCCCAATCGTCCCAAAACAATATGTACAAGGATATGACTCGACTTAGCAACCATGTAATCAATTAGATAGTTAACTTAGGGTTTAACAAATAACAATAATGCACTAAAGATGAGCGCAGACACGGAAGGCTAAGGCGGTTTGGTTGTACATTTAAGTGGGGTGTAACAAATTCTTCCTTTAAGTAAGATGCTTAAAGTTAGAAACGAAAAGATAGGCTCGGAGGGGTGTACTAGGGGTTTCGTGTACTAAAAATGAGTACAACGCTAAGGGTGTGGGAAAAATTAATTGACTTAAGTAGTCAAGTAATATGACTTAAATGGTCAAGAAATTATAATACGGGTTTAACACAAGGGTGATCCTAATGCCTCTTATCATGTAGTAAATCCTACTACACGAATGTAGTCTCACTAGCGGTCTCGGGATGCATCACTAACGCAAGTTCTAGAATCTAAATGCTACCGGTACACTCATAAACACTAATAATGAATGCTTTTCCTATCAAATCTAAAGGCGAACCTCACATATTTGGGTGGAAAATTTTTCTGAATATACGGTTATGTGCTAGTCATACAATCTCCTATCCATGAGATGCTTGCTATGGCTAAAGTTTCACTCCTAAATGTTGTAAAAAATTTTAAATTTGGCGCTAAAATTGCACTAACAAGTGTTTCTCATAGTTTTATTACACATCTACCATTAAACAAAACAAACTCAAGCGAAAGTGTATTTGTAAGGTATCATCATTTTACCCTCCCCTTACACTTAAGATGAACATTGTCCCCAATGTTCAAGTAAAGAATGTAAAAGTAAAATAAGTAAAAAGAATGAAATCAAATACTCCCCTGATTCGCTCGGTATGGATAATTAGGTGGCCAGGTTAAATCTTCCTCCAAGAGAATGAACAATCAAAGCTTCCCTTCCAGAATATAAATCATCTTCTTGTCATACATAACCTGTAAATCCTGAGAAAACAACAAGACAACCTCGCATAAAATCGGCAGCATCCTATATAAGTTACTGAATCCTACAAAACAAATTAAGATATAATGCTTGTGGAATGAAGTTTGCAGATTTCCTGGAGATTATAAAACTTAATAATTCACAAAAACTTTGAGACTCCGTTAGAAAAACAAAACCGGTAAAATTTCCAGATTTTTACACGTGACGCCGTCAAGAGTAAACTCGTGACGCCGTCAGGATTGACCTGCAGAAATTCTTATGTTAAGTTTCCGGAAAATTTATGGAAAAACTTGGTCCTACTTCCTGGAAAATCCTGCAAAACTTCATTATGACTCAATACAAGCATTTGACTCTAACAAATACGAATACACATGTCCATTTAATATTGTGGAGAATCATGATCGGGTTGTTTCTTAAAAACATATTTGGGGTTTCCCCTTACACTTATCTTTTGCAAAAATACCTTTAGGTGGAGTTAAGACTAGGCTAAACAACAAAGTAAAGTATTTCCACTTTTTAGTTGAGAAACATGATCTACCAACAATAAAAATAAAACATGCATACGGAAGCAAATAACAAACAAATAAATAAATAAAGCTTGGGTTGCCTCCCAATAAGCGCTTGTTTTTGTTCGAGTCACGAGCCTGACTCTACCCTTATTTAACGGAAATAGGGGAGGTTTTCCCTACACTTAGGATTAAGTGCGGGTGGAAGTAGCGATACACACCATCTTGGTGGAAGTATGCCATGTGAGGAAAGAGTGGTGGATGAATTATATGCTCAAAGGGTTGTGCTCCTATCATCATAACCTTACCAAATTCAATCGGGTTAATGGGTGGATTAAGATTTTCTCCTAGAAAGGGATCATTTTCTATCAACTTCAAGAGACTACTAGTTGGTAATCCATCTTGACCTAATAAACCCGGTTTAAACCCATAATGTTTCTTGTGATCAATCATAAATGGGTGATGTAAGCATGTAAGGTCATTTTCCACTCCTATATTGGCTTCCTCTCTACAAGGCTTAGACTCCACTACCTTTATCCTAAGACTACCCGGACTATATGGTTTGATGGGTGCATCGGAACCTATTTCAATTCCTAAATTCACATCCAAGGATGGAAGATTAGGTAACGGTTTTGGTTGAGGCTCCGGTTCATCAAAACTAGGAACTTCCCTAGAACTAAGAGTAAGGTTATCATTATAAGTATTCAAACCTATATCCTCTAGTTGTGTTTGGTTCAAAGGTTCTACCTCTATTGGGGTTCCTAAAGTCTCATCTACTTCATCCGAATAAGTCACGGGTGGTGTGTATGCCTCAAATGATGATAGGACTTGTGGGGTATTTGGTGAGCTTATGTTATTTACTTCATCATTCCCTATGTCACGATCACCTAAATCCTCAACATGTGTTTTATTATAATCTAACCCTAACACTTTCCCAAGTATCTCACGTGCTTCTCTAGGCATCTCAACTTCTATGTCCGAATCATACGGATCATCCTTAATATTATGACTGCTATATACAAATTGCCCAAAAGATTCATCATCTGTTTCTTGAGATTCATCATCATCGATCATAAAACCTAGGTCTTTTTGATCAATGTGATCATGTTCGGCTACATCCTCCATCACATCAAGGTTACCTATGGGTTTATTTTGTACTATGGCATTACATGACAACCACTTAGGTATCTCAACACTAATATATTCATCTCCAAACACGATAGTAAAAGGTTCGGGTTAGGGATGCTAAAGCGAAACTATGATGAGGGAATTTTCGGAGTAAATTTCTAAAACGAGTCCATGCATCATATATGGGTTCATCTCGATATTGTTTGAAATTCGAGATGTCAATAGGGTAGAATGGCCTTTGTGGTTGTTGGTATGGTGGATTCGCGTACTCCATAATGGTGAATGGAAGTGTCAATGGAAATTACGAACAAACACACAAAGAAAAAGATAGACTAAAGAAAACCTAAAAATAAAAATAAAAATCTCACTAGAAAGGATTCTAGTAAGTAGACCTAATAAAAAGAAATTCTAACCTAGACAATAACTATTCCCTGGGCTGCGGCGCCAAAAACTTGATACGTGGGAATCGCACCAGGCTTTACCTCTCAAGGGATCTTGAGAAGCTTACAACCCCCACCAGGAAGTGTACCTGATCGTTGTAGTATAGTAGAGTGACAAGTACCGGGGGATTGATCGTTCAGCTAGGAATAGTGTCGCTAGGATTAGAAAACCTAATTACTAGTGCTAAAGATTACGGATGATTATTTTTGTATTTTTATATTTTTTAGAAAGCAAATTAAAATCTCGGGTTTGAAGGATTTGGACGGAATTAGTTGCTAGTCAACTAACCCAATACTAAAGATGCAATCAAAATAAAATACTACAAATAAAAATAAACTAAATTATACTAAGGTTGTGAGCAATAAGTGGAGAAAATGTGTTTACTTAGATTTTACTACTCCCTAGGCATCTTTTACAGGTTAATTACTTGTTATAGTTGTGTGGATGACGGATTGTATTCCTTAATACCATTCATGGGGTGGCGCACTTACTTCCCTAATCCTATGAATGCCTACTTCACTCCTATGTCAAGCCGGCTAAGAAGCTCCTAACATGGGATCATTAGAATTTACTCATGCATTAAATACAACCAATAAAACCTAGTGCACATCGGTTCATGTTTCCTAAGACGTTCAAGCATGTTACCATTTGGAGATCTGCCAGTTTTCTTAAGCCTAACATCGAAATCATTCATCCAATACAACCATAAACAAGTAATCAATACATAATTAACATCTAGGTTTCATTAGATCTAAGCAAACACAAGATAGATCTAGACTAGCATAATAGAATTAAGACAAGAACAAGATATAGACAACCAACACATAGACATATTGATTGAATTAAAAGAACACTTATCTCAATTACACATGAAAGGTTTCAAGGGCTGAGAACCCTTGAAAAACCTGTAAAATTCGTACTAAGTTCGGCCTTAGGGTTTCTCCAAAACTTCCTCTCTTAATGTGTAAAAATTAGAAAACTATATATAGGAAATAGGGTCTGACGGCGTCAAGACCAAATCGGTGACGCCGTCATCTCGCCGCCAAAATACTTCTCGGACTGCCTTGATCTACTTCTGACGCCGTCATGTGTTATGGTCTTTCAGGCCGTCACGTCTTTTACTCTTGACGCCCTTCCTTGTGACGCCGTCAATTCTGTACTGGGTCGTGATGAAAAATACTCGTGACGCCGTCAAAAAGTTACTCTTGACGCCGTCACCTACTGTTCCCAGCTTGGAAAATTGAGACTTTGCCGTTTTCTTCACTTTTATGCTCCAAAAACGTCCAAAATGCCTTCTTTTCCAGATTTCACTCCCAAAGTACCTAAAATCACAAAAGGAACGATTTAGGGCAATATTTGATCAAATAAATTCAATTACGGGCTTAAATGACCCCCTAAAAGTGGTTCATTTTTCGCCTCATCACATAGGAATAGAAGAGGCATACAAGTTATCCTGAGCTGAATTTAAGAATCTTATGATTCAGAAATATTGTCCTCGAACAGAAGTCAAGAAAACGGAGGATGAATTTTATAACTTGACTGTGAAGGGGAATGATGTTAAAACTTATATTAGGAGATTTCAAGAGTTGGCAACTTTGTGTCCCACAATGGTGCTGACTGTTGAAAAGACGATAGAAGTTTTCATCAGAGGTTTGCCCTGAAGTATCGAAGGGAATGTTACTGTCTCAAGGTTAGAGGAAGCCATTAACATCACTTTGAGGTTAATGGATCAAGTAACAAATCACAACTCTGTGCCAGTGCCCAATGATAATAAACGAAAGTTCCATGATGGGAGAGCTTTCGGTAACACCCGTAACACCTATGGTAATCATCGTACCAACCCCTATCCTCAACTAAGGCAAGAGACTGCTAGAGCATATGTAGCTACTCCAAATGAGGGAAGTGGTTATGCTGGAAAAGCCCCTCTATGCAAGAAGTGCAATTGGCATCACACAGGGCCTTGTTTCATTAAATGTAACACATGTAACAAGGTGGGCCATCAGAAAAAGGATTGCAAGCACAAAGGACCAGCCACTGGGGTAATCTGCAACCAATAACGGTCATTTTTCATGCATGCGGAGAAAAAGGACACAATGCAAGTAGATGTCCAAAGAAAAATACTGATGGTGCCCAGGGAAGAGCTTATATTTTGAGGGATAGGAATGACCTACAAGATCCGAGCGTAGTCATGGGTAAGTTCCTCTTAAATCATCACTTAGTTAGAGTACTATTTGATTCAGGAGCCGATAGGAGTTTCGTATCTTTACCTTTTGCCTCTAGACTTAGGATCAAACCCATAGCTTTAGATACCTACTATGACATAGAAATGGCCGACAGAAACTTAGTTAGTACTAACACCGTTATCAAGGGCTATACCCTAACTTTACTCAACCACCCATTCAAAATCGATCTCATACCCATTAGACTCGGTAGTTTTGATGTTGTTGTGGGAATGGATTGGTTGTCCAAGAATCAAGCTAAGATTCTTTGTGACGAGGAAATCATCCATGTACCTATCAACGGTGAGACTTTAACTATCCGAGGAGATAGAAGTAAAACCCGACATAACCTCATCTCATGTATCAAAACGGAACGATACATATCACGAGGTTGTCAAGTCTTCGTTATCCAAGTAACAGAGACTAAGCCAAATGAAAAACAACGGGATGAGATCCCTGTAGTCAGGGAATACCCAGAGGTTTTTCCTAAGGATTTACCTGGCTTGCCTCCCATTCGTCAGATAGAATTTCAAATCGATTTAATTCCCGGAGAGACACCTATAGCCCATGCACCCTATAGGTTAGCCCCTTCAGAGATGAAGGAACTCTCTGAACAGCTCCAAGAATTAACCGATTGAGGATTCATACGCCCAAGTACATCACCCTAGGGAGCTCCTGTCTTATTCTTAGAGAAGAAAGATGACTTTATGATAATGTGTATCGATTATCGTGGATTAAACAAACTTACTATCAAGAATCGATACCCATTACCCAGGATTGATAACTTATTTGATCAACTACAAGGTTCGAGTGTATATTTGAAGATAGACTTACGATCAGGTTATCATCAACTAAGAGTGAGGGAAGAGGATATCCCTAAAACCGCTTTCAGAACAAGATATGGGCACTATGAATTTCAAGTTATGCCATTTGGTTTGACAAACGCACCAGCGGTTTTCATGGATCTCATGAACCGGGTGTGTAAACCATACTTGGATAAATTTGTCATAGTGTTCATAGATGATATCCTTATCTATTCTCGTAACGAGGAAGAGCATGCTCAACACTTGAGAATAATCCTAGAACTACTTAAGACAGAGAAACTTTATGCAAAGTTCTCTAAGTGCGAGTTCTGGATTAGTGTTGTGCAATTTCTCGGACACTTGATAGATAAACAAGGACTTCGTGTCGATCCTGCAAAAATCGAAGAAGTTAAGAGTTGGCCGTATCCTATGAATCCTACTGAAATACGACAATTCTTAGGACTCACAGGTTATTATCTAAGGTTTATTGAACTATTTTCAAAAATAGCAAAACCTTTAACGGAGTTAACCCAGAAAAACAGGAAGTTTGACTAGGGAAAAGACCAAGAGACAGCTTTCCAACTTTTGAAGATAAAGTTGTGTGAAGCTCCTATCTTAGCATTACTATAGGGAAACGACGATTTTGTTGTTTATTGTAATGCTTCGCATCGAGGTCTTGGAGCTGTATTGATGCAAAGAAATAAGGTTATCGCTTATGCATCACGACAACTTAAACCGCATGAGGAAAACTACACTACACATAATCTAGAATTAGGAGCAGTAGTGTTCGCTCTGAGAATATGGAGACATTATCTGTATGGCACAAAATGTACGGTTTTCACCGATCATAGAAGCCTACAGCATATTCTTAATAAAAAAGAGTTGAACATGAGACAACGTCGTTGGATAGAACTGCTCGCTGATTACGATTGTGAGATTCGTTACCACCCTGGCAAAGCTAACGTAGTAGCAGATGCTTTGATCCGAAAGGAACAAATCAAACCGATTAGAGTTAGGTCATTAGTAATGACTCTCCATTCAGATTTACCCTATTGAATACTTAAAGCCCAAAATAAAGCCCTCAAAGAGGAAAAAATTTAAATGGAAAACCTACGAGAGATGAATAAGGCTTTTGAGGTACGTTCAGATGGAACTCGTTGCATTAAGAATCAGAGATGGTTACCATATTATGGTAACTTAAGGACCTTAATAATGCACGAGTCCCACAAATCTAAGTACTCCATCCATCCGGGTTCTTATAAGATGTATCAGGATCTGAAGAAACACTATTGGTGGCCCGACATGAAGGCATCCATTGCTAGAAATGTGGGCAAGTATTTAACATGTTCTAGAGTGAAGGCTGAATGTCAAAAGCCAGTCGGGCTATTGGTACGGCCTGAAATTCCCATTTGGAAGTGGGAAATAATTACGATGGATTTTATCACTAAACTTCCTATAACATCCAACGGGCATGATACTATTTGGGTAATAGTTGATCGCCTTACAAAATCAGCTCACTTCATTCCTATACAAGAAATGGATGATATGGAAACCCTTGCTAGGTTGTACCTCAAGGAAATAGTTTCCCGACATGGAGTGCCAATATCTATCATATCTGATCGTGACTCTCATTTCACGTCAAGATTTTGGCAATCTACACAAAAAGCCCTAGGTACTCAGATAGACATGAGTACGGAATATCATCCTCAGACCGACGGTCAAAGTGAAAGAACTATCCAAACACTCGAGGATATGCTTCGAGCGTGTGTGATAGATTTTGGAAAAGGATGGGAGAAACACTTACCGTTGATCGAATTCTCGTATAATAATAGTTATCACGCTAGTATTAAGGCAGCACCGTATGAAGCACTTTATGAACATAAGTGCAGATCTCCTGTCTGCTGGGCTGAAGTTGGAGAAGCTCAACTTACGGGTCTAGAAATAATCCATGAGACTAATGAGAAAATAGTTCAAATCCGACAACGCTTACAAGATGTAAGCCTTTATAATTTCAAGTCGGATACAAGGTCATGTTGAAAGTTTCACCTAGGAAAGGTGTATTTCATTTCAGAAAGCAAGGAAACTTAATCTGAGATACATAGGACCATTTAAGGTTTTAGAACGAATTGGTCCGGTGGCATACCGACTTGAATTGCCGGATGAACTAAGTAATACACATGACATGTTTCACATCTCCAACCTTAAGAAGTGTTTATCGGATGAATCACTCATCATTCCTACGAAAGAGCTTCAGCTGGCTGATAAGCTTAATTTCATAGAGGAACCAATCAAAATCATGGACCAAGAGGTCAAAAATCTAAAACACCACCGAATTCCTATCGTTAAGGTACGTTGGATCTCGGGAACGAGAGAATCAAATCCGTGCTAAGTATCCCCATCTATTCTCACCCTCACCCACTAACCCTAGCTAAATCTCGGGACGAGATTTTCTTTTAGGATGGGAGACTGTAGTAACCCACTAACTTCCCCACTAGATCCCTTTAGGTTAGCAATGCCTTACTAACATAACTTGCACCCTCACTAAGCAAAATCTAGGTTAGAAATGCCTATAGCTATTTCCCGAGTGAAATTTTTGCTTTTCTATACTACTATTGCCTTTCTAACCTCTAGACAAGCTCACGTATCCACCTATGCCAACCACCACCATGTTTACTTGATGTAAACTGTTGACATAAATAATGCCTAAAAACATTGTTAACATGTTATCAATATCTCTATGTTTTAATTATCACAAAATATAAACTCATAGAACTAAAACTTGTGACATAAACAAGTATTTAGTGATTAATATTTCTCTTTACATCCAAATCACTTAAGGTATGAATAAACAAAGTGTTTAGTGCAATTTATGATCAAATGGGTATTTAATTAACTAATGCAAAGTTTATTTAATTATATAAATATATTATATATTTTTGAAAAACACTTTTGGTAATAAAGAAAAATGTTTTATTCATACTAAATATATGAATTCAAATTTTTAACCATAATCAGTTAGTTTTTCTCCAAATAAACTTTCCCCACTAAAAGACAAAGATTCTGTCCATTTCAACTAGGCGGCCCCCTTAATTATAAGGGGCGGTCCCCTTAAAATTAAGGGGACCGGCCTTGATTTAAGGGGACCGGCCACGCTCCTCTGTTAGAATCTTTTGCCTATAAATACCACCTTAACCCTGGATTTTTTCCCCACCTTTTGCACTACAGAACTTTCTGTTCTAGATCTCCATTTCCAATCTATAAATCCTTTGATCATACATTCTTAAATCTTTGTTTCAAAGTGATCCAAACATCATCCCATCAAGTGCAAAAGAAGAGTACTTCTATCCCTCAAGACAAGAAGTATTACAACTTGTTGTGATCTCCACATCTAAGTTGTTAGTGAATCATCATTATTACTATTTCATTGTGTGATTAGTTGTGAATATTTGTTAAAAGATAGTGTAGTTTGATATATAGTGTGATTGGTTAGAATAATAGTTGTGAAGAAGATAAGTTAGGAAGAAGATTGGTGTGTAGAAGAATAGGTGTGAAGAAGATTGGTGTGTAGAAGATTGGTGTGAAGAAGTGGTGTGATTAAGTAGTGAATAGGTGTGAACTAGGTGTGTAGAAGTTGTGACTTAGGTGTGAAGAAGTTGTGGTGTGTAAATTGGTGTGTAAATTGGTGTGTACGGTTTTCTCCGCCATAAGGGAGCTTGTTGATATAGTGAAGAAAACTCTCGAGTTAGGTGCTCGGGGAGTGGAGTAGGGCAAGGAAGGTGACCTTGTAGCCGAACCACTATAAATCTCTTGTCTCTCGGTTCGATCTTTCCAACCCTTATCTATTTCTTTACTTACGTTATTATTGCTTTATCATACATACTTAGTGTTGTTCATATTATGCATGACTTGATTTCATATAACATCGAATCTATATTTTACAAAACAAAGAAAACTTTTAAACAAATTTTTATAACAATTTAAAAACAACGTAAAACTATTCAACCCTCCCCCCCTTCTAGTTTTCCACAATTGGTATCAAGAGCCACGTCTAGCAAGATTTTTAAAATATATTGTATTTTAAAACTTGTAACGATCTATGGAATCTGAAAAATATTTAGAAGGGCAATCTATGCAAAGACCACCACTATTTGAAAGTGATGGATTTTTATATTGGAAAAATAGATTCGAAACGTATGTGAAATCAAAAGATCTTGATCTTTGGCATATTATTACCTTTGGTGATTTTCCTCCTATTCAATATAATGTTGAAACTAAAATGAATGAAATTGTATCTTTTGAAGAACAAAATGATGATTTTAATAAGAAATTAGCAAAAAATAATGAGGCTAAAATGGTAATTTATAATGCGTTACCACACAAAGAATATGAAAGAATTTTTATGTGTAAAACCGCCAAAGAAATTTGGGATTCTTTACTAATTACTCACCAAGGTAATAGCCAAGTCAAAGATAATAAAATAGATCTTCTTGTACAACAATATGAACAATTTACGATTCCGGAAGAGGAATCAATTGATAATGCTTTTGCTAAGTTTAACACTATCATCACAATTTTAAAAGCACTTGATGAGACATTTTCTAGTAAAAATTGTGTTAGGAAATTTCTTAGGGCATTGCATCCAAAATGGCGAGCTAAGGTCACGGCAATCGAAGAATCAAAGAACTTGATGACGTTATCACTAGATGAACTAATTGGCAACTTGAAGGTTCATGAAGAAATCATAAGAAGAGATTCGGAAACGGTCAAAGTCAAGAAAGAACAAACCAAATCCATTGCTCTAAAAGCCAAAAAGGAATCTGGTGATGATGATGATTCAAGTGACGAAAGTGAAGACGAAGAATATGCAATGGCCGTAAGAGAATTCAAGAACTTCTTCAAGAGACGAGGAAGATTCACTAGATCATCACGAGACGAAAGAAGAGCATTCCAAAGGAATAGAAGTGACAACTACGGGAAAAGAAAGTGCTTTAGATGTGGAAGTCCAAATCATCTCATTGGCGAATGTCTAAAGCCACCGGGTTATGAAAGTCAAGGTGCTTTTGTTAGTGGAACATGGAGTGATAATGACAAAGAAGAAGTTGAAAAGCCAAGTGACGAAAAGTGTTTTATGGCAAAAGAAACCGACGAAATATGTTTAAGAATTGACTTGGAACCTGACAAATGGATTAAAGATAGCGGATGTTCGAGGCACATGACGGGGAATCGCAATCTATTCTCTAAATACAAGGCATACAATGGAGGTAACATTATTTTTGGTAGTGACTTACGTGGAAAAATCATTGGCAAAGGTACGATCTCTCAAGACTCACTTACTATTGAAAATGTAGAGCATGTAGATAAATTAACATATAACTTGCTTACTGTAGGACAAATATGTGATAATAAATGTAGAGTCACATTTACCGAAGATGATAGCGAAATAGTTAAGAATGGAAAAATTATAGGGAGAGGAATTAGAAAAGGTGGCATATATGTTATGAAACTAGGAAACAAACCTGAGGATAGGATATGCCTAACGACCCTAGATGAAAACTCTACACTATGGCATAGGAGATTAGGACATGCTAACATGCAACAAATACAATCTTTGGCCTCTAAGGAATTAGTTAGAAATTTGCCTAATCTAAAATATGACAAGCATTTTTGTGATGCAAGTAAAATTGGAAAACAAGCTCATGCTAGTCACAAAGCCAAGAATATAGTATCCACTACTAGGTGCCTAGAATTATTACATATGGATCTTTTTGGTCCATCCACTGTGCGGAGCTATGGAGGAAACAAATATACCTTAGTGATAGTAGATGACTACTCACGATACACGTGGACTAGTTTTTTAAGTGACAAAACCCAAGCCTTTGAAAAATTCAAAATATTTAGTAAAATGATTCAAAATAAATTAGGATGCTCAATAGTTGCCATTAGGACGGACCATGGTAGGGAATTTGATAACGAAGTACAATTCGGAAAATATTGCGAGTTAAATGGAATATCTCACAATTTCTCCGCTCCTCGTACTCCTCAATCAAATGGCGTAGTAGAAAGAAAAAATAGGTCACTACAAGAAATGAGTAGAACTATGTTAAATGAACAATCCATCCCACAAAAATTTTGGTGTCACGCCGTAGATACATCAACTTATATTTTAAATAGAGTATCAATTAGAAGAATTCTAGGAAAAACTCCTTATGAGTTATTAAGAGGTAGAAAACCAAACTTAAGCTACTTTAAGGTATTTGGAAGTAAATGCTATATTTTAAACACTAAGGACTATCTCACTAAGTTTGATCCAAAATCATACAAAGGAATATTTTTAGGATACTCACAAAATAGCAAAGCATATATAATACTTAACAAACACTCCATGAAAGTAGAGGAATCACTAAATGTAACATTTGATGAAACACCACCACCTCCTAAAACATTACCTTTAGAAGATGATGATTTAGTCGAAGATGAAGCTATTGAGGTTAGTAAAACAAAACCCATAGGAAATGATAATGAAGACATTTACTTAGAAAATAACGAAACTGTTAATATTAAAGAATCTAGATCTCATCCATTAGATAATATAATAGGACATCTTAACCAAAGAACCCTTAGGTCACAAGCCCAGGATAAAAACAATTTCTTTTGTTTCCTCTCAGCAATAGAACCTAAGAATATTAGCGAGGCTTTAAAGGATGAAAGTTGGGTTATAGCTATGCAAGAAGAATTAAATCAATTTAAGTCGAATGATGTTTGGGAATTAGTCCCAAATCCAAAGGATATGACCATCATAGGAACCAAATGGGTATATAGGAATAAGTTAGACGAGAATGGAATAGTTACTAGAAATAAAGCTAGGTTAGTTGCCCAAGGTTATAATCAACAAGAAGGAATTGATTATGACGAAACTTATGCCCCTGTAGCTAGACTAGAATCGATTAGGATATTACTTGCCTATGCTTGCGCCCTAGATTTTAAGTTATTCCAAATGGATGTGAAAAGTGCATTCCTTAACGGTTTTATCAATGAGGAGGTATATGTGGCACAACCTTCAGGATTCATTGACTTCGCAAAACCTGATTATGTTTATAAGTTAAAGAAAGCTTTGTATGGACTCAAACAAGCTCCCAAAGCTTGGTATGATCAATTAAAAGCTTTTCTTATTAAACATGATTATTCCATGGGAATGGTAGATAACACTCTTTTCACTAAAAGGAAAGACCCAAATCTCATCATTGTCCAAATATATGTTGATGACATTATATTTGGCTCGACTTGTCAAGACATGTGTGATGAATTTGCCAAAATCATGCGTGATGAGTTTGAGATGAGTATGATGGGTGAACTTAACTTCTTCCTAGGATTACAAATAAAACAATTAGAAGATGGAATATTTTTTAACCAATCTAAGTACATTAAGGAAATGCTTAAGAAGTTTGGCCTAGAAGACTCAAAACCCATGAAAACTCCCATGTCTACGGAGGTAAAGCTCACAAAGGATGATGAAGGTGAGTCCGTAGATAACACCAAGTATAGAGGAATGATAGGTAGTTTACTATACTTGACGGCAAGTAGACCCGACATCATGTTTAGTGTCTGCCTTTGTGCCTGTTTTCAAGAGGATCCCAAAACCTCTCACCTAGAAGCGGTTAAGCGTATCTTCCGATACGTTAAATGCACTATACACTTAGGATTATGGTATCCTAAGGAATCCGGCATAGAAACCATTGTCTATGCGGATTCGGATCATGCGGGAGACTACGTAGATAGAAAGAGCACTAGCGGTATTTGCACGTTTATGGGATGTTGTCTAACGTCTTGGTTTTCAAAGAAGCAAACCGCTCTTGCTATTTCTACCACCGAAGCCGAATATGTAAGCGCCGGAAAGGCATGTCAACAAGCACTATGGATGAAACAAGCTCTCGTAAACTATGGCATTAGATTAGAAAATGTCCCCATTATGTGCGATAACAAAGGTGCGATAGATTTAAGTAAAAATCCGGTGCAACACTCTAGGACTAAACACATAGAAATACGTCACCATTTTCTTAGGGATAATGTACAAAAAGGAAATATATCTACAGAAAAGGTTGCATCGGAAGACAACATTGCGGATATATTCACAAAACCCCTTAAGCGTGAATTATTCAACCACTTGCGTTTAGGATTAGGAATGATGGAACAAGTTGACTAAATTATATTGAATTATTTCAAATTTATACTTGCATGAAATTCATTTTTCTTCCATTTCTCCTTTTCTGAGTCTAGGAATCTATTTCGCACAAAACTAAAGATTGAGAAAATTTATTTTCTTTGCATAAACCTTTTTGTAAAACTCAATCAATTTTCTCTAAAAATTATTCTCACAATCTAGGAACCCCATGAAGATCATTTTCCTTACATTGTTGACTAATTCTAAAAACATTGTATTTCAAAATCATGCATAAATTCTCACATAAATTGTCAAGGTATATAATCTAATATATGTCTTTGACATTCATGATCGAGCAAAAATTGAATCAAGGAGATTATTTGGATTGTTTCTTAGGATTGTTATTTCTTTTTGCTTCTAGGAGTCGAAACAATCACAACTCCACATTTGTTGCATATAGACACTCACTAGGACAAATTCACTAATAATGATGTCATCTTGATCCATCACTAGTTGTTCACTCACTAATTATCCTTGCCTTTAATCTAAGATAGATGCCTTAGGAAGCTTAATTGTGCTTGCCTTTATTTGCCTCCTATTGCTTATTATATGTTGATTATTTGCTCTTGTGTTTATGTGTTTTTGCATGCATGCTATATCTTGATTAGATTAGACTCTATATTGCCTAAGAGAATTGAACTTGCTTGAATTCTAATCCAAACACATAACCTTTCTGCAAATTTTCTGCCAAAAACCTAATTCTGGCAACCTGGAAATCACCAGATGGGCGGCCCCCTTAATTTTGTAAGGCGGCCCCCCTAATCATTAAGGGGACCGCCCCCTAATTAAGGGGACCGGCCATCTGATGGTCGGGTTTACAGAATCTTTTCTGCTTTTTAGCCCATTTCAACCTACATTTCCCATTTTTCACCAACACATTTTGTCCTAATCCCCCAAACAAACCTTATCCATCCTTAAACACAAAAATCTTACACTATAAATAACCCCAATCCTCAAAATTCTTTACTCATCCCTTCATGGCTTCTCCAAACAAACCCAAACCAAAAGCCTCAAGGCTTGCAAGAATGACGGAAAAACCCGTTTGGCGAAGAAAAAGCCCTCGAAACAAGTCCATCATAACAAGTGAAGTTGGAAGTCATTCAACACCACCAACCACTTACTTCCCAAACTTTCCACCACACTCACAAGGACATTCATTTGATCCTACTTACAAACCATACAACATTCGCCAAACATCTTCCTTCATGCCAAATCACTCACCTCATCCTCAAATCCCTTGTAATGATCCATACAAGGTTGATCAACCATCCCACTACAACTCCAACTACACAAACCCAATTCATCCATATAAACACAATGAATTTCTCCACATTACCACGGAAAAGCAAAAGTTCCGTGATGAAATATCTCAAATCCATGATCTTAGCGATCTCAATGCCATGCATCTTGCACAACGCAACAAAGGGCAACCTCCATCATCACCCTATAACAATTGCCTTCCTCACTCTCTCAACTTGGATCAAGTTACAAACCACACTCACTATTGCCCTTGTTGCATCTTTCTCCAAAAACAAATCCTTTACTTGAGTGAAGATATTTCTTGGATTGAATATCTTCTCACTCGACCTCATCCCATTCCACCCCTAACATGATACAATATCGTAAGGGCCACCTCTTCCGCTCCATAACTTACTCCATATCCCTCTCCATCTACCAACTAAGCTTTATGCTTATGCTATCCTTCAACCAAATAAAACAATCAACCATGAGTTGCAAGCAAGTCCAAGTGCTCTTTCTAGGCAATATAGGACTATGTCTTTTCTTTTGTGTTATTTTTATCAATATGCTTCAAGCATATTGAATGTTGTAATGCTTACCATTTCTATAATGCTTGAATGAATCTATGTTTAGTTGCATAATTGTTGCCTTGCATATATGTGTATCTTGCTCTCTTCAAATATTTTTGTAGCAAAGATCCCCATAGCTCATTCTCTTGGTGCTCTCAAATGAGGGGAAGCATACATCAAGGGGGAGAATTCTACCCGATTAAACTTCCCTCGCGAACCTTACTCAGCTTAACCTTTTTAATTTTACAAAAAGGGGGAGAAGAGAAATGTAAACTCTATAATACTTGTCTAAAAACAAGTTTTAGATATATTGAGTTTAAGGTTTTGTAATAATCAAAAAGAGGGAGATTGTTGACATAAATAATGCCTAAAAACATTGTTAACATGTTATCAATATCTCTATGTTTTAATTATCACAAAATATAAACTCATAGAACTAAAACTTGTGACATAAACAAGTATTTAGTGATTAATATTTCTCTTTACATCCAAATCACTTAAGGTATGAATAAACAAAGTGTTTAGTGCAATTTATGATCAAAGGGGTATTTAATTAACTAATTACCACCTTTTGCACTACAGAACTTTCTGTTCTAGATCTCCATTTCCAATCTATAAATCATTGGATCATACATTCTTAAATCTTTGTTTTAAAGTGATCCAAACATCATCCCATCAAGTGCAAAAGAAGAATACTTCTATCCCTCAAGACAAGAAGTATTACAACTTGTTGTGATCTCCACATCTAAGTTGTTAGTGAATCATCATTGTTACTATTTCATTGTGTGATTAGTTGTGAATATTTGTTAGAAGATAGTATAGTTTGATATATGGTGTGATTGGTTAGAAGAATAGTTGTGAAGAAGATAAGTTAGGAAGAAGATTGGTGTGTAGAAGAATAGGTGTGAAGAAGATTGGTGTGTAGAAGATTGGTGTGAAGAAGTGGTGTGATTAAGTAGTGAATAGGTGTGAACTAGGTGTGTAGAAGTTGTGACTTAGGTGTGAAGAAGTTGTGGTGTGTAAATTGGTGTGTACGGTTTTCTCCGCCATAAGGGAGCTTGTTGATATAGTGAAGAAAACTCTCGAGTTAGGTGCTCGGGGAGTGGAGTAGGGCAAGGAAGGTGACCTTGTAGCCGAACCACTATAAATCTCTTGTCTCTCGGTTCGATCTTTCCAACCCTTATCTATTTCTTTACTTACATTATTATTGCTTTATCATACATACTTAGTGTTGTTCATATTATGCATGACTTGATTTCATATAACATCGAATCTATATTTTACAAAACAAAGAAAACTTTTAAACAAATTTTTATAACAATTTAAAAACAACGTAAAACTATTCAACCCTCCCCCCTTCTAGTTTTCCACATAAACATCCAGGTATGTCAAGTCAAAGTTACAAATACATTTTCACTAAGTAAGCAATCACTCTAGTACACTATACTCATCAGAAAACCCGAATTGCACCTATGTGTTCCCGGTTAGCTTTAAAACCCTAATTGCTTATCTAAACTAACTTGAAAGTGTTCAAGGCTTAGTTATGAGTTACATTAGTAACTTTAGGGTATATTAGACTCCCTAGATCATAGTACAACCATCTATAACCTAGGTACAAGTCCCTTAAGCACAAAACCCTAATTAGGTTATAACTTCCCGGAAACTAGGTTAAACCTTCTCAAATCTTTACCATAAGTTACCACCACTTAATATAAGCCTCCTAGGACTTAATATTAGTCACTAGACACCCATAGGACCCTGATTTAGGCACTAAACCCTAAGCTAGGACCAAATCTTAAACTATACAAAACTAGGTCAAAACTAAACCTAAAGTTTAAACCAAGCCACCTTAGCACCTCAAATGTACCAACCAAGCACCCTAGCACCACCCTAATAGTAACCTAGAACCTCTAAGCACCCAATCAAGGAGGTGGATCACCACCTTGTCACCACGTTTGACCTGCGGCACCTCCATGGCCACAACTGGCCTTTGGCGCCCCCGAGCTACCTTCTATCTGAACTCAGTCACCCTCTAGACTCACCACACCATCCCCTAGCCTTTCTTACACAACCCCCTCTCCACGATACCTAACCCCCCCCCCCTGTTTTCTTGCTCGCTATTCCTCTCGACCCTATAAATAGCAACCACCCCTCACCACATCTCTTCATACCTCCCCTCTTTTCTTTACATAAACATTTCAATAGTATAAGGCCCTTAGAACCCATGGAAGTTGAGTAGTGAAGCCCTTGTCCCTTGTCGAGTCTCATTTTAGTCGAGCAATCCCTAGTTCCCTCGTTAAGGTTCCCACAACCTAGGTAAGCCTTGCCTTTGATTCTAGTAGTCTTAAAACTGATATAGGATACCTAGGACATGCCTTAGAACCCTTAGATAAGCTTTGACCCTTTCCTTTTAGAAGTAATGATTTAGAAACCCTAATTTTGATAATTACATGTTTATGTCTTAAATTGCTTTATTACATGTTATAATCTGATTTAGATGACTTAATTAAGTAAATATAAGTTAATCATAAGCTAAGAAACTTAATTATCTTATTAAAATACAATTTGCATGGAAAAAGGACTAGTTTTGCAAAAGTTTTCATGCATAGGGGTATATACTTTAAATTTCTGAAAATATAAATTTTAGGGACTGTTTTTGACAATTATTAAAAGTTATAAGTACAAGGACCCATTTTGCAAAGTTTTAAAACCTTATAATAATAAGAAAAATGAAATATAAACTTAAAAGGACTAGATTTGCAAATATTATTTAGTTAAAGGTATAAAGGGTATTTATAGAAAGTTAATATAGTTTAAGGACTATTTTTTCCATTTATTTTACGACTAGTTGTGTATGTTGGTATAAATAATGCCTAAAAACATGATTAACATTTATCGATATCTCTATGTTTTGATATTCACAAAACGTAAACCCATTGAGCTAAAAATTATGTCGTAAACAAGTATTTAGTGATAAATATCTACTTTACATCCAAATCACTTAAGGTATGAATAAACATAGTTTTTACTAGTCTGGCGTTAACCCGCCGCGTTGCGGGCGGGCCTGTTTTTTTTGCGAAATTTTTGTATTGGAAAATGTATTTGTAATTTGTTTTAAATCTTTGCATTTATTATAAATTTTTTTTATTTTTCTATCTATCTATTACTTTAGGGTTTGTTTGTGCAATGCTTAATACATGTGGGTCTTTGGTATACATATTTGCTGCTTATAAAAAGGCACTTTTTCCCTTTTTATTTAAAGTACAACCTTAAGTATTCTGCCCTTTTTTTAACCTATATTTTTCTAATTGCCTGGGTTTATGATGGCTACACCACCAAGAATATCTGCGTATGCTCTTGATCATACCCCTAATTTTCAAAAGTTAAAGGTTGCTGCTGGTTCCAACAAAGTCGATGACTGTTTGCATGTGGCGTTTACCCAGGATGATACTGAGAACGATCAGTTGCTAAGGGTGCTCGGTGAGAAGCGTGATGAACTAAATGCAAAGGTTAAGTGGTTAGAGGATTTGGTAGAAGAAGGTGAGGATTTCTTACCGCTACATGAAGATGGTGAGATTAGTCTTGACCGTTTGAAGGTGACTTTGAAGAGGGAGAGGAAGGTGCTTGCTGGCTTAATCAAGGTTATGGATTTGGCGCGTAAAGGAAGAGAAGAGAAGAAGATCAATCTTTTCTGGTTCGAGTGATTTTGGCCACTCTTTGTAGTATATGTTGGTTATCTTTTGTTTTATGGCAGTTTATGTATAGGCATGGTATCATGGATGTTGGGTTTTTTTTTGGATGATAAGTACAATGTATGAAGTTTAATGGCTGGCAATATAATATTAAGGTTATGTTTGTTAATATCTTCTTTTATGTTGCAAAATGATTATAATTTTTTTTATGATATGTATTAGGGTTTATAGAGTGTTGCTTAGTGTCTATAGAGTGTTGTTCAGATATGATTATCCGATAATAGAGTATTGTTCTATTGGTGTTTCTGATGGTATGTCTATTGTTAGTGCATTTTATGACCTATGGCTATGAGTTGTTACAAAGACTTGTAAAACTATTTTGTGTGAGCATCATACTCTTTATTTATGGAAGCAGCTATTCCGTTTATCTAAGGCCATGTTTTCTTGGCTAGTCCGTTTTTGGTGTTATAAATATTTGAGGCAGTTTTATGATCTTTTGATTGTGATAAATGCGAAGGCATGTGTGTGGCGTGTGTTGGTAGGAGTTTATTTAGGTTTCCATTTTTGGGTATGTTGTTGTGTATGGTGGCAGAAGTTTCTGTATGGTTCGTTTCCTGTTTTCAGTGAAAATGGTTGTACTTATGAATAAAACTATTACCTTGATTGTATTCAGTTTTATTTGAGTTTGATATATGATGGTGTTATTGTTTATTTAGCTTGTCTGTCAACAATTGCCAAGTAAATGTTGTTTTATTTTGATGCTATCCAAACATTGTAAGGGTAAATTTTTGAATGATGAGAGAAAAAATAAGTGGAGAAAGTAAGAAAGGCAGTTGTTAATTAGTCTGAAAATGATGGCCGTAGTGGCCACCTACAAAATGCACGTCACTGCAACTATTTTACAACGGACGTTTGCTTACATGATTACTTACAGGTAGCATCTTAAAATATTTACATAGGAAGTTATTTTTTAAGATAAGCTATTATACATAGGTAATTGGTGATTCTACTTTGTACCCGGTACTTGCACATTACTTTTGATTAGTCTTGTTTCTTGGACTTTTTTCCACCTGATGCTGTGCCTTGGTCTTCGTCTTCTGCAAAAAGAGCTCTCCTAGCACTTTTTCTAGGCGTTTGTTTTTTAGATTGTGGTTGCTCAGATGAGGAAGATTCTTTTACTGGTGGTGTTATGTGAGCTTCGTCGGGTGTTACTGTGGCAGTTGTTTGGGTGTGTGAAATGGTGATGTTTGGTGTTGCGTCGGCTGGTGTTGTAGCAGTTGGTTCATCTGTTGTTAGTGCTGCAGTCTCGGGAGATCCTATGTTTGCTTCAACAATGGTAGCATCACCTGATGTGAGTAAAGGCGTGGTATCCCAACAGGTATCAAGGATGAAAATTTGCCTTTCTTTTGTACTGTCTGGATCAAAGTGTAACTGGAAAATTTTTCTTTTTCCTTGAAGAGAAAGTATCTCTGTTGGGTACTCGTAGGAGCTTTGGTTAGGTATTGTTTTAAGCAGTTCTTTACAATCCTTCACCATTGAGTTTGCTTCATTACTGAAGCATGTCATTGTTGCATCTGCAGTGCTATCAGATAATTAGACTCTGAAAGAATAGCTGTGTAAAAAATAGATAAATTATTTTTTAGCAATGATACGTGGTATCTTATAAAAAGTTGATTATTGTTATTGGTAGACTAATTAGTAAATGGTTTAGGTTACCTGTAAATTAATTCGTCTTCTGATGTTGGTTTTCTGCACTGGGTATGTGGCCATTTTTCAGAGATTTTTAATTTACAATCTGAGCATTTCTGGAAAAACCATGGCCTTTTGGTATCTATCTTGTCAATCGTAGCGTCAACGGTAAAACGGACATTTTGTTATATGGAAATCATTTACGTTTAATAGGTTATGATTTTATTACTGTTATATTGAAGTTGGTAATTACCTGGTGGTTTTGCAGATTTTCCTTAGCCAGTTCTGCTAGGGTTACACGGTTTCTCTGCATTTCTTGGTGCGGATCTGTGTATCTTTGGTGTTCTATGTTGAGTATTGTGGGAGGATCGATGAATTCAGCATAGCTGCATTGTGAATCTGTGTAAGTTTACTCTACCGTGATATGTGGAATGTATTCTCAGTTTAGTGATTTATCAACTTACACACTGCAAATTTCATGGTATTGTGGTATGTCTGGGTTGAAGTAGTATGACGTTGCGTTTGTAGCTGAAAGTTGAAGCCCTGCATTAATTTAGGCAGATATAGTTTATAGAAGTGTAAATATTTGAAACCAATAGGCAGAGAGATAAGTATAGAGCAATGAGCATACCTCCGTATCTTTCACTAAGCATGAGCTCACGGCAATGATCGTTGGTTTTTGTGCTTTTTCATATTCCTTTTGCCTGAAATCGTGTGCATCTTGATTCCACAGAGTAAAACGCACTGTATGCCCGCTATTAAAATTATAAAGTATATGTTAAAAGGAATATAGGCAAGCATTTTTTCAAACAAACGATGGATACGTACTCTAAATTCTGCACACCAATGTCTCTCCAAACGGGTGAATCCTGTGTTGCTCTTAGTGATCTTTGTATGCCACTGACGTATTGGATGACCCAATATAATCTGCAAACGTTGTTTTCTTGTTAGACATGCATTGTTTACATTTGTTTTATGTATGGACGTATTGTGTACCTGTCAGCACGCATTCTTTTACATCGATTTTTGTATACAGGTCTCGGTGAGTACTGAAGTTGAAGTAGTGTGCTGGGAAACCTGTATCGGGTATGTCTTCGATAATTGTATGTGTTCCTGATTGGCTCCAAACGGTCAACCTAAATTGACCAGGGAATGGTCAACCAGGTCAAACAGCCTAGATTCAATGCTTCGCGGAATATAGTGGTTTCCCCGGGTCGTTATGTCCCGACGAGGTGTGATGGTTAACAAACGGTTATGTGATCGGGTGAATTTGGATAAATGTGAAGATTGGGTAAGTCGTTCTTTTCAGTTACTGCTCTAAGCTCAGCACGTTTGCTTGACAAACTTTTAACCGTAAACCGTGAAAGGTAAGGATCAATTATTGATGGTTTAGGAGCAATTGTGAGCTTAGATTTTTGGACAACCATAGGTTGGACGTATTTAGCACTTTCATTGTCAGAGGAAAGTACCGGGTCCTTTGTCATCTTGGTTTATCGTTCCATTTCCCTCACCGGAGAGGGAATAGGGATCGATGGTCCATCATGATCAACACGACATCTCGATATTTTTGACAAGGCCATAAGTTTTTCAACCCTGATCTTAAAGGCCCTTTATAAAAACACCAAGTACTTAATAAAAATTTAAAAATGAAAATTAAAATTTAATTTACATTAAATAGAAACTATCACTTAAAAATTAAATTGACTTTTCTTGAATTTTCTTTTGGAAACTTATTTTACACCTAAAAATGGAAACTTTTTGTAAAAACAAACTTTGTGGAACTCAGAAATAAGCACAACAAGTGCTTATTTCTTAGACAGTTGACTTTGGTCAACTGTCTAAGCTATAAGCTTGAAATAAGCTTTGAGCTGAGAACCAGGGGTGGATTTAGGATCAAATAAGCTCAAGGAACATGTAATAAGCTAGATAAACTAGATTGGTACCCAGAATAAGCCAATAAGCTGATTATGCTATTCCAAAAACCAAACAGATGACTCAAAGAGGGGACAAGGTTGGTGGGTCAAGCAGCCCAAGCAAAGGAGGTTCAAACCTCAAAACAAGCTAGGGACTGTGAAGAGGGGCTTATTGGATTTTCAAAAAGCCAATAAGCAACCTCTGGGTCCCACTATGTAAGCCATGAGAGGCCATGAAAGTGGAGGTGTTGGACTGATTTCTGTGTAGCACGGCATGCATATGCCCTGCAGCCTACTTTGGTCAGGTGTGGACACCACAAATAAAATTCTAAAAATAAAAACTATGTGAGATTATAAAGATAAGCTGATAGACTCCAGTGTGTGAGAGTTTCATAGCCTAAGAACAAACACAAAAATCCATAAAAATCATGCAATTTTGGGAAAAGTCTGAAATGTAACTTTTGACTTTTTGAGGAAACTTACAATTTTGACTTTGTTGAGCTTTTGATTGATCTAGATGGCTGAAAACATGTTTATAAGTTAAGTTAAAACCAAAATAAGTTAAAAGAACCACTTATGTTATGAAATGATGGGTTATGGAACTCAATGACCACTACAGTTAACTGTGGTGGTGGGATTTGTGGGATATTGACCTTTTTTTCCAAACATAACCTGAATTTTATGCTTCCATTGAATTATTAGAACCTGAGTTAACATGAAAGAACCAAAGATTCTCACAGAAACACACTAGACCATGTAGAAACTTCCTGAACCAAACAATACCTTAGTGGTGACAGATTTTGGATTTGTGATGCAAATGAGTAAATTAAACTATGAAACTGAATACTTAAGCTATACTAACATCAAATAAGCTCAAAATACTGAATGACAATGAAAAATAGTAAAATATACTTATGCTACAGTACAGATAAGAAAAACTTGAGAGTTTGCTTACAAAATGGTGCCCAACTGAGGAAATGAAACCCAATGAACCAGTAAAACTTCCTATAACTCCCAAATGAGTTTTCTAAACCAAAATCCATCCAAAAGCTTCCTTGCTTAAAGCTTCTTCTTCCATAACTGCTTATATTTGATTATGAGCCATTTTGGAATTTTGAGAATTTCTATGGATATATTCCTAGAACTGATTTGAGCAGTCAAAGAAAGCTTCTAAAAGCTTTTTGCTATCTTATTTAAACTTAATGATCAACACACAAAATATTTTAACAATATGGATTTCAAATTGAGACTTTTAACTGAAAATGAAACAGAGGCTTAATTAACCAAATAACTTTTAAATTATAACTGAGTAGAGTTGAAATACAATCAGAATTACTTAGTAAAGTCTTTGTAAACCACTGATTACAACTAGGAATTCACTAATTATTTAAACGACATAAAAAAAACTAATCTAAAACTAAACTATCAACTACTGCCTCGTTCTTCATTTTTTCTTTTCTTATACAAGCCCTGTAAGTCTTCTCTTTCATTCCCACCACTTTGGACCGTTGGATTTGCTCAAATTCATCTCAGCTTTCAAAATGGGATTTGGCGGGAAATTTAGATTTGGCAGATAACAGAGTTTGGTGGAACAGGTGGAGCAATTAATGAGGAGGGGGGATGTATGGGTGTAGGTGAAGTTATATTAATGAGGTTTCGTGAGGGTATCATGGAGGGGGGGACATGGAGCTGGAAAACGGGGGTTGAAGATGGGGGTGATGGTTGACTGTTTGTTTGACCCTGGTTCGTTGACCATTTGACCTGGGGTGGTGTTTTTATTAAAAAGAAGGGGTTTTGGGCTTTAAGGTGGGCTAAGGGTTTATTTGTGGATTGGGTGGGCTGTTTTTGTGGATCAGGTTTGGTATTGGGTATTTGGTTTGGTTTATAATTGCAAAAGGGTCCAATTGGTAAATAATAAATCACAAGGACCATTTTTGTAATTAATGAAAAGTGAGGGGCTGCAAATGTGATTTGTTCCAAAATCCTTCCAAGGGTAATATTAGCCAAGTTTCAATAGCCAAAGGACCAAATTTGCATTTTTTTCATTTTTCAAATTCCCGGGGACCAAATTTGACAAGTTGCCAAACTTGAGAGACCAAACATGTAATTTCCACAAACTTCACACCAAGGACTAAAAATGATTTTTGTAACTTCCCAAGGACCCAAAATAATTTTTCATTCAAAATTATCCCACCAGGGACCAAATCTGCCAAAGTTTGAAACTCCAGGGACCAAACTGTAAATTTCCAAAACTTTTCCAATTTTTCACCAAAGGACTAAATATGACAACTTATGATTTCAAAAGGACCTTTGGTGATAATTTTCTATATTTTGAATATCCAGGGACTAGTTTTGTAATTTTATGAAAGTTGGGGGACTGAAACTGCTAATTTTGCAAACTTTGTATGTTTTTCATCTGTTTTTGCTCATTTTGCATCTAAAACATATAAAACACAATTTTGAAATATTTTCAGTATTTTGATGCATTCTGAGTGTTTTTGTATGTTTTTGCAGTTCAGATTGACTAAAAAATGATGAGTGTTTGACCACTCATCAATCCCCCACACTAAACTATTGCTAGTCCCTAGCAATCTTTTTAAAAAACTTGATGGATTTTAAACTCTTTACCAAAAGCCATCACTTCTGGAGTAGCTAGGTGTGAGAACTGTGGTACACCTGATAACCGTGTGATTTTGAGCAAACCACCAGCTGTCAACGGATTTGATTAGTCTTTACCAAAAGCCGTTTGCTTCTGGACTAGCCAACTCTTGATGGACCTAGTCAACATCTTGGTGAGCTGATTACCAATTATGGATTTTCCAGTGCCTTTACCACAAGCAATAATCTTGCGGGCTAGCCAACTCCAAAATTAGATCGATGGAAAAGCAGTCAACTAAACTCAACCACGGATGTGGTCAATATATTCAAACTCCTTAGGCTCAATGCTCCGCGGAATATAGTGGTTTCCCCGGATCGTTATGTCCCGACGAGGTGTGATGGTTAACAAACGGCTTCGTGATCGGGTGAATTTGGACAGGAAAAGGTTTGAGATTGGTTAAACTAAGGAATCTACAAAGAAATAGCTTAAACAAGCTATATGAATAAGACTGGAAAGTGGGAAAAACCAGAAACGTTTAAAACTTAAAACGCGTACGTTCACGTTTTAAATAACGCGAACGTACAAAATAAAACGTGAAAAATGAAATCTGAAAACACCCAGGGGGTGAAAATGACTTTTTTACAAACTAAAAGATAAAAGAAAATTTTTTACAAAATTAAAATAAATTTCTACACTAATTAATTATTTAATATTAATTAAATACTAATTAAAACTAATTATTAATATTTAAAATACTTAAATACAATATAATATTATTTAAACACTAGAAAATTGAAAATAAAATTTCTAAAATTATAAAATAGCTAAAAGCTAATTTTAAAACTAAAAATATGTATTTTTGTCTTTTTGTGAATTTTATGTTAATTAATTACTAATTAAACATTAATTACCTAATTAAACTATTTTAAATTAAAAAAAATAGCAAATTAACAGTAAAAATTATAAGAAAATTCCTAAAATTATTTTACATTATATAAAAGCTAGGAAAAATATAAAAACTAGGTTTTGCTTTATAAAAACTAATTATGCTATTTAATACATAATATTAATTAATTATTAATAAAACTAAAATTAATTCTAATAAATACTAAATGATAAAATAAAAATCTGAGAAAATTATTAAAATTACTTTAACATAAAAGGAAATTAATAAAAATATAAAAACACCAAGTACTTAATAAAAATTTAAAAATGAAAATTAAAATTTAATTTAAATTAAATAGAAACTATCACTTAAAAATTAAATTGACTTTTCTTGAATTTTCTTTTGGAAACTTGTTTTACACCTAAAAATGGAAACTTTTTGTAAAAACAAACTTTGTGGAACTCAGAAATAAGCACAACAAGTGCTTATTTCTTATACAGTTGACTTTGGTCAACTGTCTAAGCTATAAGCTTGAAATAAGCTTTGAGCTGAGAACCAGGGGTGGATTTAGGATCAAATAAGCTCAAGGAACATGTAATAAGCTAGATAAACTAGATTGGTACCCAGAATAACCAATAAGCTGATTATGCTATTCCAAAAACCAAACAGATGACTCAAAGAGGGGACAAGGTTGGTAGGTCAAGCAGCCCAAGCAAAGGAGGTTCAAACCTCAAAACAAGCTAGGGACTGTGAAGAGGGGCTTATTGGCTTTTCAAAAAGCCAATAAGCAACCTCTGGGTCCCACTATGTAAGCCATGAGAGGCCATGATAGTGGAGGTGTTGGGCTGATTTTTGTGTAGCAGGGCATGCATATGCCCTGCAGCCTACTTTGGTCAGGTGTGGACACCACAAATAAAATCCTAAAAATAAAAACTATGTGAGATTATAAAGATAAGCTGATAGACTCCAATGTGTGAGAGTTTCATAGCCTAAGAACAAACACAAAAATCCTTAAAAATCATGCAATTTTGGGAAAAGTCTGAAATGTAACTTTTGACTTTTTGAGGAAACTTACAATTTTGACTTCGTTGAGCTTTTGATTGATCTAAATGGCTGAAAACATGTTTATAAGTTAAGTTAAAACCAAAATAAGTTAAAAGAACCACTTATGTTATGAAATGATGGGTTATGGAACTCAATGACCACTACAGTTAACTGTGGTGGTGAGATTTGTGGGATATTGACTTTTTTTTCCAAACACAACCTGAATTTTATGCTTCCATTGAATTATTAGAACCTGAGTTAACATGCAAGAACCAAAGATTCTCACAGAAACACACTAGACCATGTAGAAACTTCCTGAACCAAACACTACTTTAGTGGTGACAGATTTTGGATTTGTGATGCAAATGAGTAAATTAAACTATGAAACTGAATACTTAAGCTATACTAACATCAAATAAGCTCAAAATACTAAATGACAATGAAAAATATTAAAATATACTTATGCTACAGTACATATAAGAAAAACATGAGAGTTTGCTTACAAAATGGTGCCCAACTGAGGAAATGAAACCCAATGAACCAGTAAGACTTCCTATAACTCCCAAATGAGTTTTCTAAACCAAAATCCATCCAAAAGCTTCCTTGCTTAAAGCTTCTTCTTCCGTAACTACTTATTTTTTATTATGAACCATTTTGGAATTTTGAGAATTTCTATGGATATATTCCTAGAACTGATTTGAGCAGTCAAAGAAAGCTTCTAAAAGCTTTTTGCTATCTTATTTAAACTTAATGATCAACACACGAAATATTTTAACAATATGGATTTCAAATTGAGGCTTTTAACTGAAAATGAAACAGATGCTTAATTAACCAAATAACTTTTAAATTATAACTGAGTAGAGTTGAATTACAATCAGAATTACTTAGTAAAGTCTTTGTAAACCACTGATTACAACTAGGAATTCACTAATTATTTAAACGACATAAAAAAACTAATCTAAAACTAAACTATCAACTACTGCCTCCTTCATTTTTTCTTTTCTTATATAAGCCCTGTAAGTCTTCTCTTTCTTTCCCACCGCTTTGGACCGTTGGATTTGCTCAAATTCACAGCCTTCAAAATGGGATTTGGCGGGAAATTTAGATTTGGCAGATAATGGAGTTTGGTGGAACAGGTGGAGAAATTAATGAGGAGGGGGGATGTATGGGTGTAGGTGAAGTAATATTAATGAGGTTTGGTGAGGGTATCATGGAGGGGGGGACATGGAGCTGGAAAACGGGGGTTGAATATGGGGGTGATGGTTGACTGTTTGTTTGACCCTGGTTCGTTGACTATTTGACCTGGGGTGGTGTTTTTATTAAAAAGAAGGGGTTTTGGGCTTTAAGGTGGGCTAAGGGTTTATTTGTGGATTGGGTGGGCTGTTTTTGTGGATCAGGTTTGGTATTGGGTATTTGGTTTGGTTTATAATTGCAAAAGGGTCCAATTGGTAAATAATAAATCACAAGGACCATTTTTGTAATTAATGAAAAGTGAGGGGCTGCAAATGTGATTTGTTCCAAAATCCTTCCAAGGGTAATATTAGCCAAGTTTCAATAGCCAAAGGACCAAATTTGCATTTTTTTCATTTTTCAAATTCCCGGGGACCAAATTTGACAAGTTGCCAAACTTGAGAGACCAAACATGTAATTTCCACAAACTTCACACCAAGGACTAAAAATGATTTTTGTAACTTCCCAAGGACCCAAAATGATTTTTCATTCAAAATTATCCCACCAGGGACCAAATCTGCCAAAGTTTGAAACTCCATGGACCAAACTGTAAATTTCCAAAACTTTTCCAATTTTTCACCAAAGGACTAAATATGACAACTTATGATTTCAAAAGGACCTTTGGTGATAATTTTCTATATTTTGAATATCCAGGGACTAGTTTTGTAATTTTATGAAAGTTGGGGGACTGAAACTGCCAATTTTGCAAACATTGTACGTTTTTCATCTGTTTTTGCTCATTTTGCATCTAAAATATATAAAACACAATTTTGAAATATTTCAGTATTTTGATGCATTCTGAGTGTTTTTGTATGTTTTTGCAGTTCAGATTGACTAAAAAATGATGAGTGTTTGACCACTCATCAATCCCCCACACTAAACTATTGCTAGTCCCTAGCAATCTTTTTAGAAAACTTGATGGATTTTAAACTTTTTACCAAAAGCCAACACTTCTGGAGTAGCCAGGTGTGAGAACTGTGGTACACCTGATAACCGTGTGATTTTGAGCAAACCACCAGCTGTCAACGGATTTGATTAGTCTTTACCAAAAGTCGTTTGCTTCTGGACTAGCCAACTCTTGATGGACCTAGACAACATCTTGGTGGGCTGATTACCAATTATGGATTTTCCACAGCCTTTACCACAAGCCATAATCTTGCAGGCTAGCCAACTCATTCGCGTTTTAGGATATGGCGAGTTGAGGTACCATACAATTTTGGGCAAATTGCAAGCCATAAACGGATTTGATATATCTTTACCAAGAGCCGTTTGCTCCTGGATTAGCCAATCCCTTTGTCGGTTAGACATGACGGGCTGATTACCACAAAAATTTTGAAGCACCAGTGAAAAATTTTTAAAATTTTTGAGATTTTGGCTAAAAACGGGGGTACTAGATAGTAAAATGTGATAAAATTCGCTAGAATACCCCCCCCCCCCCCCCCCACACTTAGCATGAATATTGTCCTCAATATTCAAAGTCCCGGCTATTAAGCCGACATTTTGAACGTAAAAGGGCAACATTACAAGCTAAGCGTGGAAAATACCATTTTGTTTTTCACTTCATTTGTAACCATAGCATGGGGGACTCCCCCACACTTAGGGTGAAAACCCTATAAGCATGCTACTGTTTTTGTTTACCGAGTCGCTAGCTTGACTCGACCCCAAATTCATTTGTCCTTGGGGAAGCATGATGTGGAAGAAACAATCTCAATCGGACTTTCATTCAAGATGTTTGGACAAACATTTGAAGCACGTGAAAGTTCCACAACGATGAGATAAGTATCCGGCTCAAGATAATGATACATGAAAATGCCGGGATCAAAGATGGTGTCTTCATTCCCGAAGGAGTGAAGAAGAGAAGAAGTCACCTTGTAGGTGAAGAAAAGGAAGAAAACCATGATGAAAATCATGATTTGATCTTCTTCCTCAAGAGGAGGCTCATTAGCCTGAGTTTGGATTTCAAAGGTTAAGCTCAAAAATGTCCCGGGAGGGTGGGTGGGAATTTGCAAATTCTCATGATTGAGTGCATCTCCCCCCGGGCTATCAAACTCCGGATGAGTCATGATATGATGAGTGAGTTCACCGGAGAACTCCTCATGAAGAGAATTATTCACAAGATGTGAATCTGTGAACTCATGTTCCGGAATAGGCTCATCACAATCCTCATTCTGAATATCAAAGAGTGGATTATTAGAAATCAAAGTGAATTCAGATTCGAATTCAAATAGAGGATTGGTGAGAGTAGTATTGAATGTTTCGGGAACAAAGAGATTAACATTCTCTATTGGACTGTTGGGATAAGAAGTAAGTGACGGATCATGATATAGGAGACTTTCAATATCTCCCAGATCGGCTTCAAAGTCAAGGAGACCATCATCACTTTCCAATGAAAGTGGATTGATGTGAGCAAGTTCATCAGCGAACTCCTCAAGAAGATGATCAGCATCAGAATGTGGAACTGACGCCTCAACATACTCGATGTCTCCATAAGATATACAATCATCGCTACAATCGGAGAAAGTCTCAAATTGATCTTTAGGACACTCAATGGGGGAAGGTAAATCACACACATGATCCAAAGTTCCCTGTGACTCTCTCGGGATTGGGACAAGGATCTCAACACTAGACTTTATTAATTCGTCCGATTCCTTATTAGGAACAGTGTTAAGATGCTCATCCCCCATGTTTAGAGAGTGAGTGTGAACTTCGGGTGTGATAACAACAGACTGAGGGAGTGGAGAGGAGCTAGCATTCATGGATTGTACGAGTTCCATTTGATCTTCTGCTAGTGATTTCTCCGTCTCATTATTTTCTCCCTGATTCTCCATGGAAGGAATTGCTATAGATGAAATTGATGAACCCTTACATAATTGAGAAATATCAAGGGTGACTTCATCATCACTATCATCGTCGTAAAGAGCAGCATTACGAAATATGGCACGTGTTTTAGATGCTTGTTCTAAGACTAGCAATTCTTCCTTGCTCAATTCGTTTCTAGCTGCTCGTTCTTCCGCAAGTAATTCTGCCATAGATTTCTCACGAGAGCTTTGAAACGATGAAGTAGCCAACTCCTCTTTAACTTCTTTCAATATCTCAAGAGCCTCTAGTAAAAGGTCTTGCTCAGTATCATGAGGAGTTGCTTGGGTTATTTGGTACTGTGGAGGTGGGTCTGAAAATGAATAGTCGTAATTGTTACAAGGAAATGGATTCCCTGTTTGACAATCAGAGCTAGTGTGTGGACCTCCACAATACTCACAACAGTAAAACTGATGTGGTTGTGAGTCGTATGTGCATGAGTCATAATTGTTATCAGGAAACTGCTCATAGACAAGCGTGCTTCCTGATTGACAATCAGAACTGTAGTGTGAACCACCACAGTACTCACAACAGTTAAACTGTTGAGTCTGGACTGGTGAATCATATGGGTATTGGTCATAACCAAAGTTCTGAGCATCACCGGAAAACTGTTCATATACAAACGTGTTTCCGGATTGACACTCAAATCCTTGGTGAGGACCACCACAAAACTCACACAGATATGTCAGTATCTCATGATGTGTGTAACACCCCCAAAATACCGCAGCGGAAGACTGTGTCACTGGGGTGCTACTTCATAATACAAAGTACAAGTTATAGAAAACGAACTCTAAATGAGACGTTTTGAAAAGTTACCATTCGATTAATGAATTCAAAGTTACAAACATGAGATTCCAAAGTATGATACATAAATGTATACAAAGTTTTGAATGGTAAATGATAAAAGCGTAAGTCTTCAGAATATGCAGCTTGACTCTAAGTTCCACGCACTAGCTATCGCCTTATAGACCTGAGATAACATGCTAAAGTGTCAACACAATGGTTGGTGAGTTCATAGAGTTTGTCTTAAAACAGTTGAAAAGCCTTAAAAGAATGTTCACACAGCAAAGGCATTGAGAATCCACTCAGTTACAAGTCCCGCCATAAGAGACTTGTAACCTGTGTGTTCACAACCCACTGCTAACATATATAGTATGAATAAGACATGTATAAGTTCATCAAGACAATTTAAGCAATTAGAAGTGAGTCTCTACTTCATCTCCGAAGACCTCACTTTTATGATGTATCCAAACATTCGCAAATGTTAGGATGTATCAAAGACAACTGGGAGTCAATTCCCAAAGACAACTGGGAGCCACTTCCCAAAGACAACTGGGAGTCAATTCCCAAAGACAACTACTAGTCAATAAATAGAATAACGCAATTAAGTATAACGCAGTCATGTATGTAAGCAATCAAGTATAACACAATCAAGTATAGACGTTTTGAGTATTTGTACAAGTAAGCAAGTAGTTGAGCATGTATCCCCCCCCCCCCCCCAAGAGTTTAAAACAAGTACGAAAAGAGTAGGGGCTATGACTCACCTTAAGTCTATGTAATGAGAAATGAAAGTGGTAGTCGAATCGCGAAAGTCTCTAAGAGCAGCCTATAATAGAACGTTGCGACTTAGGTTTGGAGTAACGTCTAAGAGTACGAAGAATTGCCTATATATGTCTTGCATAATGTTCATGATGTAGTACTTAGTATATAGTGTAAGTCGTTGAATATAAGTGGTCTATGAAACATGTATAAGTTGTATATCTCTTACTACCGTTCGGGCCGACATAATTCAGAAGTCATGGAGTAAACGTTCGAGGAGCCAGGACACTTTAACTCGTAAATCCACAACTCGTCTCGACGGCTTACTCAATGAACTCCTCACATGAGGCTCCCTACTATTGTAGTATTTGATAACATATATATATATAAGCTTTTTTTGATCTTTAATAGTTATATGGTCTTTAGCCGTGGCTTTGCCGTGACCTTGGTCATTGTTACCATGGTCTTGAGACTCAACCTTGGCTTTAGCCATGGTTGTGGTCTTGGCTTTAGGTCATTAGACCTCTTGGTCTCATCTAATTATAATGATTATATAGTAACTTTGGTCTAAAAATGGGCTGTTAAGAATTTGGAGAAATTTATCACTCAGAAAGCGTTTTCAGAGCTCGAGCTTCTTTGTTCCTGAACGAAAACGTCGTTCCGGACAACTTTCGTGTTTTAACTTTTTGATGAATCGGACCAGAAGTGGGACTTTCAAAATCATAATTTGATCAGAATGCAATTTAGGCAGATTTGCCGTTTTGGTTTCGCTAACTTCAAATGGTCATAACTTTTGACTCGTGTACTCGTTTTGGGTGATTCAAATTGCTATGTTTTCCTTGTTAAGTCCTCTTTAACAGTAAGTAAGTGTCAAATATCAAAGTTATACTATTGTGGTCGTGGTTTTTCATAAAAATCACTAGTTTGCTTGTTTACTTGTCATAAGTTAACATATGTATACCAATACTTGTTTTATCCATTTTTAAACATCATGAACACAATACAAAGACCATATATAGCATGAAAGAAACATAATAAGCATGAAATGATATTGAGCAAGAAAGTGTATAAGGGTTTGCTTACAACTTTTGGCTTTCTAAAGAAAGGAAGTCAAGTATAGAACTAGGACACTAAACCTAAGCTTGTAAACCCTTCACCATAACTCTTGTAACCATTGATAGACTTGATATAGACCTTGTGAAAACCCATTAACTTCAGCCCTAGTAACCTTGTGTAGCTCCTAATTCAACCATGGAATCACCAAACAAACTTAAGAACTAGGTAGAGAATACTAAGACCTTGAACTTTGTAGTGTAACTTGTATATTGAAGATCAAAGAATCATGGTGCTAGGATATAGTAGTGTGGCGTTTTTATTGATGAAGAATGAAAGGAATGAGCTCTCTATTTATAGCAAGAATGAGGAGGTTAGGAAGGTGGCTAGGAAACTACATAAACTTGGAGACAAAGTTGTAAATAAAAATGATCCAATGGCTAAAGTCATGAGATGATGCCACAAGTGTGAATGCCCCCCCCCCTAGTGGCGGTTTGGAATGGATAAGGAGGGATGACTTGGTCTTGGATGATATTATCCTAGATATAGAGCTAGTTTTGACTCCGTAAGTTGCTAACCGTAAGTTTTTAGGCCACGAAACGTAAACCGGGTATCCTAAAAATATGAAACTTGAAAGTATGGTCAAACATGTCAATATAGTCCATAATAAAATATAAAATGAGTGGTATGTTCTATCGGGTGCTAAAACCCTGCTAAAAACTGGAAACACGGGTCTAAAACGCGTAATACGTAAAACGTACGAAAGTTGCGTAAAATTGAGAAAAGTAAAATGTAACTTTTCTAATAGGATAATAATGACTTAAAATGACTTATAATGTCTAGGCTGGGCTCAGTCTAGTGTCGGTTGGTGTTAAATGTCTTTTAGACCTAAAACCGCAAGCCTAAAAATCAAGGAATGACTTATAAAATCAAAGAATGATTTTTGGTCAAAGGAGGAGGGAAAAATATGTTGACTTTTTCTAATAAGTTGAAAACTCAAATTGTCTTAGAAACGCGTTTTGTGGTCTAACGGTTAATCGCCCATACGGTTAAGCGTGCTCATGCGAGAGTAGTACAGGCTTGGGTGACCTGCCGGGAATAGTAATTAATCTGAAAATGCGAATTGTTACAGTCTCTACCCCTTCAGGAAACTTCGTCCCGAAGTTTAGTTGATGTTAACTACTTATGTTGTGTCTAAGAGAATTCGGGATCTCTAATATAGTGGTGTTTACTCTGATTCGTCTAAGATTCTGGTTAAGGAGTTGTATCGGCTACAATTAAGCCCACTTATTTATAACACATTACTTACATAAAGAAGCGTCCAAATTTATGTAAGTAAGGTCTCATAAACTTATGGTTCGGTGATTTACAATTTCTTTATTTAACTGAAGAGGCGTCCCAATCCATTTAAATAAGGAGATTCTAAAACATCCTACTTAAGAATTTTCGACACAAAATCCGCCTTCTGAGGCTGATGGTAAGATAATCAAGCCATCAAATCCCTAAAGCTAAGCAATAATATTATTTAACTCAAATCTTGTGTCTCATCAAACAAGAACTGTCACAAGATCAAGTTAACTAATTAGTTATTACTGAGCTCCATGTTTTTAATGACTCGACGAATCTCTGGGGCTCCTTATAATACTAAAGTCACATCATCTAACAGCGTGGAACTAAGCAAACCTCTAACCAAAAAGCACATGTGTATGTATTGTGTGTAAGACAAATAAAGAGGAAGGTCCCAACGTATATAGCAGTTATAGTCTAGGCACTAAATGCAACCTAGTTCTCTATAACCAAGGCTCTGGTACCAATCTGTAACACCCCCAAAATACCGCAGCGGAAGACTGTGTCACTGGGGTGCTACTTCATAATACAAAGTACAAGTTATAGAAAACGAACTCTAAATGAGACGTTTTGAAAAGTTACCATTCGATTAATGAATTCAAAGTTACAAACATGAGATTCCAAAGTATGATACATAAATGTATACAAAGTTTTGAATGGTAAATGATAAAAGCGTAAGTCTTCAGAATATGCAGCTTGACTCTAAGTTCCACGCACTAGCTATCGCCTTATAGACCTGAGATAACATGCTAAAGTGTCAACACAATGGTTGGTGAGTTCATAGAGTTTGTCTTAAAACAGTTGAAAAGCCTTAAAAGAATGTTCACACAGCAAAGGCATTGAGAATCCACTCAGTTACAAGTCCCGCCATAAGAGACTTGTAACCTGTGTGTTCACAACCCACTGCTAACATATATAGTATGAATAAGACATGTATAAGTTCATCAAGACAATTTAAGCAATTAGAAGTGAGTCTCTACTTCATCTCCGAAGACCTCACTTTTATGATGTATCCAAACATTCGCAAATGTTAGGATGTATCAAAGACAACTGGGAGTCAATTCCCAAAGACAACTGGGAGCCACTTCCCAAAGACAACTGGGAGTCAATTCCCAAAGACAACTACTAGTCAATAAATAGAATAACGCAATTAAGTATAACGCAGTCATGTATGTAAGCAATCAAGTATAACACAGTCAAGTATAGACGTTTTGAGTATTTGTACAAGTAAGCAAGTAGTTCAGCATGTATCCCCCCCAAGAGTTTAAAACAAGTACGAAAAGAGTAGGGGCTATGACTCACCTTAAGTCTATGTAATGAGAAATGAAAGTGGTAGTCGAATCGCGAAAGTCTCTAAGAGCAGCCTATAATAGAACGTTGCGACTTAGGTTTGGAGTAACGTCTAAGAGTACGAAGAATTGCCTATATATGTCTTGCATAATGTTCATGATGTAGTACTTAGTATATAGTGTAAGTCGTTGAATATAAGTGGTCTATGAAACATGTATAAGTTGTATATCTCTTACTACCGTTCGGGCCGACATAATTCAGAAGTCATGGAGTAAACGTTCGAGGAGCCAGGACACTTTAACTCGTAAATCCACAACTCGTCTCGACGGCTTACTCAATGAACTCCTCACATGAGGCTCCCTACTATTGTAGTATTTGATAACATATATATATATATAAGCTTTTTTTGATCTTTAATAGTTATATGGTCTTTAGCCGTGGCTTTGCCGTGACCTTGGTCATTGTTACCATGGTCTTGAGACTCAACCTTGGCTTTAGCCATGGTTGTGGTCTTGGCTTTAGGTCATTAGACCTCTTGGTCTCATCTAATTATAATGATTATATAGTAACTTTGGTCTAAAAATGGGCTGTTAAGAATTTGGAGAAATTTATCACTCAGAAAGCGTTTTCAGAGCTCGAGCTTCTTTGTTCCTGAACGAAAACGTCGTTCCGGACAACTTTCATGTTTTAACTTTTTGATGAATCGGACCAGAAGTGGGACTTTCAAAATCATAATTTGATCAGAATGCAATTTAGGCAGATTTGCCGTTTTGGTTTCGCTAACTTCAAATGGTCATAACTTTTGACTCGTGTACTCGTTTTGGGTGATTCAAATTGCTATGTTTTCCTTGTTAAGTCCTCTTTAACAGTAAGTAAGTGTCAAATATCAAAGTTATACTATTGTGGTCGTGGTTTTTCATAAAAATCACTAGTTTGCTTGTTTACTTGTCATAAGTTAACATATGTATACCAATACTTGTTTTATCCATTTTTAAACATCATGAACACAATACAAAGACCATATATAGCATGAAAGAAACATAATAAGCATGAAATGATATTGAGCAAGAAAGTGTATAAGGGTTTGCTTACAACTTTTGGCTTTCTAAAGAAAGGAAGTCAAGTATAGAACTAGGACACTAAACCTAAGCTTGTAAACCCTTCACCATAACTCTTGTAACCATTGATAGACTTGATATAGACCTTGTGAAAACCCATTAACTTCAGCCCTAGTAACCTTGTGTAGCTCCTAATTCAACCATGGAATCACCAAACAAACTTAAGAACTAGGTAGAGAATACTAAGACCTTGAACTTTGTAGTGTAACTTGTATATTGAAGATCAAAGAATCATGGTGCTAGGATATAGTAGTGTGGCGTTTTTATTGATGAAGAATGAAAGGAATGAGCTCTCTATTTATAGCAAGAATGAGGAGGTTAGGAAGGTGGCTAGGAAACTACATAAACTTGGAGACAAAGTTGTAAATAAAAATGATCCAATGGCTAAAGTCATGAGATGATGCCACAAGTGTGAATGCCCCCCCCCCCTAGTGGCGGTTTGGAATGGATAAGGAGGGATGACTTGGTCTTGGATGATATTATCCTAGATATAGAGCTAGTTTTGACTCCGTAAGTTGCTAACCGTAAGTTTTTAGGCCACGAAACGTAAAACCGGGTATCCTAAAAATATGAAACTTGAAAGTATGGTCAAACATGTCAATATAGTCCATAATAAAATATAAAACGAGTGGTATGTTCTATCGGGTGCTAAAACCCTGCTAAAAACTGAAAACACGGGTCTAAAACGCGTAATACGTAAAACGTACGAAAGTTGCGTAAAATTGAGAAAAGTAAAATGTAACTTTTCTAATAGGATAATAATGACTTAAAATGACTTATAATGTCTAGGCTGGGCTCAGTCTAGTGTCAGTTGGTGTTAAATGTCTTTTAGACCTAAAACCGCAAGCCTAAAAATCAAGGAATGACTTATAAAATCAAAGAATGATTTTTGGTCAAAGGAGGAGGGAAAAATATGTTGACTTTTTCTAATAAGTTGAAAACTCAAATTGTCTTAGAAACGCGTTTTGTGGTCTAACGGTTAATCGCCCATACGGTTAAGCGTGCTCATGCGAGAGTAGTACAGGCTTGGGTGACCTGCCGGGAATAGTAATTAATCTGAAAATGCGAATTAATCTGAGTGTTTTTGTATGTTTTTGCAGTTCAGATTGACTAAAAAATGATGAGTGTTTGACCACTCATCAATCCCCCACACTAAACTATTGCTAGTCCCTAGCAATCTTTTTAAAAAACTTGATGGATTTTAAACTCTTTACCAAAAGCCATCACTTCTGGAGTAGCTAGGTGTGAGAACTGTGGTACACCTGATAACCGTGTGATTTTGAGCAAACCACCAGCTGTCAACGGATTTGATTAGTCTTTACCAAAAGCCGTTTGCTTCTGGACTAGCCAACTCTTGATGGACCTAGTCAACATCTTGGTGAGCTGATTACCAATTATGGATTTTCCAGTGCCTTTACCACAAGCAATAATCTTGCGGGCTAGCCAACTCCAAAATTAGATCGATGGAAAAGCAGTCAACTAAACTCAACCACGGATGTGGTCAATATATTCAAACTCCTTAGGCTCAATGCTCCGCGGAATATAGTGGTTTCCCCGGATCGTTATGTCCCGACGAGGTGTGATGGTTAACAAACGGCTTCGTGATCGGGTGAATTTGGACAGGAAAAGGTTTGAGATTGGTTAAACTAAGGAATCTACAAAGAAATAGCTTAAACAAGCTATATGAATAAGACTGGAAAGTGGGAAAAACCAGAAACGTTTAAAACTTAAAACGCGTACGTTCACGTTTTAAATAACGCGAACGTACAAAATAAAACGTGAAAAATGAAATCTGAAAACACCCAGGGGGTGAAAATGACTTTTTTACAAACTAAAAGATAAAAGAAAATTTTTTACAAAATTAAAATAAATTTCTACACTAATTAATTATTTAATATTAATTAAATACTAATTAAAACTAATTATTAATATTTAAAATACTTAAATACAATATAATATTATTTAAACACTAGAAAATTGAAAATAAAATTTCTAAAATTATAAAATAGCTAAAAACTAATTTTAAAACTAAAAATATGTATTTTTGTCTTTTTGTGAATTTTATGTTAATTAATTACTAATTAAACATTAATTACCTAATTAAACTATTTTAAATTAAAAAAAATAGCAAATTAACAGTAAAAATTATAAGAAAATTCCTAAAATTATTTTACATTATATAAAGGCTAGGAAAAATATAAAAACTAGGTTTTGATTTATAAAAACTAATTATGCTATTTAATACTTAATATTAATTAATTATTAATAAAACTAAAATTAATTCTAATAAATACTAAATGATAAAATAAAAATCTGATAAAATTATTAAAATTAGTTTAACTTAAAAGGAAATTAATAAAAATATAAAAACACCAAGTACTTAATAAAAATTTAAAAATGAAAATTAAAATTTAATTCACATTAAATAGAAACTATCACTTAAAAATTAAATTGACTTTTCTTGAATTTTCTTTTTGAAACTTGTTTTACACCTAAAAATGGAAACTTTTTGTAAAAACAAACTTTGTGGAACTCAGAAATAAGCACAACAAGTGCTTATTTCTTATACAGTTGACTTTGGTCAACTGTCTAAGCTATAAGCTTGAAGTAAGCTTTGAGCTGAGAACCAGGGGTGGATTTAGGATCAAATAAGCTCAAGGAACATGTAATAAGCTAGATAAACTAGATTGGTACCCAGAATAAGCCAATAAGCTAATTATGCTATTCCAAAAACCAAACAGATGACTCAAAGAGGGGACAAGGTTGGTGGGTCAAGCAGCCCAAGCAAAGGAGGTACAAACCTCAAAACAAGCTAGGGACTGTGAAGAGGGGCTTATTGGCTTTTCAAAAAGCCAATAAGCAACCTCTGGGTCCCACTATGTAAGCCATGAGAGGCCATGAAAGTGGAGGTGTTGGGCTGATTTTTGTGTAGCAGGGCATGCATATGCCCTGCAGCCTACTTTGTTCAGGTGTGGACACCACAAATAAAATCCTAAAAATAAAAACTATGTGAGATTATAAAGATAAGCTGATAGACTCCAATGTGTGAGAGTTTCACAGCCTAAGAACAAACACAAAAATCCATAAAAATCATGCAAGTTTGGGAAAAGTCTGAAATGTAACTTTTGACTTTTTGAGGAAACTTACAATTTTGACTTCGTTGAGCTTTTGATTGATCTAAATGGCTGAAAACATGTTTATAAGTTAAGTTAAAACCAAAATAAGTTAAAAGAACCACCTATGTTATGAAATGATTGGTTATGGAACTCAATGACCACCACAATTAACTGTGGTGGTGGGATTTGTGGGATATTGGCTTTTTTTTTCCAAACACAACCTGAATTTTATGCTTCCATTGAATTATTAGAACCTGAGTTAACATGCAAGAACCAAAGATTCTCACAGAAACACACTAGACCATGTAGAAACTTCCTGAACCAAACACTACCTTAGTGGTGACAGATTTTGGATTTGTGATCCAAATGAGTAAATTAAACTATGAAACTGAATACTTAAGCTATACTAACATCAAATAAGCTCAAAATACTGAATGACAATGAAAAATAGTAAAATATACTTATGCTACAGTACAGATAAGAAAAACTTGAGAGTTTGCTTACAAAATGGTGCCCAACTGAGGAAATGAAACCCAATGAACCAGTAAGAGTTCCTATAACTCCCAAATGAGTTTTCTAAACCAAAATCCATCCAAAAGCTTCCTTGCTTAAAGCTGCTTCTTCCATAACTGCTTATTTTTTATTATGAGCCATTTTGGAATTTTGAGAATTTCTATGGATATATTCCTAGAACTGATTTGAGCAGTCAAAGAAAGCTTCTAAAAGCTTTTTGCTATCTTATTTAAACTTAATGATCAACACACAAAATATTTTAACAATATGGATTTCAAATTGAGACTTTTAACTGAAAATGAAACAGAGGCTTAATTAACCAAATAACTTTTAAATTATAACTGAGTAGAGTTGAATTACAATCAGAATTACTTAGTAAAGTCTTTGTAAACCACTGATTACAACTAGGAATTCACTAATTATTTAAACGACATAAAAAAACAAATCTAAAACTAAACTATCAACTACTGCCTCCTTCTTCATTTTTTCTTTTCTTATATAAGCCCTGTAAGTCTTCTCTTTCTTTCCCACCACTTTGGACCGTTGGATTTGCTCAAATTCATCTCAGCCTTCAAAATGGGATTTGGCGGGAAATTTAGATTTGGCAGATAATGGAGTTTGGTGGAACAGGTGGAGCAATTAATGAGGAGGGGGGATGTATGGTTGTAGGTGAAGTAATATTAATGAGGTTTGGTGAGGGTATCATGGAGGGGGGGGACATGGAGCTGGAAAACGGGGGTTGAAGATGGGGGTGATGGTTGACTGTTTGTTTGACCCTGGTTCGTTGACCATTTGACCTGGGGTGGTGTTTTTATTAAAAAGAAGGGGTTTTGGGCTTTAAGGTGGGCTAAGGGTTTATTTGTGGATTGGGCGGGCTATTTTTGTGGATCAGGTTTGGTATTGGGTATTTGGTTTGGTTTATAATTGCAAAAGGGTCCAATTGGTAAATAATAAATCACAAGGACCATTTTTGTAATTAATGAAAAGTGAGGGGCTGCAAATGTGATTTGTTCCAAAATCCTTCCAAGGGTAATATTAGCCAAGTTTCAATAGCCAAAGGACCAAATTTGCATTTTTTTCATTTTTCAAATTCCCGGGGACCAAATTTGACAAGTTGCCAAACTTGAGGGACCAAACATGTAATTTCCACAAACTTCACACCAAGGACTAAAAATGATTTTTGTAACTTCCAAAGGACCCAAAATGATTTTTCATTCAAAATTATCCAACCAAGGACCAAATCTGCCAAAGTTTGAAACTCCAGGGACCAAACTGTAAATTTCCAAAACTTTTCCAATTTTTCACCAAAGGACTAAATATGACAACTTATGATTTCAAAAGGACCTTTGGTGATAATTTTCTATATTTTGAATATCCAGGGACTAGTTTTGTAATTTTATGAAAGTTGGGGGACTGAAACTGCCAATTTTGCAAACTTTGTATGTTTTTCATCTGTTTTTGCTCATTTTGCATCTAAAATATATAAAACACAATTTTGAAATATTTTCAGTATTTTGATGCATTTCTGAGTGTTTTTGTATGTTTTTGCAGTTCAGATTGACTAAAAAATGATGAGTGTTTGAGCACTCATCAGTTCCAAAAACTAATGAAAGTGAGTGTGGGACAACTTGAATATACATTTTTCTAGGCTGAAAGCCAAAGCCGGTTATCTTGTAAGTTTTATTAATCTGAAGTAAACCATCAAACTTGTTTTTTTCACGTAAGTTGATATTTGCTTGTATAGCATTGCCCTACAAACAGAGAAGTTATCTGTAGATTTATTATGTTATGTTTTGCCTTCTGTAGAAAATATGGGAGGTTCTGATGATGTAGGTAGGTCATAGAATAGTTTTCGTTACCTGTTGATCAATCAACATACAACAGAATAGTACTGGTCTTGCTTGCTTGTTTGTTGGTGTCCATTTCCGGTATACTCTGACATGTATAGCTTTACCAGAGTCGAACTGTGTGATATCTGCAAGGGTAATTTCTTGTGATTCTGCAGCAATCTCTTTTCCTTTAGAGTCTGATGGTGGTACAGTGCTAGAGATCTGTTCCATTTGCCTGCACATTTAAAAAGAAATAGCGAAATCAGAATAGAGAAAAGGCCCAATTTATATATGCAGAAAGGAAATTAGAAAATTTAGGAAGCAAAGACTAAATATGATAGGCCCAATTTATATATGCAGAAAGGAAATTAGAAAATTTAGGAAGCAAAGACTAAATATGATAGGTGCTTATATAAGTCATTAATAATAGCTAAACATTACTGGTAACTGGGTAAAAGGTATTGGTATATGTGTTTGGTATGTGACTTAGTGAACGTATCTAAGGTAAATGCAAGTATGCGGAACCTGTGCAAAAGTGACGATGTCTAAAAAATCTTTGTAGACAACATTCTTAGTGACGTTTTTTTCTTTCCCTGGTTGCTGTTTTATCAGCATTTTTAACCCTTGAGGAGATGTTGCTCTTGACAATGCAACATATAATTGGCCATGGCCAAAGACAGGTTCGGGTAGGTAGATGCCTATTTTGTTTAACGATTATCCTTGGCTTTTATTGATTGTCATCGTATAGCAGAGCTTCACTGGGAATTGCTTTCTTCTAAACTCAAAGGGTAACTTGTCGTTTTTATCAATTAGCATGATACGCGGCAAATAAACTTTTTCAGACATCCTTGTACCGGTAATGATCTTTGCTTGAATAAGCCTTGTGTATATCCTTGTACCGGTAATAAACTTTTTCAGACATCCTTGTACCGTTACACAGCCCACCGCCTAAGTTTAAATTTCTTAGGAGCATTATAGGTGCACCGATTTTAAGTATAAGCTCATGGGGCGGCATTCCTGAAAAGGAAAGTGTGTTTAAGTATTCTTGAGGATATAGTAGCTCTGTTGCTCCGCCATCATTCAGCTTCGGTATAGCTTCGTCCACACTTGTAAAAGTATAGCTTTGCCCTTCTAGCATATCCAGAATAATAGTGTTTATATGATCTGCAGTTTTGTTTTTCGGACATACTATGGCCTTTTCTTGCAACAATGCAGCGTTTGGTGCTTCCAAAGTTTGTCTATCATATATAAAGTCAATGAGGTCTTGAATATATGTATTGCTTTCGGGAATACAATATTGATCTGGTATCTTTATCCAAGTGGAATCTGCTGGATCATCTTCGTCTGGCTCGCCAATGGTACCGTTCCCCACTTCAAGCAACCATCTAGAAAATGTGGCTGTGGCCTCATATTGTTCAATTGATAGACCTGCCCGTTGTAGACGCATGTTCTGTTTAAGGCGAATGATTTTGAAATATGGCCATAAGTATGATAATGTTATAGAAGAGCCCACAATTTCTTGTTTAGGAGCATGTTTCTTGATCGGAAGTGTTTGCCTGAAATCACCACCCAAAATAACCGGTTTTTCTCCAAATAAACTGTTTGGTTTATCCATTATGTCTCGTAATGTACAATCTAATGCTTCAAAGCATCTTCGATCATTCATTGGTGCTTCGTCCCATATGATAAGATCAGTTTGCTTTAGTAACTCTGCCACTTGTGTTTTTTTTTATGCTGCATACCGATTCTTCCGTTAAATCTAGGGGTATCTTGAATCTTGAGTGAGCGGTCTGACCTGATGGTAGCAATAGGGCTGCGATACCTGAAGAAGTGACTGCCAAAACAATCTTTCCAGTTGATCTTAGCGTTGAAATTATGGTCTTCCAAATAAAAGTTTTACCTGTCCCTCCGTGGCCATAAACAAATATAAGCTTTTGTTGGTGATTGTTAACTGCATATGTAACCTGTTCAAAGATTACTCGTTGTTCAGCATTCAACTGAGCAATTAATCTTTGGCTTTCGGTTCTCAACAGTTCACGGTTGTATGACCTTTCTTGCATTATTGCTTTGTTATTTAACATTTCCAGCAAATGGGGTGGAGGTAGATCAAACCCAAAATCACTGACTGATTTCCCATAGAGATTAAGAATCGCCTGTATCTCGTACATAAGACCGCCTTGTAAATCCTCTGCACTAACCTAGAGATTTGGAATATGTAATAGTTCTGAGAGTATTAAAGGAATGTCTTCTAACATGGAATCCGCATGAGACTGCAACAATGAAATTGGGCGGGTGACGTTTGAGAAAATGAGGATTTGGCAAAAGAGGTTCCTCATCTGTCCTAGAGTAGCTGACAAAGAGGCCTCTTGCAATGCAATGTTCCATTCTTGATCACCACCTAACAGTCCCATTGCTTCACATGCGTCTCTATACGTAGGATAGAGTGTCTCGTCTACCGTTTGTAAATGGCGAAATGACTGGCTTCCTTTTTTATGACAAAGCAATATGCGCAAGTAGAAAGCGTCTCCAGAGCTTGGATGTACATACGTCAAACGGCCAATCGCTAAGGAACTGGTACGCCGCCTGCGCTGCCAAAATTTCCCATCTTTGTGCCATGTAAACTCTTTTGGAAAGTCTAAATATGTTAGATGGCGACCGTCTGTATTGCAACGGTTATATTCGAACCATTCAGTCAGTGTTGTCCTCTTTTTATGTTCACTGTCAACAATTTGCCGGAGCTGTTGATGCCTTCTGAAACTTATGCGTTGCATATTTTCAAGGTGGACTGCAAGAATCTGAACTGGTGGGTCTCTAACGTGTATGGTGAATCCAAGGATTCTCCAGCATGCCTCGTGTGGGCCAATGTACCTTGCATCTTGGAAATTTTTTATCTCATCAATGTGCAATGGACGTTGGCTTGTACTTGGGCCTGGATCTCCTATCGATCTGGTAACATGAGTGACTATTCTGTCAGTGCCTTTAGAAATATATTTGAAGAGGTATTTGATAAGCATAGACCACTCACAGTATTCAACATTGATATGTTGATGAGTGCTCAAACACTCATCATTTTTGGCCTAATCTGAACTGCAAAACATACAAAAACACTCAAAAATGCATCAAAATACTGAAAATATTTCAAAATGGTGTTTTATATGTTTTAGATGCAAAATGAGCAAAAACAGATGAAAAACGTACAAAGTTTGCAAAATTGGCAGTTTCAGTCCCCCAACTTTCATAAAATGACAAAACTAGTCCCTGGTCATTCAAAATATGAAAAATTATCACCAAAGGTCCTTTTGAAAGCATAAGTTGTCATATTTAGTCCTTTGGTGAAAAATTGGAAAAGTTTTGGAAATTTGCATTTTGGTCCCTGGAGTTTCAGTAATTGACAGATTTGGTCCCTGGTGGGATATTTTTGAAAGGAAAATCAATTTTTGTCCTTGGAAAATCAAAATGTGTCAAAAATGATCCTTGGATAAAAGTTTTTACAAAATGACAAAAATGACCCCTAAACTTTCACATTTTGCAATTTTGGTCCTCGGGGTTTCAAATTTTGGAAAGTTGTAATTTTGGTCTTTCTATTACTCACATGTGGTAAAAATGGTTTTTATGATAACTTTTGAATCATGCCATAACAGGTCCCTCAGTTTTCATAAATTACAAAAATAGTCCTTGTGGTGTTTTAAAGTTAAAACCAAACGGACCTATTTTATTATTACATCCTAAATACCAAACCCAAATATCAAATCTGATCCAGAAATACAAACACCCCAGCCCACCAAGCCCACTACCCCAAAAGCCCACCAACCCTCTAATAACTTCCCTGGTCGTTGACCTCAGTCAACACCCCCAACCTCGACCACTGTACACCCCCCCCCCCCCCCCCGTCCCTAACCTCCATTAACATCCCTAATTTCCAGCTCCATGTCTCCCCCCTCCTCACCAACTCACCAACTATCATTAATAACTTCACCTACACCCAACCAGACCCCCCTCTTCAATTAATTCCCACACCAACTTCACCCAATCCCACTCAACCCAATTTCCCACCAAAACCGTTTTGAACGGCCAAGATCAAAAGAACCAATCCAATGGTCCAAATTTGATGGGGGTAGAAAGAGAAAGGCTCCAGGAACCCTAGAAGTCAACATAAAACAGAAAAGAAGGAGAGAAGAAGTAGTAGTAGTTTAGGTTAGTTTTAGTGTACTGTAGCTTTCATTTTTAGTTAAATATTTCAAGTTCTGTTGTAATTTTTAATTAGAAATCATTGTACTGAGTAGCTTTAGTGAATTAAAAACATATGTTAAGCTTTAATTTCAATATCTCAGTTTTAATTTTAATTCTGTGTTTTCAAGTAAAAATTCAATATTGATTCTGCGGTGCTTTAAGGTGTTGTCTCATGTTAGTTTATGCTCACTGGAGCTTAATTATAAGTTTTGTAAAAGTTTGGAAAGCAAGTCAGTCAGTTTCACTTATGTACCAAAAAAATCTAAAAAATTTGTAGAAAATTCAAAAAAAAAAGGAAAGAAGGAAGAAGAAGGAGATGATGAATGTTTGGTTTAGAACCTCAGGGAGGTATTAGGATGTGTGTTGAGCCCTGGTGACTTGGTTTACTCAGGAATCCATTGTAAGAATTATTTCAAGTTTTTTTTGTTGTCTTTGTTAAATCTGTGTTTGTAGGTTATATGAGTTGATTGTTGTTTAAATGTGCTTGTCTATGCTTATGATAACCTAGTAGTTCTTACCTTTCAGTTTTAGAGATTTAAAATGTGAATTGTTTCTTAATTCTGTCAAAACAGCCATATAAGGGGGTGTTTGGATTTGCAGGTTTACCTGTGTTGTTGTTGTTATTTTGTTGTTACCTTGGTTTGAATACACTGCATTAAGTAATTTTAGGTTGTGTTAGGCTTTAAAAGTTCACCCCTGAGCACCAAAAGTCAAAACACTACTTAACCTCTTGGAACTCAGTCACTGTTAGGATTAGTGAGATTTTGATCACATATATCCATGCCCAAGTTGTTGTAATACCTCAATTCCATCTCACTTTAGCTTGTATTAACATATTCAGTAACTAAATTAAGTTTTAAACTCATCAAAGTCAAAATAGCCAAGTTTTCTTCAAAAGTCAAATATGCATGTCTCAGTTTTTTTCAATATTTGCAAGATTTAATCTGATTTTTGTGTGATGATTTAGGATCTCAAACTTGTTCCTAATCATTGTCTATCAGCTTATCTTTGTAATCCCTCATAGCCTATATTTTTGCTTATTTTGTGACTTAATTGCTTATTCTGTGGGTCTTTTTGGTTCTTTCTTGCTTAAACATGTTCCATTAACTTATTTAGATCAGAATTAACAAGAGTGGGTCCCACTTAAGGTGGTTTGAGCTTAATTTCCACTTTGGTCAACTAAAGTCAACTGTGAAGCCAAAAAGCTCCCACAGTGCTTATTTTTAAGTTGTAAAAATTTTGTTTTCACAAAAGTTGTCTTATTTTAGTGTTAAATTAGTTCAGAAAACGAAAATTCCAAAAAATCAAGTTAATTTATTTTTAAGTGATAGTTTCTATTTAATTTTATTTAAATTTTAATTTTCATTTTTAGATTTTTATTAAGTACTTGGTGTTTTTATATTTTTATTAATTTCCTTTTAAGTTAAAGTAATTTTAATAATTTTCTCAGATTTTTATTTTGTCATTTAGTATTTATTAGAATTAATCTTAGTTTTATTAATAATTAATTAATAAGTAAGTTTTAAATAGGATAATTAGTTTTTATAAAGTGATACCTAGTTTTTATATTTTTCCTAGCTTTTAAATGTTATAAAATAGTTTTATAAATTTTTCCATAATTTTCTAAGTTAATTTAGTATTATTTGTAATTTAAATTAGTTTAAATAGTTTAATTAAGATAATTAGTAATTAATTAATATAAAATCAACAAAAAGACAAAAATACATATTTTTAATTTTAAAATTAGTTTTTAGTTATTTTATAATTTTAGAAATTTTATTTTCACTTTTCTAGTATTTAATTAATATTATATTGTATTTAAGTGTTTAAAATATTAATAATAAGTATTAAATAGTATTTAATTAATAATAAATAATTAAATAGTGTAAAAATTAATTTTCTTTTTCTAAAAATTTTCTTTTTATCTTAGGTTTGAAAAAAAGTCATTTTCACCCCCTGTGGGTTTTCAGATTTCAGTTTTTACGTTTTATTTTGTACGTTTACGTTATTTAAAACGTAAACGTACGCGTTTTTAGGTTTTAAACGTTTCTGGTTTTTCCAACCTTCCTGTCTTATTCATATAGCTTGTTTAAGCTATTTCCTTGTAGATTCCCTAGTTTAATCACTCACAAACCTTTTCCTGTCTAAATTCACCCGATCACAAACCCGTTTTATAACCATCACACCTCATCGGGACATAACGACCCGGGGAAACCACTATATTCCGCGGAGCATTGACTCTAGGCAGTTTGACCCTGTTGACCATCACCTGGTCAATTAGGTTGACCGTTTGGAGCCAATCAAATTTTGGCGCCGCTGCCGGGGAGGTGTGCGCGCTATTCTAAACGGTTTTTCTAATTTGTGAATCGGGATATACATCCATTGTATATTTACCACCCTTGTTCATATTATCTTATTATTATCATATAAAAACAAAACTGTTCCCGAAAACTTTTTAAAATCAATTTTCAACGAACACAAAAAACGCAAAAACATTTTCTTTATCATTTGTACAAAATGTCTTTCCAAAAATCCAAAAATAATCACCTTCACCCTCCTACCCTTTTGATTCTCATTTCCTCACCCTCTATACACATTTGATTCTTTCTATGTCTCATCCACACTTTCTGGTTTGCCAGTGGTGTGGTAGTTCTTATAATGGTGGCAATTGCCCCGGTTGTAGCATGGTAGAGTCAGGAAATGGGTCTGTCTATAACCAAGATCCTTATTCCTATCATGACACCACTGATTCATTCCACCAGCTACCACACCATCAGTCTCAGCAGTTTTACTGTTGTGAGTACTGTGGTGGTTCACACTACAGTTCTGATTGTCAATCGGGAAACACGCTTGTCTATGAGCAGTTTCCTGATAGCAATTATAACTCTAGCACATACGACTCACAGCCACATCAGTTTTACTGTTGTGATTACTGTGGAGGTCCACACTTCAGCTCCGATTGTCAAACAAGGAATCCATTTCCTTGTAACACTTTTGACACATCGTATTATGACGAACCTCCATCTCCACCAATTCCTCAAAGTCTTTTCCTTGATCTTTTGGATTTAGTGAAAGATTTAAGAGGAATCACACATACCCCAGATAATCCAAAACAAAAATCGATTGAAGAATTGTTAGCTGACGAACAAGTTGCTAAAATAAATTCCTAAGATGCTTATGAAAGATCTATTAGGGAATCAATAGCAAAAGAAAAAGCAGCCAGATCTAGCTCTCGATTTCGTTTCATTCCTGATGACAGTGATGATGAGGATACACTTGATATCCTTGGATTTTATAAAGATTCATCAGGTTCATCAGATGAGCTTCCATCAGTTGAGATTCCATCTCAACCCACTCTTATCACACCCGAGGTTCCCACTCACTCTTTGATCATGGGGGACGAGCATCTTGACACTGTTCCTGATAAGGAATCGGACGAATTCATAAAGTTTAGTGTTGAGGACCTTGTCTCAATCCCAAGAGAGTCACAGGGAATTCTTGATCATATTTGTGACATCCCTCCTCCTCTATTCTTCCTATCTAATCATGATGAGATGTTCTCCGATTCTACTGATGACAATTCGTTATCTTGTGGAGACATCATTTATATGGAAGAATTACCTTCTGAGCTAGTCAGCTTAGAAGAAGAGAATGACGAGATTGAAACTGAAATCAAGGATGAAGCACTTCGTGCAACATTATTGAATGTCGATCTCCTCATTTCTAAAATCGAGGTTTTCAAAATGAAACCTATTTCATCTCCTATCCCCATAAAGGATAGTGACATTTTCTCCGATGATCCTATTCCGGAGTTTGAAGCCTTTAGCTTTGATCATATGGGAGAGAAGATTAGTGGCAGTACCACTTCTCATTCTCAAAGTTCTCTCCCCGAATATGATTCATTCACCTTCGAGGAGTTCTCTGGTGAAGTCACTCATATCATATCTCCACCCGAGTATGATAACTTTCACTTTGATCTAGACAAAGATGATCTTTGTGTTCCGGAGGGAAATATTCTCAACCTTGAGAATTTGATTGATATCAAAATCCCAACCCTCCCACCCATATGTCTAGATCATACGAGCCTAAACGATGAGATTCATGATACACCAATCATGGATTCTCTTTTTGATGATGATGAATCAATCTTGATTGTCATCAAGATCTTTCTACCTTTCTTCACCTACAGGGTGACTTCTCCTGTTCTTCATTCCTTCGGGAGTGAAGACATTATCTTTGACCCCGGCATCACCGCTTATAGTTTATACTATTTTAAGCATGGGTCTGTATATCTCATCGGTGTGGAACTTTCACGTGCTTCAAATGTTTGTCCAAACATCTTGAATGAAAGTCCGATGGAGATTATTTCTTCCACATCATGCTTCCCCAAGGACAAATGAATTCGGGGTCGAGTCAAGCTAGCGACTCAGTAAACAAAAACAGTAGCATGCTTATAAGGTTTTCACCCTAAGTGTAGGGGAGTTACCCCACTGTGGTTACAAATGAAGTGAAAATACAAAATGGTGTTTTCCACGCTTAGCTTGTAATGTTGCCCTTTTACGTTCAAAATGTCGGCATAATAGCCGGGACTTTGAATATTGAGGACAATATTCATTCTAAGTGTGGGGGGTATTCTAGCGAATTTTATCACATTTTACTATCTAGTACCCCCGTTTTTGCTAAAATTTCAAAAAAAAAATTTCAAAAATTTTTCACTGGTGCTTCAAAATTTTTGAGGTAATCAGTCCGCCAGGTCTAACCGACAAAGAGATTGGCTAATCCAGGAGCAAACGGCTCTTGGTAAAGATATATCAAATCCATTTATGGCTTGCAATTTGCCAAAATTGTATGGTACCTCAACTCGCCATATCCCATAAAGCGAATGAGTTGGCTTGCCCGCAAGATTATGGCTTGTGGTAAAGGCAGTGGAAAATCCATAATTGGTAATCAGCTAACCAAGATGTTGACTATTCCATCAAGAGTTGGCTAGTCCAGAAGCAAACGGCTTTTGGTAAAGACTAATCAAATCCGTTGACAGCTGGTGGTTTGCTCAAAATCACACGGTTATCAGGTGTGCCACAGTTCTTACACCTGGCTACTCCAGAAGTGATGGCTTTTGGTAAAGAGTTTAAAATCCATCAAGTTTTCAAAACAAGTTATTGCTAGGGACTAGCAATATTTTAGTGTGGGAGATTGATGAGTGCTCAAACACTCATCATTTTTGGTCTAATCTGAACTGCAAAACATACAAAAACACTCAGAAATGCATCAAAATACTGAAAATATTTCAAAATGGTGTTTTATATGTTTTAGATGCAAAATGAGCAAAAACAGATGAAAAACGTACAAAGTTTGCAAAATTGGCAGTTTCAGTCCCACAACTTTCATAAAATGACAAAACTAGTCCCTGGTCATTCAAAATATGAAAAATTATCACCAAAGGTCCTTTTGAAAGCATAAGTTGTCATATTTAGTCCTTTGGTGAAAAATTGGAAAATTTTTGGAAATTTGCATTTTGGTCCCTAGAATTTCAGTAATTGACAGATTTGGTCCCTGGTGGGATATTTTTGAAAGGAAAATCAATTTTTGTCCTTGGAAAATCAAAATGTGTCAAAAATGATCCTTGGATAAAATTTTTTTACAAAATGACAAAAATGACCCCTAAACTTTCACATTTTGCAATTTTGGTCCTCGGGGTTTCAAATTTTGGAAAGTTGTAATTTTGGTCTTTCTATTACTCACATGTGGTAAAAATGGTTTTTATGATAACTTTTGAATCATGCCATAACAGGTCCCTCAGTTTTCATAAATTACAAAAATAGTCCTTATGGTGTTTTAAAGTTAAAACCAAACGGACCTATTTTATTATTACATCCCAAATACCAAACCCAAATATCAAATCTGATCCAGAAATACAAACACCCCAGCCCACCAAGCCCACTACCCCAAAAGCCCACCAACCCTCTAATAACTTCCTTGGTCGTTGACCTCAGTCAATATCCCCAACCTCGACCACTGTACACCCCCCCCCCCCCCCCCGTCCCTAACCTCCATTAACATCCCTAATTTCCAGCTCCATGTCTCCCCCCTCCTCACCAACTCACCAACTGTCATTAATAACTTCACCTACACCCAACCAAACCCCCCTCCTCAATTAATTCCCACACCAACTTCACCCAATCCCACTCAACCCAATTTCCCGCCAAAACCGTTTTGAACGGCCAAGATCACAAGAACCAATCCAATGGTCCAAATTTGATGGGGGTAGAAAGAGAAAGGCTCCAGGAACCCTAGAAGTCAATATAAAACAGAAAAAAAGGAGAGAAGAAGTAGTAGTAGTTTAGGTTAGTTTTAGTGTACTGTAGCTTTCATTTTTAGTTAAATATTTCAAGTTCTGTTGTAATTTTTAATTAGAAATCATTGTACTGAGTAGCTTTAGTGAATTAAAAACTTATGTTAAGCTTTAATTTCAATATCTCAGTTTTAATTTTAATTCTGTGTTTTCAAGTAAAAATTCAATATTGATTCTGCGGTGCTTTAAGGTGTTGTCTCATGTTAGTTTATGCTCACTGGAGCTTAATTATAAGTTTTGTAAAAGTTTGGAAAGCAAGTCAGTCATTTCACTTATGCACCAAAAAAATCTAAAAAATTTATAGAAAATTCAAAAAAAAAGGAAAGAAGGAAGAAGAAGGAGATGATGAATCTTTGGTTTAGAACCTCAGGGAGGTATGAGGATGTGTGTTGAGCCCTGGTGACTTGGTTTACTCAGGAATCCATTGTAAGAATTATTTCAAGTTTTTTTGTTGTCTTTGTTAAATCTGTGTTTGTAGGTTATATGAGTTGATTGTTGTTTAAATGTGCTTGTCTATGCTTATGATAACCTAGTAGTTCTTACCTTTCAGTTTTAGAGATTTAAAATGTGAATTGTTTCTTAATTCTGTCAAAACAGCCATATAAGGGGGTGTTTGGATTTGCAGGTTTACCTGTGTTGTTGTTGTTATTTTGTTGTTACCTTGGTTTGAATACACTGCATTAAGTAATTTTAGGTTGTGTTAGGCTTTAAAAGTTCACCCCTGAGCACCAAAAGTCAAAACACTACTTAACCTCTTGGAACTCAGTCACTATTAGGATTAGTGAGATTTTGATCACATATATCCATGCCCATGTTGTTGTAATACCTCAATTCCATCTCACTTTAGCTTGTATTAACATATTCAGTAACTAAATTAAGTTTTAAACTCATCAAAGTCAAAATAGCCAAGTTTTCTTCAAAAGTCAAATATGCATGTCTCAGTTTTTTTCAATATTTGCAAGATTTAATCTGATTTTTGTGTGATGATTTAGGATCTCAAACTTGTTCCTAATCATTGTCTATCAGCTTATCTTTGTAATCCCTCATAGCCTATATTTTTGCAATTTTTCATTTGGGCCCCACTGAGCTCCAAACATACTTGCAGGGGGAGTACCCTCCCCTGCACCACAGACCTCAGCCCACACCACCAACTTTGGTGGTGGCTGCAGCTCTCCATAGTGGGACCCAGAGCTCCCTTCTTGGTTCTTTACACTCCCAAGGTGGGTGGCTGTCCATAGCACCCAAGCTTGTGCCCCCAATCCACCTAGTGGGCCCCCTAGAAAGCCCCTAAGTTTGTCCCAACTCTGCTTCAGTCAACCCATGAGTAGTGCTTATTTTGTGACTTAATTGCTTATTCTGTGGGTCTTTTTGGTTCTTTCTTGCTTAAACATGTTCCATTAACTTATTTAGATCAGAATTAACAAGAGTGGGTCCCACTTAAGGTGGTTTGAGCTTAATTTCCACTTTGGTCAACTAAAGTCAACTGTGGAGCCAAAAAGCTCCCACAGTGCTTATTTTTAAGTTGTAAAAATTTTGTTTTCACAAAGGTTGTCTTATTTTAGTGTTAAATTAGTTCAGAAAAAGAAAATTCCAAAAAATCAAGTTAATTTAATTTTAAGTGATAGTTTCTATTTAATTTTATTTAAATTTTAATTTTCATTTTTAGATTTTTATTAAGTAATTGGTGTTTTTATATTTTTATTAATTTCCTTTTAAGTTAAAGTAATTTTAATAATTTTCTCAGATTTTTATTTTTTCATTTAGTATTTATTAGAATTAATCTTAGTTTTATTAATAATTAATTAATAAGTTTTAAATAGGATAATTAGTTTTTATAAAGTGATACCTAGTTTTTACATTTTTCCTAGCTTTTAAATGTTATAAAATAGTTTTATAAATTTTTCCATAATTTTCTAAGTTAATTTAGTATTATTTGTAATTTAAATTAATTTAAATAGTTTAATTAAGATAATTAGTAATTAATTAATATAAAATCCACAAAAAAACAAAAATACATATTTTTAATTTTAAAATTAGTCTTTAGTTTTTTATAATTTTAGAAATTTTATTTTCACTTTTCTAGTATTTAATTAATATTATATTGTATTTAAGTGTTTTAAATATTAATAATAAGTATTAAATAGTATTTAATTAATAATAAATAATTAAATAGTGTAAAAATTAATTTTCTTTTTCTAAAAATTTTCTTTTTATCTTAGGTTTGTAAAAAAGTCATTTTCACCCCCTGTGGGTTTTCATATTTCAGTTTTTACGTTTTATTTTGTACGTTTACGTTATTTAAAACGTGAACGTACGCGTTTTTAGGTTTTAAACGTTTCTGGTTTTTCCAACCTTCCTTTCTTATTCATATAGTTTGTTTAAGCTATTTCCTTGTAGATTCCCTAGTTTAATCACTCACAAACCTTTTCCTGCCAAAATTCACCCGATCACAAACCCGTTTTATAACCATCACACCTCATCGGGACATAACGACCCGGGGAAACCACTATATTCCGCGGAGCATTGACTCTAGGCATTTTGACCCTGTTGACCATCACCTGGTCAATTAGGTTGACCGTTTGGAGCCAATCATATGTGCATAAAACCACATGCATAGAGACCGGTTATATGGGACAACATAGCCATTATCAAGGCTGATATTCTGTTTCAATGTCTCTATGCCTGAATCTCTTCTGCGATAATGCACATACCCTTTTGCATCTATAAATGTTGCAGCGCAAAAAGGTTTCGGGAAGTTTTTCGTACACTCATCACCACTCCGCATACATGGTGCCGATTTATAGACAACCCCACACGGGCCATGCATCATAAACTCTGTAACTACTCTGTAGAGGTCAGGCTCAACTAATGGGTCTGGTAGCTCTGCCGAGATATATATGTCGATATCTTCATGTGCTTGAATGCGCTGGTCCTGTTTAATCCACAGCAGCAAGTGACAGTGCGGTAGGCCTCTTTTTTGGAACTCAATTGTATACAAAACTGCAGGGGCAAAAGGTGTTTGCTTTGGTAATTAATTGGCATAGGTATTTTTACAAGTTAGTATGGCATATATAATGTAAATGATACTTGCTTCAACATGACCGAAAGGTCTTGATTCTCGCAAGAATTTTACCAAATCAGTTATCTTCCTTTCAAACACACGGTCTACAACATCGGGTCTGTCGGCAACGGCAACATGTGGGAACTCTTCCATGTATTCTTGTATTTTAGGCCAATTGACATTGCAAGTGAATGTGATAAAGAATGATAGATTCCCATGGACATGGCAAATAGCCAAAGCGTCCAAATAATGGCTATACATGTAGCGTGGACCACCTATAAAAGATGATGGGAGTATTGTCCTTGAGCCAACGTCTGAACCATCTCGATCACCGCGTGAAATAGCGTCGTACAACCCAGCCATGTAATCATTCCGAATATCGTCTTGATGCTCTCGTACAAAGTCAATGCGTGACTGCTCTATGCTACAGTAAGCTGTTACGACATATTGCTGAAATAGCCTACCACCTCTTGTCAGTAGGGTATGCTGATCCGGCCGGTCATGGAGTTCATATGAGTAGTACATTTTCATTGTCATTTTTTTAGGCGGGGCATCCGATGAATGTGGGGTTAATAACAAACGGTCGACATAGATATATAACTATAGAAACTTTGGCCGTTTGTTTCCTTCTGGGCACATACTTCCTATCCGATGGTAAAGTTGGCCGATAATTTTAAACACGTAAGGACCATTGCCCATGTTTATAGACCTGTCCACTTCCGCACCCAATGATGTCATTGCAAACATTTGATTGTACGCACGTATATTTTCCATAAAGTGACGGTTAGTGAAAAGCTCATATATATAGGCTGGATACACGCCGTGATCATCCAGCCTAACCTTTCCAGCATTGCAACATTTATGATACTCTGGAGGACCTCTGCGCGTGCTAACAACTCTTTCATCATACCAGAAACGTGCATTGCAATGATGGCATAGCTGGTCACATTTGCCCATATATTTGTACGTGTCTGGAGGCCCTGCATTTCAAAGATAAATCAGAATTGTTAACAGGGAGAAAGTATAAAAAGAAATGTTGGTCTAAAAAAACACATCATCCTAATTTTACATACGAAAGTGTGTAAAAGAAACGCATTGACATACCTTGCCTAGATCTTGTAAATCTATTATGCAGATTAGGCTGATGTCGTCTTCTGGTTGCTGATGAATGCATTGTAACTGGACGGAACCAAAAAAAAAAAAAAAAAAAAAAAAAAAAAAAAAAAAAAAAAAAAAAAAAAAAACTGCCTTAAGTAGTGATAAAATACTGAAAAGCAGCAAGTATCTTATTTTCCAAAGTAAAGTAGAAAAACCTTGAGAGCGTCATCGCTGGCCATTTGGCTGTGAATCTACATTTGTATTGTGAGATGGTTGATTCGATGAAGAGGCGGTCGCATTCAAAGCAGAAGGCGGAACTAAATGATGGTCATTATGTATAGGATGGTGAAAAATAGCCGGCGATTGACTTTCGCTTATGATAGTAAAATTTTCTATGCCTGTAATGATGGAAAAGAATTCAGGAATCAATATCTAGGCTAATATAGATAACAGTAAATCAGGGAAAACTTATGGCAAATTACATAGCAAATTTGGAGTTTCGTTAATCTGTACGAATGATGGAAAAACTTGTATGGCTGAGGAAAGTTGCTGTTGACTAGAGGAGTTGCCTTTTAAATTGTCCATTGCACATTGATCTGAAATCCAGAAAGGAGAATAGTTGATAGATCATAAGCAAAATAAAATAAGCTTTGCTCAAAAGACATATAACTAATCGCAAGAAAAGATAATATGCACCTGTTATGTGTTGACTTGCAGGAATGAAGACATTGTTGGTGTCACATGTACTGGTTGTCATATCCGGCACATACCCTTCTTCATTGATAACAGACGTTGCATGTTGAAAAGCCGCAGAAGATAACATGCCAGTTGTGTGACCGAACCCATAGCTTACATTAAAGTTGTCGGATATCACACGGACCGATAAGTTTTCATGGCTGACGGAACCAATGTTACTGCAAATGTTACTTGGACCATGTATAGAAGTGCAGGCTTTCTTACTTACATTATGGACATCATTGACTAACCTCTGTTCCTCTACATCTATGCTATATGGTTGGCTGCCTTCATGGTTGACGGAACCAATGTTACTGCAAATGCTACTTGTAGCATGTGTAGAAGTGCAGGCTCTCTTACTTACATTATGGACATCATTGACTAACCTCTGTTCCTCTACATCTATGCTATAAAATTGGCTGCCTTCAGCGGCAGATTTTAAAGAATCAAAAGAGGAAACCCTAGGTCTAGCTTTTTGTTTAGTCCTCATACCGTGCAAATTAGTCCTAATGGATTGTGTAAACGTATAGACCAAGAAAAGAAGGCAAAGTTTACATGCAAACTACATATCTGAGCATATTTAATGGCTTCATATATATATATATATATATATATATATATATATATATATATATATATATATATATATATATACACATATCATTGTTAGCAGTCAGTGCATGCAAAAAAATAGAAAACATCTTAAAGGAAACCAAAACAACGTACATGGCTCAACAGGGAAAAAAAAGAGCATTGTTTACCTGATACAGATGGTTTTTAAGTATGCAGTGCTTTGACTATGGTGGTCTTTTTCACAGCTCCTGGTTATCCAATGGCGACAATCTACTCTAGCAGGGTTTTTTGATGGAAGTGACAATAGCATAGAAGTTTCTTTCACCCTTTCAACCCCACCACACGTGCTAAGTTTAGCTAAAGGAAAATCCTGACCGTAAAATTCTAGTGGTTAGGTAAACTCAGCATCCCAAAGCAAAGGTAACCGTGTAGATGATTGACACGTTACACATAACATAGCATATGTATATATTATTATTTTTTTGCACAAAGAAAAGGCCATTCTAGGCATTGTATACAAAGGAAAAGGCTATTCCAGGCCAGCCACAAAAGCCCATGCCACAGGCACACATACATGGACTAAATATAGGCCCAAGATTTTTGCGGGAAAGCATGCAAGCAATACGCCGTCGTTTGACCGTGTTTTAATATAAACTTATAATTGCGTTCTATGATCAAAGGAATTTTTATTTTTACAAACCTTACATTTTTTATAAAATGGGACAAACATTTTCAAACCTATACAAAATGTTTTTGTATTTATAAAAAATGTTTTATTCAAAATGAATATTTTGAATTCAAATTTCTACCAAAAAAACGGCTAGATTCTTCAGCTAAAACCTTCCCCACAAAAGGACAAAAATTCTGAAGAATTTTTTTTTTGTTAGGTGGCCCCCTTAATTATACTAAGCGGCCCCCTTAATTATTAAGGGGATCGGCCCCTAATTAAGGGGACCGGCCATGCTCCCAAATAGTTTTTTTTTCCCATATAAATACTGGCTCAAATCTGGCATTTTTCCTCACCTTTTGCACTATAAACTTTCTGTTCTAAATCTTCTATACCATTCTCTTAAACCCTTTGATCATATAATCATAAGCTTTTGTTTCCAAGTGATCCAAGCTTCAACCTTTCAAGTGCAAGAGAAGAATACTTCAATCCTTCAAGACAAGAAGTATTACAACTTGTTGTGACCTCCACATCCAAGTTGTTTGTGCATCATCACTTGTATAGTATTCATCCATTTGTGTATTAGTAGTGAATATTGGTTTGATAGAAGTAAACATAAGGAGTTAGGCTAGTAAGGTGTGTAGGTAGCGAAGTTGTGAATTGATTGTGGTGTGCAAGTAGTATAGGTGTGAAGTAGAAGTAGTGTGATTAGGTAGTGCTTAGGTGTGAAGAAGTTGTCAAGTAGCTGTGAAGAAGTTGTGAAGTAGTTGTGTAGAAATTGTGAAAAAGGTGTGACGAAGTTGTGGTGTGATAATTGGTGTGTAAGGTTTTCTCCGCCATAAGGGAGCTTGTTGACATAGTGACGAAAACTCTCGAGTTAGGTGCTCGGGGAGTGGAGTAGGGCGAGGAAGGTGTCCTTGTAGCCGAACCACTATAAATCTCTTGTATCGCGGTTAGATCTTTCCATATCTTACTTATTATCTTGCTTATATCGTTATTACTTTTGTAGACGTAGACGTATATATATATATATATATATTGTTGCTCATATAGTGCTAGTGTTTATTTCACTTAAAGATCAAACAAAAGTTTCATTCACAAAACAAAGTTTTTACAATCAAACTACAAAGGTAACATACATATTGATACGTGGGAATTGCGACCTTGCAACAGGTTTTACCTCTCAAGGGATCTTGAGAAGCTTACAACCCCCACCAGGCAGTGTACCTGATCGTTGTAGTATAGTATAGTGATAAGTACCGGGGGATTAATCGTTCAACTCAGGAATAGTGTCGATAGGATTAGAAAGCCTACTAAACTAGGTCTAGAGGTGAGGGATGATTCTTTTTGTATTTTTATATTTTATAGAAAGCAAGTAAAATCTCGGGTTTTTGAAGGAGTGGGCGGAATTAGTTGCTAGCCAACTAACCCAATTAATCTAAAGATGCAATCAAAATAAAATAACAAAAATGAAAATGAAACTATTATAATAATATGGTGGAAACAATAATGAGAGAAGTTGTGTTTACTTATATTTCAGTACTCCCCAGATATCTTTTACAGGTTGATTAGCTTGTTACAATTGCATGGATGACGGGTCATATCCTTAATACTAGTCGTAGGGCCGTGTACAATATTCCCTAACTCTATAAGATCCTACTTCACTCCTATGTCAAGCCGTTAGAAGCTCCTAACATGGGATCATTAGAATTCTCTTACGCATTAAATACAACCAAAACTCTTAGTACACCTCCGATCATGTTTCTTAAGACGTTCAAGCAAGTTACCAATGGAAGTCTGCCAGTTTTCTTAAGCCTAACATCGAATACAATCATTCGTAACAATTATAAACAAACAATCAACCCATAATCAACATCTAAGTTTCACTACATCTAAGTAAACACAAGAAAGATCTAGCCTAGCATGTTAAAGCGAAGACAAGCGTAAGATATAATCACACAACACATAGACATATTGAATGATTTGAATAAGTACTTATCTTTAATTGAACATAGAAGAATCAAGGGGTTGAAACCCTTGAAAAGTTGTTAACATTCGTCTAGGGTTTATTCCCTCAAAGTTTTACACTAAGTTCCACACTAATGAATGAAAATTAGAAAAGTATATATAGACTTTACACCTTGACGGCGTCACGTTATAGCTTGGGACGCTGTCAACTCGCCGCCATGATGAAACTCGTATTGCCTAGATCCACTTCTGACGCCGTCATGTAGAAAATCACTCTGGGCTGTCACGTATGTTTGGAACCTGACGGCCTAGGTGACGCCGTCAGGCCAATAAGCTTGACAACTTTCTGGGCCGTCACGTTATAAGTTCCATATCCACCTCTTTTGTCACTCTTGACGCCGTCACGTGTAGAAGCTTGACGTCGTCAGGTACTGTTCCAGCAAGGAATTTTGAGACTTAGCCATTTTCTTCAATTTTATGCTCCAAAAATGTCCAAAATGCTTCCTTTTTCAGATTTCTCTCCAAAAGTACCTATAATGACAAAAGGAACGATTTAGGGCAATAATTGATCAAATAATCTCGAATTCGGGCTTAAATGACCCCTTAAAAGCGGTACACTTTTCGCCTCATCAAATACCCTTACACTTGAGATTTGCTTGTCCTCAAGCAATTGCGCTTTTATTCTAATCAAAATACAAGTTAGGGGTCATTTAACACTAATCTAAAAGTAATTACAACAAATAATCATTCCACTAAAAACCAAAAATAAGCACGAAGGTCATACACTAGCACCTCACAAATAGTGTTTAGATACTCACATCTCTCGGGTGTAATAAAGTATATATCACAATATGGAAATGGAAAACATCTCTCACTACCTGTCATAGCAAATAGATTACCATAGGCTTGGGAAAGGATCAAACCTCCACCACTTGGCGTAAGCACCTAGGATAAACTATCAAAGAGGTCTTTTAAAGGGTTATAACGTTAGGTGTAGGGATATGGAATACACGGTTTTGTTAGATAAAGGCAATATTTACTAGTGGCGAGTTAATCATCTTGGTTAATTACATGTACAATATGGCGTTGCTAAGCCAAGACTAGACTCGACTTAAGCTAATAAATCAAAAATAACAAAAACATAAAACAAACATAGAATGAAACGGGATGGTAGTCCGTATGCTTTTCTCTTTTTCTTTTTTTTCTATTTCTTAATTTTTTCGATTTTTTTTTTTATTTTTTTTTTCATACACTCTTACCCTACCATCTAAAATAATACATCATAGGGAATGTACATTCCCTTTACACTTGAATTTTTACATACTTTACAATAAACTACTCTAATGACTCGAATCAAGATAATCAAAACACGTGGAGTACTTTTTAAGATTAACGCACATATGGGGGTAATAATTTGATGTTCTTCCCTATTACTCCATAACACAATTACTTTACCCATGAGTCCCAATCGTCCCAAAACAATATGTACAGGATATGACTTGACTTAGCAACCATGTAATCAATTAGATAATTAACTAAGGGTTTAAACATGTAACAATAATGCACTAAAGATGAGTGCATACACGGAAGGCTAAGGCGATTTGGTAGCACATTTGGGTGGGTTGCAACAAATTCTTCCTTTAAGTAAAATGCTTAAAGTTAGAAACGAAAAGATAGGCTCGGAGGGGTGTACTAGGGGTATCGTGTACTAAAAATGAGTACAACGCTAAGGTGTGGGAAAATTAATTGACTTTACTAGTCAAGTAATATGACTTAAATGGTCAAGCAATTATGATACGGGTTTAACACAAGGGTGATCCTAATGCCTCTTATCATGTAGTAAATCCTACTACACGAATGTAGTCTCACTAGCGGTCTCGGGATGCATCACTAACGCAAGTTCTAGAATCTAAATGCTACCGGTACACTCATAAGCACTAATAATAAATGCTTTTCCTATCAAATCTAAAGGCGAACCTCACATATTTGGGTGGAAAATTTTTTTGAATGGTACGGTTTTGTGCTAGTCATACGACTCCTATCCATGAGACGCTTGTTAAGGCTAAAGTTTCACTCCGAAATGTTGTAAAAAAATTTAAATTTGGTGCTGAAATTACACTAACAAGTATTTCTCTTAGTTTCATTACACACCTACCATCGAACAAACAAACTCAAGTGCAATAGTATCCTATAAGGTATCATCATTTACCCTCCCCTTACACTTAGGATGAACATTGTCCCCAATGTTCAATTAAAGAATGTAAAAGTAAAATAGGCAAAAGAATGAAAACAAATACTCCCCTAATTCGTTCGGTGTGGATAGTGTGTTAACAAGGTTAGATCTTCCTCCAAGAAAATGAACATTCAAAGCTTCCCTTCCAGAAATATAAATCATCTTCTTGTCATATATAACCTATTAAACCTGAGAAAACAATTAAGGAAACCTCGCGTAAAATCAGCGACAATCTATATATACTAACAAATCCTAGAAAGCAATTTAAGATATAATGCTTGTGGAATGAATGTTTGCAGATTTCCTGGAGTTTATAAAACTACAGAATTAATAAAAACTTTAAGACTCCGTTAGAAAAACAAAACTCACAAAATTTCTAGAATTTTACACGTGACGTCGTCAGGTGTTAAATCCTGACGCCGTCAGAAGTGACTTGCAGAAATCTTTAAGTTAAGTTTCCGGAAAATTTCTAAAAAAACTTATGTCCTACTTCCTGGAAAATCCTGCAAAACATTATTATGACTCGATACAAGCATTTGACTCTAACAATTACTAATATACATGTTAATTTAATATTGTGGCGAATCAAGATCATTTTCGTTCTTATAAACAAATTTGGGGTTTCCCCTTACACTTAGCTTTTGCAAAATACCTTTATATGAAGTTAAGACGAAGTTAAACAACAAAATAAAGCATTTTCACAATTTAATTTGAAACATGATCTACCAACAATAAAAATAAAACACGCATATGGAAGCAAATATCATCAAACAAATGAAAATAAAAACACACAAAACATGGGTTGCCTCCCAAGAAGCGCTTTTCTTTATTAACGAGTCTTGTAGCTAGACTCAAGGTCATGGGTTACCGTGTGTCGCTTATGCTCACATACCCAAGGGTGAGCCATCTAATAGTCACCTCATCTTCCTTATAGTTATCACTTAGCTCTAAACATCTGCGATAATACCTTTTATTCTTTTCAGGAGGATACTTAAGCCCTTTCCTTTTATCATTCTCACTTAGCATTTCAAGAGGTGGATACCTATTACATTTTTCTGTAGAAAAATCCTTGAACCTAGGGTGTGCACGGGGCATTTGGTAAACAAAATCTTCATCCCCATCCGAGAATGTAATTAACCCTTCCATAAGTTTTTCATCAAGGTTGGTTAACCTTTTGAAGGGTTTCCCAAACACAACTCGGGTTAACTTACTATCGATAAATTCTCGTAGATTCTCCATAACCATGAACTCAACCAGATAAACAAAGCTTCCTACAAACACATGCAATGCCATTGCCCTAGCAATAATATTATCTCCTTTGTATTTGATGAGTGCGTAAATACTCATCATTTTTACCTTTTCTGAGCTGCCAAAACATCTAAAAACACTCAATATTGACTCAAAATAGTGAAAATATCCCAGGAATGTGTTTTATATGTTTCAAATACAAAATAATCAAAAACAGATGAAAAACGTACAAAGTTTGCAAAATTGGCAGTTTCAGTCCCTCAACTTTCAAAAGTTGTCAAATCTAGTCCCTAGTTGTTCTAAAAACTTGAAAAAGTCACCAAAGGTCCTTTTAAATCAAAAAGTTACATAATTAGTCCTTTGGTGCAAAGTTTCACAAAATGTCAAGTTTAGTCCCTGAAGTTTGGAAAATTGTCAAAAATGGTCCCTTGGATATTAAAACTTTGAGAAAAACAAATTTTGTCCTTGTACTTCTCACATATGGCAGGATTGGTCCTTGATTGGCAAGTTTGGTGAAATTTCACATTTGGTCCCTGAAGTTTGAAAGTTTGGCAGAAATAGTCCCTAGGTAATTAAAATGGAAAAATCATCTTTGAACCTCATACTATTCATCATTGGCAAAAATAACCTTGTGACAAACTTTGGAAAAGTGCCAAAACTCACCCCTCAAAATTCGGGAAATTACAAAAATGGTCCTTGTGCAATAAAAACCAAACCGGACCCTTATTACTACTAAAACCAAATCCATGTCCAATCCACAACACCACCAGCCCACTTCCCTTGTTTTTATTTCTGGCCCATATGATCCCTGAGCCCAAAACACAAACAAAACCCACCTTTGTAATATACCGAGGGTCAAACATTGACCCTTGGTCAATCGAGTCAAACAACCACCCCTACCCCCTTTCCCTCTCAAGTTGTACCCTGCAACCCTGCAAGCCATCACCTCACCTCCCCATCTTATCCCACCGCCCAAACCACTCACCCCCACCATGTATACCTAACATCCCCTCCACATTTAATGCACCACCCCCCCTTGTCTGATTATCAGAGCCAATTGCAAAAATCATTTTGGCGCCAAAATATAATCAAGAGCCAGGATCACTCTATTTCAAAATTGATGGTTGGGATTTAATCAGGAGGTCAAGTGGAAGCCTGTGGACCATTTTATCTCACAGAAGAGGCACTCAAGGGAAAGAAACCCTAGTTTTAGGAAATTAGTATAAATAAGAAGTTCATGTAAGCCATAAAGGCATCTCTCTCTCTTTTTCTTGTATTCTTAGTTAATTTAAATGTAATATTCAGTGTACTCTTAAATTTTCAAGTTAATGCAAGTGTTGTTCAAGTTTCATGAAATTCGTATTTTAGTTAAAATTTAAATTCCTTGTTATTTGTTTCACAAGCAACATATTTAATCTCAGAATGAACCTTTAATCTTGTTAAAGTTATTTTGAATCAAAAGAAAGCAAAACTCAGAAAAAGAAAAAAAAAAGAAAATACAAAGAAAAATTAAAAAAAAAATATTAACAGTAGCAGAAGAAGGATAAGCAGCAGCAAGAAAGGAAGTGGAAGATGGTTTAGATTCTCATGGGAGACAATAAGCAGAAGAAGGATAAGCAGCAGCAAGAAAGGACATGGATGTCAAGTAAGCTTTTGAGTATCATTTTGCTATAATCTGTGTTTCTTTAGTAGTTGTTGTTAGTAGCTGATTAAACTTGTTTAAATAGACTCACTACAGCTTAGTATAACTTAGCTTATAAGATTAGTGGACTGTTTTAATCATTTCCTTTATAAATCTAGTGAATCAGTTGCAAATAGGGGTGTTTGGTTTAGTGGATTGCTGTGGCATTTAGGGGCCATTTTGTCTTGACTTCTGTTCCCTTAGCTTGCATTAGGTACAATTAAGGTTGAGGAGTCATAAAATTGGTGCTTGTAACATAAAAAGTCAAAAATCCAAAGAAATCACTCCCACAGGTAACTGTGTGGGGATTTTAGATCCACAAACCCAAGAATCATAGTATAAAGTGTAGGTAAATACTTATTTGATCTCACTTAGGCTTATAACATATTTATCAGCTTGAAGGATTGGATCAAAATTCCATTTAGTCAACTTAGGTGTAAAAATTTGAAAGTCAAAAGTGAAGTCTCTCAGTTTTTCACAAAACTTGCAAGTTTTAATTTGATTTTTGAGAGTTGTTTGAGAACTTGTAATTTCTAGGTTTAGTAGCCCCCAGCTCTTCTTTAAGGTCTCACCTTTGTTTAATTTTTGTGAATTTTATTGTGGACCCCACACCTATCCAAACACACTTGCAGGGGGACTGACCTCCCCTGCATCAGCAAAACACCACAACACCACCACCTTTAGTGGTTGTTGTAGGCCACCTCAGTGGGTCCTAGTGATCCACCTTGGGTTTTACCAACCCCCCTCCTACTAGGCTACAAGCTTTGACCCTTAGTTTGACCTTAGGCTTGGTGGACCCCACCTGGAATTACCTTTAAAGTTTGTCCCAGTTCTGTGTTTAGTTTAAGTATCAAAGTGCTTATTTTGGTTCTATTAGCTTAACAGTGCTTATAGCTTGTTGTTTCTAGCTTATTTCAGTCCCTTGTGCTTAATTGAACCAAGTTTCATCATTGTGGACCCCACATATAATCATTTGAGCTCAATTTCCTACTTGGTCAATGATTGTCAAACAGTTTTAGTTAAGGGGGTGCACACAGCTTATTTTTAAGCTATATAAAAAGTTGTTTCACAAAAGTTTCCTATTTTCATCTTATTATTAGCTGTCAAAAAGAAAAACACCAAAAAAGCAAACATAAAATTAGTGATAGCTTCTATTTAATAGATTCTATCTTTTTCAATTTTCATTTCAGCTTATTAATAAGCACTTTTCCATTTTTATAATTTTCTTAATTTTCTTGTACCTTTAAGTATTTAAAATAATTTTCTTAGATTTTTCCTAATCAGATTACTATTTATTAGATTTGAAAATAGTTTAATTAATTAAATAGGTAATATTAGTAATTAATTAGTTTTCTTAAATTTTTATTAACAACAGTAGGTTTTTATATTTTTCCTAGGTTTATTAAATTAGTTAAGACTTTTAGAAAATATAATTTAATTTCTACTGTTCATTTTCCATTTTTCTTATTTAAATTAGATTTAAATTAATTAAAAGGTAAATAATTAGTGAAATAGTCTAAAAATAATTTTTAGCAACTTTTTATAATTTTGTAGGATTCCTGTGATGGTTAATTAATTTTATAAATTTTTCCATAATTTTCTAAGTTAATTTAGTATTATTAGTAATTTAAAATAGTTTAATTAGTTTAATTAATATAATTAGTTTTTAATTGATAAAAAACTCATAAAAAGACAAAAATATTTATTTTTATTTTTTATACTTTTTCAAGTTCAATTTAAGGTTTAGAAATTATTTTTGCAAATTTTTAGTTAAATTTGTAATCCTCATCATTTTTAGTTAATATAAATTAGATTTAAATTAGATTTTAAATAGTTTTATTAATTAAATAATATTTAAATATTAAAATAATCATTTTTATCATTTCATTTTCATTTTAAGTTTTCTTTAATTTTAAGTTTTCAAAAGTTTAACTTGCACCCCCTGTAGTTTGTAATTTGTCAAAACCCACCTTTCTGTCTGTTACCTGATTCCAAATTGTGAATTTGTGCATACATCTGTATATCTGTTATTTGTGAATATTATATCATTGTGCAAATACCAAAATATCAGTAGCAAAATCAATTCCCAATCATCTTGGCTACTGTCCTCAGTGCCACTCATTCCCAAAAACGTTTTCCAAAAACACCATTGCAATCTCGCTGGGACATAACGACCCGGGGACACACTATACTATCACCGGAGAATTGGAACGGAGCTGTCTTTGCCTTGTTGACCATGGTCAATAATATCTGACCGTTTCGGGACCAATCAAAATTTGGCGCCGCTGCCGGGGAGGTTGTTGCGTGTTTTAAAAATCGTTTTAAGTTTAGTGGTTTTCAAAACCCTCCCTGTACAAATTTCACACAATTTGTAAAAAGTTTTTGTAAAAATATAATCATATCAAAAAAATTCATTAACACTTTTCCTGAAGTGTTAACAACACCAAAAAAACTCAAAAACAACAAAACAAACTGTGAAGTTAAATTACTTCGTTTTCTTTAAGATTACAACCTGAAACAGTTGGTATAAGCTAAGTTCTGACATTAAATTGCGAACTGAAGATGAAAACTATTTACTTCCTCCCGCCAGCCTGCGAGTAATCTTAAAAGAACGATTTCGGTTAACGAATCAGTTCCAAAAATATAATTCCCAAAGTTTTCTTCACACACACCCATAAAGCCCAAAAACAATTTTTCTAATTAATAAATACATAAAATCTTACCACCGCAAACCAAGGCTGAACACCTACCAACTGGGGGTGTGAACATAATAAGTTCCCAAACTTAAGATAAAAACTTGCCTTTGTATCCCTGTGAGTGGTGTACCTTTTTTAAAGAAGCCATTCACTTGTGATTATTGGTTTAAGTTCACTGTGGTTTTGCCTCGATCTTGTTTTGAAAAATTGTTTTTAGTGCATGCGCACTCGGTCACAAACAAAGCGTAAAAATCAGAAAAACGTACCCGAGTTACGTACTGTTATTGAAGAACCAAAAACCGAAATGGCCGATGGGCCACCACCACCACTACCACCCCTTGACCCTCCCAGGGATGAGCCCGATCTCCGAACGATGGAGGAGTTGTGCCAGCCTACCATGCAAGGGAGGGGCGAGCCTATTGCACCACTCACTATTGAGGCTACGGACTTTGGTCTCAAGCACCACATGATCCAACAAATACAAAATTCGTGTCAATTTCACGGATTACCGGGTGACGATGCTAACAAGCATCATGATAAATACCTCACAGTCACCCAAAGCATGAAACAGCATGGTGTCACCGATGATGCCCTCCGGCTGTATCTCTTCCCCTATTCTCTCACTCATCATGCCACTGCATGGTTTGACCGACTCCCAAAGAATTCTATTCGTACCTTTGATGAGATGGTAACCAAGTTTCTAGCAAAATATTTTCCACCTTCCATGGTTACCAAGTTACGAAATGATATCAGCAACTTCCGGCAACGTCCCGATGAGTCTCTTTTTGAGGCTTGGGAACGTTATAAGCTAGCTATTGATCGGTGCCCTAACCACAATATGTTACAAGTTACCATCATAGATACCTTTTTTAGGATATTCTCAATGCTGCTGCTAGTGGGACCTTCATGAAAAGGCGTCCCGAAGAATGCTATGACTTGATTGAGAACATGACTGCCCACCATAACTTTTGGGATTCCTCTGCGGAGAGGGATGAGTCATGCAAATCAATCATTCCTTCATCATCATCTCCTGAAATAATTGCTCTTACCAAAAAGATGGATGATATTTCTACGGCTGTGTTGAGAATGAACCAAACGATGCAAAATCAGGTTCAAAATCAACAAGTAAAAGCCGTGGCCCGAAGTTGGGAAACTTGTGGGGGCCACATCTTTATTCCGAGTGTCCAGCTACTGTTGGTTTTCATCAAGAGAACGTTTATGCTGCTCACGGTTCCTACAACATGGGGGTAATTCTTACAAACCGCAAGGGGACCGTAATCTCTTAAGCGATCGTTCCAACAATTTTCTCGGACCTCCCGGTTTTAACCAAAATCAAAACCGTAACTCGAATCAGAATCGAGGAGATTTTAACCAAGGTCAAAACTCAAATTTCCAAAACCCGAACCAAAATCAAGGTCATTTTAATCAAAACAATTTTCAAAATGGCAATCAAAACCAAGGTTTTCAAGGAAATTTTCAAAGAAACCAAAATCAAGGAAATTACAATCAGGGTAATTTCAATCAGAGAAACAATTTTCAGGGTAACAACAATCAAAATCAAGGGAATTTTCAAAACAATCGTGTTCAAAATTTTCCTACTCAAAATCAAAACGTTGTTCCACCCTCGTCTTCCTCTGATGAAGTGCTAAAACAATTCATGAAAGCACAAGAGGAAACGAATCGGTAATTGATCAGCAAGATCTCTGAGCTTCAGAAGTCTTTAAATGATCGACCCTCGGGCCCGGGTACACTACCGAGCAACACGATCGCTAACCCGAGGGGCGATGTCAAAGCGATCACTACCCGAAGTGGGGTATCATACAATGGACCCACGATTCCCTCTACCTCTTCTTCTCCTCCTACTAAGGTAGCGGAACGTGAACCTGAGGTTACCACGGACACGGTACTTCCTACTAATAACGGAGGTACCAACAACGTCCACCCTCAAGTTGTCCCGGTCCCGACTCGTAAGTCGAAAGTTGTATTTGATCCTCCTGTAAGTTCTGATGAAATTCCAAAGAACGATCCTAAGCCTTCAATTCCATATCCTTCACGATTGAATGATCAAAAGAACCGCGAAAGAGCTAATCATCAGATGGAAAAATTTTATCAAATTTTCCAAGAGTTACACTTCGATATTAGATTCGTGGATGCTCTTCTTCTCATGCCTAAGTTTGCTTCGACAATCAAAAATCTGATAAGCAACAAAGAAAAACTCTGTGAGATGGCAAAAACTCCACTTAACGAGCATTGCTCAGCAGTGCTCTTGAAAAAGCTTCCCGAAAAGCTTGGAGATCCCGGGAAATTTCTCATTCCTTGTATTTTCCCAGGGATGGTTGAATGCTTTGCCTTGGCCGATCTTGGTGCAAGCATTAACCTGATGCCTTACTCAGTCTGGGAAAGACTCTCTCTTCCTACTCTCACTCTTACCTGCATGACTCTCGAGCTTACAGACCGTACTATATCTCGTCCTCTCGGCATTGCCGAAGATATCTTCGTGAAAGTAGGAAAGTTCCATTTTTTGGCAGATTTCGTGATTGTTGATTTCGATGCTAACCCAAGAGTTCCTCTCATTCTCGACAGGGGATTCTTAAGAACAGGTCGTGCTCTAATCGATGTATTCGAAGAAGAAATCACTCTACGTGTTGGTGGCGAAGCCATCACATTCAATCTTGATCAGACTTCAAGATACTCCTCCAACTATGATGCTGAAACGGTTAACCGAATTGACATCATCGATGTTGCGTCTGAGGAGTATTCTCAAGAAGTCCTTGGTTTCTCATCCAGTGGCAGTACCAATCTTTCTACTGATCCTATCATTTCCGACTCTTCCCCTTCTCTCACTCCGTTTGAGGGAAGTGACTTCCTTCTGGAAGAGGTCAAGGCTTTTCTTTCTCAGGATAGTTCAATCCCTCATGGGGTTGATGAAAACTATCTTGAACCGGAGGGGGACATTCTTCTTCTTGAAATATTGTTAAATGACGATCATTCACCCTCTCCGTCTCCAAAAATACTTCATAAAGAGGAAGTCAAAAATATTGAAATAACTGAAGACTTTCTCGAGGTTGAGCTCAAGGACTTGCCTCCTCATCTAAAATATTCATTTCTGGAGGGTGATAATAAATTACCCGTCATTATTGCTAAAGACTTGAAAGATGAGGAAAAGGCAGCACTCCTAAAGGTTCTTAAGGCAAACAAGCAAGCAATTGCTTGGAAACTCTCCGACATTAAGGGCATAAGCCCTGACTTTTGTACACATAAAATCTTAATGGAGGATGACTTTAAGCCAGTAGTGCAACAACAGAGAAGGGTAAATCCCAAAATCCACGAAGTTATCAAACAAGAGGTTCTAAAACTTCTTGATGCCGGATTGATTTATCCTATATCTGACAGTCCTTGGGTTAGCCCAATTCATTGTGTTCCTAAAAAGGGTGGCATAACCGTTGTCACCAATGAGGAAAACGAGTTGATTCCAACTCGTTTGGTCACGGGTTGGCGAGTATGTATTGACTATCGGAAGTTGAATGAAGCCACCCGTAAAGACCATTTCCCTCTTCCTTTTATGGACCAGATGCTCGAAAGACTAGCGGGGAATGAATACTACTGCTTCCTCGATGGTTTCTCGGGTTACTTCCAAATCCCCATTGATCCACGGGATCAAGAGAAAACTACCTTCACATGCCCCTACGGAACTTTTGCTTACAGACGTATGCCTTTCGGCTTATGTAATGCACCAGGCAAGTTCCAGAGGTACATGATGTCTATGTTTTCCAACATGATCGGGAAAACCATGGAGGTATTTATGGATGACTTTTTAGTCATCGGGGATTCATTCCAGTCTTGTCTCTCCCACTTAGAACAGATGCTTAAACGTTGCAAAGAAACAAATTTAAGTCTCAACTGGGAGAAGAGCCATTTTATGGTTAAAGAGGGCATTGTCCTCGGCCATAAAATTTCAAAAAATGGGATTGAGGTTAACAAAGCCAAAATCGATGTCATCGCTAAACTACCTCATCCCACCACCGTTAAAGGTGTTAGGAGCTTTTTGGGTCATGTCGGCTTCTACCGTAGGTTTATCCAAGATTTTTCTAAGATTGCCCGGCCTATGACCCATCTCCTCGAGAAGGATGCTCCTTTCATCTTCTCTCCTGAGTGCATCGAAGCTTTTGAAACATTAAAGAAAAAGCTTACCGAGGCACCGATTCTTGTTGCCCCCGATTGGGACCTCCTTTTTGAGCTTATGTGCGATGCTAGTGATTTTGCCATAGGTGTGGTCTTGGGGCAACGTAAAGCAAGATACTTTCAGCCTATACACTACACAAGCAAAACTATGACCGAGGCTCAGAGTCATTACACCACCACTGAAAAAGAACTCCTAGCTGTGGTGTATGCCTTTGAAAAATTCCGGTCATACTTAATCTTGACTAAATGCGTAGTGTATACGGATCACTCGGCTTTGAAGTACCTATTTGCAAAGCAAGATGCAAAGCCGAGGCTACTCCGTTGGGTTCTCCTCCTCCAAGAATTTGATATCATTATCCGTGATAAAAAAGGAGCCGAGAACCTTGCTGCTGATCATCTCTCACGATTAGAAAACCCTCATCAGGATGTGTCCGAGAAACAGGAAATAAACGAAACATTTCCTCTCGAGATACTCAATGCGGTTGCTTTTCGTGGTGACTCTACTACCCCATGGTTTGCCGACTTTGCAAATTACCATGCGGGTAACTTCATCGTGAAGGGGATGACGTCCCAACAGAAGAACAAATTCTTCAAAGACATTAAACATTACTTCTGGGACGACCCCTATCTCTTCAAAATCTGTGCCAATCAAGTCATCAGGAGATGTGTATACGGACAGGAAGCCGCAGATATTCTCAAGGCTTGCCATGCTGGACCCACCGGGGGCCACCATAGTCCTAACTACACCGCCAAAAAGGTGTTTGATTCCGGTTTCTATTGGCCCACGATCTATAAGGATGCCCACAAGTTAGTCAAAGCTTGTGATGCTTGTCAGCGTCACGGGAATATTTCACAAAAGAACGAAATGCCACAAAATGCCATTCAAGTTTGTGAAATCTTTGACGTCTGGGGCATTGATTTTATGGGGCCATTCCCATCTTCTCGTGGAAACAAGTACATTCTCGTGGCTGTTGACTATTTGTCAAAATGGGTTGAGGCAAAGGCCTTACCCACTAACGATGCCCGAGTTGTTGTGAAATTCTTGAAATCCCTCTTTGCTCGTTTTGGAACCCCCCGTGCCATCATCAGTGATCGCGGTACTCACTTTTGCAATGATCAATTCGCAAAAGTCATGTTTAAGTACGGTGTTACTCACCGTCTTTCTACCGCGTATCACCCACAAACAAGTGGGCAGGTGGAGGTTTCCAACCATGGTATTAAAAGGATTCTTAAGAGGACCGTAGGTGAAAACCGTGCTTCCTGGTCGGACAAACTAGATGATGCACTCTGGGCCTTCTGTACAGCTTATAAAACACCCATCGGGTGTACTCCCTACAAGCTTGTATACGAAAAGGCGTGTCATTTACCGATCGAGCTCGAGCACAAAGCCTACTGGGCCTTGAAACATGCAAACTATGATCTTCATAAAGCGGGTGATCACCGTAAGGTTCAACTCAATGAATTAAACGAACTTCGTGATCAAGCCTACGAGAACTCTTTGATCTACAAAGAAAAGACAAAGAAGATTCACGACTCCAAAATTAAGAACCGCGTTTTCAACGTCGGTGACAGAGTCCATCTTTTCAATTCAAGGTTAAAGATCTTCTCGGGGAAATTAAAAACCCGATGGACTGGACCATTCACTGTCGCTAAAGTATATCCATACGGGACTGTTGAGTTATCTCAACCCGAAGGTCCCAACTTCAAAGTGAATGGACATTGTTTGAAACATTATTTTGGAGAGGACATACCATCAATGGTTGTCCCGGATCTCCAAACTTTCCCCATGGACCAATGAATTCGGGGATCGAGTCAAGCTAGTGACTCGGTAAACAAAAATTAGCAAAATATATGGGTTTTCACCCGTATTTCTGACTTCTTTCTACTTTCTACCACTCTAGTGTGGGGGAGTGGCCGTCCCCCAGCTTTTGAAAAGTAAATATGTATATAAGTTTCAGTTCAAAAAAAAATGATGAACAAAAATGTTTATATGTACAGATAAATAAAGTGAAAAATAAAATCGATATTTCCACAGTTAGCTTTGAATATTAGCTTTTTCCGTTCAGAAATTCGGCATAATAGCCGGGACTTTGAATATTGAGGACAATATTCAATTCTAGTGTGGGGGGGGGGGGGGGGGGGGGAAATTCTTGCGAATTTTATTACAAAATACTTTCTAAGTACCCCCATTTTAGGCCTAAATTTTTTAAAAATTTTTCACTTTATTTCAAAAATTTTGTTGTAATCAGTCCGCCAAGTCTAAATGACAAATGGATTGGCTAGTCCAGGAGCAAACGGCTCTTGGTAAAGACATCTCAAACCCGTTGATGGCTTGTAATTTGCCAAAAATTGTATGGTAAATCAACTCGCCATATCCCATAAAGCGAATGAGTTGGCTAGCCCACAAGATTATGGCTTGTGGTAAAGGCCGTGGAAAATCCATAATTGGTAATCAGCTCACCAAGATGTTGACTTAGTCCATCAAGAGTTGGCTAGTCCAGAATCAAACGGCTTTTGGTAAAGACTAATCAAATCCGTTGACAGCTGGTGATTTGCTCAAAATCACATAGTTTTTCTCAAAAGATTGCTAGGGACTAGCAATGTTTTAGTGTGGGGGATTGATGAGTGTGTAAATACTCATCATTTTTACCTTTTCTGAGCTGCCAAAACATCTAAAAACACTCAATATTGACTCAAACTAGTGAAAATATCCCAGGAATGTGTTTTATATGTTTCAAATGCAAAATAATCAAAAACAGATGAAAAACGTACAAAGTTTGCAAAATTGGCTGTTTCAGTCCCTCAACTTTCAAAAGTTGTCAAATCTAGTCCCTAGTTGTTCTAAAAACTTGAAAAAGTCACCAAAGATACTTTTAAATCAAAAAGTTACATAATTAGTCCTTTGGTGCAAAGTTTCACAAAATGTCAAGTTTAGTCCCTGAAGTTTGGAAAATTGTCAAAAATGGTCCCTGGGATATTAAAACTTTGAGAAAAACAAATTTTGTCCTTGTACTTCTCACATATGGCAGGATTGGTCCTTGATTGGCAAGTTTGGTGAAATTTCATATTTGGTCCCTGAAGATTGAAAGTTTGGCAGAAATAGTCCTTGGGTAATTAAAATGGAAAAATCATCTTTGAACCTCATACTATTCATCATTGGCAGAAAATAACCTTGTGACAAACTTTGGAAAAGTGCCAAAACTCACCCCTCAAAATTCGGGAAATTACAAAAATGGTCCTTGTGCAATAAAAACCAAACCGGACCCTTATTACTATTAAAACCAAATCCATGTCCAATCCACAACACCAACAGCCCACTTCCCTTGTTTTTATTTCTGGCCCATATGATCCCTGGGCCCAAAACATAAACAAAACCCACCCTTTGTAATATACCGGGGGTCAAACATTGACCCTTAGTCAATCGAGTCAAACAACCACCCATAACCCCTTTCCCCTCTCAAGTTGCACCCTGCAACCCTGCAAGCCATCACCTCACCTCCCCATCTTATCCCACCGCCCAAACCACTCACCCCCACCATGTATACCTAACATCCTCTCCACATTTAATGCACCACCCCCCCCCCCTTGTCTGATTATCAGAGCCAATTGCAAAAATCATTTTGGCGCCAAAATATAATCAAGAGCCAGGATCACTCTACTTCATAGTTGATGGTTGGGATTTAATCAGGAGGTCAAGTGGAAGCCTGTGGACCATTTTATCTCACAGAAGAGGCACTCAAGAGGAAGAAACCCTAGTTTTAGGAAATTAGTATAAATAAGAAGTTCATGTAAGCCATAAAGGCATCTCTCTCTCTTTTTCTTGTATTCTTTGTTAATTTAAATGTAATATTCAGTGTACTCTTAAATTTTCAAATTAATGCAAGTGTTGTTCAAGTTTCATGAAATTCGCATTTTAGTTAAAATTTAAATTCCTTGTTATTTGTTTCACAAGCAACATATTTAATCTCAGAATGAACCTTTAATCTTGTTAAAGTTATTTTGAATCAAAAGAAAGCAAAACTCAGAAAAAGAAAAAAAAAAGAAAATACAAAGAAAAATTAAAAAAAAATATTAACAGTAGCAGAAGAAGGATAAGCAGCAGCAAGAAAGGAAGTGGAAGATGGTTTAGAGTCTCATGGGAGACAATAGGTGGTTCTCTTGGTTCTCTGATCTCAGTTAACTAGTGGACATGGATGTCAAGTAAGCTTTTGAGTATCATTTTGCTATAATCTGTGTTTCTTTAGTAGTTGTTGTTAGTAGCTGATTAAACTTGTTTAAATAGACTCACTACAGCTTAGTATAACTTAGCTTATAAGATTAGTGGACTGTTTTAATCATTTTCTTTATAAATCTAGTGAATCAGTTGCAAATAGGGGTGTTTGGTTTAGTGGATTGTTGTGGCATTTAGGGGCCATTTTGTCTTGACTTCTGTTCCCTTAGCTTACATTAGGTACAATTAAGGTTGAGGAGTCATAAAATTGGTGCTTGTAACACAAAAGTCAAAAATCCAAAGAAATCACTCCCACAGGTAACTGTGTGGGGATTTTAGATCCACAAACCCAAGAATCATAGTATAAAGTGTAGGTAAATACTTATTTGATCTCACTTAGGCTTATAACATATTTCTTAGCTTGAAGGATTGGATCAAAATTCCATTTAGTCAACTTAGGTGTAAAAATTTGAAAGTCAAAAGTGAAGTCTCTCAGTTTTTCACAAAACTTGCAAGATTTAATTTGATTTTTGAGAGTTGTTTGAGAACTTGAAATTTCTAGGTTTAGTAGCCCCCCAGCTCTTCTTTAGGGTCTCACCTTTGTTTAATTTTTGTGAATTTTATTGTGGACCCCACACCTAGCCAAACACACTTGCAGGGGGACTGACCTCCCCTGCATCAGCAAAACACCACAACACCACCACCTTTGGTGGTTGTTATAGGCCACCTCAGTGGGTGCTAGTGATCCACCTTGGGTTTTCCCAACCCCCCTCCTACCAGGCTACAAGCTTTGACCCTTAGTTTGACCTTAGGCTTGGTGGACCCCACCTGGAATTACCTTTAAAGTTTGTCCCAGTTCTGTGTTTAGTTTAAGTATCAAAGTGCTTATTTTGGTTCTATTAGCTTAACAGTGCTTATAGCTTGTTGTTTCTAGCTTATTTAAGTCCCTTGTGCTTAATTGAACCAAGTTTCATCATTGTGGACCCCACATATAATCATTTGAGCTCAATTTCCTACTTGGTCAAAGATAGTCAAACTGTTTTGGTTAAGGGGGTGCACACAGCTTATTTTTAAGCTATATAAAAAGTTGTTTCACAAAAGTTTCCTATTTTCATCTTATTATTAGCTGTCAAAAAGAAAAACACCAAAAAAAGCAAACATAAAATTAGTGATAGCTTCTATTTAATAGATTCTATCTTTTTCATTTTTTATTTCAGCTTATTAATAAGCACTTTTCCATTTTTATAATTTTATTAATTTTATTGTACCTTTAAGTATTTAAAATAATTTTCTTAGATTTTTCCTAATCAGTTTACTATTTATTAGATTTAAAAATAGTTTAATTAATTAAATAGGTAATATTAGTAATTAATTAGTTTTCTTAAATTTTTATTAACAAAAGTAGGTTTTTATATTTTTCCTAGGTTTATTAAATTAGTTAAGACTTTTAGAAAATATATTTTTTATTTCTACTATTCATTTTCCATTTTTCTGATTTAAATTAGATTTAAATTAATTAAAAGGTAAATAATTAGTGAAATAGTCTAAATATAATTTTTAGCAACTTTTTATAATTTTTTAGGATTCCTGTGATGGTTAATTAGTTTTATAAATTTTTCCATAATTTTCTAAGTTAATTTAGTATTATTAGTAATTTAAAATAGTTTAATTAGTTTAATTAATATAATTAGTTTTTAATTGATAAAAAACTCATAAAAAGACTAAAATATTTATTTTTATTTTTTATACTTTCTTCAAGTTGAATTTAAGGTTTAGAAATTATTTTTGCAAATTTTTAGTTAAATTTGTAATCCTCATCATTTTTAGTTAATATAAATTAGATTTAAATTAGATTTTAAATAGTTTTATTAATTAAATAATATTTAAATATTAAAATAATCATTTTTATCATTTCATTTTCATTTTAAGTTTTCTTTAATTTTAAGTTTTCAAAAGGTTCACTTGCACCCCCTGTAGTTTGTAATTTGTCAAAACCCACTTTTCTGTCTGTTACCTGATTCCAAATTGTGAATTTGTGCATACATCTGTATATCTGTTATTTGTGAATATTATATCATTGTGCAAATACCAAAATATCAGTAGCAAAATCAATTCCCAATCATCTTGGCTACTGTCCTCAGTGCCACTCATTCCCAAAAACGTTTTCCAAAAACACCATTGCAATCTCGCTGGGACATAACGACCCGGGGACACACTATACTATCACCGGAGAATTGGAACGGAGCTGTCTTTGACTTGTTGACCTTGGTCAATAATATCTGACCATTTCAGGACCAATCAGTATTCTAACTCATCTACCATAATTTTATTGTATTCACTACGCGAGATTATGTTCATTGGTAGAGATAAGTTAAGGTAGGCATCAAAGCTCCTAAATCCAATTTTACAAGGAAATTGCATATTAAATGATCTATCATTCTCAATCCTTGTTCTAGGGTCGACATACCTAAGAGGGTCCACTTCATCTTCCATCCTATCCTCATTAATTACGTCACCATCAACAAGGTCCTCATCGGAGTCCGAATAGTAAAAAGGACTAGCCCTATGGTCATTATCATAGTCAGACTCCTCCATATCAGAATTATTGTCAAAGTGATGGTTAGGCGAGAGGTTAGGTGGGTTCTCATTTTCCACTAAAGGGATTGGGGCGGGCATTTGGAAAATCCTACGACGAAAAACACAAATAACATGAATCAAACGATCAATGCTATTGTTATCCATCGAGATAGTTTACGAACAAAGGAAACAAAGAAATAAGATAGACTAAAGAAAACCTAAAAATAAAAATAAAAATCTTACTAGAAAGGAATCTAGCAAGTAGACCTAATAAAAAGAAATCCTAACCTATACAATAACTATTCCCCGGGCTGCGGCGCCAAAAACTTGATAAGTGGGAATTGCGCCCTCGCAACAGGTTTTACCTCTCAAGGGATCCTGAGAAGCTTACAACCCCCACCGGGCAGTGTACCTGATCGTTGTAGTATAGTATAGTGACAAGTACCGGGGGATTGATCGTTCAACTCAGGAATAGTGTCGCTAGGATTAGAAAGCCTACTAAACTAGGTCTAGAGGTGAGGGATGATTCTTTTTGTATTTTTATATTTTATAGAAAGCAAGTAAAATCTCGGGTTTTGAAGGAGTGGGCGGAATTAGTTGCTAACCAACTAACCCAATTAATCTAAAGATGCAATCAAAATAAAATAACAAAAATGAAAATGAAACTATTATACTAATATGGTGGAAACAATAATGAGAGAAGTTGTGTTTACTTAGATTTCATTACTCCCTAGATATCTTTTACAGGTTGATTAGCTTGTTACAATTGCATGGATGATGGGTCATATTCCTTAATACTAGTCGTAGGGCCGTGTACAATATTCCCTAACTCTATAAGATCCTACTTCACTCCAATGTCAAGCCGTTAGAAGCTCCTAACATGGGATCATTAGAATTCTCTTACGCATTAAATACAACCAAAAATCACAGTACACCTCCGATCATGTTTCTTAAGACGTTCAAGCAAGTTACCAATGGAAGTCTGCCAGTTTTCTTAAGCCTAACATCGAATACAATCATCCGTAACAATTATAAACAATCAATCAACCCATAATCAACATCTAGGTTTCACTACATTTAAGCAAACACAAGAAAGATCTAGCCTAGCATGTTAAAGAAAAGACAAGCGTAAGATATAATCACACAACACATAGACATATTGAATGATTTGAATAAGTACTTATCTTCAATTGAACATGGAAGAATCAAGGGGTTGAAACCCTTGAAAAGCTGTTAAAATTCATCTAGGGTTTATTCCCTTAAAGTTGCACACTAAGGCTATGTTTAGGGAGGGGCTTTTATGGGGCTTATGGGGCTTGGGCTTTTAAAATAAGCCGGCTAATTAAATAAGTCTCGTTTGTCATGGGGCTTATGGAAGGGGTTATAAAATAAACCGGCTAAAAACTTTAGCCCGATAAAAGAGGCTAAAAACTTAAGCCCGAGGCTTTTGAAGCATAAATTACTTATTTACCCACAAAAATATCTAACATATACAAAAACTCATTTAATTATGTCCTTTTTAGTAATTTTACAATAATAAGCCCCAGCCCCAGCCCATTTGCCAAACAAGTTTATAAAAATACAAATTTTAATTTCGGCTTATAATATAAGCCCTAGCCCCAGCCCCAGCTCTAGCCCCAACCCCAGCCCCAGCTCAAGCCCATTTTGCCAAACATACCCTAAGTTCAACACTAATTAATGAAAATTAGAAAACTATATATAGACTTTACACCTTGACGGCGTCACGTTATAGCTTGTGACGCCGTCAACTCGCCGCCATGATGAAATTCGTATTGCCTAGATCCACTTCTGACGCCGTCATGTAGAAAATCACTCTAGGCCATCACGTGTGTTTGGACCCTGACGGCCTAGGTGATGCCGTCAGGCCAATAAGCTTGAAAACTTTCTGGGCCGTCACGTTATAAGTTCCATATCCACCTCTTTTGTCACTCTTGACGCCGTCACGTGTAGAAGCTTGACGTCGTCAGGTACTATTCCAGCAAGGAATTTTGAGACTTAGCCATTTTCTTCACTTTTATGCTCCAAAAACGTCCAAAATGCTTCCTTTTCCAGATTTCTCTCCAAAAGTACCTAAAATGACAAAAGGAATGATTTAGGGCAATAATTGATCAAATAATCTCGAATTTGGGCTTAAATGACCCCTTAAAAGCGGTACACTTTTCGCCTCATCACATATAATTGATCATTTCGATCAAGTATAGTTTTCATACAAAATATAATTAAGGATTACAAAATAAACATTTACTTGCTTATTTCTCGTATATATCTATAATTGTTTATATTATGCATGTGTTAATTTCACATACTTAGCTTACATTATTATTATTGTTCATACTTAGATATAGTTGTTCATATTGTTCAAGATTTGAGTTCACATAAGATCGAATCAAAGTTTTAAAAGTAAACAAGGTTTTAAAACTAAACTAAGTTTTCATAATAAAAAAAGACGTAAAACTATTCAACCCCCCCCCCCTTCTAGTTTTCCACGGTGTAAAAGATAGAAAGTTATATGCCTAAATGTTATAAGTTTATAAGTTTATGGTAGAAAGTGTAAAAATATAAACTTGAAGGGTGTAAACAGACTATTTTCATAATAAAATATGAAAACCTATTTTGAGTTAGAAACATAACACAATACTAGGGAGCTTCATGTGATGAGTATCATGTGGATATTTCATTTTGACGAGTTTGTCGGGTTTACGAATTAAAGTGCCCTGGCTCCTCAAACAATTATTGCTTATACTTCTGGATTATGATGGCCCGAACGTTGTTATGCTAAAACCAAACCTTAATAACAACATAACTCAATAATATGGAGGTTCATGTGAGGAGTATTAACTTCTGAATTATGATGGCCCGAACGGTATTATGTTGATAACATAATACAATAGTAGGGACTTCATGTGAGGAGTCATATACTTCTGAATTATGATGGCTCGAACGGTGTTATGTTATATCTATAAACCTTAAGAGTAATTACTTAAAAACCTAGACTAAGACTTGACATACACACACCCACCTACACTACCCCAAGATATGTGAGTGAGCTGTCTAAACCCTACCTTACTTACCTTAGACCCAGGTGAGTTTTCATAGCCTCACTTTTAAATGCTTTACAACCCTGTGAGGGGGATACATGCTTTAAATCGAATACAAGTCTTTTTCTTTGGTTGTTACACGAGTAAACTATCTGCCACCCCTACACAACAAAATTCATGAATCTAATCGCTTGTGATATTTTACACAAGTGAACGCGAATATAATTGATAGATCTATTGGAGTTTGACAACTCCCGTTGGTAATACCTCTCACTGGAGGTTACCAATAAGTATTATATTTGAACCCTCTGAAGGATTAACTTTGGCAAGTTATCCTTCTCGTCCCCTCATGGTTTAGTCTGCAGATCCCATGACCCGGACTGTTAACGTGTGGTTCATGAGCTTAGTGCAATATACCTGCTATCAGTAAACTTTTCCACATATAGGGTTTAAGCTGAACCCTGTGGAGCTTGTATTCACACACCCTAACTATTTAAACCTATGACTCTCACTCAACATTCGGGTTGACTTTTAAGCATGTTATACTAGGTAATTGAGCTCTTTAGGAACCCTGGCACGGAGATGTACTGGACATGACGACGTCCAGAATAATTATCATTCATCTGTTTTGCCTTAAAACGTATCTTAAGGGACCTCTTTTTTGGTAAAAGTATATCTTTTACTGTAAAAACTCTGATGAATGAATGAATGATAACACCTTTTTCTAAAACATCTCTTTTCGAGTCATTTTCTATTATCTTGACTTTTTTTCCATGAGTTAATACCCCAAACACTTAATCCGCTGTGATAAGTGAAAAATGGGGGTGTTACAACTTGAGGACAAGTAAAGTTTAAGTGGGGGGATATTTGATGAGATCAAATAAGTACATATTTTTGGCATCATTTATCCTATTTAATTGACTTGTTTTATATTGTTTTGTATGAGAATCGATACTTAATTGTTTACTTTAGTAATTCTCATGTAAAAATAAATAATTGATGAAAGTTGACGATTTTGGACGAATTATGGAGCTAAATGATCAAGATTGGAAAAGTCTACTGAAATCCAGGAGATGCTTCGTATCATTCTCAACAAATACGCCGCAACTTCATACTTAGATGAATTCATAGACCATTTCTTGACTTTAAAGAATGCGCCACATCTTATTACAACATGCACCGCATATAAAACTTTGGTCAATGAAGGATAACCAACTACTCCCCATAAAATTGCTTTCCCATCGATTAAAGTTTATATGATGTTTTTTGGTGAACTGTATTTGTGCATTGATAACCCCTGTGTTTAGTTGAGTCTTCTGGGCTACCATACATGTTCCTTGCCTACTTATCTAGCATCTAGAGGGTAGGATAAACATAAGTAATCATTAAGAGTTTACTCGCCGATATTTAGGATCCAATGAGACAGATTAGATTACGATACTCATCATATAAAACTAGCAATAAAACAAGTGACATGCTACTTAAACCATAGGACAGGCCTTCTACGTGTCTCAATTATCTATCTGTGTACGTGATTTCTCTTCACTGATTTGTTCTCATTAGTATTACTTTTCTGTTTAATTCAAATCCGTGCTAGTCTTTCAGGCTAAAACCTCCATTTTTATTATATTAGATTGTAAAACTAACTTAGATATTAAAATACTGATCAAATCAACTAGATATTACGTTCCATTCTTAGTGTTCGACACTCTAGTTACCACTATATACATATTGATCGGGTACACTTGTCACACCCCCAATTTACCTGACTTGCAGCGGAATGGAATACCTGGGGGTGTCTGTCATAGCACCACAGTTACAGTTACAGTTACATTGAACGACCTAAAGTGTCGTTTGGAAAATACTGCATTTGATCATTGAAATAATTCAGAGTTTACAAAATGAGGTCCCCAAAATGTGTTGCATGTTTATGAAAAACAAGTCGTACTAGATCAAATGTTTACATAAGTGCATGAAATAATGATGAGACGCGTCGACTCCGCGACTCCATGAAGGTCCAAATGCATGTCTCATGAGCTACCTTAATAACCTGAAATACATTGCTAAAACGTCAACACGAATGTTGGTGAATTCCATAGGTTTGTAAAATGTAATAATGTACGGCCACCACAAGTAAAAGTGCAAGATAAAAATCTCATGAAAATTGTACAATAGCCTTAAGCTCATGACACCGAAGCTATGACTGATGAAATTCTATGCCCCTCCCGAATGTTCTGCCGAAACATTCAAATGTAAAAGACATGACATGCATCCGCTTACTGTTGGTATCCACTACCACGGATGGAGGCGTCACCCTCGATAGATCTATCCACTCACTCTCGCTTAGTACTTGAAATTAACGGTTCATGATGTTACAGGGGACTTAGCACTTGGCAAGGTAACTTAAGCTATGTACATGTTTGAATACTTGGGCTCGTACTGAAATAATTGATGCAATGTATTCCCCCCGTGGGATTTGAAATCAAAATATTGTATTGAAAACGGGGCTATGAAAACTCACCTTAACTGATGAAACTGTGATGAAATGAAATGAACACCAATGAACAATTTAGCTGTCGCAACCCAATATGATGGTACCATGAACATGTACTGAGCTGAAAAACAAGGCGCGCACACTAGCCGCAACCTAATATGAATGATGAATGATCTCCTTTAGATCCACAAATGATGTTATGAATGTTCATGCACATGTTTCTATACCACTCTACTCTTTGAAAAACACTTGTTGTTATCAAAAGTATATATTTCAAGAATTTAGAAAAATATTGCTATTAGAAAATATAATAAGCTAGTTATAATATATATATACTTATATATATATAACGTAAGTTTCCATGTTAGCGTTGAAATACTCGGGTTGTAATCTTTGAAATGATGAAAATATACTCGTAATAACTAATACTACATTAGTTATAAAGCTCGGTACTTAATATTACTTCTAGCTCAAAAATGTACTTCGTAGTTTTTGTGCCAAATTTAATAAAAAGCTGTCAAATATAAAATGGTTTTAGCCGATATTCAAACGTGTATATCTTTGTCGTTACTTGTCCGTTTTACTTGTTCTTTATGTCCACGGTTACGTCTTAGTATATAGTAATATATTTTGGAAAGCTCGGCTCCTCCGGGTTACGTCTAAAGCCTCTTTTTGACCGACGAAAAACGTCCAACAGCAACTAATTTCCAGAAAATACTTTTCGTCAACAATCTTGCAAAAATCATAACTTCTTCGTTATAAACTCTTTTTAATCCGTTCTTTCGCCTACGGATTCGTTTTTGAAAGTATTTTCTAAAAATTTTGCCAAAGTTTCCTTGGTGTTTACTGATTTTCCAGATTTTTACAAAACGGGACAGCATGTCTAAAATAGGTTCCAAATCAAGTTTTCAAGGTTTAAAACTAATTTCTACCATCACCAAACCTCTTTTAATCACCACATAGCTAATCTAATCCTACCATACACCTTCTTAGGGTGTCATGGACTCCTAACCAAGTTATTATAGCAAGGGGATTCATAACTAAAAAGTTAGGGTTTGTATGTTTCTTTTTAGACAAAATAAAGTGTGGTATAGCTACTTGTACATGGTTTTTAGCATGATACTTATGTAATACATGTAAAAATAGGATGATCCATGAAAAAATAAAGATGAAAACTTACTTGACAAAATGAGATGATTATAGGATGATTATGCTTGATGTTCTTGTGTTTTTGTTGCTTGATTCTTGATTAGGCATGTAAAATGAACAAGTTTAGTGTTTTACTTTATGGAAAATGATCACTTGATCTATGTGTTCTATGTTGGGTCGTGGTTATGAAGATAGGATGGAGAAAGATGAACTTTGTTCTTAGCTAGAAAAGTTAGATTATGATTTTGTAAATTGGTAAAGTTATGTTATTAAGTGTTTATTAGTATAAAATGGGCTAGTTAATGCCAAGGGTTAAAATGGGTGGCACATGGCCGGTTTTGGGTGTGAAAAGGAGTAGCCAAAACGGTTTTGATCACTTAGAAAATATAGTGTAGCGTTAAGTGTTATTACGCGTTATTCGTTAAAATCGGGTACCGGGTTTAATAGCAATAAACGTTCACAAAGTTAACCGGGATGAAATAAAGTTATAATAATGTTAAAAACATATTAAAAATATGTTGGGTACATTTACTGAGTGATCGGGTGATTAATGTTTAGTTTTCACGAAAACCGTCGTTATATTCATACGCGTACGTTATAAATAAAATAAATTTCCAAAATACTGGGTAACTGAATGTTATAACTTTTATGATGTTAAAATGGATATAAAAATATGTCGGGACCATTGTGGGAATATTTAGATATATTCGTCGTGTATAAACCGGGTGTTAACGTTTACTATAAATACTTATACGTAAAAACGTTAAATGTTTCAAATATATAAATTTGAAAATCCTGAGAGTGGTATAACATGAAAATGCTGTTATGATGATATGCAGACTATCTCCAGTCCGTATGCAGTGTTATTACTGATAATGCATGAATTCGTACCTGAACCAATACGGTTACGCGAATTTGAATACCCGTAAACTAAATTTACGATGAAATGTGTAATGCACGTGAATGATGAAATCTTTTCCCGCAATGAATAGTGTTCCGTGAATAGTAAAATTTCTGAATGCTTCTCGGAATGTCAAACTGACACCAAAAATGATGAATAGTAAACTGATGAATAGTGTTTTGATGAATAGTGTTTGATGAATAGTGTTTTTCCAAAGTTCGGGAAATGACCTGAAATGACCTGAAATGGTGAGTTGTGACAGTCTTCCCCCCTAAAAGGAACTTCGTCCCGAAGTTCAGTTTATGTTGGTCTCTGAGAATGTATTGGTGAAAAGGTGATGATATTCGAGAATTCCAGCGAACTCTAACGATACGAATTCGACTCTGTTTCAACTGTTCGATCACACGGTCCATGATTTCTGTTGGTTCTCTTACCAGGTCTGAGATTGTCATTTGGGTTGGATCCCTTCCAATGGAATCATGAGTGACTCATCTGAAAGTCATTTATGGGGATCTGAAAATGTGAAATATGTTCGTGTAATCCTGTTGTTCTCTGACAATGTTCAAGTCTGACGGCCACTAGGCCTACCCTGTCTGAAATATAAATGGTCCAGTGTATATTGGTGTATCTTTCCAAGTTTTCTGAACGATAACATGCCTTTCCTAGGCAGAACTCTTTGCATAACTCTGCAGAACTTGAAGTTTTAATGGTTTACGACTTATTGAACTTGTAACTGATTCTTGACTTGTAGGAAATTCTGGTTATCTCATGAATGCCTACTGAACTAGTGAGTTGAGCTTTTTCTGAGTTTGGCCCATCAATCAATGGTTTGCGCTTCTTACTGTTTTAAATGTGACACTGGTAATATATACTGCTGAATTCTGCCAGAACTCAAGTTTGTATGCTAGTTGGTCGATTCTAAAATGAATCTTAAATAGTCCAATATGCTAAAGGTTCAACCTTTCTTGTTATCCAATTTGTATCGTGCCAATCCAAGGCAATGCTTTTAACTTAGTTTGTTCTCCTACCTGAATCTGGTTGGTTTGTTGTTCAGGATATCCAATCCAAATGATGTGTGTTATGTACCAATCTAACTTCTGCCAGTTTCCCGTTGTTGGTGTGATAACTATTGTTGTAGATGAATTTGATTTATGTTAAGTGATTAGTCCAACCATTTCTAAGGTCAATCACTCATGCTCTGAGCATACTTTCCTATGTTTGAATTGTTCTCTCGCTTTGACCATCGTTCTGAGGATGATAGGTGATGTTCACATCTAAATGGGTTTCTGAAGGAAATCCTGAAATGAATACCTGAGGTCCAAGTTGAATCGGTTTCCTTAACAGGAAATACTAAAATGGGTACAATAAACCTTTGTGACTAATTCCATAACGTTCGGTCCTTCGAACTTGGCGTTATCTGAAGGGATAGCATATAGGTAAGAATTTGATTCCTTGTGTTTTGTTCCAACGGATGATAAAACATATGTTTTTCTTTGCCTATTGGGTTTGGTCTCCACTACTGAAGTTCGTGATCAATTTGTGATGTCCTCCTAATTCCTTCACCACATATACCAAATATTCTCTATTGTCCAGTCACAAATCCTAAATGCATAAGCGATGTTGTAGAGAAATTGGTTCTGGAAATTTGTCTCGCGATTGTGAGTTTTAGTTGAAATCCTTTTCTGAATAAACGAATTTAGAAAAATGGAGCAAATGATTTACTGAGTAATATTTTCCTTGATGATTCAAAATCCAGTAGTTATGAAATAGGAACTGTTTTCAAACATGTTGTGATTAAGACTGCTTACCAAAGTTTGATGTTTATGTATATTTCTCATTGTATAATAGTGTTGCTAAAGTTTGACCAAAAAGGATCGCACTTGTTCAAAATAGGAATTTCAGAAATCATTTTTCCACAAGGTATGTGATTTATGTAAACGCATCAACTTTATTTAAAAGTGAAAACACTAACAAGGATAAAATGGTAGTATAGAAAATGTTCGCTTAAATGCATAGATGTCTTACATTTAGTTCCTGAGGTTGGATAATGTCTATTGATGGTTATCTGACATAACTACAAGCATAGGTATTTAGACTATCTTAAGTCCTGAAATTGTTTATCATTGTAATTGGCAAGACGAAGGTATCACTTGATGTTGTGTCGATGAATGTCTATTCTGTTTTCCCATGTAGATGAGGAGATATGTTCTGGCTTGATCCCTTGCTTGGTATGAAGGTGAGGTTATCTGAAATTTCTAGTGACATAAGGCCTTAGAGGAAATTACATCGATATACTTGATTCAAACAATTGTCCTTTGTGAAAACTTACTGCAGGAAAGTTTATGTATGGATGAGGCCATGTTTAAATGAAATGCTCTACAGTCTCAATTAGAAGCTTGGTTTATTTCTATTGTGTTGTCCTGCGGACATTTATTGAGTTCAATCCTGTAGCTCAGTATAGCTAGTACCCTTGAAAAATGACATTGGACAACTAAGTCAGAGATGGTGTTTAGGATAGTCTCGCAGTATCTGAGGATTGTTGTTGAGTTATGAATTCTCTCTCTATATACTTCTAGTTCTGGTTAGTAGTTCTGTAATCCTTTCGTTGCTTCTATTGTATAAAGGAATCCTGCATGTAATTGATATGGAAAGTCTCTTCTAGGGAATTCAATGGGAAAATCCAACTTAATGGCTAAGTGAGTGACAGGTAGGGTAAGTATCCAGGGATAGTTCGGCAAAATGGATGTTTATGAATGAGTTCCTTTGTTTACAAAACTTTTGGATGAAGATTGTTATTAACAATCCTTTGAAAAGGTAATTATTTCCTTCATGGCATAATCCTTCCTGAATTTTACATAGGTGATCAGGCTATGTATAATTGAGGACTAATGATGCGATGTTGGATTTTGTCAAAATATCATAACTTTTATCAAAAGTTTTAGATGGTGTTCAACGCATTGTTATTAAAATGGTATCCTGATGTTTTCTTTCAAGTAACATGAAAATTGCTTCGCGTAACAATAGTAAATACTTGGTGTAATGACAGAAAAATCAATGTATAGGATGGTAATAAAATAGCTTACTTCAGAAAATTTTTCTGTAAAACGGTTTCCCCATATGATAGTAAAATAGCTTGAATGGTGTATTGGATACGTGGGTGAATCTTGTCGAATGGTAATAGTCTACTAGATGTCATCTAGTTCATGGCAAGTGGGAATGAAAAAGGAAATGACAATGATGGTACTAGTGAATGGAATACTACCCTCTTTCGTGCTACCTCGCGACATCCAAAAGGTAAAACTAAAGTACACACTGTGGGAAGGCCAATAGTGTAATAAGTAACTGATGGTGGTGATAGTACCTGAGTAGTAAGTGCCCTACTAGTGATGGAAAGAAAACACACTATCTTCCTTGCAATAAGCATCCTAATAAGTCCATTAAGATTAATTCTGAATACACTATCAAAAGGCATTCTATGTACGGGCTGAATGATAGGAAAACTCTGTTCCTATGGCAAATCAATAGTACTAATGGTGGTGTAAGTGCAACTGATGGTATAATGGTAGTGGAAGATGACAAGGCATCTTCAATGTCAGAATCCGATAAAAGGATGTCAGGGTGAGTATCTGAAGACATGTCACTTGTGAACCAGGTCAATAAAATGATATACATATACGGATATGAGTATAAATAACTCGCACAGGGGATGTATGAAACAACATGTATCATGATTATGCACTTATGATGAAATGATGAGATGCTATGATGATGCGGTTATAGTCTAGGGTCCAAGATACATCCTAGTTCGCTATAACCTTAGCTCTGATGCCAATCTGTCACACCCCCAATTTACCTGACTTGCAGCGGAATGGAATACCTGGGGGTGTCTGTCATAGCACCACAGTTACAGTTACATTGAACGACCTAAAGTGTCGTTTGGAAAATACTGCATTTGATCATTGAAATAATTCAGAGTTTACAAAATGAGGTCCCCAAAATGTGTTGCATGTTTATGAAAAACAAGTCGTACTAGATCAAATGTTTACATAAGTGCATGAAATAATGATGAGACGCGTCGACTCCGCGACTCCATGAAGGTCCAAATGCATGTCTCATGAGCTACCTTAATAACCTGAAATACATTGCTAAAACGTCAACACGAATGTTGGTGAATTCCATAGGTTTGTAAAATGTAATAATGTACGGCCACCACAAGTAAAAGTGCAAGATAAAAATCTCATGAAAATTGTACAATAGCCTTAAGCTCATGACACCGAAGCTATGACTGATGAAATTCTATGCCCCTCCCGAATGTTCTGCCGAAACATTCAAATGTAAAAGACATGACATGCATCCGCTTACTGTTGGTATCCACTACCACGGATGGAGGCGTCACCCTCGATAGATCTATCCACTCACTCTCGCTTAGTACTTGAAATTAACGGTTCATGATGTTACAGGGGACTTAGCACTTGGCAAGGTAACTTAAGCTATGTACATGTTTGAATACTTGGGCTCGTACTGAAATAATTGATGCAATGTATTCCCCCCGTGGGATTTGAAATCAAAATATTGTATTGAAAACGGGGCTATGAAAACTCACCTTAACTGATGAAACTGTGATGAAATGAAATGAACACCAATGAACAATTTAGCTGTCGCAACCCAATATGATGGTACCATGAACATGTACTGAGCTGAAAAACAAGGCGCGCACACTAGCCGCAACCTAATATGAATGATGAATGATCTCCTTTAGATCCACAAATGATGTTATGAATGTTCATGCACATGTTTCTATACCACTCTACTCTTTGAAAAACACTTGTTGTTATCAAAAGTATATATTTCAAGAATTTGGAAAAATATTGCTATTAGAAAATATAATAAGCTAGTTATAATATATATATACTTATATATATATAACGTAAGTTTCCATGTTAGCGTTGAAATACTCGGGTTGTAATCTTTGAAATGATGAAAATATACTCGTAATAACTAATACTACATTAGTTATAAAGCTCGGTACTTAATATTACTTCTAGCTCAAAAATGTACTTCGTAGTTTTTGTGCCAAATTTAATAAAAAGCTGTCAAATATAAAATGGTTTTAGCCGATATTCAAACGTGTATATCTTTGTCGTTACTTGTCCGTTTTACTTGTTCTTTATGTCCACGGTTACGTCTTAGTATATAGTAATATATTTTGGAAAGCTCGGCTCCTCCGGGTTACGTCTAAAGCCTCTTTTTGACCGACGAAAAACGTCCAACAGCAACTAATTTCCAGAAAATACTTTTCGTCAACAATCTTGCAAAAATCATAACTTCTTCGTTATAAACTCTTTTTAATCCGTTCTTTCGCCTACGGATTCGTTTTTGAAAGTATTTTCTAAAAATTTTGCCAAAGTTTCCTTGGTGTTTACTGATTTTCCAGATTTTTACAAAACGGGACAGCATGTCTAAAATAGGTTCCAAATCAAGTTTTCAAGGTTTAAAACTAATTTCTACCATCACCAAACCTCTTGTAATCACCACATAGCTAATCTAATCCTACCATACACCTTCTTAGGGTGTCATGGACTCCTAACCAAGTTATTATAGCAAGGGGATTCATAACTAAAAAGTTAGGGTTTGTATGTTTCTTTTTAGACAAAATAAAGTGTGGTATAGCTACTTGTACATGGTTTTTAGCATGATACTTATGTAATACATGTAAAAATAGGATGATCCATGAAAAAATAAAGATGAAAACTTACTTGACAAAATGAGATGATTATAGGATGATTATGCTTGATGTTCTTGTGTTTTTGTTGCTTGATTCTTGATTAGGCATGTAAAATGAACAAGTTTAGTGTTTTACTTTATGGAAAATGATCACTTGATCTATGTGTTCTATGTTGGGTCGTGGTTATGAAGATAGGATGGAGAAAGATGAACTTTGTTCTTAGCTAGAAAAGTTAGATTATGATTTTGTAAATTGGTAAAGTTATGTTATTAAGTGTTTATTAGTATAAAATGGGCTAGTTAATGCCAAGGGTTAAAATGGGTGGCACATGGCCGGTTTTGGGTGTGAAAAGGAGTAGCCAAAACGGTTTTGATCACTTAGAAAATATAGTGTAGCGTTAAGTGTTATTACGCGTTATTCGTTAAAATCGGGTACCGGGTTTAATAGCAATAAACGTTCACAAAGTTAACCGGGATGAAATAAAGTTATAATAATGTTAAAAACATATTAAAAATATGTTGGGTACATTTACTGAGTGATCGGGTGATTAATGTTTAGTTTTCACGAAAACCGTCGTTATATTCATACGCGTACGTTATAAATAAAATAAATTTCCAAAATACTGGGTAACTGAATGTTATAACTTTTATGATGTTAAAATGGATATAAAAATATGTCGGGACCATTGTGGGAATATTTAGATATATTCGTCGTGTATAAACCGGGTGTTAACGTTTACTATAAATACTTATACGTAAAAACGTTAAATGTTTCAAATATATAAATTTGAAAATCCTGAGAGTGGTATAACATGAAAATGCTGTTATGATGATATGCAGACTATCTCCAGTCCGTATGCAGTGTTATTACTGATAATGCATGAATTCGTACCTGAACCAATACGGTTACGCGAATTTGAATACCCGTAAACTAAATTTACGATGAAATGTGTAATGCACGTGAATGATGAAATCTTTTCCCGCAATGAATAGTGTTCCGTGAATAGTAAAATTTCTGAATGCTTCTCGGAATGTCAAACTGACACCAAAAATGATGAATAGTAAACTGATGAATAGTGTTTTGATGAATAGTGTTTGATGAATAGTGTTTTTCCAAAGTTCGGGAAATGACCTGAAATGACCTGAAATGGTGAGTTGTGACAACACTGCTCGTTAAGTGTGTGTGTGTTAGTAATAAGTCGGCTAAATATGAATTTAAAACTTGATTAGGTAAAATTAACCTATGCTACACTGACATACATAATGCATCAGCTATCCCTAAGTTGAGTGCTGCAAATGCTAAGAATGCTATCTAAGAAATGGCAGGCCACTCTTAAATGTGGCATGATGGAGCATCAACAAGGAGCAAAGGTAGCTGCAATTCTAATGGTTTAACTACTCTTCATGCTCAACTAAACAACCCTGGCAGAGAAATCAAGAAAGTGAATGAAAGAGTATATGTTGCTCAAGTGAGATGTGAATTGTGTAATGGACCTCATCTCTCCAGGGAATTTCGATTGAAGGAAGAAGGAAAAACACTTGAAGAGGCATACTACACTTAATTTGGTATACCATTTCCCTCATCAGGAAGATATAGAGCAACTGCCCCGGGTTTTTACCAAAGAGAAAATGGAATTTCATCATATCAGGAAAGGAGACAAACATTGGAAGAAGCATTGAACAAGTTCATGGCCGAATCAGAAAAAAGATATGAAGAACATTCTAACTTAATTAAGGAGATTCGTGCTTCAACAAATGCTTCAATTAGGAATCAAGGAGCTTCAATCAAGGCTTTGGAAATATAAATTGGCCAAATGGGTAAAGCACTTCAAGAAAAGGGTTATGGAGCTCTTCCTAGCTCAACTGAAACAAATCACCCACGTGATAATGTTAAATCGATCACAACTTCTGAGGAGCTAATTTCCAATTCTTGTTTTATTTATGATTCTGATGAATCTTTTAGTTTTCTTCCTAAAGTTTTGCCAGATAAACAGGTAGCTGGTGTAACAAATCTCCCACCAATTCCTTTTCCTGGACGATTGAGAGAGAATAGTAGTGCTAGCAAGGAATCCTTGGATTATTTGAAGAAACTGTAGATCAATGTGCCAATTATAGAGACTTTGAAAGATGCAACTGAATCTGCCCTCACTTTAAAGAAGCTGGTGAAGGAGAAGTCAAGGATTGAGGAGGGGATAAAAGCAAAAATGAATGTGCACTGCTCAACAATCTTAAAAGATGCTCTACCTCCTAAAGAAAAAGACCCAGTGAGTTTTACTTTACCTTGTTGTATTGGTAACATTACTTTTAATCAAGCCTTAGCTGACTTAGGAGCTAGTGTTAGTGTGATGCCTTTTTCAACTTTCATTAATTTAGGATCAGGTGAATTAGCTCCTACACGCTTAATTATAAAGTTGGCTGATAAAACTGTTAAATGTCCTGAGGGAATAGTTGAAATTGTGTCGGTAAAAATTGATATATTTGTCTTTTTCGTAAACTTTATTATTCTAGAGATGCCTGAGGATGTACAAATTCCATTGATCCTAGGAATACCATTCTTTTCTAAAGCTCATGCTAAAATTGATGTGTTTAAAAAAATTACATTGAGAGTAGGGAATGAAAAGCAATCTTTAAGAGTGACACTTCAATTTGCAACACAACTAAATCTATTTGCATGATAGGATTGCTTGAACGAATGGAGCTTGATTTAGAATATAGGCTAATGGGTGAAACACTAATTTTAAATATATCACAAGACCTTACACATGAGGATTTTTTAGAATTGATATATCTAAATGAACCTTTAGTGCTCAATGACCATGAGATGGAGGTATTAGATATCAAGATTGAGGAAGGAGAAATTATTGATGGACCTAAGGAAAACATAGAAAAACTAGGCATGATGATACGAATGAGGAGATAGATGAATATCTTAGTGTTTGTGACTATAATAGGAAGATCCATGTTGATTGTGCTTTTAATTTATAGTTTTCATGCTTGATATGATACAAACATGTTAATCCTAACTTTTTTCCTATTATTCCAATAAATGTGTTGTCTAAAAGTTTTCATAATTTGATACTGGAAGAGAAAGCTCACTATAGAGGGAAAATTTTAGTAGGAGCTTTTATAAATGTGCCTATTTTTGTTGGAAATTTTTCAATTGTTACAGATTTTGCTATTTGTGGAGAATAGGGATGCTTACCGTGATGAAGAGATGGGTAATGTTATACTCGGAAAGCCATTTTGTAGGGTTGCTAGTTTGGAAGTGAAAAGGTTTGATGGATTTATTACCCACCATAATTGGAATGATAGTGTTACTTACTATATGGCGTGTTCGTACCCAAAACACCTTTCTAACAAGGCGTGCAACAAGATTTGGCCATTACTTCGAGTGAGTGCACGAGACATATTGGAAGGAAAAAGGCACCCTTATCAAAAGATGAAAGGAGTGTTCAAGGGTATCTTGAATTTGGGACCCGAACACATTAGGGACGAGAAGATTATTGAAACGCTCACGCATGGACATGTGAGCATGCACGAGATAGGCTAGGAGTTGAAGAGATTCTAACTTAAAGCCTCTGCAATAAAAAAAACCGCTTACCGGGATACAACCCAAATTGTTATTTTAATTTTTTGTCGAGTTTATCTACCCATGTACCCAATACGGCGTATCCAATATAATGGATACGACATATTCATATTCTTAGCTTTCTTGAACAATGAAAAAGGATAGGAGCAAGTCTCTTTCTTAAAAGGAAAGAAAACTTAGCTTGTCTTTTTCCAACAAAGAAAAGAACAAACTTTTTGTTTAAGGTTTGTGTTGCATTGGTTCCATTAATAGAATTTACAAAGCTCAGTTTAGTATTTTCTTTAATTAACCATTTGTAAATTAACTACCTCATGTTTATAATATTAAAACAATTAATTTATGAAAAGGCTAAGATCCACATTGAACTTCTACCATCACATCAATTGAGCTGTTAGCAATAGTAGATTCAATTGGTAAAGCTTTAAATTTATAATATTAATTTTACCGATTTTTCCTTAATACACAAAACACACGGGTAAAGTATAACCCCCGTTTAAGTAAAGGTTTTTAGGTAAGACCAGGTTGTTCCAAGAGAATTGTAGCTTTCTCAAAATGTTATAAATGTGCTAAGGCTAAAATGATTGTCACGTATCAAATTAACCAAACGTTAGAAATGATTGAGATTGTTATCAAGATTATTAAAAACATGTTTGTTTAAGCTAGAGATACATGAGTCCAGTAATGAATATAATGATATGCAACCACAGACAAAGCATACAAGTGGTGAAAAACGGGTAATTATCAACACGAGTATATCTACCGAATATGCAAAGAAACCCTTTCGACCTATGATTCTAAGCATATCAAGCGCATTAAGATAGGTTTATGGTCAATGCTCATACAAGTATACTTCCCCTAATCAAGTTCGTTAGACATGAGATTAGGCCTTAAACATGTAATCAAACGGGTTGTCTACTAATTTACTATCCAAACATACAAGACTATATCATATTTCCCATGATGCCCAAACAAACATAAGCCTAGTACTCCATAATCACATAAGCAAAACACATATTAAACTCATAAAATTCAGAAACTTTCATATCAAAAGATAATAGAAGAGTACTGATTGTTTACAAGAAAAATATATCGAGCACAAGTTTTCCCAAGCGAAAACTATAAACTACCAACCCAAACTAATGATTCCTTGCTTTCCCGAACTTTACACACTATGACTATGTTGCTGGAAACAAGTTACAATGAACCAAAACTTGTGTATAGGGCTATGTTTGTGTAGAGTAACCAATTAGGGTGGACTTGGTGTTAGTCTCACCTTAAACACTTTCGAACTTTCTCTCTAGCAACCTCCTTGATAAGGTAAGGTCTGGATCTGTTTTATAAGCTCTGGGGGTGCCCAAAAACGTGGAGAGAAAGTGTGGACAAGTATATGATTGGATTCATTTAGTATAAGAAGTTATAAGTGCCATAAATGAAGTTGTTAAATGCTGACTGAAAAGTGCACCGTACTTCTTGCCAAGTATGGCGTTGATACGTGGGAATTGTGCCCTCGCAACAGGTTTTACCTCTCAAGGGATCTTGAGAAGCTTACAACCCCCACCAGACAGTGTACCTGATCGATGTAGTATAGTATAGTGACAAGTACCGGGGGATTGATCGTTCAACTCAGCAATAGTGTTGCTAGGATTAGAAAGCCTACTAAACTAGGTCTAGAGGTGAGGGATGATTCTTTTTGCATTTTTATATTTTATAGAATGCAAGTAAAATATCGGGTTTTGAAGGAGTGGGCGGAATTAGTTGCTAGCCAACTAACCCAATAAAATAAAGATGCAATCAAAATAAAATAAAAGAAATGAAAATTAAACTATTATACTAATGTGGTGGAAACAATAATGAGGAAAGTTGTGTTTACTAAGATTTCATTACTCCCTATTATACTAGTCGTAGGGCCGTGTACAATATTCCCTAACTCTATAAGATCCTACTTCACTCCTATGTCGAGCCGTTAGAAGCTCCTAACATGGGATCATTAGAATTCTCTTACGCATTAAATACAACCAAAAATCATAGTACACCTCCTATCATGTTTCTTAAGACGTTCAAGCAATTTACCAATGGACGTCTGCCAGTTTTCTTAAGCCTAACATCGAATACCATCATCCGTAACAATTATAAACAAACAATCAACCCATAATCAACATCTAGGTTTCAATACATGTAAGCAAACACAAGAAAGATCTAGCCTAGCATGTTAAAGAGAAGACAAGCGTAAGATATAATCACACAACACATAGACATATTGAATGATTTGAATAAGTACTTATCTTCAATTGAACATGGAAGAATCAAGGGGTTGAAACCCTTGAAAGCTGTTAAAATTCGTCTAGGGTTTATTCCCTCAAAGTTGCACACTAATGAATGAATATTGGAAAACTATATATAGACTTTACACATTGAAGGCGTCATGTGTTAACCTCTAACGCCGTCAACTCGCCGCCATGATGAAATTCGTGTTTCCTAGATCCAATTGTGACGCCGTCATGTGTAAATGAGCTCTGGGCCGTCACGTGTATTTGGACCCTGACCGCCTAGGTGACGCCGTCAGGCCAATATGCCTAAAAATATTCTGGATCGTCACGTGTATTTTCCACTTCCACCTCTTTTGTCACTCTTGACGCCGTCACTTGTAGAACCTTGACGCCGTCAGGTACTGTTCCCAGCAAGGAAATTGAGACTTTGCCGTTTTCTTCACTTTTATGCTCCAAAAATATCCAAAATGCTTCCTTTTCCAGATTTCTCTCCAAAAGTACCTAAAATGACAAAAGGAACGATTTAGGGCAATAATTGATCAAATAATCTTGAATTCGGGCTTAAATGACCCCTTAAAAGCGGTACACTTTTCGCCTCATCAAATACCCTTACACTTGAGATTTGCTTGTCCTCAAGCAAATGCGCTTTTATTCTAATCAAAATACAAGTTAGGGGTCATTTAACACTAATATAAAAGTAATTACAACAAATACTCATTCCACTAAAAACCAAAAACAAGCACGGAGGTCATACACTAGCACCTCACAAATAGTGTTTAGATACTCACATCTCTCGGGTGTAATAAAGTATATATCACAATATGGAAATGAAAAACATCTCTCACTACCTGTCATAGCAAATAGATTACCATAGGCTTGGTAAAGGATCAAACCTCCACCACTTGGCGTAAGTACCTAGGATAAACTATCAAAGAGGTCTTTTAAAGGGTTATAACGTTAGGCGTAGGGATATGGAAAACACGGTTTTGTTGGATAAAGGCAATATTTACTGGTGGCGAGTTAATTATCTTGGTTAATTACATGTACAATATGGCGTTGCTAAGCCAAGACTTGACTAGACTTAAGCTAATAAATCTAAAATAACAAAAACATAAAACAAACATAGAATGAAACGGGATGGTAGTCCATATGTTTTTTTCTTTTTCTTTTTTTTCTTTTTCTTAATTTTTTTGATTTTTTATTATTTTTTTTTTGCATACACTTTTACCCTACCATCTAAAATAATACATCATAGGGGATGTACATTCCCCTTACACTTGAATTTTTACATACTTTACAATAAACTACTCTAATGACTCGAATCAAGATAATCAAAACACTTGGAGTACTTTTTAAGATTAACGCACATATGGGGGTAATAATTGATGATCTTCCACATTACTCCATAACACAAGTACTTTACCCATGAGTCCCAATCGTCCCAAAACAATATGTACAGGATATGACTCGACTTAGCAACCATGTAATCAATTAGATAATCAACTAAGGGTTTAAACATATAACAATAATGAACTAAAGATGAGTGCATACACGGAAGGCTAAGGCGATTTGGTTGCACATTTGGATGATTTGTAACAAATTCTTCCTTTAAGTAAAATGCTTAAAGTTAGAAACGAAAAGATAGGCTCGGAGGGGTGTACTAGGGGTATCGTGTACTAAAAATGAGTACTACGCTAAGGTGTGGGAAAATTAATTGACTTTACTAGTCAAGTAATAGGACTTAAATGGTCAAGTAATTATGATACGGGTTTAACACAAGGGTGATCCTAATGCCTCTTATCATGTAGTAAATCCTACTACACGAATGTAGTCTCACTAGCGGTCTCGTGATGTATTACTAACGCAAGTTCTAGAATCTAAATGCTACCGGTACACTCATAAGCACTAATAATGAATGCTTTTCCTATCAAATCTAAAGGCGAACCTCACATATTTGGGTGGAAAATTTTTCTGAATAGTACGGTTTTGTGCTACTCATACAACTCCTATCCATGAGACGCTTGTTAAGACTAAAGTTTCACTCCTAAATGTTGTAAAAAATTTTAAATTTGGTGCTAAAATTACACTAACAAGTATTTCTCTTAGTTTTATTACACACCTACCATCGAACAAACGAACTCAAGTGCAATTGTATCCTATAAGGTATCATCATTTACCCTCCCCTTACACTTAGGATGAACATTGTCCCCAATGTTCAATTAAAGTTGTAAAAGTAAAATAGGTAAAAGAATGAAAACAAATACTCCCCTGATTCGTTTGGTGTGGATAGGGTGTTAACAAGGTTAGATCTTCCTCCAAGAACACGAATTAGATGAGCAACTTTGTAGGAAGAGTGAAGGGATTGCATGTCTTTGTAGGAAACTTCACTTATGGTACCGACTTTGTGATAGTAGAGGATATTCGTCCGGTAATAGATGGTTGCTTAAGTCAAGTAGTGTTCGGAAAACCATTTGTTGAGTCCTCTAAGATGAGTTATGACCCAACCCTAGGGATAGTTAAATTCAAGAGTGAGAACGATGAGATTGCTTACCAAATGCCTTATAAGATTGAATAATACCGCCTTCTATCAAACATAGAAAAGGAACACAAGCAAGTAGTTTACTATAGGAATGATGAGGATAGACGTAGAGGGGTAGATTATGTCATGAATAGAATACTTGGTTTCTACAAGGAATGTTTGCTACTAGGTCCGGAATACAAAAATAAGATTGAAGATGACCTAGAGAATGAGACCAACGATGAGGTCACGTAATTGCCCATGACCTTGAGTCTAGCTACAAGACTCGTAAAATAAAGAAAAGTGCTTCTTGGGAGGCAACCCATATTTTGTGTGATTTTTATTTGTTTGATTGTTATTTGCTTCCGTATGCATGCTTTATTTTTATTGTTTGTAGATCATGTTTCAAACTAAAAATTATGAAAATGCTTTATTTTGTTGTTTAACTTCGTCTTAACTTCATATAAAGGTATTTTGCAAAAGCTAAGTGTAAGGGAAAACCCCAAATTTGTTTCTAAGAACGAAATTGATCTTGATTCACCACAATATTAAATGAAAATGTATATTAGTATTTGTTATAGTCAAATGCTTGTATCGAGTCATAATGATGTTTTGCAAGATTTTCCAGGAAGTAGGACATAAGTTTTTCTAAAAATTTTCCGGAAACTTAACGTAAAGATTTCTGCAGGTCACTTCTGACGGCGTCAGGAGTTAACTCCTAACGACGTCATGTGTAAAATTCTGGAAATTTTGTGAGTTTTATTTTTCTAACGGAGTTTTAAAGTTTTTGTTAATTATTTAGTTTTATAAACTCCAGGAAATTTGCAAACATTCATTCTACAAGCATTATATCTTAATTTGCTTTCTAGGATTTTTAAGTATATATAGATTGCCGCCGATTTTACGCGAGGTTGCCTTGTTTGTTTTCTCAAGTTTAACAGGTTATATATGACAAGAAGATGATTTATTTTTCTAGAAGGGAAGCTTTGAATGTTCATTTTCTTGGAGGAATATCTGACCTTGTTAACACACTATCCACACCGAACGAATCAGGGGAGTATTTGCTTTCATTTTTTTTTACCTATTTCACTTTTACATTCTTTAATTGAACATTGGGGACAATGTTCATCCTAAGTGTAAGGGGAGGGTAAATGATGATACCTTATAGGATACAATTGCACATGAGTTTGTTTGTTTGATGGTAGGTGTGTAATAAAACTAAGAGAAATACTTTTTAGTGTAATTTTAGCGCTAAATTTAAATTTTTTTACAACATTTAGGAGTGAAACTTTAGCCTTAGCAAGCGTCTCATGGATAGGAGTTGTATGACTAGCACAAAACCGTACCATTTAGAAAAATTTTCCACCCAAATATGTGAGGTTCGCATTTAGATTTGATAGAAAAAGCATTCATTATTAGTGCTTATGAGTGAACCGGTAGCATTTAGATTCTAGAACTTGCGTTAGCAATGCATCCCGAGACCGCTAGTGAGACTACATTCGTGTGGTAGGATTTACTACATGATGAGAGGCATTAGGATCACCCTTGTGTTAAACTCGTATCATAATTACTTGACAATTTAAGTCATATTACTTGGCTAGTAAAGTCAATTAACTTTTTCCCACACCTTAGCGTTGTACTCATTTTTAGTACACGAAACCCCTAGTACACCCCTCTGAGCCTATCTTTTCGTTTCTAACTTTAAGCATCTTACTTAAAGGAAGAATTTGTTACAACCCACCCAAATGTACACCCAAATTGCCTTAGCCTTCCATGTATGCACTCATCTTTAGTGCATTATTGTTACATATTTAAACCCTTAGTTAATTATCTAATTGATTACATGGTTGCTAAGTCGAGTCATATCTTGTACATATTGTTTTGGGACGATTGGGACTCATGGATAAAGTACTTGTGTTATAGAGTAATGGGGAAGAACATCGTATATTACCCCCATATGTGCGTTGATCTTAAAAGGTACTCCAAGTGTTTTGATTATCTTGATTCGAGTCATTAGAGTAGTTTATTGTAAAGTATGTAAAAATTCAAGTGTAAGGGGAATGTACATTCCCTATGATGTATTATTTTGGATGGTAGGGTAAGAGTGTATGCAAAAAAAAAAAAAAAAAAAAAAAAAAAAAAAAAAATAGAAAAATTTAGAAAAAGAAAAAAAAAATATAGAAAAAGAAGAAAACAAAACATATGGACTACCATCCCGTTTCATTTTATTTTATGTTTTTGTTATTTTTGATTTATTAGCTTAAGTCGAGTCTAGTCTTGGCTTAGCAACGCCATATTGTACATGTAATTAACCAAGATGATTAACTCGCCACCAGTAAATATTGCCTTTATCCAACAAAGCCGTGTATTCCATATCCCTACACCTAACGTTATAACCCTTTAAAAGACCTCTTTGATAGTTTATCCTAGGTGCTTACGCCAAGTGGTGGAGGTTTGATCCTTTCCCAAGCCTATGGTAATCTATTTTCCTATGACAGGTAGTGAGAGATTTTTTCCATTTCCATATTGTGATATATACTTTATTACACCCGAGAAATGTGAGTATCTAAACACTATTTGTGAGGTGCTAGTGTATCACCTCCGTGCTTGTCTTTGGTCTTTAGTGGAACGATTATTTGTTGTAATTACTCTTATATTAGTGTTAAATGACCCCTAACTTGTATTTTGATTTGAATAAAAGCGCATTTGCTTGAGGACAAGCAAATCTCAAGTGTAAGGGTATTTGATGAGGCGAAAAATGAACTACTTTTAAGGGGTCGTTTAAGCCCGAATTCGAGATTATTTGATCAAATATTGCCCTAAATCGTTCCTTTTGTCATTTTAGGTACTTTTGGAGAGAAATCTGGAAAAGGAAGCATTTTGGACGTTTTTGGAGCATAAAAGTGAAGAAAACGACAAAGTCTCAATTTTCCTTGCTGGGAACAGTACCTGACGGCGTCACAACTTCCTTAATGACGGCGTCAAGAGTTACAAAAGAGGTGGATGTGAAAAATACACGTGACGATCCAGAGGATTTTTAACTATAGGACCTGACGGCGTCACCAAGGCCGTCAGGGTCAAAACACAAGTGACGGACCAGAAGAAATTTACACATGACGGCGTCAAAATCAGATCTAGGCAATACGATTTCTATTATGGCGGCGAGTTGACAGCGTCACAACCCAATACATGACGCCGTCACCCATTGTAATCTATATATAGTTTTCCAAATTTCATTCATTAGTGTGCAACTTTGAGGGAAAAACCCTAGGTCGAATTTTCCAGCTTTTTCACGGGTTTCAACCCTTTGAATCTTTCATGTTCTATTAAAGATAAGTACTCTTTCAATTCATTCAATATGTCTATGTGTTGTTTGAATATATCTTACGCTTGTCTTCAATTTAACATGCTAGGCTAGATTTCTTTTGTGTTTGCTTAGATGTAGTGAAACCTAGATGTTAATTATGGGTTGATTGTTTGTTTATAGTTGTTACGGATGATTGTATTCGATGTTAGGCTTAAGAAAACTGGCAGACTTCCATTGGCAACTTGCTTGAACGTCTTAAGAAACATGATCGGAGATGTACTATGATATTTGGTTGTATTTAATGCGTAGGAGAATTCTAATGATCCCATGTTAGGAGCTTCTAACGGTTCGACATAGGAGTGAAGTAGGATCCTACAGAGTTAGGGAATATTGTACACAGCCCTACGACTAGTATTAAGGAATATGACCCGTCATCCATGCAATTGTAACAAGCTATCAACCTGTAAAAGATATCTAGGGAGTAATGAAACCTAAGTAAACACAACTTTCCTCATCATTGTTACACCACTAGTATAATTAGTTTCATTTTCATTTCTGTTATTTTATTTTGATTGCATTTGTAATAAATTGGGTTAGTTGGCTAGCAACTAATTCCGCCCACTCTTTCAAAACCCGAGATTTTAATTGCTTTTATAAAATATAAAAAATACAAAAAGAATCATCCCTCACCTCTAGACCTAGTTATTAGGCTTTCTAATCCTAGCGACACTATTCCTGAGTTGAACGATCAATCCCCCGGTACTTGTCACTATACTATACTACAACGATCAGGTACACTGCCCTGGTGGGGGTTATAAGCTTCTCGAGATCCCTTGAGAGGTAAAACCTGTTGCGATTCCCACGTATCAAATTGTCAGCCTAAAATATCAAAGTTACTAATACGGGAAATATACATAATTCAAGAAGTTGCTAATTCGGGAATGTCACTAAAAACCGAAAGTTTCTAAAAATGAAAAGAAACCTAAAATGAGTAATCTAATTTAAAATGAGCTTATGAATAATAAAGACGATCATTAATTCGTGTAGATTCGCTGAAGGAGTAACTCGTGATCCTTATGCCTTCTAATGTGTTTGCATTTCCGGTTTAAGGTACAGTTATTCTATCCCTTCTCAGTAGGGACTTCTCATGACTTTTCGATCCTTGACTTTGATTCGTTTGCTTTGATATGATTCGTTGATATGATCCGTTTGATATTATCATTTGATATGATTCTGTTTGCTATCCATTCTGTTATGAGGATCTGTTACTATTCTCATTTATATGAGACTATGTTATGATGATATGCTCTGATTGATTGTGCTATGATTACTTTGATTATGGATGGCTTTTGTTCCGGTATGCTTTGTTCTGATGCCCGAGTTTTTAGTCTACTCATGGAGGTTCCATGGGCATGTCATTGATGGCACCAATGGCATGACACTTTCTGTGGAGGTGTGATTGATCCACGGCGTCCCCTTCTATTCTGTTATGATATGTGATCACTTGGCCATTATGATATGTGTATATACCTGTCATGCGAGCAGGTGTATATATATGATTTGTTTTGCAGGGGGCATATGGATGCATCCTAGGTTCTGTTTTGTTTTGAGAAGACAGTGACTGGCTGTAAGTGCCTTGTACCCCTTTCACTTCTGGTACAATGGAGTCTGCAGCTCCTTGTACAACTTATAATTTGATGGATATGTGATTATGTGATTTTGAGACCTATTCGAGTGGCTCTGGTAGGTCGGCTCGTGGCTTTCCTATATTTCTTTATGTTTATTCAAGTGGCTCGGGTAGACAAGCCTTTGTTGATACATGCTCTATGAGTCTGATTATTATCTGATTATGCTCCCACTTGATATCTTTATGATGCTTCATTCAATCTCTTTTTCATTTGACAGATGATATTCATTTCAGCAGGAGTTTATGATTTCCTTTTTCTATACTTATATACGTTTCGATTATTTGTTTTGTTATATATCTGTTCACTGGGCTTTTTAAGTTCAGCCGCATTTCTTTTCCTGCGGCAGGTTTTAGGTTGGAAGCTGGGTTGAGTGAAGAGTGCATAGTGGACCACCCTGATGATTAGTCACCCATCTACTCTGGATTAGACTTGGATTTGGATTCAGTTAGATTTAGTTGGACTTGTATTTCAATTGTGGATTTCATCTTGTATAGAGTTAGAATTTCATTTGTTATCCTAGATTATCATGTAACTTTATGTTTATAAGTCTTTCGCTTGCGTTTGTATGTTCTGATTTGACATCATAATGTAATATTTTGACCCATGTCGGGTTGGGGTGTTACATTGGTGGTGCTATGATTTTAGGAATCATGTCCACTATTAAATCCCTATTATTACAACCAAATATTTAGGGGGTGCTTGGTAAGGGGGTTAAGGGGGGTGGGGAATGGATAAGGAATTCAAAAGGGCTCACATCATTCAAATTAGGTGCTTGGTTAGGGGTGTGCAAAGGTATTGATTACCCCGTAGTGGGTAATCAACATTATAGAGTAAATTGAGGGGTAAGGTATTGATTACCCACCTCACTCAATCATTTGCATTCTTTTTCCCTTTACCTTTACATTTCCCCACTTTGAACCAAGCAGACCCTTAATTTAGATTTTGACTCAATCCAAACCTCTCAAAAACCACATACCAAACGCACCATAAATGCATAAAATCTTTAAAAACATGATGCAGATAAACATGCTTAGTGATCCTCTAATTATGACTAGACGAGTACCCGTGCATAGCAACGGGATTTTATAGCGACAGATAATTTATTGATAAAAAAGTTTATATGTTATAAATGAAAAATAATAAAAATTTGAAGATTTGGGAATTAAACATAATGTTTTGAAACCCGGTTCGACCCGGGTGGTTCAACCGGTTGAACCATTTCTGTCGAAAAATTGGTCGATTTAAACCGGGTCAACTTGCTAGATTGGGTCGAAAATGGGTCAAATTAAACCGGTTCAACCCGTCGGGTTTGAAGCGTCCCGGGTCAACCCGGTTTGTGATTTGTATAAATTGTTTTAATTGGTTGTATTTAATTTGATAGATATGTTTTTAATTGGTTGTACAATGTGAATAAATCATTGTAGTTTTGACTAATAGAGTGTTTTAATAAGAGTATTAATTACATTTTATAATTTCCTAATTAACACAGGGGCAATTTCGAGATTGACCGAAAGTTCAATTTTTTCACATTCCCTTTTGACATTTTTGTTTTATAGGTAGTAAAGATTAGAAAAAACTTTATTAGCCGACAAACAAACCGGCGCCGCCTAGTAGAAAAAAAAATCGGTTTAAATTTCAAAATAAAAAACCGGAGACTCACACTGACACTCGCAATATATAAATAAAAGCAACCCATTTGCCCTAACCTTTTCTTTTTCTCTCTCTTTGTTTTACATTTCACATTATCATCATCAGCTCCTCAAGTTTTGTTGGGTCATTTTGATCTTTCATTTCCAACAACTTAATTTATTTGTAAGTTTTCTTTCGCAGCTTGTTGCTCGTTTGACTTCAACCGCTATGTAAATTCTATTTTGATGAAATAATACCAAAATCGAATATAAAACCCCTTTTAGTTTCTTGATCTTTATCTTGTTTGATTATAAACTTTTTAGGGGTTTTGGTTTTTATGTTGTGATTTGGATGTTGATGTTGTTTTATTGTTATCTAAAGATATGAATTTTGAAAATGATGGTTTAGTAATTAGTAGTGTATTTTTATTATTCTTGATTTATAAAGAAATTAATTTAGAAAATGAAACTTTAGATTAAGTTGTTATAAACAATTTAGAGAATTATTATGGGTTGTTTGAAATTGAATTATAGTTTTTTAGTCTAAAGATCATGCTTATATAATTAGGTGAAATTGTTGTTGTGTACAAGTAACATGAATATTGTGTGGTTCGTGGAGTGTGCCTATAAGTTATGGATTTATTGGTCACTTGGAAAACTTATAGGTGTTTAAGATGGTTTGATATTTACTTGCGGAATTTGGTTTTTGCGCGATAAGTGTAGGATTCTCTAGCTTTTTTTATACTCATGGTTTGTTATCCATATATATTGGGTGTTTGGGTGTGCATTTTAAAATTGATTACCTGGATTATGAGACCTTGCATTTAATTGTTTAGGTGTTAAAATAACCAGTTTCATAATTAAATGCGACATAACTTATCAAATGGTGAATGAAGCTAATTAGCTCGTTTGTTTAGCATTTGCTCATGTTTCATATGATGCATCTCATTTTTTACTATTATATTTGTTTTAGATCATTTTGTGTTAGTAATTTCTTGAACAATCTTAACTTTTTTTGTACATAAAATCAATTTGGTATATGGTTGTTATGAGTTTATAACTTATAAAACTCCCCTGTGATCCAACACTTTCCTATACCCTATTAAAGCAACGCATTGGATCTGGTTATTTAATTATGGTTAAGTTATTTCTTTTTTTAATTACTTTGATATTTCTCGTGATTTGAGGCAGATGTTGTTTATTTTGTCATGTTACCAGGCTATTGTATAATATTGAAGTATATAAAGATGCCAAAAGATAGAAGAGACCGATCGGTATCTGTTGACAGATCTTGGACTTCCCCATACATATGCAACACTAGTCACTCGAAACGACCATTAAGCAAAAACCCGTTAGAAACTGAGAACATAAAAGAATGGGAAGAAGCAAGATGCCCTGTGTGTATGGAACACCCACACAATGCCATCCTCTTAATATGCTCTTCACACGAAAAGGGTTGCCGTCCATTCATGTGTGACACAAGCTACCGTCACTCAAACTGCTTTGACCAGTTTCAGAAAGCATCCTCCGAAACACATTCACTGCTGACTCAGCAAGAAGGTGCACCAGCTCTTGTCACACCTACAGAAAACGCACCCGATGGAACAGCAGGAGGAGGAGGATCCACCCCAGCGTCTTTAAAACTGGTGTGCCCATTGTGTCGTGGGGAGGTGAATGGGTGGGTTGTTGTGGAGGCTGCTCGTTTATTTATGAATTTAAAATCCCGAAGCTGCGCTAGTGAGACATGTGATTTTTCAGGGACGTATACAGATCTCAGGAAGCATGCTCGGCTGGAGCACCCATTGGTTAGACCATCTGAGGCTGACCCGAACCGACAACGGGATTGGAGGCGATTAGAAAGACAGAGGGACATTGGGGATCTTTTAAGTACTCTACAATCTTCTATTGGGGACGAGAGGGGTGAAGATAATAGTAATACTACCAGTGCTTTGTCATTTGACGAAGGGGGTTGGATGACTGTTTTTTTCTTGATTCGGGTTTTCAGACCTAGAAGTAGTTCAAGGAGTAGTAGTTGGTCAGGAACGTCTCGGGCCCGAGCCCATGTGACGATTAGAAGGAGACCGACAACACGCCTATGGGGTGAGACACATAATGAAGAAGCTCGAGTTGATGATGATGATAATGAGTCTTCGGATGGTGAATCGGGCCCACCTAATCTGACACAAAATGACCAATCGTGATTTCATTGTAGGAACTATTACTGATCCTACTGTTTTTATATGTGGTTGAATTCAATTTGTTTCATTACAAGTATTTAACTTTATTAAATTGGTTTCAGGTGTATGAATATTTGGCTCATTCAAGTGAAACACGTCTCGTTGAACATGGAGCTGGCAGATTTGTAAGAGGAGAGAGCAATGTGAAACTGTAATATTACTTTAAACTTATATGATTTGTTTATACATCTTCAATCATTAAATGGTACCCACCACTTGTATCGTTAATTGTTCATCTTGTTATGATTTCCTGAAAGGAGAAAAATTGCCAACCGAAGTTGTAAAAGTCTAGTTTACTATCATTGATCCGTTAGCTTGTAGAGTTCTTTATGTTCTTTTTTGCTTTCATAATGAGACCGTGTTTGTCATACCAATATAACTTTTAGCCTGGACAACATTTATCATAACGGCTAATGAACATTTATCATTAGCCAATCTTTATCATAATGGCTAATGAACCACATATTGATCAGAATGAATCCCTTTTGCCAATCTTTATTTTCTAGCAAGAATAGTGTTGGAGTTGGTAGGTTCATCAAATCGTGTTTGGATCGTCATAATTTATGAAAAGAAGAAAACAAGTTCCATATTCATTCTACGTCTTGTCAACATATTTCCTGGTTCTTTGAGGGTGTTTGATCTAGAAGCTTTCACTTGTCTTACCCGTGCAACTTGAAAGGGGTATTATGCTCGTTTTGGATAATACTCAGTTATCTAAAGGTGCACGGAACTTTAATTTATTTGCCTTTGTTTAAGTAAAATCCAACATGGGAATATCATGGCTGTTTTTTTTTAGTGTATTTCTTGGTCCCCCTGAGTAGGGATGGCAAGACTAAAAGTTTGTTTGAGTTTCAAGACTAAAAAGTTTGTTTGAGTTTCAAGACTAAAAAGAGAGTATGAAAGATCAAATAATCGAAGTTGTATTTGGAAAATTGATTGGTATCTTATTACGCAGTTTCATAGTTAGTTTTTATATCATCGTTTTGTAATTTTATTGCATAACACTAACCCATGGGTTTACCCATGGGCAACAAATACCCGCGGGCAAGAGCATGGGTAGAAATTTGTACCCATTGGTGGGTGACGGGTGGGTGATTGGTGAGAAAAAAACTATGTGAATGGGTGACGGGTTAGAGGTACCTGTGCCCATTGCCCACGGGTGCCATCCCTACCCCTGAGTGATCAACTAGGGCATAATGGTCATTATAGGCAACCTGTTAGGGACATTATGGTCATTTTGTTTGCAAATATGGTCATTCTGATCTTATATGCAGGATGAATCACGCTTCGTATACAAAGTCCACTACAAACTGACCGGTTGGCCCATCATTGACCCATATAACATTATTAAAATAGTGGCAGCGGCATCACCAAACGGTAAGGCCATACCGCCGGTGAACACTGCCGCCACTTCGGCGGTATGGCCAGCGGCAATTTTTGCTTCGGCGGTTTGGAGATTTCGAACTTGAAAAGTAACCGTTGGGGACTATTTTGGAACGTTGGGAGCAAAAAAAAAAAAAAAAAAAAAAAAAAAAAAGGTTGGGAGGTATGAAAAAGGCATGGTTGTCACTAAAAAGGGATTGAGAGGTATGAAAAAAGTATGAATGAGGTGGAATGATATTATTGGTGGATTTGAGAGGTATAAATGATTTCGGAAGCATGACTGCCACCCTCCTTATATGCGGAGCAAATAGCACAAAAAGGTACCATGTCAAAGGTTATTTCTAATCAAGGCACGACACTTTTCTAAGGTATAAAAAGGAAGCTAGCTTATTATTTTTTTTTTCTTTTGCCTATTTAAGTATTTTCGTTAAATATTTAACGATTATTCATTAAGTTATACATTTAAAGCCCACCGCCGCCACTACCAACACCAATCACCATTGCTACTACCGTTGCCACCACCAAGCCTGCCCAGCACCACCACTACCAAGCAGTGCCTCCATCACCAACCCCACCCACCCACTAATACCACCAACCACCAACGACACCACCAACCGCACCCATCAATGTTTTACCCCAACGATACCCACCATCGCCACCCAGGCACCCATCTCTCTTGTCACCACCATTGTCACCCCTAACCAACACCGTTGTCATTACCAACCTAACCTACTACCGCCATCACCAACATACCTAACTGTCACACCCCGCCGAAGGCGGAAACACGAGGTGCAACGAAATCAATATACATTGCCAAAGAGAAATAGAACAATACCATAATTTACATTAAAGGAAAAGTATATCATTACAACGTTGTTATAGCCGACATTGGCAACTTAAAATATAAAGTTTGGTTCCCAAAAGATAGCATTTTAGTACATAATGATCAGTAGTGACATGTGAAAACTTCATTATGCAAAGACTTTAAAGAAAAGCTTACTGATGATCACCTGAAATGCATGAGAGAAAACGGGTCAACTATGAAAATAGTTGGTGAGCACACACGTTAATATAATATGAAAAACCATTTGAGAAAGTTCGCAAGGCAAAGGCATTGTAAATCCACTCAGTTGCAAATTCTGTCCATACAAAACTTGCAACCTGTGTGTTCACAACCCCTTGTAGGTAGAGCATTATGTCTTGTAGTCAAGCACACGCGGTCATAATAAGTCACAATATAAGCACCACATATATAGTAATGTATGCCAGGCAAAGCCCCTAATTAAATAATATGCGTCCCGTAACATAGTGGACGAGAGGTTGGCCGACCTCTAATAGCGCTATCCATACTACTAATAGGTGTCGAACAATGCGAATGTACGAAGAGTACATCATACAACTATTATATACGATTAAGAACGCTCCAAACGTGGGAGACTTAGCATGCTCCACCAATAAGGTGAGACTTTAGGTCAAGAATGCTCCACCAATAAGGTGAGACTTTGAACGCTCCACCAAAAATGGCGAGACTTTAGGTCATAGTACGTACGGTACATTAAGTTCAAAAGTTCAAGTCAAGTTCAAGAGTTCAAAACAAATTATAAGGTCAAGACAAGTCAAAAGAGTTCATAATAATCAAAGGGTTCAAAACAATGTTCAAAGAGTTCAAGTAATAATTCATGCATCCACCCCAAAGCGATTAAAATATTTAGAAAAAGGGGTTCGTGAATACTCACCTTATGCAACAGATACAAAAGGCTAGTGATTGAACATAAATAGGCTCGATTCCCTAACAACAACCTAATATGAATGAAGTGTTTCCAATGTAAGAAATGAAACAATGTTACACATGCGTATACGTACGTTATCAATACCACTTGTAATTTTTGAAAATAACGTTTATCGTTTAGTGTTTTATTAGTAAATATAACATTTTCGGCGTAGTTTAACCTTGTTCTAACTTTAGAAAAATATGTCCAAACGGCATCACAAAACTAGTCGTGAAATATAGTACGTTAAGTGTTAATGTTCAAGCTCGGCGTTTTTGAAAACCTTGTAATAATGTCTAGATGTAGTCTTGTTTAACTTTTGATCGTACGTGCCTCGACGGACAAGAAATATAGCTCTAAATGTTGTTACTTGAAAAATATATTGTTTAACACTTAGGAAATTTCTATTATAGCAAAGCTGCCAAAATAGTATATGTTTCGTCGGACATCAAACGCTTGTATCTTCTTCGTTATAAGCTTGTTTTCAACGTTCTTTATATCCCCGGAATCATGGGACAACATACTAATATATTTTTGATAAGTCGGGACGGCTAGATTACGGCTAATGCTTCAGATTTGCCATTGAAAAACGTGGGACAGCAAGTAATTTTCTGAAAATATAGTTTTCGTCGCTAACTCGTTTTTAGTATAACTTTCTCGTCGTAAGGGCTCTTTTAGTGATTCCAACGGCTACAGTTTCGTTTTTGAAAGTGTTTCTTAAATATGAAGACCAAAAGTACACCACAGCCCCTGAATTTTCTGGATTTTACAAAAATGGACAGTAGCTTTTTATACTTGTTTAAAAGTCACTTTTTCTAGTTTCTTGTCTTGGTTTAAACCACTTCAATACACCAAAAGCTAGTCTAATCTTACCATACACCTTCTTAGGGTGTCATGGGTTCCTAGTATTCATAAAATTAGTGGGATAACAAGGGGATGATCATAGGCTTAATATAAACTCATAAAATTAAAAGTATACTTGAAAATGGTATTTATAACTTAAGTATTTGCATGTTTTGCTAATATATAATGAAAATACATCATGTTAGCAAGTAAATGAAAGTATTAGATGATGAAAATCATAACTTGAAACTTACTAGTTAATGATGAGGTTGGAAATGATCAAGAAACTTAATAACTTCCTAGTTTTTATTTCAAAAATATAAATAGAAGTTAACTAGGATTAAGATTTAACTTGAAACTTGAAATGAAAATGGATCTTCCTTGAACTTTTGATGAAGCCATGGGTTTGGAGAAGCAAAAGAGAAAGAAAACTTATTTTTATGATTTATTAGAAATGAGTAAGTGTGAGATGTAGTGTTTAAGTCTTGAAATATCTTACATGTGAGGGCATATTAGTAATTTCAATCATAGAAGTAAAGTCTTACTTGACATGTGTATGTATTTGTGTAAAGATATTTGTATTTAGTGTATTTTGTTGAGTATTAAGTGTATTGTTAGTCATTTAGTATATATAACGTGTTACGTTGAAAGTTTTGGTTACTGTGTTTGTTAGAAATAAATTTTAACGGAACAAGATGGGATATATGAAAGTCGTAAAAATTATAAAATCACATTTCTCACAAGCCCCGGGTGAGTAAATCGTTATCGAATCGAAGTTACTGAAAACCGTCGGAGTTATAAACGTTTATCGATACGTATATGAAATAAATTCAAAACGTCGGGTAAATTAATAATATAACTTTTATATTACTGAAATGAGTATAAAAATATATCTGGACCATAATCGGGATTTGTCGGATCAATTATTCCAAATAATTGCTTATTTTATAACGTTTATTAAATAGATAACCGTACGTATACAGAAATGATGCAAATTCACGCATGAATGACAAACTTTCTCCGGGAGTGAATAGAGTTTCGTGAATAGTAAATTTTTTGAAAAACATCTCAATATTTCAAACCGACTCCAAAAACGATGAATAGTAAAATGATGAATAGTGATCGGTGAATAGTAAATTGTCGAAGTTTGGAAATAAATGTAGACGTGGAAAATTACGGGTTGTTACATTCTAGCAGCCTTAAAAGGAATCTCGTCCTCGAGATTCAGTTCGTTCATTCTATAGATGTATGTGATCGTGGTCAAATTTGATGAGGCAACTAAGGTCGAAAACACTAGGTCTTGGATTATATCAATGTCGTGAACTTGGTAAGAAATGGAAATAAGTCATGCACTCAACATAAAGGGGTAGTGGAGTGAGGAGGTCGTTCAAGAGAATGTACCTGGTATGTTGTCATGGTTCTGCGGGGTTAAATGATTCCCTAGGAAGTATGCTCTACCACGTGCGGGGGAAATCTCAATGTTCTGATCTTGAGGGCCTTCAACTGCCAACGCCAGGTTTGGACGATTCTGTCCTTGGTTGGGAGTTCTTTTCAACTTTGGACAGGTATTCCGGAGATGATCCAAGCTTCCACACTCGTAACATGCTGGCCTTTGTCCTTGGTTCACAGTCCTGTTTGAGCAATTTCGCATGAAGTGGCCCGTCTGTCCGCATTTGGTGCATCTTGGGCAGTCTCCTGAGTGGTGGTAGTTACATCGAGTGCACATAGGATGTGGACCGGCATATCTTCTGGGCCCTTGAGTTGTTGCTCCGTAGTTTCCCATTACTCGTTGTCTCTTGTCTTGTTGGTCTTGATCACGGCTTCTTTGCTGATCTCCCTGTCTCTTTCGTCCTCCATCATTTCCTTTTGTTAGTTCACCAGACCTGATCACATCATTTGTCAAGCGGTATGCCATGCCCACAACAGCTTGCAGAGTGGTTGGGTTTGATGAAGTGACATCCCTCCTGATTTCAGGGATCAACCCCCAAACATATCGATCGATCAGCTTCTCCACAGTGGAGACCATATGAGGAACCATCCTAGTCAGCTCGTGGAAACGGGCCGTGTACTTGTCAACTTCTACTCCTACCATTAAGTGGTTCCAAAATTCTGCTTCCAGCTTCTGTACTTCATCTTTTCTGCAGTACTCGTCAGTTAGTAATTTCTTGAATGCTTCCCAAGATAATCCATTTGCAGCTTCCCTTCCTCTGGTCTGTAGCTGGTTGTTCCACCAAGTCAATGCTCGACTCTGGAGTAGACCCGCAGAGAATTCAACCTTATCCCCTTCAGCACATTTCGTGATACTGAGTTTCGACTCAACATTCTCAAACCATGATAGCAGTCCAATGGCACCCTCGGTGCCATAAAATTCCATTGGCTTGCATGTCATGAAAGTCTTATAGCTGCATCCCTGACCGTTGTTCGAGGTACTTGCTCCATTATTAGGTCGTCCAGCATCAATGTATGCAACAATCTGAGTGAGGAGGTCTGCTAATCCAGCAACACTGTCATTCGGGCCTTCATTGTTATTACGTCCTGGGGGAGTGTTCATTGCGGCCATGGCTCTGTGATAGACCAAAAATAGTTGGTTGAGTGAGCGATACATGAACGATGACGGATGATGTACGGTACAATGACAGTCGTGACATAGAGATCGCAAAATGATGGAAACAAAGGCATGCTTAATCTAACGAGGCGTAAGGTAGCAAAGAGAAAGCATATACATAAATGCATATATAAGGTACGATAACACAATCGCGAACATATAAACAGGTTATGCATACCCACCCGACCAATGCAATTTCAGGTGACCAGACTCTCTAGACCCGACCAAACATGATCTTTGACTACTACTCCCTTCATCGCATGATTCTTCCTGAATTATACATAGGTGATTAGGCTATGAATACTTGAGGATTAATGATGCAATGCTAGGACTAGTCGACTCGTATGATTTTTGGTATTTAAGAAAAATGTTATTTTGGTTATAGTTTCGATTTTTATTTTAGAAAAATCAGCATTCTCTATAACCTCTAGCTCTGATACCAATCTGTCACACCCCGCCGAAGGCGGAAACACGAGGTGCAACGAAATCAATATACATTGCCAAAGAGAAATAGAACAATACCATAATTTACATTAAAGGAAAAGTATATCATTACAACGTTGTTATAGCCGACATTGGCAACTTAAAATATAAAGTTTGGTTCCCAAAAGATAGCATTTTAGTACATAATGATCAGTAGTGACATGTGAAAACTTCATTATGCAAAGACCTTGAAGAAAAGCTTACTGATGATCACCTGAAATGCATGAGAGAAAACGGGTCAACTATGAAAATAGTTGGTGAGCACACACGTTAATATAATATGAAAAACCATTTGAGAAAGTTCGCAAGGTAAAGGCATTGTAAATCCACTCAATTGCAAATCCCGTCCATACAAAACTTGCAACCTGTGTGTTCACAACCCCTTGTAGGTAGAGCATTATGTCTTGTAGTCAAGCACACGAGGTCATAATAAGTCACAATATAAGCACCACATATATAATAATGTATGCCAGGCAAAGCCCCTAATTAAATAATATGCGTCCCGTAACATAGTGGACGAGAGGTTGGCCGACCTCTAATAGCGCTATCCATACTACTAATAGGTGTCGAACAATGCGAATGTACGAACAGTACATCATACAACTATTATATACGATTAAGAACGCTCCAAACGTGGGAGACTTAGCATGCTCCACCAATAAGGTGAGACTTTAGGTCAAGAATGCTCCACCAATAAGGTGAGACTTTGCACGCTCCACCAAAAATGGTGAGACTTTAGGTCATAGTACGTACGGTACATTAAGTTCAAAAGTTAAAGTCAAGTTCAAGAGTTCAAAACAAATTATAAGGTCAAGACAAGTCAAAAGAGTTCATAATAATCAAAGGGTTCAAAACAATGTTCAAAGAGTTCAAGTAATAATTCATGCATCCACCCCAAAGCGATTAAAATATTTAGAAAAAGGGGTTCGTGAATACTCACCTTATGCAACAGATACAAAAGGCTAGTGATTGAACAGAAATAGGCTCGATTCCCTAACAGCAACCTAATATGAATGAAGTGTTTCCAATGTAAGAAATGAAACAATGTTACACATGCGCATACGTACGTTATCAATACCACTTGTAATTTTTGAAAATAACGTTTATCATTTAGTGTTTTATTAGTAAATATAACGTTTTCGGCGTAGTTTAACCTTGTTCTCACTTTAGAAAAATATGTCCAAACGGCTTCACAAAACTAGTCGTGAAATATAGTACGTTAAGTGTTAATGTTCAAGCTCGGCGTTTTTGAAAACCTTGTAATAATGTCTAGATGTAGTCTTGTTTAACTTTTGATCATACGTGCCTCGACGGACAAGAAATATAGCTCTAAATGTTGTTACTTGAAAAATATAGTGTTTAACACTTAGGAAATTTCTATTATAGCAAAGCTGCCAAAATAGTATATGTTTCGTCGGACATCAAACGCTTGTATCTTCTTCGTTATAAGCTTGTTTTCTACGTTCTTTATATCCCCGGAATCGTGGGACAACATACTAATATATTTTTGATAAGTCGGGACGGCTAGATTACGGCTAATGCTTCAGATTTGCCATTGAAAAACGTGGGACAGCAAGTAATTTTCTGAAAATATAGTTTTCGTCGCTAACTCGTTTTTAGTATAACTTTCTCGTCGTAAGGGCTCTTTTAGTGATTCCAACGGCTACGGTTTCGTTTTTGAAAGTGTTTCTTAAATATGAAGACAAAAAGTACACCACAGCCCCTGAATTTTCTGGATTTTAAAAAAATGGACAGTAGCTTTTTATACTTGTTTAAAAGTCACTTTTCTAGTTTCTTGTCTTTGTTTAAACCACTTCAATACACCAAAAGCTAGTCTAATCTTACCATACACCTTCTTAGGGTGTCATGGGTTCCTAGTATTCATAAAATTAGTGGGATAACAAGGGGATGATCATAGGCTTAATATAAACTCATAAAATTAAAAGTATACTTGAAAATCGTATTTATAACTTAAGTATTTGCATGTTTTGCTAATATATAATGAAAATACATCATGTTAGCAAGTAAATGAAAGTATTAGATGATGAAAATCATAACTTGAAACTTACTAGTTAATGATGAGGTTGGAAATGATCAAGAAACTTAATAACTTCCTAGTTTTTATTTCAAAACTATAAATAGAAGTTAACTAGGATTAAGATTTAACTTGAAACTTGAAATGAAAATGGATCTTCCTTGAACTTTTGATGAAGCCATGGGTTTGGAGAAGCAAAAGAGAAAGAAAACTTATTTTTATGATTTATTAGAAATGAGTAAGTGTGAGATGTAGTGTTTAAGTCTTGAAATATCTTACATGTGAGGGCATATTAGTAATTTCAATGATAGAAGTAAAGTCTTACTTGACATGTGTATGTATTTGTGTAAAGATATTTGTATTTAGTGTATTTTGTTGAGTATTAAGTGTATTGTTAGTCATTTAGTGTATATAACGTGTTACGTTGTAAGTTTTGGTTACTGTGTTTGTTAGAAATAAATTTTAACGGAACAAGATGGGATATATGAAAGTCGTAAAAATTATAAAATCACATTTCTCACAAGCCCCGGGTGAGTAAATCGTTATCGAATTGAAGTAACTGAAAACCGTCGGAGTTATAAACGTTTATTGATACGTATATGAAATAAATTCAAAACGTCGGGTAAATTAATAATATAACTTTTATATTACTGAAATGAGTATAAAAATATATCTGGACCATAATCGGGATTTGTCGGATCAATGATGCAAACTCACGCATGAATGACAAACTTTATAACGTTTATTAAATATATAACCGTACGTATATTAAATAGATAACCGTACGTATACACAAATGATGCAAACTCACGCATGAATGACAAACTTTCTCCGGGAGTGAATAGTGTTTTGTGAATAGTAAATTTTTTGAAAAACATCTCAATATTTCAAACCGACTCCAAAAACGATGAATAGTAAAATGATGAATAGTGATCGGTGAATAGTAAATTGTCGAAGTTTGGAAATAAATGAAGACGTGGAAAATTACGGGTTGTTACACTAACCACCACCATTGTCGGTCGTTAGTGGTGAAGGGTGAGGTTTGTGGTTTGCAGCGGTGGTTGGTGGTGGTGGGTGGGTTGATGGTAGAGGCGGTGCTTGGTAGTGATGGTGGTGGGTAGGGTTAGTGGTGGTGACAATGGTAGCAACGGTGATTGGTGCTGGTGTCGGCGGACATAAGATGTGAAAGTTAACGAACGGTCGTTGAATATTTAATGAAAATACTTAAATTGGTCCAACAACAACAACAACAAAAAAAAAAATAAAATAAATAAAAAAATAAAAAAAAAGTCAACTACCATTTATACTTAAAAATAAGTGAGATACCTTGATTTGAAATAACCCAATGACTTTGGTATCTTTCTGTGTTATTTCCCCCTATGTGTTTTATTATCACGTTGCGGATAATTGGTTGCATGGGTTTGAAAATTTTCTATTAAAAAATAGGATGGTCCAATGAATATGGTTTTTGAATATGAGATAGAAAACTATTATTTAGGGAATAATGAGGTGTCCAAAGGGTATTCTTATTTACTAATATTAATGTTAACAATATGCAATAATAATGAATGATATATTCTCCATCATGTATTTTTTTCTTCATAATGTAAGACAGCTGAACGTTAGCTGGAACTTGTATTATGCCAAACTAAATGGTCGTCTTATATCTAGAATTTATAAGGGTTATAATGCTATTACAATATTGTGTATGTTTTAAGGCTTTTAGAACCATTTTTAGAGGTATTTGTTTTTAAGATGTTGGTTCATTATAGTTCCCATTCAAATTGGTTGGTTTGAATGTATATTGTATATTGCTCCTTCAATGTTAAGGGTACCTTAATTAGGGCATGAATAACGTACATTAAAGTATAAATCAAATTTGGAGTTGGGATTATTGTGTTTCTCTCTAGAAATAGAAAAATGTTACATTCACAATATTTATAAAATTAGAAGTAAGTGTTTCTAGGTTAGAATTTGCATACTCTATAAAAATGCAAAAATATTTATAAAATTAATTATTTTGGATAAAAAATTTCAATTGAATTTATTTATAGAAAGTTATAGGTTAAATTAAACATGAAATAAGAACTTATTTTAACTAATGTAAATTAACAATACAAAATAAGCAACACTTAGGCTATGTTTGACACAAAGCTTTTTGGAGCTTTTTTTAGCAATGAGCGGTGAAGAATGAGCTTTTTTATTTATAGTGTTCGTTTGGCATGAGAGCTGTGGGTTTTGCTATTTTTTAGGAAAGCTTATTTTACCAATGCTTCTTTATGAAGCTGTGAGCTTTTTTGGCTACTGCTCACAGCTACCGCTCACAGCTCACTGCTACTGCTCACAGCTACTTTTGCCAAACATAGCCTTAGATAAATAGATACACAGAAAGTGTCTGGATGAGAAGACTAATTTGTGCTTAAAAAAACAGATAAGTAAAAGAAGAAAAATATGCAATCCCGAAACATAACACATAACACATGAGGGCAACACTGTTAAGATCGAGATCGTACTATAGATCATTTTTGTCTTTACAAGATCGGAATCGTAAGATCAGTTAAGGTTGGAAAATCCTACATGAATGTTTAAAAGTCTTATTTGTCTAATACTTCTCATTCAAAGCTGCTTGTATAACAAATTAATGACGAAATAAAGTTTTAAGAGTTATAATATATAAAAATGCAACACATAATGCTTTAAAATACAAAAGTATCTAATAAGGAGATTAGATCTTTTAATCAAAAAATCTATATATTTTACTCTTATAAAACATTTATAATAATCCATGCTTGCTTTATGTTAGGATTACCAAAATCCAAGTTAAAGACTCGGTCACCCCAAGTAATGTCTAGCATAGGACAACTTGTAGGTTTAATCATATATATTTAGTTATCGTAGTATTCATGGAGTTAGGTCGGATCTTTACCCACTGTAAGCCCACTCAATAGCCTATTGTGGTACCTAGACTTTGTGTATATACCCTTCTCCATCTTATGGAAATGGTTGGTTGTTTTCCAATAATACACACACAACAAATGTGTTTCTCTCTCTAAAACTTCCCACTCTCTACTCTCTCTCTCTCTCTCTCTCTCTCTCTAACCATGGGTTTCATCTTCTTGCATCAAACCCAACCTCCTGAATCACATAATCAACCATAAACACAATCCTACAATTGGTATTAGAGCCATGGTTGCTTTTTTCGTTGATTAATTAGTCGTATTTAAACTGTCTACAATTGGTATTTAAGCTGTTTTACCAAGTTTTTTTTGGATATGAGATTTTTTTTCTATCACTTTTTCTGGTAAACAATTTAATACAAGTCTATGTATCAATGAGGTCAAAAAAAAAAAAGAAAAAAAAAAAAAGAAAAAAAAAATGTCCTATGCTTTTATTTGGTTGCGTAAAAACTGATACTTTGTGATCTTTCAGTCCCGTTAACAGTTTTTTTTTTTTGTAACTATCATTTTTATGACTATTTTTGTACCAAAACCGTGAAAAGTAGTAAAAAACTAGTCAAAACCGTGTTCGGAAGTGTAGTGGTCGAAAACTGGAAAGCGACTTGTGGTTTGATTCGAAAAGCTTCTGTTCTTGGTTGTGTTTTGATGAAAGAGAAAACCCAGATCTGGTTTTTATGGAAAAGTACGAAAATGACAAGTAACTGCGTTTTGACTGGTCAACTGCGTTTTGTGGTTGTGTTTTGACTGGTCAACTGCATTTTGATGGTTGCGGTTTGACTGACCTATCCATTGCATTTTGATGACAAGAAGACATGTTTTATGATTTTTATGAAAAGAAATGCTGTCAAAATTTTGCGAGTGACTGCGTTTTGTCTACACTTAATTACGTTTTGACTGAGTTGACCGAGTCTAAAGTCTAAAAGTAAAGAAAAAAGAGACTCGATTAAACCAAATACCAACTCAGACCTCATTTATACACCATCATCGGTCCAGCTTCACAGTACCAAATATACAATGAAATAACAAAATGGAAAAAGAACGAATGATGATGAAGGCAACAACTAATCCACAAACAAAAACACAAACCACAATCCATAATCTATCCTAAATCTCACATCACTCCCCAACTCTCAATCATTCAAGACACGAATTATAAATAAACATCTTATGATCTAAGATTCATTTGTGGTTTTCAACGTATCATCAAACCAATTAAGGTCTAAACCACGAAATAAACATCATCACATATCTTTATTTGAAGCCTAGCTTCATTATATATATTCGAACACAAAAGTAAAGAGAGATAACAATTATGTCATCCACTTTTCTTGGTTCGTTCATATACACAACAACAAATGATTATAATTCGAACCTACCGTGACCCTCCAAACGATCTTGACTTGCTCTTGATTAGGATTGTGAAGGAATTGATGAAATCTTGTCGGTTAAGTTCATGTTAATTGGGTTTGTGTTTGAGAGAATCAGTTATGATGATGTGCAAAGCTGAGATTAGAGTGAGTTTTGATCGGTTATTGAAGATGAGATGCGATAAGATTGATCTAGATGAGAGTTGCAGATGTTGACTGATTTTGGGTGAGAGAAAATATGTGGGGTAGGCATTATATTCTCAAGTGTGTTTTTGGTTAAGTTGTAATGAGATATTAGGGTTATCTAACTTTTATACTGATTAGTGATTATATCATTTGTAACAAGGGTTGGGCCTTGATTGGTCCTGAACGGTCAACTAAATTAACCAATGTGAGTGGTCAACCAAGTCAAACGTCTCAGAATAAATCTTCAAGGAGTATAGTGAATCCCCGGATCGTTATATCCCAGCGAGGTGTGCAATTGTATTTGAAAACGTTTAAAGTGATCGGGTGATTTAACAGGAGGATCAGGAATTTGATTTGTATGATTACACTACGAGATGAGGAATGAAATTAACTTGAAAACACTATAAGAACAATTACTAATGATCAGATAACCTAAAAACGTAATTTAAACCTAAACACGCATACGTCTGATTTAATTCTACGTAGATGTACGAAATAAAACGCGAGTTTTTATGAAATAAAATACCTACAGATATGAAAATTATATTTTCACAATCCTAATAATAAAAGAAAATTTTTAGAAAAAGAAAATTATTTTTTCAACTATTTAATTAATTACTAATTATTAATTACTTTTTAATTATTTAAATTACACTAAATTATAATTAATTATGAAATTTAACTAGAAAAATGAAAATTAAATTTAGAAAAATCTAAAATATTATAAAACTAATTTTAAAACAGAAAATCTATTTTTCCTACTTTTTAATTAATTATTACTAATTAAAACTAATTATTTAATTAATTTAAATTAAATTAAATTATAAAAAATACTAAATCAAATGAGAAAAATCTGAAAAAATTCCTAAAATTACTAAAAGGTGTCAGGAACCTAAGAAAAATTTAAAATTAAGAAATGCTTATAAATAAGCAGAAAAATAAGCCAAAGGGCTTAAATAGAAGCTATCACTTTACATATTTTTGGTTTTTTTCTCAATTTTTATTTTACAAACCCACTTATCTACTGAAAATAACCAACTTTTGTGAAGGAACTTTGCTTGAGTCTTAAAAATAAGCACAATGGATTCTAAAATGCTTAACAGGTTGGGCAATATAACTTATTAGGACTTTAAGGCACTTGAATAAGCTTATGAAAAGCTACACAGTACAGAACAAAGACAAAATAAGCTGATATGAAGTTGAGGGTATTTGAAATAATCAGAAACAACAAAAGTGGTACACTAAATGAGCCAATAAGATGAATAAGCTTATCCAAAATCCCCACAGACCACACAGGTCAATGGCTCAACGGCAGGCCTTGTATAAGCTTATCAAATAAGCTCAGAAGGGCAAATTGAGCTGGGAACCTTCAAGCCCACCCTGTGGGCTTTCCAAAAATCCTAAAAGCTCAGTGGGAGCTTAACTAGTGAACAAGAAAAAAGGGCTAATGAAATGAGCTAGTGACACACATACCCCTACGCTGCGTTCTCGAGTTTGTTTTTGAAAGGAAAAGAAAGAAAATGAAAGGAAATAGAAGAATTACTGTGTTCTCGAGTTTCTATCAAACAGAAAAGAAAGGAAATAGGAAGGATTTGATAGGAAAATTAAGAGGTTTTTTCCTTCAAAATTTTCCGCCCAAATATGGGCGGATTTGGAAGGAAACAAATTTACACCTAAACTATTTGTTATAAAATAAGTTATATAACCTTCATTATTTTATATATCTTTTGTTATAAATGTATTTCTATGTTTAAAAAAGCATAACTATAATTTTTTCTTTCTTTTCCTCCCAACTCAAGAACACGACTTTGTTTATTTTCCTTCCATTTCCGTTCATTTTTTTTCAACTCGAGAACATGAAATATAAATGCAACTTTCTTTTCTTTTCACTTCTTTTCTTTACTCTTCTTTACCTATCATTTCTATTCCTACAAAGAAAAACTCGAGAACAGAGCGCTAGTGTAGGGGTAATGCAGACCTAAAGAGGCACTTAAAAGCTTAAAAAATAAGCTACAAGGCAACAAGCATAAGCAATAAAAGCCAATATACTTAAAAACTACCAGCAATAGAATAAATAGACCAAGTTTAAGATGATATGCAACAACAACTACACCAAGTGACACCTAAATCAGAAGCTACCCTGAAACAGTGGCCAAATGGGCAATTTCAGGGACCCAAGAAGCTATTAAAAAAAAATTTCTAGAAACAAATTAAAAGTACAAGCTTATTAACAAGCTACCAATTACTCTAGAAACCAACTTTCAGGTCCTAATGACAAGGATTCGACAAACTAAAAATATTTGTTGAAGGGCTGTTGGAACAAGCATAAATGCATGCCAAGATTAAGCTAGGGGCAAAGCCCTTAAGCTCAAAATGAACTTGGATTCAGTTGTACAGCTAGGTGAGCTATTTGTAGAACCCAAAATCACCCATAGGGACCCACTGGAGCACCCTGTGGAACCCTAAGAACTTGGGTTGATCCAACAGGTTTGGTGGCACAGGGCAGGAACTCCCCCTGCAGCCTTAAGAACATAGATGCATACAACTAAAAAAAATCACAAAATTATTCTGATTGTGGATTCCTGTAGTTTAGCTGGGATGCTTCTACCACAAAAAATCTCAAACCCCAATTCAAACCACAAAAATCATGAAAAATCTCCCAAAAAATGGGATTTCTGCACTACAAGCATTTTGACTTTGAAAGATTTTTGCACCACTTTGACTTTTGTGAGCTTTAATCCTACTCAAATGACTAACTATGACCTAATGAGCTAAAATGAAACTTAAGTGGGTAATAATAACAACTAATGAGCTAAGAAACAAGATTTTGTAACCACAAATCCACACAGTTAACTAGTTATTTAGACAAACCTAAGATTTGACTTTTTAATGAACAATTGGTGAATTATATGACTTTAATGGACTAAATCAACCTACTGAGAGTTACCAAGACCAGATATACTACAGAAGACAGGGTGTTTCTCAGCTAAAACACTTGATCCAAACATCCCTTTATGACCCTAGTAATGAGATTTTCAAAGACTTTCCACTGTTTTAATCCAGAAATCTAGTTCACAACATCATAATATGACAGATTAAGCTTATTTAGACATGATATTATCAACTGTTACATCATATACTTAGAAATCAAAGTAATGCTATTTTGACTGTGACTAGGCAACTTTCACCCAAATACTTTCTAAACTACAAACTGACCATAACTATGCATAACTACATTAACAAACATCATATAATCACTAAATAAGCAGGTAAATCACAAACAGAAGAACTTTTATAATGAAAAGTAGAAATGGTACAAAAAGCTTACAAACTGCATTCCCAGCTTAACCAAGAACCAAGGAACCAAAGCACCAATCCTACTGCTTCGCCAGAAGCCCTAAACCAGTACATCCATCTTCTTCTTCTTTTCTTCTTGAATTCTTCATTTTTTTTTTAATTTTCCAAGTATTTATTTGGATTTTTCCTTTTTTTTTTCTTTTTTTTTTTTTTTTTTTTTTTTTTTTTTTTTGAAATAAAAGGAAGAACAATGAGGAATTGAGGTTCAAATAAGCTTGGTGAATTTAGACTGAACTAATGAGACATGGGTGATAACTAACAACTCACAACATATTTTAGCTGAAACTTAAGAATTTCCAGGAAACTGAGAATGGTAAATAAAGCTTGAACTTATGAAATGGAAAACTTGATATTAAACTGAAAGCAACAAATTACAACTATTGTTTTTCTGAAAATAAAAATTACAACAATTTTGATTTGAACTAAAATTTAAGCTAAAAACTACCAACTCTTCACTGCTCCTTCACTTTCATTTTATAGCTGCAAATTAGGGTTTCCTCTCTCTTTTGTCTCTTTCCCAGCAATTATCTTGACCGTAGGATAGCTAGGATTTAATCTTGACCATTTATTGAGTTTGGCGCCAAAATGCTTTTAACAGCTAAGACCTTTGATAACTTGTGCCAGGGGAGATATATTGGGCTGAGGTTGTTTGGAGTGGGGTGATAGTGTTTAGAAGTGATGATGAAGGGGAGGGTAGAGTGGTTTTGCAGGTGATGATGGTGTTGGTTTTGCTAGGGAAGTCACGGGTGTGTGTTTGGGAGGTGGGCTGGTGTATGTGTTGGGCCAACAAAGGGATTGAGCTAGGGGTGTTTGTTTATTTTGGAGTGGATTTGGATTTGTTGGATTATATAAAGGGTGGTCCATTTGATTTGTAATATTATTAAGCCCAAGGACCACTCTTGCACATGCTGAAAGTTCAGGGACCATTCATGTTATGTTCTCAAACTTTTGCTTTACGGACCAATCTTGCCATCCTATAAATCCACAAGGGCACTTGTTGTTTATTTTCCAATTCGAAACATTTGGGGACTAAAATTGTCAATTTGCAAAGTTAAGGGACTATACATGCAAATTCTTCAAATTATACCACCAAGGACCCATTGTGATAACTTATGACTTCCCAAGGACTTTTGATGCATTTTCTCCAATTTTAACACCCAGGGACTTGTTTTGTCAAAATTGCAACTTTAGGGACCAAACTTGTCAGTTTAAGAAAACTTTCATCCAGGGACTAAAATTGAATAATTTTGATTTCCCATGGACTGATGTTGACTTTTTATTTATTTTAAACCTTCAGGGACTAGTTTTGACAATTTTTGAAAGTTGAGGGACTGAAACTATAACACCCCAACCCGAATAGGGCTAAAGTGCAACATTATGGAGTCAATTCAGAACACAAGTGAAACGGAGATACAATACTAATTCAAAACTTACAAGATAACAAAAGAAAACAAATCAAAGTACGAGGTACAAAAGGGGCAACAATAATACTAAGCCCAAATCATAAGATACTAAGCCCAACATAACATCTTCTAATCATCTCTAAGTCCAGCAAGTATCTAACGGGGTGAAGTCTTCTAAGCCCAAAAGCAAAACCTTCGTCCATAACCCAGCTTCCTACTAAACCTGCCGCAGGAAAAGAAATGCGGCTGAGCTTACAAAGCTCAGTGAACAGATATCAAACGAATAACAATACAATACAAAAGAGATATGATAAGCAAAGGAGTACGAAGATAGTTTACATATAGTGTCAATGGATAATCAAAGGTTGTCAAAGGTTAAGTATAAAGGTTAAGTGTATGATGTAAGATGTGATGTATGTGGAATTCAGTATTTCCCCAGGCCCAATCAATCAATCAATACAATACAATAGTAGCCCAATATGGAGTAGCTAGCTCCCAATATGTGAGGGGTTGCAATGCACGCACACCCAGTCACCAATCAATGTAGCAATAATCAATGTAGTCAATATCACAATCAATCAATCAATCAATCAAATCTAGGATGCATCCATACGCCCCTGCAGGCCAATAATAATCATAACAGTAGTCGATAACAATAATCAGGGACGGTGTGGTACATCTCTCCAACCACACTAGAGTACATAACACTGGTGCATCAATGCTATGGTTGTGGCTACTCCACAACAAGTAATACCTGGGTAAATACTGAAGGGTCATGTAGTCAAGGTTCAATATTAAAGGTCAATGTCAACTGGATCAATCAAAGATATAATATCAATGGGTCAAAATGGAGAGGTTAAATCCCAAGTTCCCAATCCACAAGGTTCATTATTTCCAAGTTCCAAAGTCCCATAGTTCATAAATCAAAGGGTCATAATGAGAGTTTATAACAAAAGTTCAATTTAACAGGTTCACATCACTTGTTTAAAAAGGTTCGTAGTACAATCCCATTTAAAAGTTTATAACAAGGTTCATTTAGAAAAGATCTTCCAAAAGATGACATTTATAAAAGTGATATTTAATAAAGTTTTTCATAAGATATTCTTCAAAAGTGGTCTTTAAGAATTTATATAATCCCATAAATAAGTGGTCTTAAATCATATTAAAAGTGCTGTTATAAAATAGTTTCTCCTTTAAATGTTTCCTTGTCATAATTAAGAAAAGGAATTTCACTTCCCGTTATATTATCCAAAAAAAAAACATTCAAAGTCTCACAAGGGTTTTACCTCCCGTTACAATATCCCAAAGAGTATCCAAAGTCTCACAAAGGTTCAAAGGTTAAGGTCACAAAAGGTTATCGAACGGATCATAAGAGTTCAAACGAATAACAATAGGATCGCAAATACCGGTGAAACACATCAATCATAGAGCCAAGTACGAAGGATCATAATCAGGATCAAACGAAATCATAATACGATAATAAATCAATTTCAAAGTCAAGAGAGAAGAAGTGTGTACTCTTATTGAAAGAGTACGGAATATCTGTACCTTAAACCGCCAACGAAATCATATCATAAGAATAGGAAGTCACCCCTTCAGCGAATCTACACGAATTAATGATCGGTTTATTATTAATAACTTATTCTAAAGTAGATTATTCGTTTCAGTCGGCTTTCCATTTTTAACAGCTTTCTCGAATTATAAATATTAGTCATTTAATGTCGAAGTTACCATTTAATCAAGTTAAAGTATTAAAATGACAATTACAAATAGATTAGAGTTTATTATGCCAATTTATGAAAGTTTGGGGTTATAAATATAAATTATCAAAGTTTAATATTTAAATATGTCAAACATTTAACTTTAGGTTTAAAATGCAAATAAATGTCAAAATAGCCATTTTATGACTCCCTCGTTTCCGCAAGTTCTAAAATGCATTTACGACCTCATTATTAGACCGCGACCACAATATACCACAAGTTAAATGTATGCATTCTATTACACGACTTACCCACAACACACGACTTACGCCCCATGAAATATCACTAGAAATCATCTTCAAGCCAATCTTTAATAAATACGCCCCATATATGTATAACTGTTCCATATATGTAACCATGTTTTAGACACCTTTAAACTCACCAAAACTCTCATGCAAACTCACCATTCTGACAGTAACCATAAAGACCATGCACATGAAATAACAAAGTCAACTACAACTTATATTTGACCATTATCTCAACCTGATCACACACTTCCTATACACGTATTCGCATACTTATCATGTCAATTTTCTTTATTTACGACAATTCTCGTGACACTAAAAATAAATCCTAGACACATTATGAGCTTTATATTATATCGATTCGAAAAGAATGCCGAAAGTAACATGTATTCTTTTTATTAGTTTCATCTCCATGTCGACCCAAAGCAGGACAGTATGCGTTTTCCTCTTTTATTTTAGCTCGTAAAACTAATCCCCAAACAGATTCGAAATATACAGTTTATAGAATGAATAAAGCATGTTCCAAATCATTATGTCATGTGTGAATAAAAGTCATATACACGCATGAAGTATTTTATTCGATTATATTAATCACATGTGACATATCTCTAGTTTTCTCCTTATGCGATGTGCAAAATAGATCCGATTAGAAAATGATCAAAACACCACCAATACAAGTCGAATATTTTTGTGTAACACATGCTTTCGTTAGTCATTAGATAGGTTAACTTGTAGAAGTCGATCCCGTGCCAAAACAGTTAATAGAAGTTGAGATATAAGATTCAAAAGTTTGTTATTTTATGTGACTTTTATGATCTCATGTTAGTATTTTAGTATATTCATGCACATATGTTAGCCAATTCGTTTTAGTCTTTAGATGACGTGTTATGTACGCATGGTGTACATCAATAAGAGAAGAAAATCAAGATGATGATGGGGGATACCTCTAGGACGCTAGATCGAAACCGAAAAACACGAACGCGAGCCCAAGATTCGGTGAGGCATGACCGAGCCTTTTGGAACAAAAACCAAACCTTTCTTCGAATACGACACGCCCACATTCACACCCTTGCTACCACTCTCGATCACCCTTCTTCCTAACTTCTGGTCGGATATACAAATGGAACAAAGACAGAATATATCGTCATGATTGCCAAGTCATGCGTAACACAAAAACCTTCAAACTAAACGTCCCACGATCAGCCGTCCTTCTTATTTACTTTCTTTAGTGCTCAACAATGATAATGGTGGCTGTGTTTTAAGAGAATGTCGTAATACTACGTATAAAAGAAACAAAGATATGGGAATCAGTTTGTATTTCTTCTAAATGTGGTGGGTCTTTGTTGTTTTCTAAGTCCACGAATGGAAGGTAGGTAGGAGGTGATATTGTTCTTAATATAACTGATTACTAGGATGCTATTGGTTCGAAATTTTAGGGAATGATTGAGTGGGTGATTGGGACGAAATTACTGGGGTGATTAGTTAGTGATTAGGCCGAATTTTAGGAGTGAATTATGAGACGATTATCACAACAAAAGTTTCCATAATGGGTGTGTGTACAAATTTTATATTTGGTCTATGCAAACCATAATCGTGTGATAAATATTTTAGGTACCAAATCGTGAAATACAAATTTTATTAATTGTGTCAACGTTTATTCGCTCAAGTATTTAGGTTTTAATTACTTAGGTTATACAATATTGTAACGTCTTAGATTATTATTCGTCTTTCATAAGTTTAAGATTAGAGGAGTATTTTGGGTAATTTACATGTTCAAAAATTATGGGTTTTACAGAAACTGCCAATTATGCAAATTTTGTTCGTTTTTCATCTGTTTTCAATCATTTTGCATCTGAAACATATAAAACACAATCTTTGGGATATTTTCCGTATTTTGATGCATATTTGAGTGTTTTTGGGTGTTTTGACAGTTAGATTGACGAAAAATGATGAGTGTTTGAGCACTAATCAATCCCCCACACTAAACTATTGCTAGTCCCTAGCAATCTTTTATGAAAACATAATGGATTTGAAGTCTCTTTACCAAAATCCATTTCTTCTGGAGTAGCCAAATGTTTTAGTTCAAGTAAGAACTATGGTACACTGATAACCATATGATTTTGAGCAAATCATAAGCTGTTAACAGATTTGATTTGTCTTTACCAGAAGCCGTTTGCTTCTGGACTAGCCAACTCTTGATGGACACAGTCAACATCTTGGTGTGTTGATTACCAATTATGGTTTTCCACTGCCTTTACCACAAGCCATAACCTTGCGGGCAAGCCAACTTTTTTACTTTTTTGGATATGGTGAGTTGAATACCATACAATTTTCGGCAAATTGTCAACCATAAACGGATTTGAATTATCTTTACCAAGAGCCGTTTGCTCCTGGATTAGCCAATCCCTTTGTCGGTTAGACATGGCGGACTGATAACCACAAATTTTTTTGAAATAAAGTGAAAATTTTTTTAAAATTTTAGGCAAAAAACGGGGATACTAGAGGATATAATGTGATAAAATTCGCTAGAATTCCCCCCCCCTCCCACACTTGGAATTGAATATTGTCCTCAATATTCAAAGTCCCGGCTATTATGCCGACTCTTTGAACGTAAAAAGATAATATTATAAGCTAACTGTGGGAACATAATTTTCATTTTTCACTTTATTTATATATACATATAACACATTGTTTTTTTTCAAAGATATATACATTGCAAACAGCTGTAGGGGACGGCCACTCCCCCACACTAGGGTGTTAGAAAATAGAAAGAAGTCAGAGACATGGGTGAAAACCCATGTTGTTGCTACTGTTTTTGTTTATCGAGTCGCTAGCTTGACTCGATCCCCGAATTCATTGGTTCTTGGGGAAATTTTGGAGATCCGGGACAACCATGGATGGTATGTCCTCTCCAAAGTAATGTTTCAAACGATGCCCATTCACTTTAAAATTTGGTCCGTCATTTTGAGATAATTCGACAGTGCCATAAGGATAAACTTTTGCGATATTGAATGGGCCAGTCCAACGGGTTTTGAGCTTTCCCGAGAAGATCTTGAGTGTAGAGTTGAAAAGAAGGACTCGATCACCAACGTTGAAAACGCGGTTCTTGATTTTTGAGTCATGAATCTTCTTTGTCTTTTCCTTGTAGATCAAAGAGTTCTCGTAAGCTTGTTCACGAAGTTCATTCAATTCATTCATTTGAACTTTGCAATGAGCACCCGCAATTTGGAGGTCAAAATTTGCATGCTTGAGAGCCCAATAGGCTTTAAGCTCAAGCTCGATCGGAAGATGGCACGCTTTCCCGTACACAAGCTTGTAAGGTGTACACCCGATGGGTGTTTTGTAAGCTGTATGGAAAGCCCAAAGTGCATCATCTAATTTGTCCGACCACGATGCACGATTTTCACCTACGGTTCTTTCCAATATTCCCTTAATGCCTCGATTGGAAACTTCTACTTGTCCACTTTTTTTAGGGTGGTAAGCAGTAGAAAGACGGTGAGTTACACCATACTTTTGCATGACTTTATCAAATTTGTCATTATAGAAATGCGTACCACGATCACTAATTATAGCACGTGGAGTTCCAAATCGAGCAAAAAGAGCTTTCAAAAACTTCACAACAACTCGGGCATCATTTGTGGGTAAAGCTTTCGCTTCAAACCATTTTGACAAATAGTCAACAGCCACGAGTATGTACTTGTTTCCATGAGATGACGGAAATGGCCCCATAAAGTCGATGCCCCAAACGTCAAAGATTTCACAAACTTGGATTGCATTTTGTGGCATTTCACTCTTTTGTGAAATATTCCCGTGACGTTGACAAGCGTCACAGGATTTGACCAATTCTTGGGCATCCTTATAAATCGTGGGCCAATAGAATCCGGAATCAAACACCTTTTGGGCGGTGTAGTTAGGATTATGGTGTCCCCCCGTGGGTCCAGCATGCCAAGCCTTGAGAATGTCATTGGCTTCCTGTCCATAAACACACCGCCGGATGACTTGATCCGCACAGATTTTGAAAAGGTACGGGTCGTCCCAGAAGTAATGTTTCACATCTTTAAAGAACTTGTTCTTTTGTTGGGACGACATCCCTTTCACAACAAAGTTACTCGCATGGTAGTTTGCAAAATCGGCAAACCATGGGGTAATAGAATCTCCACGAAAGGCAACTGATGAGGCGAAAAATGAACCACTTTTAGGGGGTCATTTAAGCCCAAAATTGAATTTATTTGATCAAATATTACCCTAAATCGTTCCTTTTGTGATTTTAGATACTTTGGGAGTGAATTCTGGAAAAGGAAGCAATTCGGACGCTTTTGGAGCATAAAAGTGAAGAAAACGCCAAAGACTTAATTTTCCATGCTGAGAACAGTACCTGACGGCGTCAAGAGGAAGACCCTGACGGCGTCAAGAGTAAAAGTGGTGACAACCCAGTGCAAACCTGACGGCGTCATAACAAGGGCGTCAAGACTAAATTTTGTGACGGCCTGCATAAGGAGAATACATGACGGCGTTAGATCCAGATCTAGGCAGTCCGAGGAACTATTTGGCGGTGAGATGACGGCGTCAGACATTTGTTCTTGACGCCGTCACCTATCAAACTCTATATATAGTTTTCTATTTTTCATTCATAAGGAGAGGAACTTGTATGGTGAAACTAGGGCCGAACTTTGTAAACCCAAGCTCATATTTTACAGTGTTTTCAAGGGTTTTCACCCCTTGAATCCTTTCATGTGCTATTGAGATAAGTCTTCTCTTAATTCAATCAATATGTCTATGTGTTGGTTGATTATATCTTGTGCTTTTCTTGATTTCAACATGCTAGGCTAGATCTATCTTGTGTTTGCTTGGATCTAATGAAACCTAGATGTTAATTATGTGTTGATTACTTGTTTATGGTTGTATTGGATGAATGATTTCAATGTTAGGCTTAAGAAAACTGGCATATCTCCATTGTGTAACATGCTTGAACGTCTTAGGAAACATGAACCGATGTGTACTAGGTTTTATTGGTTGTATTTAATGCATGAGTAAATTCTAATGATCCCATGTTAGGAGCTTCTTAGCTGGCTCGACATAGGAGTGAAGTAGGCGCTCATAGGATTGGGGAAGTACGCCACCCCATGAATGGTATTAAGGAATACAATCCGTCATCCACGCAACTATAACAAGTAATTAACGTGTAAAAGATATCTAGGGAGTAGTGAAATCTAAGTAAACACATTTCTCCCACATATTGCTCACAACTTTAGTATAATTAGTTTATTTTCATTTTTAGTATTTTATTTTGATTACATCTTTAGTATTGGGTTAGTTGATTAGCAACTAATTCCGCCCAAACTCCTTCAAAACCGAGATTTTTACTTGCTTTCTAAAAAATATAAAAATACAAAAAGAATCATCCCTCATCTCTAGACCTAGTCTTTAGGTTTTCTAATCCTAGCGACACTATTCCTAGCTGAACGATCAATCCCCCGGTACTTGTCATTATACTATACTACATCGATCAGGTACACTGCCTGGTGGGGGTTGTAAGCTTCTCGAGATCCCTCGAGAGGTAAAGCCTGGTGCAATCCCTACGCTATCAAGTTTTTGGCGCCGCAGCCCGGGGAATAGTTATTGTCTAGGTTAGAATTTCTTTTTATTAGGTCTACTTGCTAGATTCCTTTCTAGTAAGATTTTTATTTTTATTTTTAGGTTTCCTTTAGTCTATCTTTTTCTTTGTGCCCTTTGTTTGTAAAACCATTTTCATTTGTCTTCATGGCGGATGAGATTCCATTTAGATCATTAACAATAGAGGAACAATTAGTTTACTCGGATAGATTTGCTTCATGTTGTTCCAATGAATTTTTAAGTGATCTTAGCTATATACAAGAGGAGATGGGTGTAAAGTTTGATAGGTTTGATGAGTTATGCGCATGTGTGGCCTATATTAAACAATCATTGTTAGGATCAATTCCTTTTAGTAAGACCCTTTGGAAAATTTTTGAGGAAAGCCTCCTAACCGTGAACCATGAGTTCAATGAACTGATGGGTTTGCATACATCATAACTTGAGGAAATAATTAAGGAGGATTTAGCCGAACATGATCATATTAAGCAAAAAGATGAATCCTTTAGGCAAATTGAACATTGTAATCAAGTTATTGAGGAAGGTTCTTATGAATCAGACTTAGAACTTGAAATGGCTAGGGAAGGATTTGAGATACTTAGGAACATGTTTAGGTTAGATTCTACAAAAACACGTGATGAGGATATAGGTGATGTTGAGAAAAGAAAGGATGAAGTAAATAACATGAGCCCATAAAGTACCCCACAAGTCCTACCATCATTTGAGGCACACATACCACCCGTGACTTACCCGGAAGAAGTAGAAGAGACTATAGGAACCCCAATTGAGGTAGAACCCTTGGACCAAGCACAACTAGAGAATATAGGTTTTAACACTTATAGTGATGACCTTTCTTTTAGTTCTAGGGAAGTTCCTAGTTTTGATGAACCAGAGCCTCAACCAAAACCATTACCTAATCTTCCATCCTTGGATGTGAATTTAGGAATTGAGATAGGTTCCGATCCACCCATCAAACCATATAGTCCGGGTAGTCTTAGGATAAAGGTAGTAAACTCTAAGCCTTGTAGAGAGGAAACCAATATAGGAGTGGAAAATGACCTTACATGCTTACATCACCCATTCATGTTTGATCACAAGAAACACTATGGGTTTAAACCGGGTTTATTAGGTCAAGATGGATCCCCAACTAGTAATCTCTTAAAGTTGATTGAAAATGATCCCTTTCTAGGAGAAAATCTTAATCCACCCATTAACCCGATTGAATTAGGTAAGGTTATGATGATAGGAGCACAACCCTTTGAGCATATAATTCATCCACCACTCTTTCCTCACATGGCATATTTCCACCCTAAGGGTGTGTATCGCTACTTCCACCCGCACTTAATCCTAAGTGTAGGGAAAACCTCCCCTATTTCCGTTAAATAAGAGTAGAGTCAGGCTCGTGACTCGAACAAAAACAAGCGCTTCTTGGGAGGCAACCCATGTTTTGTGTGATTTTTATTTTGTTTGTTTGTTATTTGCTTCCGTATGCATGCTTTATTTTTATTGTTGGTAGATCATGTTTCAAAACTAAAAAAAGTGAAAATACTTTACTTTGTTGTTTGGCCTAGTCTTAACTTCATCTAAAGGTATTTTTGCAAAAGAGTGTAAGGGGAAACCCCAAATATGTTTTTAAGTAACAAACCGATCATGATTCTCCACAATATTAAGTGAACATGTATATTCGTATTTGTTAGAGTCAAATGCTTGAATCGAGTCATAATGAAGTTTCGCAGGATTTTCCAAGAAGTAGGACCAAATTTTTCCAGAAATTTTCCGGAAACTTAACATAAGAATTTCTGCAGGTCACTTTTGACGGCGTCATGAGTTTACTCTTGACGGCGTCACGTGTAAAAATCTGGAAATTTTACCAGTTTGGTTTTTCTAACGGAGTCTTAAAGTTTTTGTTGAATTATTAGTTTTATAATCTCCAGGAAATCTGCAAACATCATTCCACAAGCATTATATCTTATTTTGTTTTCTAGGATTTATTAGTATATGTAGATTGCCGCCGATTTTATGCGAGGTTGCCTTGTCTGTTTTCTCAGGATTTACAGGTTATGTATGACAAGAAGATGATTATTATTCTGGAAGGGAAGCTTTGATTGTTCGTTTTCTTGGAGGAAGATCTAACCTGGCCACCTTATTATCCATACCGAGCGAATCAGGGGAGTATTTGATTTCATTTGTTTTACTTATTTCACTTTTACATTCTTTACTTGAACATTGGGGACAATGTTAATCCTAAGTGTAAGGGGAGGGTAAAATGATGATACCTTACAGATACACTTTCGCTTAAGTTTGTTTGTTTGATAGTAGATGTGTAATAAAACTATGAGAAATACTTGTTAGTGCAATTTTAGCGCCACATTTAAATTTTTTTACAACATTTAGGAGTGAAACTTTAGCCATAGCAAGCGTCTCATGGATAGGAGATTGTATGACTAGCACAAAACCGTACTATTCAGAAAAATTTTCCACCCAAATATGTGAGGTTCGCCTTTAGATTTGATAGGAAAAGCATTTACTATTAGTGCTTATGAGTGTACCGGTAGCATTTAGATTCTAGAACTTGCGTTAGTGATGCATCCCGAGACCGCTAGTGAGACTACATTCGTGTGGTAGGATTTACTACATGATAAGAGGCATTAGGATCACCCTTGTGTTAAAACCCGTATCATAATTACTTGACCATTTAAGTCATATTACTTGGCTAGTTAAGTCAATTAATTTTTCCCACACCATTAGCGTTGTACTCTTTTTAGTACACGAAACCCCTAGTACACCCCTCCGAGCCTATCTTTTCGTTTCTAACTTTAAGCATCTTACTTAAAGGAAGAATTTGTTACACCCTACTTAAATGTACACCCAAATCGCCTTAGCCTTCCGTGTATGCACTCATCTTTAGTGCATTATTGTTATTTGTTAAACCCTAAGTTAATTATCTAATTGATTACATGGTTGCTAAGTCGAGTCATATCCTTGTACATATTGTTTTGGGACGATTGGGACTCATGGGTAAAGTATTTATTTTATGGAGTAATGGGGAAGAACATAATTTATTACCCCCGTATGTGCTTTAATCTTAAAAGTACTCCAAGTGTTTTGATTTTCTTAATTCGAGTCATTAGATTAGTTTATTGTAAAGTATGTAAAAATTCAAGTGTAAGGGGAATATTCATCCCCTATGATGTATTATTTTGGATGGTAGGGTAAGAGTGTATGCAAAAAAAAAAAATCGAAAAATAAAAAAAAAATCGAAAAAACAAGAAAAAGAAAAAAAAAAAAAAAGAAAAAGAAAAAAAACATACGGACTACCATCCCTTTTTATTCTATGTTCATTTTATGTTTGTGTTATTTTTCATTTATTAGTTTAAGTCGAGTCTAGTCTTGGCTTAGCAACGCCATATTGTACATGTAATTAACCAAGATTGTTAACTCGCCACCAGTAAAGACTGCCTATATCCAACAAAACCGTGTATTTCATATCCCTACACCTAACATTATAACCCTTTAAAAGACCTCTTTGATAGTTTATCCTAGGTGCTTACGCCATGTGGTGGAGGTTTGATCCTTTCCCAAGCCTATGGTAATTTATTTTGCTATGACAGGTAGTGAGAGATATTTTCCGTTTCCATATTGTGATATTACTTTATTACACCCGAGAGATGTGAGTATCTAAACACTATTTGTGAGGTGCTAGTATATGACCTCCGTGCTTGTCTTTGGTCTTCAGTGGAACGATTATTTGTTGTAGTTACTTTTATATTAGTGTTAAATGACCCTTAACTTGTATTTTGATTAGAATAAAAGCGCATTTGCTTGAGGACAAGCAAATCTCAAGTGTAAGGGTATATGATGAGGAGAAAAATGAACCACTTTTAGGGGGTCATTTAAGCCCGGAATTGAATTTATTTGATCAAATATTACCCTAAATCGTTCCTTTTGTGATTTTAGGTACTTTGGGAGTGAATTCTGGAAAAGGAAGCAATTCGGACGTTTTTGGAGCATAAAAGTGAAGAAAACGCCAAAGACTTAATTTTCCATGCTGAGAACAGTACCTGACGGCGTCAAGAGGAAGACCCTGACGGCGTCAAGAGTAAAAGTGGTGACGACCTAGTGCAAACTTGACGACGTCATAACAAGGGCGTCAAGACTAAATTTTGTGACGGCCTGCATAAGGAGAATACATGACGGCGTCAGATCCAGATCTAGGCAGTCCGAGGAACTATTTGGCGGCGAGATGACGGCATCAGACATTTGTTCTTGACGCCGTCACCTATCAAACTCTATATATAGTTTTCTATTTTTCATTCATAAGGAGAGGAACTTGTGTGGAGAAACTAGGGCCGAACTTTGTAAACCCTAGCTCATATTTTACAGTGTTTTCAAGGGTTTTCACCCCTTGAATCCTTTCATGTGCTATTGAGATAAGTCTTCTCTTAATTCAATCAATATGTCTATGTGTTGGTTGATTATATCTTGTGCTTTTCTTGATTTCAACATGCTAGGCTAGATCTATCTTGTGTTTGCTTGGATCTAATGAAACCTAGATGTTAATTATGTGTTGATTACTTGTTTATGGTTGTATTGGATAAATGATTTCAATGTTAGGCTTAAGAAAACTGGCATATCTCCATTGTGTAACATGCTTGAACGTTTTAGGAAACATGAACCGATGTGTACTAGGTTTTATTGGTTGTATTTAATGCATGAGTAAATTCTAATGATCCCGTGTCAGGAGCTTCTTAGCCGGCTCGACATAGGAGTGAAGTAGGCGCTCATTGGATTAGGGAAGTAAGTACGCCACCCCATGAATGGTATTTAGGAATACAATCCGTCATCCACGCAACTATAACAAGTAATTAACGTGTAAAAGATATCTAGGGAGTAGTGAAATCTAAGTAAACACATTTCTCCCACATATTGCTCACAACTTTAGTATAATTAGTTTATTTTCAATTTTAGTATTTTATTTTGATTGCATCTTTAGTATTGGGTTAGTTGATTAGCAACTAATTCCGCCCAAACTCCTTCAAAACCGAGATTTTTACTTGCTTTCTAAAAAATATAAAAATACAAAAAGAATCATCCCTCATCTCTAGACCTAGTCTTTAGGTTTTCTAATCCTAGCGACACTATTCCTAGCTGAACGATCAATCCCCCGGTACTTGTCATTATACTATACTACATCGATCAGGTACACTGCCTGGTGGGGGTTGTAAGCTTCTCGAGATCCCTCGAGAGGTAAAGCCTGGTGAAATCCCTACGCTATCAGCAACCGCATTGAGTGTCTCGAGAGGGAAGGTTTCATTAATTTCTTTCCTCTCGAAGACATCTTGGTGGGGGTTTTCCAAACGGGAGAGATGATCAGCAGCTAGGTTCTCAGCTCCTTTTTTTTATAACGAATTATGATATCAAATTCCTATAGGAGGAGAACCCAACGGAGTAGTCTCGGCTTTGCATCTTGTTTTGCAAAGAGGTACTTCAAAGCTGAGTGATCCGTATACACTATGCATTTGGTCAATATCAAATATGGCCGGAATTTTTCAAAGGCATACACCACTGCTAATAATTCTTTTTCTGTGGTGGTGTAATGACTTTGTGCCTCGGTCATTGTCTTGCTCGCATAGTGTATCGGCTGAAAATGTTTGGATCTGCGTTGCCCCAAGACTGACCCTTGCGACACTATTCCTAGCGACACTATTCCTAGCTGAACGATCAATCCCCCGGTACTTGTCATTATACTATACTACATCGATCAGGTACACTGCCTGGTGGGGGTTGTAAGCTTCTCGAGATCCCTCGAGAGGTAAAGCCTGGTGAAATCCCTACGCTATCAGCAACCGCATTGAGTGTCTCAAGAGGGAAGGTTTCATTAATTTCTTTCCTCTCGAAGACATCTTGGTGGGGGTTTTCCAAACGGGAGAGATGATCAGCAGCTAGGTTCTCAGCTCCTTTTTTTACCACGAATTATGATATCAAATTCCTGTAGGAGGAGAACCCAACAGAGTAGTCTCGGCTTTGCATCTTGTTTTGCAAAGAGGTACTTCAAAGCTGAGTGATCCGTATACACTATGCATTTGGTCAATATCAAATATGGCCGAAATTTTTCAAAGGCATACACCACTGCTAATAATTCTTTTTCAGTGGTGGTGTAATGACTTTGAGCCTCGTTCATTGTCATGCTCGCATAGTGTATCGGCTGAAAATGTTTGGATCTGCGTTGCCCCAAGACTGACCCTATTGCAAAATCACGAGCATCACACATGAGTTCAAAGGGCAAGTCCCAATCGGGGGCAACAAGAATCAGTGCCTCGGTAAGCTTTTTCTTTAAAGTTTCAAAAGCTTCGATGCACTCGGGTGAGAAGATAAAAGGAGCATCCTTCTCGAGGAGATGGGTCATAGGCCGGGCGATTTTGAAAAAATCTTGAATAAACCTACGGTAAAAACTGGCATGACCCAAAAAGCTCCTAATACCTTTGACGGTAGTGGGATGAGGTAATTTCGCGATGACATCAACTTTGGCTTTGTCAACCTCAATCCCGTTCTTTGAAATTTTATGACCGAGGAAAATGCCCTCCTTGACCATAAAGTGACTCTTCTCCCAATTTAGACATAACCTTGTGTCTTCACAATGCTTGAGCATGTTGTCTAAATGGGAGAGACATGATTGAAACGAATCCCCAATGACCGAAAAATCGTCCATAAAGACCTCCATAGTTTTCCCGATCATGTCGGAAAATATGGCCATCATACATCTTTGAAACGTGCCCGGAGCATTACATAAACCAAATGGCATACGTTTATAAGCAAAAGTTCCATAGGGGCACGTGAAAGTGGTCTTTTCCTGATCCTGCGGATCAATGGGAATCTGAAAGTAACCTGAGAAACCATCGAGGAAGCAATAGTACTCATTCCCCGCTAATCTCTCGAGCATCTGATCCATAAAGGGCAGAGGAAAATGGTCTTTGCGGGTGGCGTCATTTAACTTGCGATAGTCAATGCAGACACGCCAACCCGTAACCAATTGAGTTGGAATCAACTCGTTTTCTTCGTTAGTGACAACAGTAATGCCACCCTATTTTGGAACGCAGTGTATTGGGCTAACCCAAGGACTGTCCGAGATAGGGTAAATCAATCCGGCATCAAGGAGTTTTAAAATTTCTTGTTTGATGACCTCATGAATTTTTGGATTCACCCTTCTTTGTTGTTGGACTGCTGGTTTGAAGTCATCCTCCATTAAAATTTTGTGGGTACAAAATTCGGGGTCAATGCCCTTGATGTCAGAGAGTCTCCAAGCAATTGCTTGTTTATGTGACTTCAGAACCTTTATTAGAGCAGCCTTTTCCTCAACACTTAAATCTTTAGCAATTATGACGGGTAATTTATCATCACCCTCCAGAAATGCATATTCAAGATGAGGCGGCAAGTCATTAAGTTCGACCTCAAGAAAGTCATCAGTTTTTTCAACATTTTTGACTTCCTCCTTATGAAGTGTTTGTGGTAGAACAGGAAGAGGAGAGGGATCTTCGTTTAATAATTTCTCAAGTAAGAGAATATCCCTCTCAGGGTCAATCTCTTGGTTATCGATTCCATCGGGAATCGAATCACTTTTGAGAAAGGCCTCAATTTCTTCTAAGACGAAGTCACTTCCCTCAAACGGAGTGAGGGAAGGAGAAGAATTGGCAATGATGGGATGAGAAGATTGAGTGAGGTTTTCACTCGGAGAATCATCAATGAAACCTAAAACCTCTTGAGCATACTCCTCAGTAGCAACATCGATGACATCTATTCGGTTAACCGATTCAGAGTCATAATTGGAGGAGTACCTCGAAGTTTGATCGAGGTTGAAGGTGATGGCTTCCGTTCCAACACACAATGTGATCTCTTGCTCAAATACATCGATGAGAGCACGCCCAGTTCTAAGGAATCCCCTTCCGAGAATTAGAGGGACCCTTGAATCGGCATCAAAGTCAACAATCACAAAATCTTCCGGAAAATGGAACTTTCCTACTTTAATGAACACGTCCTCGGCAATGCCAAAAGGGCTTGATATTGAACGATCGAAAAGCTCTAAAGTCATGCACGTGGGAGTAAGTTCAGGAAGAGATAATTTCTTCCACACAGAATATGGCATAAGGTTAATGCTAGCACCAAGATCGGCCAAGGCAAAGCATTCAACCATCCCCGGAAAAATACAAGGAATGAGAAATATTCCAGGGTCTCCAAGCTTCTCGGGAAAATTTTTCAAAAGAACTGCTGAGCAGTTCTCATTTATAGGAGTTCTAGCCATTTCGAAGAGTTTTTCCTTATTACTTAACAGATTTTTGATTGTTGACGCGAACTTAGGCATCAAGATGATAGCATTCGCGAAGCTAATGTCAAAGTGCAAATCTTGAAAGATTTGGAAAAATTTATCCATTTGGTGACTAGCCTTTTCGCGGAGCTTTTTTTCATTCAAGCGTGATGGGTAAGGAATAGAAGTTTTGGATTTAGAGTTCTCAACTGGAGTCTCAGGTGGATCAAAGACAACTCCAGGTTTTCACATGGTTTTTGGGACAACCTGAGGATGGACGTGTGCGGTACTTCGTGGACCAGTAGATTGCACCTTGTCCTTTGTCACCTTAGGTTCACGTTCCACTACCTTTGGAGGAGAGGAAGAAGAGGTAGTAGGAATCGCGGGTTCCTTATATGAAACACCACTACGAGTTGTGATCGCTTTTGCATCGCCCCTCGGATTAGCGATCGTGTTGCTAGGTAAAGTAGTACCTGAGCCCGAGGGTCGATCATTTAAAGACTTCTTGATATCAAAAATCTGGCTGACCAACAACTTGTTCAATTCTTCTTGGGACTTCATGAATTGTTTTAACAACTCGTCAGATGAATGCCCAGTTGGAACAATGGCTTGATTCTGGTTATTAAAATTTTGAGCATGGTTGTTTTGATTGGGCCCTTGGTTTTGAAAATTACCCTGATTAGTGTTGTTGTTTCCATGAAAATATCCGGGGTTGAAATTACCCTGACCTTGGTTCCGATTAAAGATTCCTTGATTTTGGAAACCTTGATTTTGGAATCCTTGGTTTTGATTTTGAAAACCGTGACCCTGATTGAAGTTACCTTGGTTTTGAAAACCTTGGTTCACTCTATTTTGATTTTGGTTACGGTTTTGGACATTTTGGTTTTGATTAAAACCGGGAGGTCCAGGGTAGTGGTTAGGACGATAGTCCGGGTCCATAGGAGGGCGGTATTGATGGCCTCCTTGATTTTGGGACCCGGCTATAGCATGAGCTTCATATGGAATACCATCAGTAGCTGTGCAATTGTAGTAGGCATGCGGCCCACCACAAGTCACACAGACTTCCACTTTTTTAACCTCAACAGGTGGAGGATGTTGTGGAAAGGAAACTTTCTTTTGTTGGGCGAGAACCAAAGCTTGAATAGCTTCAGTGAGCTTGTCAATCTTAGCATCCGTGCTAGATTGACCCACAGAAGATGAAGTAGAAGGACCCACACTAATTTGGGAAACAACCGACTTGCTTCGTGTAGAATGGACCTTGGACTTGTTTTCTATGATTTGCAAAGCTTCTTTGGTGGTTCTACTCAAGAAGTTACCTCCCGCGGAGGCATTGAGTGAATCCTGATCAGCTTGGCTCACACCATTGTAGAAAGTATCGAGTTGCATCAACTCGGAGAAACCATGATGTGGACACTTGCGAAGTAATTCTTTGAAACGATCCCACGCTTCACCAAATGATTCATCATATTTTTGAGTGAACTTGGTGATTTCGTTTTTAAGACTCGTGGTCTTTGAAGGTGGGAAGAATTCATTCACAAACTTTTTTACCAAATCTTCCCATGTCTCAATAGATCGAGGGGGTTGTTTCTCAAGCCAAATCCGGGCTTGACCCTCGAGGGAGAATGGGAAGAGAAGAAGCTTGATTTCTTCTGAAGGGACATTCTTTTACTTGATGGTTGAGGTGATTTTGTTAAACCATCGAATATGAGCATGAGGATCATCCCTCTCAAAACCGTAGAATTGACTTGAGGTTACAAGATTAAGTAACCAGGTTTTGAGCTCAAAATTGTCAGCCACGATGGCTGGAACAACAATAGCGTCTCCGTAACCCTCGATGGGTGCTTGGAGAAGCTCACACATGGGGCGGTCTTCCGCCATGGTGACAGCTGGAGTGGAAACAGTACGGATCTCAGATCCGACTGTTGGTGCTGAACGTCTACGAGTTCTTCGAGGTTTAACAAGCTCACGTAATGGGCTCGTGGACCTAGAAGAACGAGTGCGCATGCACTAGGGACAAAACCCAATCAAAACAAAATCGAGGCAAATCAATAGTGAACTTAAACCAATAATCACAAGTAAATGGCTTCTTTAAGAAAGGTACACCACTCACAGGGATACAAAGGCAAGTTTTAATCTTTTGTTTGGGAACTTATTAAGTCCACACCCCAGTTGGTAGGTGTTCTGTCTTGGTTTGTGACGGTTTATTTTTATGTATTATTATTCACAAGAAAGAGACGAATGTTTTTGGGTTTTTGTGTATGGGTGAAAAACTTTTGGACAATATTTTTGGTATCGTTTCGTTAACCAATATCGTATTTCTTTAAGAATCACCTTAAAAGAAATCCGATATAGAAAACGTTATGATTTGTTTTGTTTGTTTTTGATTTTTTTTGGTGTTGTTAACACTTTAGGAAAAGTGTTAATGACGTTTTTGTATTATGATTAAGATTTACAAAAGGTGGTCGAGTTTATACAATGACGAGTGAAAAACCACTAATCTCAAAAGACGTTTTAGATACGCAACAACCTCCCCGGCATCGGCGCCAAATTTTGATTGGTCCTGAACGGTCAACTAAATTAACCAATGTGAGTGGTCAACCAAGTCAAACGTCTCAGACCAAATCTCCAAGGAGTATAGTGAATCCCTGGATCGTTATGTCCCAGCGAGGCGTGCAATTGTATTTGAAAACGTTTAAAGTGATCGGGTGATTTAACAGGAGGATCAGGAATTTGATTTGTATGATTACACTACGAGATGAGGAATGAAATTTGTTGGGAATTATATTTATTGATTTGATGATACAAAACAAGAAGAATGAAACATGAAGGGCCTGAAGTGACAAGAAGGGAAACTACAAAAAGATGGAGGATTTGGAAGATTCTAGAAGAATATTTAGTTTCCTAATTGTATTATGATTCCTCTTGTAAACCCTAATCCTCTAGTATATAAAGAGGACATGGGTGATTAGTTTCATTGTACGTACAAGATGTAAAACACCAAAGCTGTGTGTGTGGGAACCTAGGCGTAGGGATTTGGGAAAATGCCTAGGATTTAGTTGATTAGTTTAGTATAGCCTCAAGGTCGTTCTACCTTGATCAAGTAGGATTGGGGCTGTAAATTATTAATATATGATGACGAAGAACCTTGTTGATAATAATAATAATCTTTATGTTATTCCGCTGTTCTTGTTATTATCATTATGCTTATAGTTTATCCTAGATCAATGTCTAAACAACATGGAGTCCAAAACGGTCTAAGAACTCTTAGAAGATGGCGTGTGCATGAGTTCTATCAAGTGGTATCAGAGCAACGGGGCTCTCGATCTAGGGATCTACAAGGTTTGTCGAAGAAAAGCAGAAAAAATTGTAACTGGTATAATTTTCGTAATCTTTCTGCAGGGCTATTTTCAAACAGCGATATCTCCTTCGTTAACCATTGGATCGGGCTGAAATTGTTTGTGAAGATTCTTGGTATATCTAGCTATTATCCCACCGGAGGGATCTTCGATCTGAGCGTTTATGCGAAAGTTCTAGTGTGTCGAAAACTGCTGCAGACAAGGTTTTTGTAAGTCGAATTTTTAAGGTTTCTTTGATATTCAACTTCATGAATTCGTGTTTTACTTGTTATGATTCATCATGGAAGTTGGATATATGTTGTTTGCTGTCTATAATTCATGATAGAAGGGCTTTGAAGTCGATTAGGGTTTCATACTTTTGGAACCCTAGTTATTTAGGGTTTGTTCTTCATGGTTTGCTACTGGTTTTGGGGACTTGAATATGGTTTCAAGGATGATCCCTAGTAGTAAACTACTCTAAAAACCCTCAGCATGCTGCCAAGAGAGATTAAAGTTCTGCCAAGAGAGATTACTGTTGCAACGTACTACTCATGTACTTCAAAGTACTGCCCGTATTTTTCTAAAGTACTGCTGCAGTTGATGTTGAATTGGTTTGTGGTATTGGAGTTTAAGGTTACTGGCTATCAAGGTACTGTTTGAGTAAGGTACTGTTCGAAGGTTTGAAAATTCAAAGTACTGCTTCTACGACAAAGTACTACTCGAATGAAAGTACTGCTGTTATCTCCAACGTACTGCTCGACTTCTCAAAGTACTGTTCCCTAATTAAAGTACTGCTGCTGCTCGTATACTTTCAAAGTACTGCTCACCAAGTTCATTCAAGGTACTGCTGTTCATCTATGATTTAAAGTACTGCTCGCTCATTTTTTGAAAGTACTGCTCGATATAGTAAAGTACTGCTATGCTTCAAGGTACTGTTCATGCAAGGTACTGCTGTGTTTAGATGATTTATGGTTCAATATTTATGCATGATTTACAAGCAGTGAGGGGAAGCTGAGATGAGTTTTTATAATATTGGTTCTACTTTGGCTCTCGGCTAATTATGAGCAGTTTATTAGTTTACACACACAGGTTGTTAGTTTCACACACACAGGAAGAAGTTTATGTTCTTAAAGGTTTCAAAAGGCTCGTATTTGGTTTCTTATGGATTAATTGATTACGAAGAAGGTTGAATATCATTTATTTGATGTTGTAGTTGAGTTTCACAGGTTTGTGTTCTTATCATATAGCTTGATGAATCTAGCAATGTGTGATTTTTCTTATGATGTTCTATGCGCACATTGGCTATCACTTAAAGGAGTTACATTGTAGTGCTCAGTGTCTCATATTAGTTGAGGATTTTATCAAGGGATTGCGGTCTACTTATATTTATGGTTGGGTATAAGTATGGAGTTACGTGGATAGTAAATATTTAAGACACAAGTTTGGGTTATTTTACTTCTTCATCAAGTTTGTTATATTTGGTTTTCTTCACATGTGATCATTACAAGGAGCTTACAGATTTGAAGAATCATGAAGATGGTTAACACATTGATTTCAGGGGAAGCTTATTGTTTAATTGTTTAACCATCTACATGCGCCACTCAAGGGGAAGTTGTTGATTCTTACTACTGTTGGTCATTATTACTACTGCTAGTTGGAGTTTCTACTATTTTGGATTCATTTTTAGTAAGCACTTTGATTGTTCTTCATCGAGGGTAATTTCAAACATTGGAAGGCTTTGAATAGAAGTGTGGTATTGGTTCGTAGTGGTCAAGATCATTATTTGCATACGTTCCTTATTTGTTGATAACAAAAAGGGGAAGAGATGTTTGAAGAGATGTTGGAGTGGCATGGCATGGCTTAAGGGGAAGACATAATTGTTTCATTCATGGTGAGATTTAATTATCTCAACTTTTCTACTTTGTCTAGGGAAGTTCGTACAAGAAGGTGTTTGTTTTGTCATCATCAAATAGGGGAAGATTGTTGGGAATTATATTTATTGATTTGATGATACAAAACAAGAAGAATGAAACATGAAGGGCTTGAAGTGACAAGAAGGGAAACTACAAAAAGATGGAGGATTTGGAAGATTCTAGAAGAATATTTAGTTTCCTAATTGTATTATGATTCCTCTTGTAAACTCTAATCCTCTAGTATATAAAGAGGACATGGGTCATTAGTTTCATTGTACGTACAAGATGTAAAACACCAAAGCTGTGTGTGTGGGAACCTAGGCGTAGGGATTTGGGAAAACGCCTAGGATTTAGTTGATTAGTTTAGTATAGCCTCAAGATCGTTCTACCTTGATCAAGTAGGATTGGGGCTGTAAATTATTAATATATGATGACGAAGAACCTTGTTGATAATAATAATAATCTTTATGTTATTCCGCTGTGCTTATTATTATCATTATGCTTATAGTTTATCCTAGATCAATGTCTAAACAACATGGAGTCCAAAACGGTCTAAGAACTCTTAGAAGATGGCGTGTGCATGAGTTCTATCAAAATTAACTTGAAAACACTATAAGAACAATTACTGATGATCAGATAACCTATAAACGTAATTTAAACCTAAACACGCGTACGTCTGATTTAATTCTACGTAGACGTACGAAATAAAACGCGAGTTTTTATGAAATAAAATACCTACAGATATGAAAATTATATTTTTACAATCCTAATAATAAAAGAAAATTTTTAGAAAAAGAAAATTATTTTTACAACTATTTAATTAATTACTATTAATTAATTACTAATTATTAATTACTTTTTAATTATTTAAATTACACTAAATTATAATTAATTATGAAATTTAACTAGAAAAATGAAAATTAAATTTAGAAAAATCTAAAATATTATAAAACTAATTTTAAAACAGAAAATCTATTTTTCCTACTTTTTAATTAATTATAACTAATTAAAACTAATTATTTAGTTAATTTAAAATAAATTAAATTATAAAAAATACTAAATCAAATGAGAAAAATCTAAAAGAATTCCAAAAATTCCAAAAATCTAAAAGGTGTCAGGAACCTAAGAAAAATTTAAAATTAAGAAATGCTTATAAATAAGCAGAAAAATAAGCCAAAGGGCTTAAATAGAAGCTATCACTTTACATATTTTTGGTTTTTTTCTCAATTTATATTTTACAAACCCACTTATCTACTGAAAATAACCAACTTTTGTGACGGAACTTTGCTTGAGTCTTAAAAATAAGCACAATGGATTCTAAAATGCTTAACAGGTTGGGCAATATAACTTATTAGGACTTTAAGGCACTTGAATAAGCTTATGAAAAGCTACACAGTACAGAACAAAGACAAAATAAGCTGATATGAAGTTGAGGGTATTTGAAATAATCAGAAACAACAAAAGTGGTACACTAAATGAGCCAATAAGCTGAATAAGCTTATCCAAAATCCCCACAGACCACACAGGCCAATGGCTCAACTGCAGGCCTTGTATAAGCTTATCAAATAAGCTCAGAAGGGCAAATTGAGCTGGGAACCTTCAAGCCCACCCTGTGGGCTTTCCAAAAATCCTAAAAGCTCAGTGGGAGCTTAACTAGTGAACAAGAAAAAAAGGGCTAATGAAATGAGCTAGTGACACACATACCCCTGGTGCAGGGGTAATTCAGACCTAAAGAGGCACTTAAAAGCTTAAAATATAAGCTACAAGGCAACAAGCAGAAGCAATAAAAGCCAATATACTTAAAAACTACCAGCAATAGAATAAATAGACCAAGTTTAAGATGATATGCAACAAAAACTACACCAAGTGACACCTAAATCAGAAGCTACCCTAAAACAGTGGCCAAATGGGCAATTTCAGGGACCCAAGAAGTTATTAAAAAAATTTTCTAGAAACAAATTAAAAGTACAAGCTTATTAACAAGCTACCAATTACTCTAGAAACCAACTTTCAGGTCCTGATGACAAGGATTGGACAAACTAAAAATATTTGTTGAAGGGCTGTTGGAACAAGCATAAATGCATGCCAAGATTAAGCTAGGGGCAAAAGCCCTTAAGCTCAAAATGAACTTGGATTCAGTTGTACATCTAGGTGAGCTATTTGTAGAACCCAAAATCACCCATAGGGACCCACTGGAGCACCCTGTGGAACCCTAAGAACTTGGGTTGATCCAACAGGTTTGGTGGCACAGGCCAGGAACTCCCCCTACAGCCTTAAGAACATAGATGCATACAACTAAAACAAATCACAAAATTATTCTGATTGTGGATTCCTGTAGTTTAGCTGGGATGCTTCTACCACAAAAAATCTCAAACCCCAATTCAAACCACAAAAATCATGAAAAATCTCCCAAAAAATGGGATTTTTGCACTACAAGCATTTTGACTTTGAAAGATTTTTGCACCACTTTGAATTTTGTGAGCTTTAATCCTACTCAACTGACTAACTATGACCTAATGAGCTAAAATGAAACTTAAGTGGGTAATAATAACAACTAATGAGCTAAGAAACAAGATTTTGTAACTACAAATCCACACAGTTAACTAGTTATTTAGACAAACCTAAGATTTGACTTTTTAATGAACAATTGGTGAATTATATGACTTTAATGGACTAAATCAACCTACTGAGAGTTACCAAGACCAAATATACTACAGAAGATAGGGTGTTTCTCAGCTAAAACACTTGATCCAAACATCCCTTTATGACCCTAGTAATGAGATTTTCAAAGACTTTCCACTGTTTTAATCCAGAAATCTAGTTCACAACATCATAATATGACAGATTAAGCTTATTTAGACATGATATTATCAACTGTAACATCATATACTCAGGAATCAAAGTAATGCTATTTTGACTGTGACTAGGCAACTTTCACCCAAATACTTTCTAAACTACAAACTGACCATAACTATGGATAACTACATTAACAAACATCATATAATCACTAAATAAGCAGGTAAATCACAAACAGAAGAACTTTTATAATGAAAAGTAGAAATGGTACAAAAAGCTTACAAACTGCATTCCCAGCTTAACCAAAAACCAAGGAACTAAAGCACCAATCCTATTGCTTCCCCAGAAGCCCTAAGCTAGTACATCCATCTTCTTCTTCTTTTCTTCTTGAATTCTTCATTTTTTTTTATTTTTTTTATTTTCCAAGTATTTATTTGAATTTTTCCATTTTTTTTTTAAATAAAAGGAAGAACAATGAGGAATTGAGGTTCAAATAAGCTTGGTGAATTTAGACTGAACTAATGAGACATGGGTGATAACTAACAACTCACAACATATTTTAGCTGAAACTTAAGAATTTTCAGGAAACTGAGAATGGTAAATAAAGCTTGAACTTATGAAATGGAAAACTTGATATTAAACTGAAAGCAACAAATTACAACTAATGTTTTTCTGAAAATAAAAAATACAACAATTTTGATTTGAACTAAACTTTAAGCTAAAAACTACAAACTCTTCAGTGCTCCTTCTCTTTCATTTTATAGCTGCAAATTAGGGTTTCCTCTCTCTTTTGTCTCTTTCCCAGCAATGATCTTGACCGTAGGATAGCTAGGATTTAATCTTGACCATTTATTGAGTTTGGCGCCAAAATGCTTTTAACAGCTAAGACCTTTGATAACTTGTGCCAGGGGAGATATATTGGACTGAGGTGGTTTGGAGTGGGGTGACAGTGTTTAGAAGTGATGATGAGGGGGAGGGTAGAGTGGTTTTGCAGGTGATGATGGTGTTGGTTTTGCTAGGGAAGTCACGGGTGTGTGTTTGGGAGGTGGGCTGGTGTATGTGTTGGGCCAGCAAAGGGATTGGGCTAAGGGTGTTTGTTTATTTTGGAGTGGATTTGGATTTGTTGGATTATATAAGGGGTGGTCCATTTGATTTGTAATATTATTAAGCCCTAGGACCACTCTTGCACATGCTGAAAATTCAGGGACCATTCATGTTATGTTCTCAAACTTTTGCTTTACGGACCAATCTTGCCATCCTATAAATCCACAAGGGCACTTGTTGTTTATTTTCCAATTCGAAACATTCGGGGACTAAAATTGTCAATTTGCAAAGTTAAGGGACTATACTTGCAAATCCTTCAAATTATACCACCAAGGACCCATTGTGATAACTTATGACTTCCCAAGGACTTTTGATGCATTTTCTCCAATTTTAACACCCAGGGACTTGTTTTGTCAAAATCGCAACTTCAGGGACCAAACTTGTCATTTTAATAAAACTTTCATCCAGGGACTAAAATTGAATAAGTTTCACTTCCTATGGACTGATGTTGACTTTTTATTTATTTTAAACCTTCAGGGACTAGTTTTGACAATTTTTGAAAGTTGAGGGACTGAAACTGCCAATTATGCAAACTTTGTTCGTTTTTCATCTGTTTCTGAAACATATAAAACACAATCTTTGGGATATTTTCCGTATTTTGATGCATATTTGAGTGTTTTTGGGTGTTCTGGCAGTTCAGATTGACGAAAAATGATGAGTGTTTGAGCACTCATCAGGCCTCTTCATCCGTATAACATTTTTGGGCTGGGTCCATCAATTCATTTAACGGGCTGTGTTGCTCTATTTCAAAAATGTTTTGTGGGTCGGATATTGCCTATTGATGTTGGGCCGTATTTATTAAAGTGAAGTGGGCCGAGTATGATGACATTGTAATGGGCTGAATGATTTAAAACATGGACTGTCATAAATATTGGTTATTGGGCTGGTATAATTTTGTTGATTAAGCCAAGTACAAAAATGCTTTCATGACAAGTTAGAGTCGACAATATTTGTTTGTTAATGACATTCAAAAATAATATTTGTCCTAGTTTAACGACATTTAAACAACAAACATGATACATAACACTAAAAGGATCCTGAGAAGATTCAATAAATGAAAAATGGCTAAAGATTCGGATTTTAATGACAAGTGATCATGGACTTGCTTTGGTATCCTTTATTTGATATTGAAGTTGAATTTCACGAAGGCGTCAACTTATTTTATCTTGAAATTGGTGTTGGTTGGATGCATGATTTCATTGATGACTTGCTTGAACTTATAAAGTTTATGACAGGGACTTGGATTATCTAGTTATACTTGATGTAAGGAGTTACATTGTAGTACTTAAGGGTTATAGCTATCACTTCAAGGAGTCAGATTGTAGTGGTCAGTGTCACACGCAGATGCAGATGTGGATAGTCAAGAGGTGTTGTACTTATTTTGGCTCTTAGTTGAGTGTATAGGGTACTTAGAAGTTTTCTTCTGCATCGTTCATCAATTAACAACAGTGCAAGCTTAAGTAACAAATTTGGGGAATTCTACTTCATCTTCAAGTTTGGCATATCGGGTTTACTTCACCAAGTGGTCACAGTAATAGCCGACATAATACGAGGTTGGTAAGTTAGCCAAAGATTTTAAAGGTTGGGATGTGAACAACAATTCTCTTAGGATATTCGACGCTACAGAACGTCAATGATACTTCATAGTCTAAGCAAAATCTTTCAAGAATCTTCAACGTCATTCATGATTTTTCAAGATGTTTGCTTAAGACAAGAAATTCTCTTATATATGGTTGTGGACGTCAATGATGCTTCCGAAAGTTCGAAACCATCATGGGGGATAAACGTGTACTTTGATGTTATAAGGTCAACTTCTAGGGGGAAGTAGGTTATACTACTTTACTTAGTATGGTTTGTGAAGTATTCTACATACGGGAGAAGAATTGTTGTTGATCTTTTGTATGTTCCCCCAAATAGATATTCACCAAAACCAAATGTCAGTATACAATATAGTAGCAGTATTAGTTGATGTAAAATGTACACAGAGGAATGAATTGCTCATCACTAATCATTGAACCGATCCAACAATTGTCATAACACATTCAATTTATCATTGTCTCACGGTTTCTTCTTGGTTTTGTAAGATCCTGCAAAAGAATCTATTTCTTAGTTTAAATCATAGATTTGTAAAATCATGTGATGACGGAACTATCCTGGAGAAAAAAAAGTGCATTTCTGGATCTTAATTGATTCTGGTGCTACGGTTTCAACTTCGAGGAAGGGATAAAGTGTGTACTTCATGTATTGGATGATTTTTTAATATACTTCATGGCATTTTGGTTATAACTAATTTTCACTGGGTTATGCGCTTTTGACAAAGATCGGGATAAAGCCATTATCAAAGTTCATTTAAAACATAAAAAAAAGGCTAGATCTGGGCATTTAAACCGCAAGATGTGACTACGGCGATCATTCATTATCACTTATTTGAGGGTGAAGTGGAATTTCACGGGTGCGTGTACTTAGTATCTGAAGATATCAAGGTTGGATGGTTGCATGATTCTTCGAGATCCTTGTTCGAGATTTTAACCTTTACGATGACGAAGACTTGGATATCTAGTTATTTTTGTGATTCTTCCATTCTACTACCACAAAATAACTATCACTCTAAGGAGTTACGTTATAGTGCTCAGTGTCACATGAAGTTGTGGATATTCAAGAGGTGATGTACGTCTTACACTTGATGGTTGGTTGGTTGGTTGGTTGAAGAGTATAGAGTACTTAGGGATTCCAAGTTGCACGAACTCTCGACACCGCTCTTAGTGACACATTAGTGCTAGCTAAAGTCACAAGTTCGGGTTATTTTACTTCAGTCTCAAGTTCATCATATTGGGTTTTCTCCATCAGTAGTCACGACAAAGAGCCGACTAAATGATAACGGGGTTGGTAGCGAGTTAGCTGAGAGAAGTAGATAAGAGAAAGATGACATTTGAACACATAAGTTCAAGCCTCGTTCTTCAACGACAGATGAAATTTGAACACATCAGTTCAAGTCTCGTTCTTCAATGACAGATGATGTTTGAACGCATCAGTTCAAGCCTCGTTCTTCAGCGAAAAATGACGTCTGTAGACAATACTTTCGGCCCCGTTTCTCAAAGAAAAGAAAGGTGGACGCTTCAGTGCGCTTTATCTTCGAAAGAAGAGAAATCTTCTTGTTTATGACCATTCTCATCAACAAGCTTCATGAATTTTCCATGCTCATTCAGTCATCAAGTGGATCAATGTACAATGGATTATACTTTTTTATTCACTTAGTCAATCAAAAATGGCAACCTCATATGCAATTTTTGAGGGGAGAAGTGTGAATAAACTACTTGGTGATTATTTTTAATAAATTGTCATTGGGTTTAATGATAAAGTGCTTCCAGTTAATGCTTCACGTACACATCGTTATGCTGATTCCAATAAATCGTAACCATCAGGGGAGAGAAATGTGTACAGCAAGGACGCACAACAAGTTCACGTGATCAGGTTTAATGACTTATGAAACGAGTTGTGTCGGAGATTGGTTGATTCTATATCCTTATCTTCTCATCTTATTTTACGTACTTCTATCTTATCCACCTTCACCAATTTCGGGCAACAATTTCAAGATGATTAGTGTTTCAACTTGTTACTTTGGTATTATCATTTCATGTGTACGTTACAGGCTGATTTGTTATATGTAAGATAATTGGAATGCATTTGGTGAGATAACGATGTTGATATTCTGTTCCCCAAATGGACAATCTTGAAGAAGATCAAGTCTACAGTCTGTTCTACATTTTCCGGTGCGTGTTAGAAGACTAAAGACGATATGTATTTAATTATAAAAAGACTTCTTCATATTCAGGGCATTCATCTGAAAGGTTGTCAGTTTGGGAGAGTGCACTAATTAGGGGAGAGTGAAAAGCATTTCATCAAGTGGTTTAGGCATATTACAAGCTTCATTGAATTCTTCATTTGCTAAACCATTAATGAGGAGATAAAAGAGGGGTTGCTTCAAGAGTGTTTTAATCACCATCTTCTTCGCAGTAGTTTTTTTTTGCCTACACACATATTTATGATGCACATGATAAATCACAACCATCACGTAATCTCAACTATGGAAAAAATGTCATTTCATGCCATTTTGGGGGGGGGGGGGGGGAGAATAGGCGTATGTTAAGCGTATGTCCTTCTCTTTAATGTGTCGGGGAGATTGGTGTCTATCGTTCTGAAATATTCCGTGATAAAGAAGAAGATGGTTAATATCAAGACCCTCAAATGTGATCATGACATTAATGTTTTGAATCTATAAAAGGGGATGGTCATTTTGAGGGGTAGCCGATTCAGAAACTTCACAAGTTATTGAAGAAGCTCTTTACATATGATGGCCTAATTGAGGGGTGCAAACTCAATTAGTCAACATCTCATGACTTCTGAACAAAGCGGTTCAGGACTCGTACCAAAACCAAAATCATCAATACCATAAGCTAAACATATTCAAAATGAAGAGTTGGATGGTTTGTATCAAAACTTCTACGATGAATCTTGTGGTGGAAATAGGATGAAGGTGTCAACAATATCCGCTGCAACTCCGATTGTCGAAGTTAACCATCAAGAAGACATTCCTTCTCCAGTATCTAGTTTATCAACAACTAATTATGAGGATGCTGATCTAGTACCAAATACCCTTCCAATAACACATATTCAACAAGAACCTTCACTAAACAATACCACTCCAACCTCCAACCAGAATTTGATGATCATGCAATGTCAAATGCATCGTTTGAAGAACAATATTTCACAAATCCATTCGCGACTCCCAAAACTGAGGTCGGTGAACCTTCAAAGACGCGATACATTGATCCTTCAAGCATGCATACGTTTTACCAACCACATACGACGGACTCAAGTTCACCCTTTAGAACAAATAATTAAAAATCCTTCTAAACTAGTTCAAATAAGATGTGCTACACTAGATTACTGTTTCTACAACTCCTTCCTGAGTCAAGTAGAACCTGCCAACGTCAAAGTAGTACTTGCAGATACCAACTAGATTGTCGCAACGCTTGAAGAAATTAATCAATTCATACGCCATGACATTTGGAGAAAGGTTTCTAAACCTCTTGGAAAACTTATAATTGCATTGAAATGGATTCTGAAGAAAAAGTTTGATGGAGACGAGGAAGTAATCCGCAACAAGGATCTCCTAGTTACAAAAGGTTACAATCATGAAGAAGGAATTGATTTTGATGAATCATTTGCACCAATAGCAAGGATCAAAGCAATACACTTATTTTTGGCTCATGAAACTCATAAATCTTTCACCGTATACCAAATGGACGTGAAAATGGCCTTTTCATATAGGGAGTTAGAGGAAGAGGTGTATGTGAGTGAACCAGAAGGTTTTGTTGATCCAGACAGCCCAGATGACATTTATGTCCACGATAATGCCGTTTATGGACCCAAGCAAGCACCGCGGCATGGAACAATGTGTTTTCAGAATATCTGCTCAAACACAAATTCATTAAAGGTTCAATCGTTCCAACTTTTTTCTTAAGAAGAAGTGACGACATCATGCTAGTCCAAATTTATGTTGATGATATTATTTTTGGATCGAAAAATCCTAAACTTTGAAAAACTTTTAAAATATCATGCGACAGAAATTTAAGATGAGAATGATGGGAGAGTTAAACTTCTATTTGGGTCTCTTTAAAAAAACTCCTCATGGTACTTTATTCACCAAAACAAAAACACGATGGAAATGTTGAAAAAGTTTGAAATGGAAAACTATGACTCTGTAAGTACACCAATGCTACACATGCCTAAATCAGACGTGGATAAACAAGGTAAACCAGTCGATGCTTGATGAGTGTGTAAATACTCATCATTTTTGGTCAATCTGAACTGCAAAAACATTTAAAAACACTCAGAAATGCATCAAAATACAGAAAATATCCCAGGGTTGTGTTTTATATGTTTCAGATGCAAAATGATTAAAAAAAGATGAAAAACGAACAAAGTTTGCATAATTGGCAGTTTCAGTCCCTCAACTTTCAAAACTTGTCAAAATCAGTCCCTAGGCATTTATTTTTAAGAAAAGTCAACAAAGGTCATTGGAAAATCAAAAGTTGTCACAATTGGTCCCTAGGTGAAAAGTTTCAAAAGTTTACAAAATTGGTCCCTGAACTTTGGAAATTGGCAAAAATGGTCCCTGGCATTTCAAAATTGGAAAATAACATTTATGGTCCTTCGGTTATTTAAAAATGGCAAGTTGAGTCCCTTGGATAACTTCAGAAAATTGCCAAAACCCACCCTTGCATTTTCAGAAAATTACATTTGTGGTCCTTGTGAAATAATACAAGCCAAACGGATCCCCTTGATTTTTATTATCCAAATCCCAATCTAGTCCAAATACCAACACCCTTAATCAACCCCAAGCCCACACATCCCTTGGACCGTCTCCCCTCAGCCCAACTCCCTAACCTTTAATACCAATAACCCGGTCAAACAAGCGTTGACTCTCCATCTCCAACATACACTCGTGACCCTCCCTGCCAGAACAAACACCATCATCACCCTACAAATCCACCCTACTCACTCCCTATCACACTCTTCCTCTGTCTCCTATAACCCCCTCCTCATTTAATGCTCCTTACATACCAAACCAACCCCCACTAATTTGCTCATTTCCATTTTCCCGCCAAAGTGATTAAACGGCCAGGATATAATTAACTCATCCAATGACTCAGAAGAAAAGTGGGAAGTGTCCATGAACCATTTTGAAGGCTATATAATGAAGAAAGAAGGAGAGAAGAATAGTTAGTTAGTTAGTTTTTATTCTCAGTGTAAATTAGGGTAGAATGTAGTTTAGATTAGTGTAATATTTCTAATTTAGTCTTGTAATCTCTGTTTCAGTACTAAACTTATCTTTTTAATAAAAGTAATTCAGTTTCTTGTTGCAATTCATTGACAGTTCAGTTTTTTATGATTTAGAATAAAAACTCATTTGTGTTTAATTAGCTCTCATAAGCTTCAACCTCTGTTTACTAATCTCATTCAAGCTAATCATAGCTTGTTGTGAGCTTAGTTGTGTTCAAAATACTACTTTGTTATAAAAAGTCCACAAGTCAACAGGAGTGCATTATTGTGGTAAGGTAATTCAGAAATATGCTTGTGGTTGTTTTCTAGGTCAAATAGCTTGGTGATAAGCTCTTATGAGCTTCATGTTTCTGACTTGAGGTGTGTATCCTTAATTCCCATCATAAATCACTCCTTTGGTTTACATACTAGTCTCAATTATTTGTTTGCTTGTTGTTATGCTTGTTTCTGTTCTAGATAGCTTGTATCTAGTCCCTATAGCTTATAGCTTAGGTTAGCATAAGTAGGATTGCCTTAGTCCACATTTGCCTTTCAAATTTGTCAAAACAATTAAGATAAGGGGTGTTTGGTTTAGACTGCTTACCTAGGTTCTTGGTTGTTTTTGCTGTTGATTGTTGTTTTCACATGTTACAATAGGGTAATATAAGTTAGTTAAACCTTTAAATCCTAGTCTTGAGTAACTAAAAGTCAAAATCCTAGTTTATTGCCACTAATTTGTTAACTGTTAGGTTTTAGGTCTTGCATTCTCACCATTTCAATTCTCAAGTAGATATTTTAGCTTAATTTAGTTAACCTATAGCTTAATATACCATAACAAATCAGTAGAGTAGGATCAAAGTTCAACAAAGTCAATTTATTTCATAATCATAAAAAGTCAAAATGGTATGATAGTTAGAAAGTCAGATTTTGGGTGATTTTTAGTGATTTTTTGTGCTTAGATTCATGCTTTGAAATTTTTACATGTTGTAGTCCCCCACCTAATCTATTGAATCCTTACCTTGGCTTATTTTTATGATTTTTTATGTAGCTTATATCATTGCTTATTTAGGGCTACAGGGCAAGGTATATGCCCTGCACCATGATCTGTCTCACAAGCCCAGTTTCATAAACCCATTCCAAGTTCATAGGTGGGACCCACAGTGTGTAATTAGGCTTTTTGGAAAGCTCATCCACCAGGCTTGAAGGTTCCAAGCTCATCTTGCCCTCTAGAGCTTATTTGATAAGCTCCAAGTTGGCCTGCTAGTGACCCTTGTGGACTGTTTGGTTCAGTAGGATTTGGAATTGCTTATCAGCTTATTTTTGCTTATCACAAGCTTATTTAAACTTGGTTCTTGGGTTTCTAGCTTAATCCATCCTTGGTTCATTAGTTGTAGCTTTTTGTTAGCTTGTTCAAATCTTAAAAATCCATTTCATGTCAAAATAGTTTAACTGTCAAGCTAATAAGCTTGCATTAAGCTTGTTTTTGTGTTTCAAAAAGTTTGTCTTTATAAAAAGTTGTTATTTTTCAGTATTTATTGGTTGTGTAAAAGAAAAACAAAAAAATAAAAATATTTGCAAAATCTGCCACAAGTGGGACTTGAACCCCTGACCTCAGGCAACCCAGGCCACCAAACTACGCATGGGCACCATCTGCCCTATGCACTTCTTAGTGTTTTAAGGGTTTTTTTTTTTTTTTTTTTTTTTTTTTTTTTTTTTATTTTATTATGATTATTATTATAGTAGTACTCATCCTTTTAACTTATTTAAGCTTAGCAGCTTATTTGCCAGCTTATTATTAAGCTTTTTAGCACTTTTATATTTTTCTTAGCTTAATATTACTACTAAGTATTTTTAGAGAAAATTTTAGAATTTTTAATTTTAAATTAGTATTTTTAATAATTTAAATTAGTATAATTAGTTAATAAATAGTTTTTAATTAATAATAAATAATATAAAAGTCAAAAAAATAATTTTCTTTTTCTAAAAATTTTCTTTTATCATTAGGATTGTAAAAATTCATATCCGTAGGTATTTTATTTCTCAAAAACTCGCGTTTTATTTTGTACGTCTACGTAAATTTAAATCAGACGTACGCGTTTTTAGGTTTTAAACGTCTCTGGGTTTTTCTGATTTCACAATCTTGTTAATATAGCTTATTTAAGCTATTTCATTTCATATTTCCTTAGTGTAATCAATCACAACCCCTTTCTGTCCAAATTTACCCGATCACAAACCCGTTTTAATACCATCACACCTCGTCGGGACATAACGACATGGGGAAACACTATATTCCACGGAGCATTGACTATAGGCAGTATGACCTTGTTGACCATTCACCTGGTCAATTTAGGTTGACCGTTTGGAGCATATCAATGCTACAAAATACCATAGTATGATTAGTTCATGAATGTATCTTACATCTAGTAGGCCTGATATTCATTTTGATGTCTGTATATGTGCGCGTTACCAATCAAGGCCAACGGAAAAGCACATTATTGTTGTAAAACGGATCTTTTAGTATATAAAGGGAACCATGTACATGGGCCTGGTGTATCCGAAAAATTCCGGTTTTGAACTAATTGTCTATTCAGATGCGGATTATGCAGGTTGTCAAATTTGGTATATCGGGTGTGCTCCATCAGTGGTCACTTCTAGTAGCCTACATAAGGGTTGGTAAAGATAGTCTGAGAGAGTTTCAGTAGCATTTGATTCTCACAAGATTTCAAGTAAATGTGCGTAAAAAGTTGTCACAACTCACCATTTCACGTCATTTACCATTTCAGGTCATTTTTCCAAACTTCGACTTTTTACTATTCATAAATCACTATTCATCAAAACACTATTCATCGTTTTACTATTCATCGTTTTCGAGGTCAGTTTGATGTTCTGAGAAACTTTTTGAAAATTTACTATTCACCAAACACTATTCATTTCCGGAAAAGTTTTCACCATTCACTTGCATTACGCATTTCATCGTAAATTTAGTTTACGGGTATTCAAATTCGCGTAACCGGATTGGTTTAGGTGCGAATTCATTTCATTAGTGTTAAGTACACTGCATACGGACTGGGGATAGTCTGCATATCATCATAACAGCATTTTCATGTTATACCACTCTCAGGATTTTCAAATTTCCATATTCAGTACATTTAACGTTTTTACGTATACGTAATTATAATAAACGTTAACACCCGGTTTATACACGACGAATATATCTAAATATTCCCACAATGGTCCCGACATATTTTTATATCCATTTTAACATCATAAAAGTTATAACATTCAGTTACCCAGTATTTTGGAAATTTATTTTATTTTTAACGTACGCGTATGAATATAACGTCGGTTTTCGTTAAAACTAAACATTAATCACCCGATCACTCAGTAAATGTACCCAACATATTTTTAATATGTTTTTAACATTATTATAACTAATTTCATCCCGGTATACTTCGTGAATATTTATTTCTAATAAAACCGATACCCGATCGTAACTAAAAACGCTAACTAGTGCAAATTTCTTACAAGGTTTCTAATTAATTCCTAAGTACCCTAACCCCCCCCTTCACCCCATGAAAAACCGGCCCCAAGACCCCCCTTAACCTAGTGCATTAACTCCTAAGTGTTTTATACTAATAAACCTTAATAACTAACTTTACCAAATTTATACAAATCATAATCTTACTTTTCATCTAAGAACAAAATTCATCTTTCTCTTCTTCCCCATCTCATACCCACGACCCAAAAACATCCCCATGATCAAGTGATCTTCTTCCATAAATTAAAACACAAAAGTTGTTCATTTTACAAGTCTAATCAAGATACAAGTAACAAAAACACAAGAACATCAAGTTTAATCATCCAATAATCATCTCTTTTGGTCAAGTAAGTTTTCATCTTTATTTTTTCATGAATCATCCTATTTTTACATGTATTACATAAGTATCATGCTAAAAACCATGTACAAGTAGCTACACCACACTTTATTTTGGCTAAAATGAAACATACAAACCCTAACTTTTTAGTTATGCATTCCCTTGCTCTAATAACTTGGTTAGGAGTCCATGGCACCCTAAGAAGGTGTATGGTAAGATTAGATTAGTCATGTGGTGATTACAAGAGGATTGGTGATGGTAGAAATTGGTTTTTAACCTTGGAAACTTGATTTGGAACCTATTTTAGACATGCTGTCCCGTTTTGTAAAAATCTGGAAAATCAGTAAACACCAAGGAAACTTTGGCAAAATTTTTAGAAAATACTTTCAAAAACGAATCCGTAGGCGAAAGAACGGATTAAAAAGAGTCTATAACGAAGGAGTTATGATTTTTGCAAGATTGTAGACGAAAAGTATTTTTCAGAAAATGTTTGCTGTTGGACGTTTTTCATTGGACAAAAAGAGACTTTAGACGTAATCCGGAGGAGCCGAGCTTTCCAAAATATATTACTACATACTAAGACGAAACCGTGGATATAAAGAACAAGTAAAACGGACAAGTAACGACAAAGATATACTCGTTTGAATATCGGCTAAAACCCTTTATTAATTGACAGCTTTTATATAATTTGGCGCAAAAACTACGAAGTACATTTTCAAGCTAGAAGTAATATCAAGTACCGAGCTTTATAACTAACGTAGTATTAGTTATTACGAGTATGTTTTCATCATTTCAAGGATTACAACCCGAGTATTTCAACGCTAACAAGGAAACTTACGTTATATATATATAAGTATATATATTATAACTAGCCATTTATATTTTCTAATAGCAATATTTTCCAAATTCTTGGATTATATATTTTTGACAATACAAGTGTTTTTCCAAAGAGTAGAGTGGTATAGAAACATGAGCATGGACATTCATAAACATCATTTGGTGATCTTAATGAGATCATGCATCATTCATTATAGGTTGCGGCAGTTAACCGATCATTATTGTTCACTTCATTTCATTTCAAGTACCATCAGTTGAGGTGAGTTTTCATAGCCCCGTTTTTCAATTACTTATTTGATTTCAAATCCCACGGGGGAGAATACATTGCATCAATTACTTTCGTACATGCCCAAGTATTACAAATTCCATACATTGCTTAAGTTGCCTTTATACCATATCATAACAAGTCCCCTTTTCAATATCATGGACCGTTAATTTCAAGTACTAAGCGAGAGTGAGTGGATAGATCTATTGAGGGTGACGCCTCCATTCGCGTTGGGTTGCTCCAACGGGACGAATGCATTTCATGTCTTATCAAGTGAGTGTCTGGTAAACACTCTGTTGGGGCATTACAAAGTCTAGCTTCGGGGTCATGAGCTTAAGGGACAATGTAGCATTTTGACATTTATGTCGGTTTACTTTATACTTGTGGCTTATGTACATACGATTTAACTTACAAACCTATGATTATTCACCAACATTCGTGTTGACCGTTTTCGCAATGTATTTTCAGGTAACTAAGGCATTATCATATTACATGCATGGAGTCACATTAGGGTGTGCCAGGGATGACGCACTACATTTTGGATTTTTCATGCACATGTGTAAATTATCGTTTGACATTTTCCTGAACTTGTTTCCTGTAAACCTTTCATGACTTTTGGGACCTATGTAATATACTCTGAATGTTTTAATAAGTCAAACGATGTGTTTCAAAACGACACTTTAGGTCGTTCAATATTTCCTTGTTATGGTGCTATGACAGTTACACCCTCAGGCATTCCATTCCGCTGCAAGTCAGGTAAATTGGGGGTGTGACAGATTGGTACCAGAGCTAAGGTTATAGAGAACTAGGATGTATCATTGACCCTAGACTATAACCACATTATCATAGCATCTCATCATTTCATCATATGTGCATGTTCATTGTTTATGGTGATTTCATTTCGAGTTATTCATTTTATTTCACCTTGATTATCACAGAACCATGTCTGCAAACCCAAATGTTATACTGTACACCATCACAGACTCCGATAGTGAAGACTCTGTGTCTTCTACTGCCCGTTCACCATTACCTATTCCTTATGTTTCCCCTACTGCACCACCCGAGATTACTTGTACACCCGCTGATACATCATCCCCTGCTACCACTGTTCCATCAGAACCTAGACTTATGTTTCCACGCAGTAAGACTACTATAGGTCCTAGGAAGAGAGTTTGCCCTATTACATCTACCTTTAAGGTACCCACTATTCCTATGTTACCTACACCACCACCAGCCATACCTGCTACTACATGCATATCGACTTCACTGTTACCGCTTAGGAAGCGTGTTAGGTTTACCACTCCAGATTCACCTACCACTACAGAGTCAGAATCAGCAGAACCACCACCAGTATACCACGTAGGTGAGAGTTCTAGAGCAGCTGCGGCTAGGAGCCCTACAACTGTCACTTTAGAGGATCAAGTAGATAGGTTGGGATATAGAGTTGATGAGATCATCACTACTCGACTGGAGACTGTCGAGGAGCAGGTGGAGGATCTAGTGCAGGGCAGGGTTGGCATTGATGTGACATACCATGGACTTGAGGCGCGACAGTTGAGGCATCAGGAGCAGATTGAGCTGCTTAGGGATGAGTTACCTGAGATTAGAGATAGAGCTCAGGCTACACAGGAGACTCAATGGGAGCAGGTAGATCAGTTAGCATTGCTTCGAGAGAGGTTGGTCGTTTTAGAGGGCAGGGATGTTTCTTCTCAGCTACGAGTGCAGCATCTGGAGGAGATTGTGGTTGCAATGGATCGTGAGATTCGCCGCTTGAGGGGAGAGCCTGGAGCATCTGGAGCTCCTGGACCGTCTAGAGCACCTGGAGGAGCATAGACATAGACTAGTATTATATTAGCTTTTACTATTTCCTAGTCCCGAGGTGTGGGACGTAGTTCAAGAACTTGTAGTCTTTTGTTGTTGTACAAACAAATATATCAAGTGCGACTCTACTATGTTGGAAATGTTGTGCTATATATATATATCGGTCTATGTTGGCCGAAATTTTCATGAATTATATTCATGTGTTGTGATTATATTTATGATGTTTCATGGTTGCTCTTTATGGTTAACGTATTTATACTTGTTGAGGTTGTATCTATACGTGTCGTGGTTGTATTATTACAGGTAGTGGTTGTACTCGTACATGTCATGGTTGTATTTATACTTGTTGTGGTTGTATATATACATGTTGTGGGCGTATATTTTGTACGATGACTATTTCTATTATAGTTTTCTCATGGTTGTTGTCGATTATTATTTATCAGAAGTATGGCGCCAAAGAAGGCAAAGGCTACATCGGAAACACCCGCTATGACACAAGCAGCTATCCGCAAGTTGGTCAGGGATAGTATAGCAGAAGCTCTAGAGATTGAGAGAGCTGAAGTTGCTGCTAGGACTGCTGAGGTTCCACCTACTGCTGAAGTGGTTCAACCCACTACTAGGCGTGAATGTACTTGGAAGGATTTCAAGACTAGTGATCCTATCAAGTATAAGGGAAATGAGGGAGCGGTTGCTTTAATCCGCTGGTTTGAGAAGACTGAGAACGTTTTTCTCATGTGTGGTTGTCAGGATGTTCACAAGGTTAAGTTTGCTACAGGTACGCTGCTGGATGAAGCCATGTCTTGGTGGAATTCGTATGCTCAGCCCATTGGCATGGAGAATGCTTACAAACTCACATGGGCTGAATTCAAAAAGCTGATGACCAAGAAGTTTTGCCCTCGTACTGAGGTGCAAAAGCTAGAAACAGAGTTCTACCAGTTGGTAACTCAAGGAGATGATATTGAGACTTATATCAGGAAGTTTCAGGAGTTGGCTACACTGTGTCCAACTATGGTTCCGGACGAAGAGAAAAAGATGGAGAACTTTACTGGGGGATTACCCGAAAGCATCCGAGGGGATGTGATGTCTTTCGACCCACAAACAATGGAGGAGGCCATTCGTATAACTCAGAAACTTATGGTCCAAGTGTTGAAAGGAAAGTCTGCTGCAAGTAACAACAATAACCGTTCCAACAACACCAACTACAACAACAACCGAAACAACAACCCAAACAACAATAACAACAACAAAAGGAGGTTTGACGATAACCAAGGTGGAAATAAGAGGCAGGAAGTGACAAGGGCCTATGCTGCAGGACCTACTGAAGGGAGAGGGTATGCTGGAAATCTACCCAAATGTGATAAGTGTCAGAAACACCATAACCCAGGACGTTGCCCAGATATATGTGGCAACTGCAAGAAGGCTGGTCACTACACCAGGGATTGCTGGAATCCAAACTTGGGTGGAAATCAGAAACCACCAGTAACATGTTTCGACTGCGGAGAAATTGGACACTATAGGAGTGAGTGCCCAAAGAGGAAGAATCAAGGAGCTGGAAACCAAGGAGGAGTAGCTCGAGGAAGGGCTTATGTTATGGGAGGAGAAGATGCCCGTGAGGACCCGAATGTTGTTACGGGTACGTTCTTCGTTAATAATCGTTATGCATCCATTTTATTTGATTCAGGAGTGGATAGAAGTTTTATATCTATTACATTTGCACCTTTACTTAACATAGAACCAACTACTTTAGACATTCCCTATATTGTTGAATTAGCCGATAGGTCTTTAGTTAACACAAACACAGTTATCCGTGGTTGCACCATCAATTTCCTAAATCACCCATACAATATAGACCTTATGCCTGTAGAGCTTGGAAGTTTTGACGTTGTTATCAGTATGGATTAGTTGTCTCAAACCTTAAGAAATGCCTTTCAGATGAGTCATCCGTTATACCATTAGAAGAGATACAGTTAGATGACAAACTTAACTTTGTGGAGGAACCATTTGAAACCATGGACCCAGAGGTCAAACAGTTAAAGCATAGTAGAATTCCGATCGTTAAGGTTCGCTGGAATTCTCGAAGAGGAACCGAGTTTACTTAGGAACGAGAGGACCAAATGCAACGCAAGTATCCACACCTTATCACCAAACCTATTACCGAGACCAACACTAGCTGAATTCAGGGACTGAATTCCTATTTGGGTGGGCGGATGTCACAACTCACCATTTCACGTCATTTACCATTTCAGGTCATTTTTCCAAACTTCGACTTTTTACTATTCATAAATCACTATTCATCAAAACACTATTCATCGTTTTACTATTCATCGTTTTCGAGGTCAGTTTGATGTTCTGAGAAACTTTTTGAAAATTTACTATTCACCAAACACTATTCATTTCCGGAAAAGTTTTCACCATTCACTTGCATTACGCATTTCATCGTAAATTTAGTTTACGGGTATTCAAATTCGCGTAACCGGATTGGTTTAGGTGCGAATTCATTTCATTAGTGTTAAGTACACTGCATACGGACTGGGGATAGTCTGCATATCATCATAACAGCATTTTCATGTTATACCACTCTCAGGATTTTCAAATTTCCATATTCAGTACATTTAACGTTTTTACGTATACGTAATTATAATAAACGTTAACACCCGGTTTATACACGACGAATATATCTAAATATTCCCACAATGGTCCCGACATATTTTTATATCCATTTTAACATCATAAAAGTTATAACATTCAGTTACCCAGTATTTTGGAAATTTATTTTATTTTTAACGTACGCGTATGAATATAACGTCGGTTTTCGTTAAAACTAAACATTAATCACCCGATCACTCAGTAAATGTACCCAACATATTTTTAATATGTTTTTAACATTATTATAACTAATTTCATCCCGGTATACTTCGTGAATATTTATTTCTAATAAAACCGATACCCGATCGTAACTAAAAACGCTAACTAGTGCAAATTTCTTACAAGGTTTCTAATTAATTCCTAAGTACCCTAACCCCCCCCTTCACCCCATGAAAAACCGGCCCCAAGACCCCCCTTAACCTAGTGCATTAACTCCTAAGTGTTTTATACTAATAAACCTTAATAACTAACTTTACCAAATTTATACAAATCATAATCTTACTTTTCATCTAAGAACAAAATTCATCTTTCTCTTCTTCCCCATCTCATACCCACGACCCAAAAACATCCCCATGATCAAGTGATCTTCTTCCATAAATTAAAACACAAAAGTTGTTCATTTTACAAGTCTAATCAAGATACAAGTAACAAAAACACAAGAACATCAAGTTTAATCATCCAATAATCATCTCTTTTGGTCAAGTAAGTTTTCATCTTTATTTTTTCATGAATCATCCTATTTTTACATGTATTACATAAGTATCATGCTAAAAACCATGTACAAGTAGCTATACCACACTTTATTTTGGCTAAAATGAAACATACAAACCCTAACTTTTTAGTTATGCATTCCCTTGCTCTAATAACTTGGTTAGGAGTCCATGGCACCCTAAGAAGGTGTATGGTAAGATTAGATTAGTCATGTGGTGATTACAAGAGGATTGGTGATGGTAGAAATTGGTTTTTAACCTTGGAAACTTGATTTGGAACCTATTTTAGACATGCTGTCCCGTTTTGTAAAAATCTGGAAAATCAGTAAACACCAAGGAAACTTTGGCAAAATTTTTAGAAAATACTTTCAAAAACGAATCCGTAGGCGAAAGAACGGATTAAAAAGAGTCTATAACGAAGGAGTTATGATTTTTGCAAGATTGTAGACGAAAAGTATTTTTCAGAAAATGTTTGCTGTTGGACGTTTTTCATTGGACAAAAAGAGACTTTAGACGTAACCCGGAGGAGCCGAGCTTTCCAAAATATATTACTACATACTAAGACGAAACCGTGGATATAAAGAACAAGTAAAACGGACAAGTAACGACAAAGATATACTCGTTTGAATATCGGCTAAAACCCTTTATTAATTGACAGCTTTTATATAATTTGGCGCAAAAACTACGAAGTACATTTTCAAGCTAGAAGTAATATCAAGTACCGAGCTTTATAACTAACGTAGTATTAGTTATTACGAGTATGTTTTCATCATTTCAAGGATTACAACCCGAGTATTTCAACGCTAACAAGGAAACTTACGTTATATATATATAAGTATATATATTATAACTAGCCATTTATATTTTCTAATAGCAATATTTTCCAAATTCTTGGATTATATATTTTTGACAATACAAGTGTTTTTCCAAAGAGTAGAGTGGTATAGAAACATGAGCATGGACATTCATAAACATCATTTGGTGATCTTAATGAGATCATGCATCATTCATTATAGGTTGCGGCAGTTAACCGATCATTATTGTTCACTTCATTTCATTTCAAGTACCATCAGTTGAGGTGAGTTTTCATAGCCCCGTTTTTCAATTACTTATTTGATTTCAAATCCCACGGGGGAGAATACATTGCATCAATTACTTTCGTACATGCCCAAGTATTACAAATTCCATACATTGCTTAAGTTGCCTTTATACCATATCATAACAAGTCCCCTTTTCAATATCATGGACCGTTAATTTCAAGTACTAAGCGAGAGTGAGTGGATAGATCTATTGAGGGTGACGCCTCCATTCGCGTTGGGTTGCTCCAACGGGACGAATGCATTTCATGTCTTATCAAGTGAGTGTCTGGTAAACACTCTGTTGGGGCATTACAAAGTCTAGCTTCGGGGTCATGAGCTTAAGGGACAATGTAGCATTTTGACATTTATGTCGGTTTACTTTATACTTGTGGCTTATGTACATACGATTTAACTTACAAACCTATGATTATTCACCAACATTCGTGTTGACCGTTTTCGCAATGTATTTTCAGGTAACTAAGGCATTATCATATTACATGCATGAAGTCACATTAGGGTGTGCCAGGGATGACGCACTACATTTTGGATTTTTCATGCACATGTGTAAATTATCGTTTGACATTTTCCTGAACTTGTTTTCTGTAAACCTTTCATGACTTTTGGGACCTATGTAATATACTCTGAATGTTTTAATAAGTCAAACGATGTGTTTCAAAACGACACTTTAGGTCGTTCAATATTTCCTTGTTATGGTGCTATGACAGTTACACCCTCAGGCATTCCATTCCGCTGCAAGTCAGGTAAATTGGGGGTGTGACAAAAGTGCTACTGATTATGAGGTATCAAAACCAGAAAGGGGGAAGGAGACATACATCTGAATGCACAATGAGTACACGTGATGAAGTTTATACTTCTTCTTAATTGATGTTATTCCGGGAAGACAAATGTCATAACTGCAGAGAAAATCCGTGGTTTAACTCGTGGCTTTTGGTGTATTATTTCAACTACTTGGGGGAAGTGGTCTCTTGATACTTTTTGTATGCATTACTTCAGCCTTCAGTGGGAAGAATCATGAGAAGAACTATTCAAACGTGAGATGATACGTTGCTGATCTATTTGATGATCCCCTAAACGGATAATCACGATGATTATTCCTAAAAGGATGTGGTTTGCTACAAATTCCGATGTGTACTTAACTAATGTAAGCTTGAAAGAGAGCTTTGAAACTGCTCAAAAAGAAGATTGTTGGTTTGGGGGGAAGCTATCAAAGCTTCACATTGAGAAGGCTCAAGTTCAGAAGATTATTCAAGAGCCTCAAAAGCTTTGGTGCTGAAAGTTTAAGAGATGTTGACTACTGACTTCTTCAACGAAAAGAACGACATCCTCATTTCGCTTTTCATGTCAACATATTCTTAAATTGTATAATATATTTTATACATATATTAAACCAAAAAGAAAATAGAAAAATATAAAACCGACGAAAATCCATAAAAAATTAGAAAAATTGAAAATACCAAAAATAGTTTTTCAAGGCATGTCTTCTGGTATCGATAACATTTACGGTCCTAGAAATGTCATTTAGTAATGACACGGGTCTTTAAATGAAGTTTGAGCAGAAGTTCATAAAGTTTTCAAAACATGCCTATATGGCCTGCTATTATTTCAGATATGCAACCCGGTCTTCAAATTGAGGAAAGCATGTCGCCAAAAAGATTGCCTCAGTGCATTATTTCTTGTATAAGAAGAGAAGCCTTCTTTGTATCCAAATCATTTTCCGTCTGTGATTCTTCTGAAAATTATTTGTGTTTAAAATGGTAGTTTAAAATAGTATTTGAAAATCAATCGGACTTAGATTTTTCATAAAATTTGTCACTCAATCAATGACTACATCTCTTTAAATAGGAAACAAGTCATCGATGTAGGGGAGAATGATTTCAAATTTTAGATCATCAAATGGGTTTCTTTATATGGTATAAGCAGTGAATAAACATTGGTTGTTATGTGTCAGTGTATGAATTTTCTAAAATTCAAAATATTCCAAACTTATCATACCTAACAATAACATTCTCCTTCAAAGATTGAGGGGGAGCATTGTATTGTTCCATTATCAGTATATGTTGAATCAGACAACATTTTCTCCTAAATTTTCCAACATATTTAAATCAATTGAGATCACAAATCTCAAAAGGTTTGAAAATTTTGATCGGGGGAGTGAATGTGATTTAAATATTAAATCTGATAAAAATGTGATTGTTTAAGAATCAACCAGGCACTCCTCCCTCCATGTGCTAAGCAATTTCGAATATCGATGCACATGTTGAGGGGGAGCATTTCTGAAAGATAAAAAACAATTGAGGTACAAATGCTTTGATATGAAATACCACAAGTACCTTGATTGACTTTCAATTGGTTTTAAGGCGGAGAGAACAGTACCACAAGACCGACCTTGCATTTACTTTATTGGAGTTATAAGGATGGTAAGGTTAGGTATTCGTTCCCACTATCCCGTTGGAGCCGGAGGGATCTACCCAGGTATGATTAAAAAAGGAGCAATGTAAGAATAAGGGAAGAGTGCCGACTAAGTTAAAGCTAGTACTGGAACAACCCCAACAAGGTACTTGTGATGAAGTCTCGATAAGTGCTGAAGGGGTTGAAGAATGAAAAAGAAATGTAAAGATAAAGGATGAAAAGAAATAGCCTCCAAATATGCAATCTTAGGGCAGAAACCGGGTTCAATTCAGGAGTTGCTGGTTGTTACTAAGGTAAGGCCGGTATTGAAGACAAGACGTCAGGGACCTAAGTGAATCACACAAGTGAGTTGCTACTGAGTTAGACAAGATAAGTGAGAGTATATGTGTAAATTATGACTCTAAGTGATGAGAGATTTCTTGCAAGTGGCTTGGTATTTATAGCCAACCAAACCAGTACACTGGCGGATCCGGCGGAACCAAAACAAGGGTTCCGCCCTTGTACCCCCAGGGTTCCGCCAGTGTCAGACAGTCAAAGCCTTCAAGAAAGCTTTCCATATCTAGCAATGTCAAATCAAGCTTCTTCAAGTCAACACACAATAGATAGAGTAAGAGACCATCTATAATGTGTAAGAAGCCTTATGGAAAGTTACATCCAAGAATATTAACCTTACCATAAATGCTTATGATGCATGCCATGATATCATGTTACATTTTCTATATAAGGAAATATAACAATGTTTATGTTTAACATGAAATTTAAAGTCTAGTTTATGCAAGACTAAAACTAGAATCATGTTTTACTAAAAACTAAAGTTTACACTTTGTCGTTAACAAAACTTAGCAAAGATCGTAAAATATAAATAACGTTTTTAGGCGATATTTGTATTAACAATCTCCCCCTTTTTGTTGATGACAAAACATAAACTTTATTTTAAGTAAATCACTAATTCTAGTGTTAAGTCTTTAAAAGTTTAATTTTAAACTTGTTTTACTCAATATCATGAATGATGTGATATGATATACAAGAGTTAAGGATGAGAACAAGTTTAATATGAATTCTCTCCCTTTTTGTTGAAACAAAAAGAAGAGTTGCAAAGCGGAATAATGCAAGTGCTCCCCCTTGGACAATACTCCCCCTAAATAGAGTGTCAAGTAAGGATACATGGATTTTAAACCTACAAACGAAAGTTAGTGTCTAAAACACAAGATATATGTTACCATAACAAGGTATAGTATAATCATAAAACCTAAATGGTCAACCAACAATGCACACCTTATAGTAGAATGAAATTCAATTCATGTAAAATTTGACTTTTAGAAAGTCAAAGACAAGAAATGAGGAGGATAACATCCTACTTTAAAAAAAAAGAATATAAAGTCCTACTTCTATAAAAAGGAAACCATCATATTTCTTAATGAGAAACATCCTCTAAAACATGGTCTAAGGGTGTTGAGGTAGATGAGAAATGTCATTTAGACGCTCCAAGATGTGGTTTAGGATGAATCTCATTTCATATGTTAGCTCACGGATGTCCTTTTGACATCGTTCACTTATATAAGCGGTTCTCTCACAATATCCGTAATTATGGCGGGGAAAGTTAGGTGGAAAAGGAATATCATTCATTGTTGGTGAATCATTGATGGTTAATGGAGCAAATGTGGATGATTGTAAAGAATCAAAGTGTTGGGAATGCTCTTGTGGTGGTTTTTGTTGTTGAGCATAATGGCGGAAGCTTGGTTCTCCGTAAAGAGGAGCATGAATGTGTTTGTAAGTGGGGTTGAACAACAATGATTGTGGTTGTGTATGAGCATGATCTTGTGGAAAAATTGATGGTCTAGCATATCGGTAAGCCAAGTGCTCTACCAATGATGGTTGATGAGGTTCATGATCTAATTGCTCTCTTGGTTGTTGTTGGGTTTCCATTTGAGCAATTGTGTCAAAAAGTGACAAAGGTGGTGGGTTTGATGATCTAGGTGGTAGGTCTTCAAAAGTTTTCAAAAATGAATGTGGTGAAGTTGGTGGTGTTTGGAAGAGTTCCATTGGTGTTAATTTTGGTGATGAAGGTTTTGATTGTTGATTTGGTGCCGAATGTGGTGTTAGATCACTTGGTGTTTTAGTTGGTGGCGGAGTAGTGATTACGTTAGTATTCTATGGTTTTGGAGATGGTGTTGGAGTAGCAAGGTTGAGGAAGTTTGAATCTTGGATGGGTGAGGAAATGTAGAGTGATGAATCACTTGATGATGATGAGCTTGGTTGGATGGTTTTGTTGAAGCAACATGGTTTTACACTAATCATAGTGGTTTTCCTAATAGATCTTGATGATTTGGATGAGGTGTTGGATTTAGTCATTTCAAGACTTTGGTTAGCTAGAATTATAAGATTAAGAGAAGTGATGGTGATGGTGTGAAGTTGAAGTATGAGTGTTGGTCAATTTATAGTAAGAACATGTTATCGAAAGGAGTGTTTGGATTTGATGTTGTTCCATACAAATTTGGAGTTTTCAAATCAATTGGAAGAGTTCCAAGAGCTTGTCAAGTCATTGAAAGTCAATCCAATAGAGTTGGGTGGAGTTAAAGACTAGCTTTTGTACTAAATGCTATGTGATCATGGAAGGTGGTTTTGTTAGTTAGCTCCATGGATTACAAGGAACCTTACGGAGGGTTCCTTGCTTTATGAAGAAAGCTTCCTTGGATTGATATTGTTTGAATTTGAATTTTGGCGGGAAATGGCTTCCTAATTGTTCTAGTGAGTAAGGATGGTCCTAATGTGTTTATTGGAAGTTAGGGAAGATGTTTCTCACTAAAGAAAACGATTTGGTGTTTTACAAATAGTGAAATTTAGAAAAATGAAAAATTTTCTGTAGGTGACTGGCGGAACCCTACAGCATCAAAGGCGGAACCCTTATTTGGGTTCCGTTGATCTGTTGGGCCAAACTGGGTTTACCCAGAAATTGCACTGGCGGAACCCAATTTTGGTTCTGCCAAATCCGCCAAACCAGTAAAATTGGACAGACCTGGTTTTTTGGGGACGAGACGAAATCCAAATTTTCCGAAAACTCTTGAAACATAAAATTTAAGCAATAACTGATTAGGTAATGCAAAAAATGAATGTAGAAACACTTTTACCATTAGACTTTGACCGGGGGCTAGCGATTTTCGCTATACTTAGTAAAAATTTCATAAACTAGAAAATTTGACAACATTTCAAATGTCATCTACCTTCATAAATAGTTAAACTAATACATTGTCTAACAATAATAGTAGAACATAGAAGTACATAAAACCATAAAACAACATAAAACACATAGTTTAATGACTACAAAGTTCTAACAACTTCATTATGCCAAACACTCCTTAAACAAGATTCTCACATGCGATCAATGTTTTTCTTGAGCTTTCCAAGATACCTTCCAAAGCACTTGAATATTCCCTTTGTTTGTTAGAATTCTTCTGACTCATTCTTGATGGCGGGAAGTATTTGAAGGTATTCGAGAGTAGCTAGCTTAGAGTTAGGAAGACCATCGTCATCACTCATTGATGAAGATGAAGATGAAGGTGAAGGAGAACGAAGGCGTTTCCCTTGAGTCTTAAAGACTCGCTTATTACTAAGAGGAACAAACGTGTGAGGAATGAATGGGTAATCAAGGCGAACACCCCGGCTATTTTATGGAATAGGTGATACGGCTCTAAAGAGACGGGTGAGGAGCATTCCATATGGGAGAGCGGTTTTTCAATTAAGAGGTATATCGGAAATTCTTTTAGCCATGTAGTAGGCTAAATTGAAAGGTTGTCTAGTGGAGATACTAAATAGCATATAACTTAGACATATATTCACATGATCTCTATTTCCTATGGAACTTATGACATTAGCCCTAAGAACCTCTTCCCATTTCCTAAATTGAGGTTTAATTGAGTTCCATTCCAAACGGGTCTTTGTTTACTTCACTTCCCGACCAATTTTTCCTAGTGATGGAGGTTCTTATGAAAAAATGGTCATGAAGCACTTCTTTGCTAACAAGAGGAGTGACACAGAAGGGATCTTGTTCAATGGTTTCTAGAGTAGAGATTGGCCATTTGTCCGTGTAGAGGCAAGTGCCATTGTTTGGAATAGCAAGGATTTTAGCAAATTTATCTAGAGACAAAACCGTTTTGTGTTCATTGATGAAAAATTCCACGGATATCTCACCATCTTCATTACTCGAGAGATCTACGGTAGCATAGAATTCTAGAATGAACCTAGGACAAATTGGCTCGTCAATATCTAGGAGACAATGAAAGTTGATGCAAGCTAAGTCTTGGCGAATTGAGTTTCCTTCTAGGAAGGATGGATCAATGGTCTTCCCTCGTGAACATAACGCTTTTCTAACCTCTTAAAGACATTGACTCAGTGTGGAGTAAGACCTTTGGTCATATGGTGTTTGGGTAGATACTTGAGGGTGCCTTTGTGATCGGAGTATGTTGCGAGAGGCATGTTGATTCCTAGAAAGCATGAAATTATATATTTTAGTTAAGATCAATGACTTTTACAATGTAGATGTTCTAAGGTGTTCCTATATGCTAACAATGAGGAGATGTGGTTATCTTGAATCTTTTTAATGCTCAAAACATTTTATAATGCAAGTTTTTGTTATAAAACAAAAGATAACCCAAACGCTCCTAATTTAGTGTAGCTTCAATTGAATGTACCCGAAAACACATATTGGTTATGTGTCCTCTTTAGCATTCAAGGGATGTTATGCACATGATGTTTTCATAATGTTTTTCATTTGTTTTAACAATGTGGTGAAAGGTTATGTTCTAATTGTGGGAAGTAATAAAAGAGAATGTACTTGGTGTGTTTGGTAAATCATGATAACAATAAAATGATGCAATTCCTAACTAATGAAAAGAATGATTAGTTCATCACCAAGGTTTTTCATGAATCAACAAGTTTATGTATAAACCCTAAGATTTTAGTTCTCGTAAATGAATGGAGACTCTAGGCTTGAATTAGACATGTACTTAAGATAAAGAAAACTTACAATGATGATTGAAAGAGGGATACTTGAGAGAGAGATCCCTAATTTCCGTGTGTGATGATGTTTATGAATGAATAGTGGCAGTTTGTGAGTTATGTTGACATACATAATGCCTACAAACATTATTAACATATTATTAATATCTCTATGTTTTGATAATTACAAAACATAAACTCATTGAACTAAAATTCATGACGTAAACAAGTATTTAGTGATTAATATTCTCTTTACATCCAAATCACTTAAGGTATGAATAAACAAAGTGTTTATTGCAATCTATGATCAAAGGAAACTTTTTCTAAGTCACTAGAACTTTTATAAAATGTCATAAACATTTTATATCTTTTATAAAACATTTTTGGAATTAAAAGAATATGTTTAAATCACTATAAATATATGATTTCAAATTTCCAACCAAAAATGGTAAATTTTATCTAGAAAAACCTTCCCCACAAAAGGTCAAAAAATTCCAACGTTCTGGAGGGCGGCCCCCTTAATTATACTAGGTGGCCCCCTTAATGTTTAAGGGGACCGCCCCCTAATTAAGGGGACCGGCCACGCTCCAGAACAGTAAAATTTCCCCCTATAAATACTAGTTCATTTCACAGATTTTTCTCACCTTTTGCACTCTTAAACTTTCTGTTCAAGATCTCCATTTCTATTCTCCTTATCCTTTGATCATACATACATAAATATTTGTTTCAAAGTGATCCAAACATCATCCTCTCAAGCGCAAGAGAAGAATACTCCTATCCTCCAAGACAAGAAGTATTACAACTTGTTGTGACCTCCACATCTAAGTTGTTAAAGCATCATCAATAGTATCTATCTCTTTGTGTAATTAGTTGTGAATATTTGATAGTAGTTAGTTTAGCAAGATATATAGATAGTGTGATTGGTAAGTAGTTTGTTGTGAAGGAGAAGAGTTAGGAAGTAGATTGTAGTGAAGGAGATTGGTGTGAAATAGATAGGTGTGAAGTAGAAAGTTGTGAAGTAGATTGGTGTGAAGATTGATTGGTGTGAAGAGATTGTGTAGAAGTTGTGATTAAGTTGTGGTGTGTACATTGGTGTTTAAGGTTTTCTCTGCCATAAGGGAGCTTGTTGACATAGTGAAGAAAACTCTCGAGTTGGGTGCTCGGGGAGTGGAGTAGGGCAAGGAAGGTGTCCTTGTAGCCGAACCACTAAAAATCTCTTGTCTCGCGGTTCGATCTTTCCATCTCTCAATTATTTCTTTACTTACATTATTATTGCTATATCGTACATACTTATTGTTGTTTATATTTTGCAAGACTTGAGATCACATAGTATCGAATCTACATTTTTGAAAATAAAGTAAACACTCAAACAATCTTTTACAACAAATCAAAAGACGTAAAACTATTCAATCCCCCTTCTAGTTTTCCACAATTGGTATCAGGAGCCAGGTTTAACAAGATTTTTAAAATATATTGTATTTTAAAACCTGAAACGATCTATGGAATCTGAAAAATATTTATAAGGGCAATCTATGCAAATACCACCACTATTTGAAAGTGATGGATTTTTATATTGGAAAAATAGATTCGAAACTTATGTGAAATCTAAAGATCTTGATCTTTGGCATGTTATTACCTTTGGTGATTTTTCTCTTACTCAACAAAATCCGGAAACTAAAATGGATGAAATTGTACATTTTGAAAAACAAAATGATGATTTGCAAAAGAAACTAGCTAAAAACAATGAAGCTAAAATGGTAATTTATAATGCGTAACCACGCAAAGAATATGAAAGAATTTTTATGTGTAAAATTGCTAAAGAAAATTGGGAGTCACTACTTATTACTCACCAAGGTAATAGTCAAGTAAAAGATGATAAAATAGATCTTCTTGTACAACAATATGAACAATTTACGATTCCTGAAGAGGAATCAATAGATAATGCATTTGCAAAATTTAACACTATCATCACAAGTTTAAAAGCACTTGATGAGACATTTTCTAGTAAGAATTGTGTTAGGAAATTTCTTAGGGCATTGCATCCAAAATGGCGAGCTAAAGTCACGGCAATTGAAGAATCGAAGAATTTGATGACGTTGTCACTTGACGAACTTATTGGCAATTTAAAGGTCCATGAAGAAATTATAAAAAGAGATTCGGAAACGGTCAAAGTCAAGAAGGAACAAACCAAATCCATTGCTCTAAAAGCCAAAAAGGAACTTAATGAAGATGATGATTCAAGTGACTAAAGTGAAGACGAAGAATATGATATGGCCGTAAGAGAATTCAAGAAATTCTTCAAAAGACGAGGAAGATTCACTAGATTACCACGAGATGAAAGAAATTCGTTCCAAAGAAATAGAAGTGATAAATACGGAAAAATAAAGTGCTTTAGATGTGGAAGTTCAAATCATCTCATTGGTGAATGTATAAAGCCACCGGGTTATGAAAATCAAAGCGTCTTCGTTAGTGGAACATGAAGTGATAGTGACACAGAAGAAGTTGAAAAACCAAGAGACGAAAAATGTTTTGTAGCCAAAGCGACTGACGAAATATGCTTCGGAATAGACTTGGAGCCCGACGAATGGATCAAAGATAGCGGATGCTCGAGGCACATGACGGGGAACCGCAAGTTATTTTCTACATATAAGGCATACAATGGAGGTAACGTTATTTTCGGTAGTGACTTGCGTGGAAAAATCATTGGCAAAGGTACGATTTCTCAAGACTCACTTACTATTGAAAATGTTGAGCATGTAGATAATTTAACATATAACTTGCTTAGTATAGGCCAAATATGCGATAATAAATGTAGGATTACCTTTACCGAACGGGATAGTGAAATAGTTAAGAATGAAAAGGTCATAGGTAGAGGAATTAGGAAAGGAGGCATATATGTTATGAAACTAGGAAACAAACCGGAAGATAGGATATGCCTAGCAACCCTAGACGAAAACTCCACTTTGTGGCATAGGAGATTAGGACATGCAAACATGTAACAAATACAATCTTTAGCCTCTAAAGAACTAGTTAGAAACTTGCCTAATCTAAGATATGACAAGCACTTTTGTGATGCATGTAAAATTGGAAAACAAGCTCATGCTAGTCACAAAGCTAAGAATATAGTATCCACTACTAGGTGCCTAGAATTATTACATATGGATCTATTTGGTCCATCCGCTGTGCGGAGCTATGGAGGAAACAATTATACTCTAGTAATAGTAGATGACTATTCACGATACACGTGGACTAGGTTCTTAAGTGACAAAACCCAAGCCTTTGAAAAATTTGAAATATTTAGTAAAATGATTCAGAATAAATTAGGATGCACAATAATAGCCATTAGGACGGACCATGGTAGGGAATTTGATAATGAAGTACAATTCGGAAAACATTGTGATTTAAATGGAATATCTTTCAATTTCTCCGTTCCTCGTACTCCTCAATCAAATGGCATAGTAGAGAGAAAGAATAGGTCACTACAAGAAATGAGTAGAACAATGTTAAATGAACAATCCATCCCACAAAAATTTTGGTGTCACGCTGTAGATACATCAACATATATTATTAATAGGGTATCAATTAGGAGAATTTTAGGAAAAACTCCTTATGAGGTACTAAGAGGAAGAAAACCTAACTTTAGCTACTTTAGGGTATTCGGAAGTAAATGTTATATTTTAAACACTAAGGATTATCTTACTAAGTTTGATCCAAAATCATACGAAGGAATTTTTTTAGGCTACTCACAAAATAGTAAAGCATATATAATACTTAACAAACATACTATGAAAGTAGAAGAATCATTAAATGAAACGTTTGATGAAACACCACCACCTCCTAAAATATTGCCTTTAGATGATGATGACTTAATCGAAGATGAAGCTGCTGAGGTTAGTAAAACAAAACCCATAGGAAATGATAATGAAGACATAGACTTAGGAAACGAAATTGTAAATATTAAGGAATCTAAATCACATCCATTAGATAACATAATAGGACATCTCAACCAAAGAACCCTTATGTCACAAGCCCAAGATAGAAATAACTTCTTTTGTTTCCTCTCAGCTATAGAACCTAAAAATATAAATGAAGCATTAAAAGATGAAAGTTGGGTTATAGCTATGCAAGAAGAATTAAACCAATTTAAGGCAAATGATGTTTGGGAATTAGTCCCAAATCCAATGAACATGACCATCATAGGAACTAAATGGGTATATAGGAATAAGTTAGATGAAAATGGAATAGTAACTAGGAACAAAGCTAGATTAGTTGCCCAAGGTTATAATCAACAAGAAGGAAATGATTATGACAAAACTTATGCCCCCGTAGCTAGACTAGAATCTATTAGGATATTACTTGCCTATGCATGCGCCCTAGACTTTAAGTTATTCCAAATGGATGTGAAAAGTGCATTCCTCAACGGTTTTATCAATGAGGAGGTTTATGTGGCACAACCTCCAGGATTCATTGACTTCGCAAAACCTGATTATGTTTATAAGTTAAAGAAAGCTTTATATGGACTCAAATAAGCTCCTAAGGCTTGGTATGATCGATTAAAGGTTTATCTTATCAAACATGATTATTCCATGGGAATGGTAGATAACACTCTTTTCACTAAAAAGAAAGACCCAAATCTCATCATTGTCCAAATATATGTCGACGACATTATATTTGGATCGACTTGTCAAGAAATGTGTGATGAATTTGCCAAAATCATGCATGATGAGTTCGAAATGAGTATGATGGGTGAACTAAACTTTTTCCTAGGATTGCAAATAAAACAATTAGATGATGGAATATTCTTTAACCAATCTAAGTACATTAAGGAAATGCTTAAGAAACTTGGCCTAGATGACTCTAAACCCATGAAAACCCTTATGTCTACGAAAGTAAAGCTCACAAAAGATGATGAAGGTGAGTCCGTGGATAATACTAAGTATAGAGGAATGATAGGTAGTTTACTATACTTAATGGCAAGTAGACCCGATATCATGTTTAGTGTTTGCCTTTGTGCCCGCTTTCAAGAGTATCCTAAAACCTCTCACCTAGAAGCGGTAAAGCGTATCTTCCGATACATTAAAGGCACTATACACTTAGGATTATGGTATCCTAAGGGATCCGGCATAGAAACCATCGTATATGCGGATTCAGATCATGCGGGAGACTACGTAGATAGAAAAAGCACTAGCGGTATTTGCACGTTTATGGGATGTTGTCTAACATCTTGGTTTTTGAAGAAGCAAACCGCTCTTGATATTTCTACCACCGAAGCCGAATATGTAAGCGCTGGAAAGGCATGTCAACAAGCACTATGGATGAAACAAGCTCTCACAGACTATGGCATTAGGTTAGAAGATGTTCCCATTATGTACGATAACAAAGGTGCGAAAGATTTAAGTAAAAATCCGGTGCAACACTCTAGGACTAAACATATAGAAATACGCCACCACTTCCTTAGGGATAATGTACAAAAAGGAAACATATCTATAGAAAAGGTTGCATCGGAAGATAACATTGCGGATATATTCACTAAACCCCTTAAGCGTGAATTATTCAATCACTTGCGTTTAGGATTTGGAATGATGGAACAAGTTGACTAAATTCTATTGCACTTATACAAATTTTTTTTCTTGCATAAAATTTACTTTTCTTCCACTTCTCCATTTCTGAGTCTAGGAATCTATTTCGCACAAAATTAAAGATTGGGAAACCTAATTTTCATTGCATACACTCTCTTGTAAAACCCAATCAAAGTTTCTTGAAAACTATTCTCACATCTAGGAATTACGTGAAAATCATTTTCCTTGCATTGTTGACAAATGCTAAAAACCTTTTTCATAAATCATGCATAAACTCTCTCATAAATTGTCAAAGTATATAATCTAATATATACCATTGACATTCATGAATTGAGCAAAAATCGAATCAAGGAGATTTTGGATTGTTTCTTAGGAACTTTACTTTTCTTTGCATTTAGGAGTCGAAACAATCACAACTCCACATTTGTTGCATATAGGCACACACTAGGACAAAATCACTCACAATGTTGTCATCTTGTTTCATCACTAGTTTTTACTCACTAGTTACCTTTGCCTTTGATCTAAGATAGTTGCCCTAGAGAGATTGAGTGCCCTTGCCTTTACTTGCCTCCTCTAGCTTATTATTAATTGCTTGTTTGCTCTTTTACTTAAGTGTTTTTGTATGCATGCTTTATTATGATTAGATTAGATGCTATATTGTCTCAAGGCGCTGAACTTGCTTGAATCCAAATCCAAAAACACAACCTTTCTGCAAATTTTCTGCCAAAAACCCTATTCTGGCAATCTGGAAATCACCAGATGGGCGGCCCCCTTAATTATGTAAGGCAGCCCCCTTAATCATTAAGGGGACCGACCCCTAATTAAGGGGACCAGCCATCTGATGGTCGGGTTTACAGAATCTTTTCTGCGTTTTAGCCCATTTCAACCTACATTTCCCAATTTTCACCAACATATTTTGTCCTAATCTCCCAAACAAACTTTATCCATCCATAAACACACAAATCTTGCACTATAAATATCCCCAGTCTTCAAAACTCTCCATTCATCCCATCATGACCTCTCCAAACAAACCAAAACCAAAAGCCTCAAGGCTAGCAAGGATGACGGAAAAACCCGTTTGGCAAAGAAAAAGCCCTCGAAACAAATCCATCATAACCAATGAAGTTGGAAATCACTCAAAACCTCCAACTACTTACTTCCCAAACTTTACACCAAACCCACAAGGACATTCATTTGATCCTCTTTACAAACCATACAACATTGGCCAAACATCTTCTTTCATGCCAAACTACACATGTCAACCTCCAACCACTTATAATGATCCATACAAGTTTGATCAACCATCAAACTACAATTCAAACTACACAAACCCAATTCATCCATATCAACACAATGATTCTCTCCACATTGCCACGGAAAAGCAAAAGTTCCGTGATGAAATAAACCAAATCCATGATCTTAGTGATCTCCTTGCTATGCATCTTAATGATTCTCTCCACATTGCCTACCCCACTCTCTCAACTTGGATCAAGTTACAAACCACACTCACTTTTGCCCTTGTTGCATCTTCCTTCAAAAACAAATCCTCTACTTGAGTGAAGATATTTCTTGGATTGAATATCTTCTCACTCGTCCTCATCCAATACCACCATTAACTCGATACAACATCGTGAGATCCACCTCTTCCGCTCCATATCCCACTCCATATCCCTCTCCATCAAACAACTAAGCTCTATGCTTATGTTCCCCTCAAGCAAATAAAATACTCAACCATGGGTTGCAAGCAAGTACAAGTGCTCTCTTTGGCAATATAGGACTATGTTGTTTCTTTTGTTTTATTGTAATCAATATGCTTCAAGCATATTGAATGTTGTAATGATGATCATTTCTATGATTGTCTCATATATGCTTGAATGAATCTATTTTTATTTGCATAATTGTTGTTTTGCATATATATATATGTTTTGTTCTCCTCACATATTTTTTGTAGCCAAGCTTTCCATATCTCATTTCCTTGGTGCTCTCAAATGAGGGGGAGCATACATCAAAGGGGAGCTTTCTACCCGTTTAACTTCTTCTATGATGCTTACTCGGTTTAACCTTTTTGATTTTACAAAAAAGGGGAGAAGAGAATATTAAACTCTAAAATACTTGTCTAAAAATAAATTTTTAGACCTAATGAGTTTAAGGTTTTGTAATCATCAAAAAGGGGGAGATTGTTGACATAAATAATGCCTAAAAACATTATTAACATATTATCAATATCTCTATGTTTTGATAATTACAAAACATAAACTCATTGAACTAAAATTTATGACGTAAACAAGTATTTAGTGATTAATATTCTCTTTAGATCCAAATCACTTAAGGTATGAATTAACAAAGTGTTTATTGCAATCTATGATCAAAGGAAAATTTTTCTAAGTCACTAGAACTTTTATAAAATATCATAAACATTTTTTATCTTTTATAAAACATTTTTGGAATTAAAAGAATATGTTTAAATCACTATAAATATATGATTTCAAATTTCCAACCAAAAATGGTAAATTTTATCCAGAAAAACCTTCCCCACAAAAGGTCAAAAAATTCCAACGTTCTGGAGGGCGACCCCCTTAATTATACTAGGCGGCCCCCTTAATGTTTAAGGGGACCGGCCACGCTCCAGATCAGTAAAATTTTCCCCTATAAAAACTAGTTCATTTCACAGATTTTTCTCACCTTTTGCACTTCTAAACTTTCTGTTCTAGATCTCCATTTCTATTCTCCTTATCCTTTGATCATACATACATAAATCTTTGTTTCAAAGTGATCCAAACATCATCTTCTCAAGTGCAAGAGAAGAATACTTCTATCCTCCAAGATAAGAAGTATTACAACTTGTTGTGACCTCTACATCCAAGTTGTTAAAGCATCATGAATAGTATCTATCTCTTTGTGTAATTAGTTGTGAATATTTGATAGTAGATAGTTTAGCTAGGTATATAGATAGTGTGATTGGTTAGTAGTTTGTTGTGAAGGAGAAGAGTTAGGAAGTAGATTGTAGTGAAGGAGATTGGTGTGAAATAGGTAGGTGTGAAGTAGAAAGTTGTGAAGTAGATTGGTGTGAAGATTGATTGGTGTGAAGAGGTTGTGTAGAAGTTTTGATTAAGTTGTGATGAAGTTGTGGTGTGTAAGGTTTTCTCCGCCATAAGGGAGCTTGTTGACATAGTGAAGAAAACTCTCGAGTTGGGTGCTCGGGGAGTGGAGTAGGGCAAGGAAGGTGTCCTTGTAGCCGAACCACTATAAATCTCTTGTCTCGCGGTTCGATCTTTCCGTCTCTCATTTATTTCTTTACTTACATTATTATTGCTATATCGTACATACTTATTATTGTTTATATTGTGCAAGACTTGAGATCACATAGTATCGAATCTAAATTTTTGAAAATAAAGTAAAAATTCAAACAATCTTTTACAACAAATCAAAAAGACGTAAAACTATTCAACCCCCCTTCTAGTTTTCCACAAGTTAAAGTTGTGGGTTAGGGAGTGTTTGGTTTAATCCTAAGAATGAGTTGATATGCAGAGTTGGCGGACCCGGCAGAACCAAAAAGAGGGTTCCGCCCGTTTGGTCTCAGGGTTCCGCCACATAAGCAGAGGTAAAAACGTTTTGATTTGTGATTTTATTCTAATGTTCCAAACTATAATGTAGGTTCCATAAGTCCTAAGCCAAGCCTAAGAAGGTTGAATGGTTCTTGTTCAGGATGTTTTGTGAAAGTGTTGACGATGTGATTTTCGTATGAAACTTTCTTGGTTGAGATGTCCCTCAATGAACATTTTTACCAAGGCGATGATGATGAATTCCACTATGTTTAGTGAGAGCATATTAGATTGGATTATCACTGAGGTCGATGCTTCCTTTGTTGTCGCTTAAATGACGAAGATGACATCAAGTAAGAATATGATGTTAACGAGAGTCTTCTTGATCTTAAGGAACTTGTTGACATGCTTTTCGGCCCGTCGTGGCTGATTCGTTGTCTTTTTGTGCAAAACAATTTATCAAAATATCAACAAACATGATGTCAATGTTATCGTGAGACAACAAGACGTGGAGACTTACGAGTAAACCTTTTAGGAAAAAGATTACCTCGTAAACTCGTGAAAGTGATATTTTTAAGACCGGGAATGTGATTTCCCGGGTCGTGTCCCAACGAGGTGTGAATGGAAAGTGTCGTGAAAAAGATCGAGATTAAAACCTTGTATGATTGATTGTGAAAGATTGTTTGGTGTTATGGCACGTTAAATTAACGGAGATTTGATAATTAAAGAACGAAAATTGAAAATAACACAACCTAAAAGGGAACAAGAGCAATGGAAGACTATGGAAATCCTAAAATACTATGGGAATATGTTAGGAAAAACGGGGAATCCTAAAACGCAATGTAAAACAAATACGTGACGTTTATTTAAAATAAACGTCAATGCGCAAAATACAACATGAAATTTGAGCTACGCAAGTCCTACTGGCGTGCAAACAATTTTCTTACGATCCTAATGATAAAAGAAAATTTTAGAAAAAAGAAAATTAATTTTTCAATAAAAATTATATTTATTATGAATTAAATACTATTTTAACTAAAATAAATCAAATTAAATACCAAAACTATTTAAATAAATCTGAAAAATTTATGGAAATTCAATAAAGTTAAGACTAATCTAAGAAAAATAAAAACTTGGAAAAAAGCACTATGGATAAGCTGGAATAAGCAGTTCACAGTCTAATAAGCAAAACTACACCTAAACCTATATAAGAGAATTATTATGGAAGCTTATAACGAAAAATACCCAAGGGCGAGTTGGTTGTGTTGTTGTGTTTGTGTCTGGTATGGGTGCAAGAGGTCCAGGGTTTGAATCCCACCTCTTGCACTTTTTGATGATTTATTTATTTTTCTTTTTTTTCTTTTTTCCAAAACACTTAAGTACCAACTATAAACACTTTCTAAAAACGATTTTCAACAAAAAACCTCAAATAAACTTTGTGCAATCTCACAAATTTGCCAGATTCATGATTTTCATATGGATTTTTTTTTCTTTTTGATCAAAACTTTTTGCAAAAATCACACAACCAAACAAATAAGCCAAAGAGCTTCAATAAGCTTAAAGAAACAAAATATCAACAACAAGTACAACAACAACAAGATTAGTTAACAAACAAGAAATTGAAACAAACAAAGATTATGAATAAGCATATGTAGTGGCAACAATCTAAATTAAGCAAAAGTAAGGGCCAAAATAAGCTACCTAAATAAGTAGTGGGGGAAAACTAAAGCACAATCCTAAACGACTACCTAGGGGGCTTTCTAAATGAGCAAAGAACACACCATATCACCCAGTATTGAGCAATCTTTGGCCAATTGAAACTTGTACAAATATGGAATGCAGGGGAGGTTTTGGCCAAATAGTCAACTTCCAAGTCAAGTTTGAGTGACCAAAACTTTTCCAAAATGTAATTTTCTTTTTGATTTGAATACACAAGCTGACAAAAATCCCAAATCAACAAACCTTGCTAAATTTCATCAACAAATGAACCCTACACATTGATTTGAAATATGTCTCATTTCTGAGTATGCAACATTTGACTTTGTGAAATTTTTGACTCAAATTGACTTTTATGGGCTTTGATCACTTCTATTAAACTGAAAATTATTTCTTATCACTAAATGAAACTAAATCAAGTAAGATTAACAAGTTTGCAAGCCAAAATTGTGGTTTGGTTTCACCAAATTCCAACAGTGGATTGTGTGGCTTAATTTGAGAGAGATTTTTGACTTTTGAGTTACAAATGACCAAGACACTTATTATTTGAAGTCAATTAGGTCCTACTTGACTTGCCTAAACAGATTTGAACCATAAATAGCTACAACAACAAGGTTTAATCAACTATGCCAAACACTACTTTATGGACTGTTTTGAAAGATTTATGAGGCAATTGATCAAATTAACATATAAAACTAAAAGATATATCTCTATTGAACTTATATGAACATAAATGATCAAGAAACAATAACAAATAACAACTTATAGCTACTCACACAATTTATGGAAAAATTATGGATCAAAGGTTTACTTGACATCCAAAGCTAGTGAGCAATTGAGAACCAGATTCAAAACCATAACCTAATGCTCCCCATGGAGCTCTAGACCATACTCCATAGCCATTTTTGCTACTGCTTCTACCATTCCTTCTTCAAATTGTTATATTTTTGTGATTTTTCTTTGTATTTTTCTTTTTTCTTTTCTTTTTCCGAGTTTTGCTTTCTTTTGTCTTCAAATAACTTTAACAAGATTTAAAGAACATTATGAGACAATATAAGTAGCACTTAAATGAAATAATAAGAAATTTGAAATTTTAATTTAAAATACGAATTGTAATAAACTTGAAAGAAACTTGAATTAAATGAAAAAACTTGGAATTACTACTGAGAATTAAGTTTAAAACTAAAGAAAGATACAAAGAAGGGATGCCTTTGAGGCTACAATTGCTTCACTATTTATACTAAAATAAGAGTTAAGTAGGAAAACCCTTTTTGTGCTTCTTTGTTGAGGTAAAATGGTCTCAATATCTTCCTTGTGCTTTCCCGAACGTATCCCAACCATTGAATTAAGCTAGAAGTGATCCTGGCCCTAGATGCAATTTTGGCAGGAAAACATTTGTGGTGTGAATTGGATTGCCAGGGTGGATTTTTGGTGTTAGGTAGGGTTTGTGAGGAGTAGTGGGATGGGGATTGGTGAATTGGGTACTTTTGAGGTGGTGGAGGCGTGTTGCAGAGGTGGTGTTGGGTGGTGGTGTTTTACCCAGGGAATAAAACGGGGAAGAGGGAAGTAGGGTGGTGTTTGACCCGTTTTTGACTGGATTTGGGTTTAATATTAAAGGGGGGGGGGGTGGGTGGTGTTGGGCCAGATGCGGTTTTGGGCCAAGGGTGGTATAAGGATGGTTGTTTGGACTGGATTGGAAAGGTTGTGGGGTTTTTATTAGTGAAAGGGATGTTTGTTTGTAGCTTATATTAGCCTAAGGACCAAATGTGTCAAAACTGAAAATCTATGGAACATTCCTGCCATTTTCCAAAACTTGCCAATAAGGACCATTCTTGCCATCTTTTAATTCCACAAAGCCCTTTGTTGTTGATATTCCAACTTTACATTTCGCGAGGACCAATTTTGCCAAATTTCAAACTGTAGGGACCAAACTTGCAATTTATCCAGACTCTTCACCCAAGGATCATTTCTGCCAAAGTTCATTAACACAAGGACAATGATTGATATTTTCCAAAATTTTAATCCCAGGGACCATTTTTGACAACTTTGCAAAGTTTAGGGACTAGTTTTGACAACTTTTGAAACTTTTCACCAAAGGACAGATTATGACAACTTCTGATTTCCAAAGGACCTTTGGTGACTTTTCTTACAAAATAAATGCATAGGGACTGATTTTGACAAGTTTTGAAAGTTGAGGGACTGAAACTGCCAATTATGCAAACTTTGTTCATTTTTCATCTAGTTTTAATCATTTTGCATCTAAAACATATAAAACATGATCCTGGGATATTTTTAGTATTTTTGATGCATTTATGAGTGTTTTTAAATGTTTTTGCAGTTCAGATAAGACAAAAATGATGAGTATTTACACACTCATCAATCCCCCACACTAAACTATTGCTAGTCCCTAGCAATCTTTTCTGAAAATTTAATGGATTTGATGTCTCTTTACCAAAAGCCATTACTTCTGGGGTAGCCAAATGTTTTAGTGTGATACTTTGGTACATTGATAACCAAATGATTTTGAGCAAACCATCAGCTGTTAACGGATTTGATTTGTCTTTACCAAAATCCATTTGCTTCTGGACTAGCCAACTGTAAAATTATCATCTTGGTGAGTTGATTACCAATTATAGTTTTCCACTGCCTTTACCACAAGCCATAACCTTGTGGGCTAGCCAACTTTTCACTATCAAAGATATGGTGAGTTGAACACCATAAAATTTTTGGCAAATTGTCAACCATAAACAGATTTGAGATATCTTTACTAAGAGCCATTTACTCTTGGATTAGCCAGTCCTTATGTTAGACATGGTGGACTGATAACCTTTTGTTGTGTTAGTGTAAAGCACTTCCACTATATATATATATATATATATATATATATATATATATATATATATATATATATATATATATATATATATATATAACCAAAACGGGGGTATTATGGCACTAGAAGGTACAAATATGATTAAATTCGCCAGAATTTAACCCCCCCCCCCTGCCACACTTAGAATTGAATATTGCCCTCAATATTCAAAGTACCGGCTATTATGCCGATATTTTGAAACGTAAAAAGTTTAGATTTGGGCAAGTGTGGGAACACCATTTTTTTTAAAGAGCAGGGGTAACTCCCGCACACTTAGGTTTTAGAAAAGAGAAAGAAGTTAGAGAGATGGGTGAAAACCCATGTTGTGCTACTGTTTTTGTTAACCGAGTCGCTAGCTTGACTCGACCTCGAATTCATTGGTCCATGGGGAAAGTTTGGAGATCCGGGACAACCACGGGTGGTATGTCCCCTCCAAAATAATGCTTCAACCGATGCCCATTCACTTTGAAATTTGGACCGTCATTTTGAGATAACTCGACGGTGCCATAAGGAAAAACTTTAGCAACGGTGAATGGTCCAGTCCAGCGGGTTTTGAGCTTACCCGAGAATATCTTCAATCTAGAGTTAAAAAGAAGGACTCGGTCACCAATGATGAAAACGCGGTTCTTGATTTTGGAGTCGTGGATCTTCTTTGTTTTCTCTTTGTAGATCAAAGAGTTCTCGTAAGCTTGATCACGAAGTTCATTTAGTTCATTGAGTTGAACTTTCCGGTGATCAGGGGTAACTCCCCCACACTTAGGTTTTAGAAAAGAGAAAAAAGTTAGAGAGATGGGTGAAAACCCATGTTGTGCTACTATTTTTGTTATCCGAGTCGCTAGCTTGACTCGACCCCAAATTCATTGGTCCATGGGGAAAGTTTGGAGATCCGGGACAACCACGGGTGGTATGTCCCCTCCAAAATAATGCTTCAACCGATGCCCATTCACTTTGAAATTTGGACCGTCATTTTGAGATAACTCGACGGTGCCATAAAGATAAACTTTAGCAACGGTGAATGGTCCAGTCCAACGGGTTTTGAGCTTGCCCGAGAATATCTTCAATCTAGAGTTAAAAAGAAGGACTCGGTCACCAATGTTGAAAACGCGGTTCTTGATTTTGGAGTCGTGGATCTTCTTTGTTTTTTCTTTGTAGATCAAAGAGTTCTCGTAAGCTTGATCACGAAGTTCATTTAGTTCATTGAGTTGAACTTTCCGGTGATCACCGGCAGACTTAAGATCAAAGTTGGCATGCTTCAAGGCCCAATAAGCTTTGTGCTCCATGATGAGTGTGTAAATACTCATCATTTTTGTCTCATCCGAACTGCCAAAACGTGCAAAAACACTCAAATATGCATCAAATACTGAGAATATCCCAGGATTGTGTTTTATATGTTTCAGATGCAAAATGATTAAAAGCAGATGAAAAATGAACAAAGTTTGCATAATTGGCAGTTTTAGTCTCTCAACTTTCAAAACTTGTCAAATCTAGTTCTTGAGCATTTATTTTGTATGAAAAGTCACCAAAGGTCCTTTTGAAATAACAAATAATCATATTTAGTCCTTTGGTGAAAAGTTTCAAAAATTGTCAAGTTTAGTCCCTACAATTTGCAAAGTTGTCAAAAATGGTCCTTGGGATTTAAAACTTTGAAAAAATCAATTTTGGTCCTTGTGCTATTCATCTATGGAAAATGTGGTCCTTGGATGGAAATTTCAGAGAAATTGCAAGAATGGTCCCTGAAGTTTCAACAAATGACAGTTTTAGTCCCTGGAGGTCCATAAGTGGAAAATTGAAATTTTGGACCTTGGACTATTCACACTTGGCAGGAATTACCCTTGTGACAACTTTGGATGAATGGCAAACTCAGCCCTTGGACTTTCGGATAATTACAAAATTGGTCCTTGTTACTGTAACAATTCACATTTTCAGGTTAATTACTTTTCCCGGAAAATTTCACTATTCATTTTTACTATTCATTTTTCCCGAAAACTTTCCCGAAAGTTGATTTTTATTTGATATTCTCGAGTGATAAATCATTTCCATGGCAAATTAAAAGTTTAACTTTTATAAGCTCACTTTCGTGAAAGTTATTAAGGAATTACACGTTTTAGGGTAAAACGACATTCAGAAATTCTACGCACAACGAAATTCGACCCCGTTAAGTGACCCCGCATCAGAAAAATGTTTGACACACTCATGATTTATTTGAGAATTAATCGTGACTGAGAAAAACATGACCAAAGACTTCCCGGCAGGTCACCCAAGCCTGTACTACTCTCGCATGAGCACGCTTAACCGTATTGGCGATTAACCGTTAGACCACAAAACGTTTTTCTAAGACGATTTGAGTTTTCAACTTATTAGAAAAAGTCAACATATTTTTCCCTCCTCCATTGACCAAAAATCATCCCTTGATGTTATAAGTCATTCCTTGATTTTTAGGCTTACGGTTTGATGTCTAAAAGACATTTAATACCAACCGACACTAGACTGAGCCCAGTCTAGACATTATAAGTCATTTTAAATCATTTTTATCACATTAGAAAAGTAACATTTTACTTTTCTCAATTTTACGCAATATTCGTACGTTTTACGTATTACGCGTTTTAGACCCGTGTTTCCAGTTTTTAGCAGGGTTTTACCACCCAAATGGAACCTACCACTCATTTTATATTTTATTATGGGACATATGGACATGTCTAACAATACTTTAAAGTTCCATAATTTTACGACACCCGGTTTTACGTTTTGAGGCCTAATCATTTACGGTTGTCATTTCCCGGAGTCAAAACTCTTCCTAATACTTAGGATAATACCAAGCAAAGTCCACACCTTGTCCCCCAAGTTTAGGAACCAGCTTAGGGGGGGGATTCATCAACCATGTGGCTTAATCTCATGCTAGGAGGCCTTAAGGTGCATACATGTGTTATACTTGGTGACCAAGTGTTGACAAGTCAACATAACTAACCTCCTCATTTCCTTATAAGATCAAGACTCATTCTCTTCCTTTCTCTCTCAATACCAACGACCCAACATCATAAAAATACACCATTTTGATCATTAATCTTGCTCATTCAATCCATCACAAGTTCAAGTCATAGTTCCTAGTTGATCCTTAACACCTTTCAACCACAAAATCACCATAAAACACCACAAAAACTCATCAAATTTCCAAGTGTTCTTAGTGAAGATTTTTACTAAGGCTTGTTTTTGTGATAGATTAGTGTTTATCAAGGGATTATAAGATAGGGTTTTTGATATGGAAGCATGGCTATGGTTGGAAAGGTTTTTGGAAGATTAAGTAGTGGTTCTTGGTCTTGATCTTGGTTCTAGTTAGTTTCTTCACAAGTTGTAAGCAAACCCTAACTTGCTTCTTGTTAAATAATCATGTTCATGTTATTTACCTATTATTCATGCTATATTATGTCTTGTATGCATGTCCATGATGTATAAAAATGAACAAAACAAGTTATTGTAATTGATTGTTAAGACAAGTTACTAAAACAAGTAAACTAGTGACTTTCTTGGTAAGACCTGATCAAAATGGTAAATATATGATGTTGGATCATTACATATTACAGTAGAGGACTTAACAAGGAAACCATAGCAATTTGAACCACCTAAAACGAGTATACGAGTCAAAAGTTACGCCCATTTGAAGTTACCAAAACTTTGCGGCAAACTGCCAAATACCATTCGGATCAAATTTGGTTTTTGAAAGTCCCACTTCTGATCCGATTCATCAAAAAGTTAAAACACGAAAGTTGTCCGGAACGACGTTTTCGTTCAGGAACAAAGAAGCTCGAGACCTAAAAACACTTTCCGAGTGATAAAATTCTTCAAATTCTAAACAGCCCATTTTTAGGCGAAAGTCACAAGATTATGGTTATACTTTGAAAGGAACAAGAGGTCTTATGACCTATAATCAAGACCACAACCATGGCTAGAGCCAAGGTTGTGTCTCATGACCTTGAAACAAGGACCAAAGGTCATGGCTAGGCCATGACGAAATGACCATACCAACTTACATAGGCGTAAACATGAAACAAAGAGTTGACGAGAACTTGAACAAGCAATTTGGATCTACTTCACTTAAAAAGGAACCATGAGATATTACAAAGAGAAAATGGTCATACAAAACTTATGAAACTACCCCTAATAACAATCTTCATGTACAAATAAACTTTCCTAAGTTTATTCAAATATCGGACATGTAACTTTTCGGATCAAAACTTATATCTATATACTTTATCAACTACTACAATAGTAGGGAGCCTCATGTGAGGAGTTCATTATGTAAGCCGTCGAGTTGAGTTGTGGATTTACGAGTTAAAGTGTCCTGGCTCCTCGAACGCTTACTAACATAACTTCTGAATTATGTCGGCCCGAACGGTAGTAAACGATATACAAGACATACATGTTTCATGAATCATTTCTTTCAACGACTTACACTATACATCATACTACATCATGGACTAAGTGCAAGACATACATATATTGGCATGTTTATGTTTCCTTAGACATTATTCCAAACCTAAGTTGCAACAATTATTCTAGGTTGCTCGTAGAAGTTCTTACGGCATATCCATCATTCTCATTATACATCATCCAACTCAAGGTGAGTTCATAGCCCCACTTTACATTACTTCATTGTTTTACAAACCATTGGGGGGAATACATGCTATTTTTAACCGAGCACAATGTTTTTAAATTGTATGCTTGCCTGATTGTTTTATTATCACTAAGTACCATCCTTGCCAAACCGAGATCCCATATTATGAACCATTTAATCACTTGCGAGGGTTACTTGCAAGTGAGCGCGAATATTGTGAATAGGCCTATTGGGATTGACGAATCCCATTTGTATTAACTAAGTTCAAACAAATGCATTAATATTTGAGACATTAGGTATGACGGCAAAGTACCTACCGGGATAACTCCACCGATTGATATTGGTACCCGTTAACGTTTTGGTGTCATAAGCTTAGTATTTGATAATAACTGTTCCGGGCGTGTAACAACGTGGCCCATATTTGTTTTCCAAACATTGGTGTGAGTCTATAGCTCACACTACCAACATATTGTGTTCAAACATTAAACAAACTCTATGAATATCACTCAACCTTTGTGTTGACCTCTCAAGCATGTATTTCAGGTTCATGACGATCAAGGATGGCACGGAAGGGCACGGATACTCAAGAGGGCTATAAATTTTATTATCATTCAAAACTCATTTATTACACATTGTAAACTTGGAACCAATTGGGACCTCATTTTGTAAATCTCTGATATTTATACCATTTGAATGATAAATCTTTTAAAACGACTCAATTGGAGTTCGTTTTCTATTATTGTGACTATTGTGCCGTCGAGTAACACCCAGTTTGAATTCCGCTGCATCCATGAATTGGGGGTGTTACAGATTGGTACCAGAGCCATGGTTATAGAGAAACGGGTCTAATGGAGACCTAAACTATAACTACACTTACAAGCAAAAACATTTTTATAGCCTTCCGCTCTCCGTGTCTTCCATCCTCCAGACGATTATGGACTTAGTAAGCATGTTATGCTACACAAACATAATTGCATATTAATATATGTACCCTAAACATAATTGAGCATTTCCCCGTAAGCATTTTATGCTACATGAACACATATAAGTATATTGATATATACACACTAAGCATTTTATGCTACATGAACACATATAAGTATATTGATATATACACACTAGGCATTTTATGCTACATGAACACATACAAGTATATTGATATATACACACTAGGCAATTTATGCTACATGAACATATTAGTATATTGATATATAAACTCGGTTTATTTTCAATCATTTATCTAAACAATGGACTAAACATATCTGTGTATGCCTATTCTAAGGCATTTCGGCACAGCCACACTCTCCCAATCATGTTCCTACTCCAACATTATATGTCCAAGACATTGTAACTGATTGCAATGGTCTTTCCTATTTTCCAAGACATTGTGAGATACAATGGTCTCATTCATTTTTCAAGACATTGTGAGATACAATGGTCTCATTCATTTTTCAAGACATTGTGAGATACAATGGTCTCATTCACTTTTCAAAACATTGTGTGATACAATGGCCTCATTCATTTTCCAAGACATTGTGAGATACAATAGTCTCATTCATTTTCCAAGACATTGTATGATACAATGGTCTTAATCATTTCTCAAATGTTTTGAGTCACACAATGGCCTAACCTACTTCCCAGACATTGTGAATTGCACAATGGTCTAACCTACTTCCGAGACATTGTGTTTTGTGCAAATGGTCTCTAGAATTATTCCATCACATCATCAATATCATTTCTTATGATATCAAAAAAACCGTCACAATCTATCGATTTCAAAACAAGAAATATGAGATTTCTATAGGACAAACTAATCCATCATCGACAAAAGCTGAACTTTCTCTACATTCATCAAAGTTTTCTTATGAAACCTTCATTATTAAAAGTTCGTGATCCTGGCCAAGTATGTTCTATTTTAGAACTACTTAAGACTTCCTTTCCATACGTACCTACCCTTACTATCTTCTATGCAATGGAATATGAAAACATGGGTTACAAGTCTTGTATGGGCGGGACTTGCAACTTAAGGGTTTGACATCGCCTTTGTTTAGTGAACAGTTTCCCGAAAGCAATGGACATATCACAAGTATACCTAATTTAGGTATTTGGAAATTTTATCGAACCTTGGGTAAATATAGACTAGTCACCTATATTTAACCTAGGGACAGTGGAATATAGTCTGACTAACTATATTCGACTTAGAATTTTCAAATACTGAGAGTAGTTGTACTAGGGTTATGTTTAGGTTGATTTCCTACATGAACTCGATAAACCACCAGAATACATTAAAACAATCTAGAGACACGATAATGTCTTACCACTCAGCGAAATCTTAACACCTTATTTGTGTTACCTAATTTCATTCTTGAAATTTTTCATTTATGAGATAATCCGAACTACTATCTTGGGATAGTTATCAATTATTCTCTTCATCCTGTAGAAGTACTATCCTGTTTAGGATACCATTCCGTCATAAACTTTTAAAAATCTCTTAAGATTTTTAAAGCAAACTCAACATCGATACCTAAGAGTATTAATGTTAAGCATACACTACACACTTTTGTTCATCAACATATCATAACATTATCTTCACAACCGTTGGAACCACAAGCTCATTAACAGATTTTGATGCACTTTTAAAGCTCAAATCATCCTTAGTTACACCACAAGTACCCTCATCAGCTTTACAAGTTTGAATATTCATCTTGTACTTTTGGAACACCAGTATCATCTCGTAATACACTACCTTGTAACTCACCGGCTAAGTATGAATGTTGTGTCGGGAATTCTTGAGTAGGATGATTTATAATGTCCTTATTTGAATGGATTGGGATGCCTTTTCATTTAAATAAAGAAATTATAAATCATCGAACCATAAGTTTATATTCCTTTAGTTACATTGTTTGGGATGCCTCTCTATGTAAATAAAGAATTATAAACAAGTGGGCTTATTTATATATCCGAAATAACATAAGTATGAAGTCAACCTACATTACATTGCTCGGGTATGGCATAATACCTACATTACATTGCTCGGGTATGGCTTGATACCTACATTACATTGCTCGGATATGACATGAAACCTACATTACATTGCTCGGGTATGGCATGATACCTACATTATATTCGCCACAAGAAATCCTATCTTTTCACCGACATCGCTTCAAACCATGACATAAACACTAGGTACAACAACAGATTACCTACTATGCTATGATTGCAACTACTATCCCAATTTCCATTGATATTCCACTACTATATCAATTTCCATTTTATTGGATTCCTATGTAAATTACTATTGTTGTTCAACTGTTATATCAATTGCTATTGATACTTGACAACTATATCAATTTCCATTTTGATATTTAACTATATCAATTTCTGTACAACTACTATATCAATTTCTATTAATAATCGACTGCTATATCAATTTTCTTTGATATTCGACTATTATATGGATCTCTACTGATATTCAACCATGTTATCAATCTCTATTGACACACCATATTCTGAGACAAATCAAACTACATCACTAGTAATTCCAGACTTTGGTCCTCATAAGTAACCACATCTCTTCATCGACACCACTCCAACATATGACACACATAGAACTTCGGGACGAAGTTCCCCGTAAGGGGTAGAGACTGTAACAATTCACATTTTCAGGTTAATTACTTTTCCCGGAAAATTTCACTATTCATTTTTACTATTCATTTTTCCCGAAAACTTTCCCGAAAGTTGATTTTTATTTGATATTCTCGAGTGATAAATCATTTCCATGGCAAATTAAAAGTTTAACTTTTATAAGCTCACTTTCGTGAAAGTTATTAAGGAATTACACGTTTTAGGGTAAAACGACATTCAGAAATTCTACGCACAACGAAATTCGACCCCGTTAAGTGACCCCGCATCAGAAAAATGTTTGACACACTCATGATTTATTTGAGAATTAATCGTGACTGAGAAAAACATGACCAAAGACTTCCCGGCAGGTCACCCAAGCCTGTACTACTCTCGCATGAGCACGCTTAACCGTATTGGCGATTAACCGTTAGACCACAAAACGTTTTTCTAAGACGATTTGAGTTTTCAACTTATTAGAAAAAGTCAACATATTTTTCCCTCCTCCATTGACCAAAAATCATCCCTTGATGTTATAAGTCATTCCTTGATTTTTAGGCTTACGGTTTGATGTCTAAAAGACATTTAATACCAACCGACACTAGACTGAGCCCAGTCTAGACATTATAAGTCATTTTAAATCATTTTTATCACATTAGAAAAGTAACATTTTACTTTTCTCAATTTTACGCAATATTCGTACGTTTTACGTATTACGCGTTTTAGACCCGTGTTTCCAGTTTTTAGCAGGGTTTTACCACCCAAATGGAACCTACCACTCATTTTATATTTTATTATGGGACATATGGACATGTCTAACAATACTTTAAAGTTCCATAATTTTACGACACCCGGTTTTACGTTTTGAGGCCTAATCATTTACGGTTGTCATTTCCCGGAGTCAAAACTCTTCCTAATACTTAGGATAATACCAAGCAAAGTCCACACCTTGTCCCCCAAGTTTAGGAACCAGCTTAGGGGGGGGGATTCATCAACCATGTGGCTTAATCTCATGCTAGGAGGCCTTAAGGTGCATACATGTGTTATACTTGGTGACCAAGTGTTGACAAGTCAACATAACTAACCTCCTCATTTCCTTATAAGATCAAGACTCATTCTCTTCCTTTCTCTCTCAATACCAACGACCCAACATCATAAAAATACACCATTTTGATCATTAATCTTGCTCATTCAATCCATCACAAGTTCAAGTCATAGTTCCTAGTTGATCCTTAACACCTTTCAACCACAAAATCACCATAAAACACCACAAAAACTCATCAAATTTCCAAGTGTTCTTAGTGAAGATTTTTACTAAGGCTTGTTTTTGTGATAGATTAGTGTTTATCAAGGGATTATAAGATAGGGTTTTTGATATGGAAGCATGGCTATGGTTGGAAAGGTTTTTGGAAGATTAAGTAGTGGTTCTTGGTCTTGATCTTGGTTCTAGTTAGTTTCTTCACAAGTTGTAAGCAAACCCTAACTTGCTTCTTGTTAAATAATCATGTTCATGTTATTTACCTATTATTCATGCTATATTATGTCTTGTATGCATGTCCATGATGTATAAAAATGAACAAAACAAGTTATTGTAATTGATTGTTAAGACAAGTTACTAAAACAAGTAAACTAGTGACTTTCTTGGTAAGACCTGATCAAAATGGTAAATATATGATGTTGGATCATTACATATTACAGTAGAGGACTTAACAAGGAAACCATAGCAATTTGAACCACCTAAAACGAGTATACGAGTCAAAAGTTACGCCCATTTGAAGTTACCAAAACTTTGCGGCAAACTGCCAAATACCATTCGGATCAAATTTGGTTTTTGAAAGTCCCACTTCTGGTCCGATTCATCAAAAAGTTAAAACACGAAAGTTGTCCGGAACGACGTTTTCGTTCAGGGACAAAGAAGCTCGAGACCTAAAAACACTTTCCGAGTGATAAAATTCTTCAAATTCTAAACAGCCCATTTTTAGGCGAAAGTCACAAGATTATGGTTATACTTTGAAAGGAACAAGAGGTCTTATGACCTATAATCATGACCACAACCATGGCTAGAGCCAAGGTTGTGTCTCATGACCTTGAAACAAGGACCAAAGGTCATGGCTAGGCCATGACGAAATGACCATACCAACTTACATAGGCGTAAACATGAAACAAAGAGTTGACGAGAACTTGAACAAGCAATTTGGATCTACTTCACTTAAAAAGGAACCATGAGATATTTCAAAGAGAAAATGGTCATACAAAACTTATGAAACTACCCCTAATAACAATCTTCATGTACAAATAAACTTTCCTAAGTTTATTCAAATATCGGACATGTAACTTTTCGGATCAAAACTTATATCTATATACTTTATCAACTACTACAATAGTAGGGAGCCTCATGTGAGGAGTTCATTATGTAAGCCGTCGAGTTGAGTTGTGGATTTACGAGTTAAAGTGTCCTGGCTCCTCGAACGCTTACTAACATAACTTCTGAATTATGTCGGCCCGAACGGTAGTAAACGATATACAAGACATACATGTTTCATGAATCATTTCTTTCAACGACTTACACTATACATCATACTACATCATGGACTAAGTGCAAGACATACATATATTGGCATGTTTATGTTTCCTTAGACATTATTCCAAACCTAAGTTGCAACAATTATTCTAGGTTGCTCGTAGAAGTTCTTACGGCATATCCATCATTCTCATTATACATCATCCAACTCAAGGTGAGTTCATAGCCCCACTTTACATTACTTCATTGTTTTACAAACCATTGGGGGGAATACATGCTATTTTTAACCGAGCACAATGTTTTTAAATTGTATGCTTGCCTGATTGTTTTATTATCACTAAGTACCATCCTTGCCAAACCGAGATCCCATATTATGAACCATTTAATCACTTGCGAGGGTTACTTGCAAGTGAGCGCGAATATTGTGAATAGGCCTATTGGGATTGACGAATCCCATTTGTATTGACTAAGTTCAAACAAATGCATTAATATTTGAGACATTAGGTATGACGGCAAAGTACCTACCGGGATAACTCCACCGATTGATATTGGTACCCGTTAACGTTTTGGTGTCATAAGCTTAGTATTTGATAATAACTGTTCCGGGCGTGTAACAACGTGGCCCATATTTGTTTTCCAAACATTGGTGTGAGTCTATAGCTCACACTACCAACATATTGTGTTCAAACATTAAACAAACTCTATGAATATCACTCAACCTTTGTGTTGACCTCTCAAGCATGTATTTCAGGTTCATGACGATCAAGGATGGCACGGAAGGGCACGGATACTCAAGAGGGCTATAAATTTTATTATCATTCAAAACTCATTTATTACACATTGTAAACTTGGAACCAATTGGGACCTCATTTTGTAAATCTCTGATATTTATACCATTTGAATGATAAATCTTTTAAAACGACTCAATTGGAGTTCGTTTTCTATTATTGTGACTATTGTGCCGTCGAGTAACACCCAGTTTGAATTCCGCTGCATCCATGAATTGGGGGTGTTACAGTTACTAGTTACTACATCCAAACGGGTCCTTTTGTATTAAACCCAAAATAAACACAAGCCCAGCCACCCTTATTACTACCCATGATCCACTCCCATCTCACCCAGGCCCAACTCCACAGCCCAACACGCATTAATACCAAAACACAGGGTCAAACTTTGACCCTAGTCAAATACCAGTCAAACACCACCTCCATCCCTTCCCTCTCACCCTCCCAACTTGCAGCAAACATCACCTCACACCCCCATCATCACCATCCCATCACACCTCCCCTCCCACCATCCACCTAACATGACAAACGCATTTAATGCCACCCCCAATTGGTATAAAACAGTCCCAATTTCTCTGTATCTTTTTGGCGCCAAAAAGTGATCCAAAGGCCATGATTGCTCAGAAATCATCCAATGGCCTAAATTCATGATGGGAAATGCTCAGAGGGGGGTCTCAAACCCTAATTTTCAAGTATAAAAGGGAGAGAAGCAAAGAGAAGGGATATCTAGTATAATTTAGTTTTCTTAGTGTCGAATTAGTTAATTCTCAATTTCCAGTGCATGTTTTAGCTTTCAAGTGTTAAATTTAGCAATCTCAGTGTAATCTTAAGCTTTTTCAATAATCAATTTCAAGTTTTATTATCAATTTCAGTTTATGCAATTTCTTTTCATTTCATATAAGCTCCTAGAAAGCTTCTGAAAGCTTTTAGATACCTTAAAAGTCAAAGTAGTATCACAAATCAAAAAAAAAAAAAAAAAATCAGAAAAATAGAAAGAAAATCAAAAAAATTGCAGGTTCATGGTAATATTGGCTGGAGCACAGTCAATCAGGGATGGCTGTGGGTTAGTGAACCTGTGGGGGTTCTATAGGAAGGTTCTTTGGTTCATGGTTCTTGGAAAATAGCTTGGAAGGCACTTGTAAGCCCATTTTTTTATTCTAGCTCTTTTAGTATAACAGTGTTGTTTGATGCTTGTTTGTGTTTATTTTGATTGTTCATAGCTTATTAGAATAATACTAATCAGTAGATTGAGCTTTGGCATCCTTTTGTTCACATTTCTTTGTGCACTGCCCATTTAAGGGGTGTTTGGATCTGTATGGTTGACTGAGTTTCAGTGTGTGTCCTGTGCTATCCATTGTTCTTGCATGTTACTTTAGTTACTAGTAGGTCATATTAGGCATAAAAACACATTGGTCTTTAGTAAAAAGTCAAAATTACCTTTCATCCATTAGAATTAGTGCACTGTTAGGATTTTTAGACCTTAATCTCATCACATATATTCATAAGTAGTTAGGATAGCCTAATTTAGGTTCATTTCAACTTAAAACATCATAATCAGTAAGTAGGGATCATTCAAAAGTCACAATAGTCAAACTTGCATAAAATATCAAAAGTCAAAATTTACTTTTATGCAGAAAATCCAAATCTTGGATGATTTTTAGTTATTTTTGTGTTTGGATCTAGGATTTGAAACTTCTACATGTTGTAGTTTACCACCTCTGCTACAATAATCCATGACCATTTTATTTTTGTGATTTTTTGTGTAGCTTATGCAATAGCTTATTTAGAGCTGTAGGGCAAGTACATGCCCTGTGCACCAGGCCATTGGCCATTTTTCTTTGGTCCTTTGTGACCTCGCCTGTGGACCCCACACCCTGCCTTTTGGCTTTTTGAAGAGCTTATCAGCTCAGCTTTTCAGTCCTAGGCTTATTTTAGGTGTTAGCTTATTTGCCCTCAATTAATTTGACCATCCTTTGTGACCTGTGCTCAGTACTAAAACTGAGCACTCAGTTTTTGCACCCAAGATCCAAGACTCATCCAGGGTTCAATAATAAGCAATAAGCCCAGCTTATTGGCTTATTTTGAATTTGACCTGGTCACCTTGAAAGGTCAAGTTTCTATTTGGTCCCCCTTTCACTTTTGTGGACCCTACAAAGGTCCAAAGATCCTAGTTTAAGACCTATATTGGTCTTGTGATTGTTTTAGTGCTTATTTGGTTATATCAGCTTATTCATTGTGCTTAATTGATCATTCTGGCTTATTTCAAGTTGTTCTATATCTGTTTTAGCTTATATATCATTGTGGTAGCTTTTCTTATAGCTTTTTCAAATCACAAGTCCTAATAAGCTAAAAATACCAATTGTTAAGTACTTGTGATTGCATACAGCTTATTTTTAAGCTCTAAAAAAGGTGTTTTCACAAAAGTTTGTTGTTTTCAGTATTTAAGTAGTTTTGTAAAAGAAAAACAAAGAAAAACCAAATTTAAATATAGTGAGAGCTTCTATTTAATAGGATTTATCTATTTAAATTTTCTCTCAGCTTATTATTAAGCATTTTTGCATTTTTATATTTTTCTTAAATTTATTTTATATTAAAGTATTTTTAGGAATTTTTCTAGATTTTTCTCTTTTAATTTAGTATTTATTATAATTAATATTAGTTTATTTAATAATTAAGTAATATTAGTTAATTAAATAGTTTTATTAATTTTTATTTAACAACAGTACCTTTTTATATTTTTTCTAGGTTTTATAAATCATAAAGTATTTTTAGAAAATAGTTTCTTAATTTCCACTATTCATTTTCTATTTTTCTTAATCAATTTAGTTTAAGTAGTTTTTAATTAATAAATAAGTAAATAATTAGTAAAATAGTTTAAAAATAGTTTTTATAAACTTTTTATAATTTTTTAGGATTCCTGAGATGGTTAATTAGTTTTATAAATTTTCTCATAATTTTCTAAGTCATTTTTCTATTTTTATTAAATTAAATTAGTTTAATTAGTTTAATTAATATAATTAGTAATTAGTTAATATTAAATCCACAAAAAAAATCTTAGTTTTTAAATTTGTTTTAAGTCATTTTAGAATTTTAAAAATTAATTTTGCAATTTTCTAGCTTAGTTTTAAATTATAAGGCTTTTTAGTATAAATTAAATAGTTTTAATTAAATAATTAATTAGTTTTTATTTAAATAATTAATATTAAATATTAAAATAATCAAAAAAAAAATATTTTTTAATTTTATTTTCTTTTAATATTAAGTTTGTAAAATTTTCATTTTCACCCCCTGTAGTTTATTTTAGCCTTAAACTCACCTTTTTCCTAGCACGTAGTCGTATCTGTTTCAATTTTAATTTACGTGTATACATATCTGTTTCCTGTGCTTGTTATTAACTGTTATCCAAATAGCAGTAGTGTAATCAAATCCAAATTTTTATCTGATTACTGTCCTCAGTATCACTCATTCCCATAAACGTTTCAAAATACCATTTCAATCTCGTCGGGACATAACGACCCGGGGAAACTCGGTACTATCCACGGAGTTTGGACCTAAGCTGTTTGACCATATTGACCACATCTGTGGTTGACTTTAGTTGACCCGTTTAGGAGTCAATCAAAATTTGGTGCCGCTGCCGGGGAGGTTGTTGCGTGTTTCAAAACGTTTTTAGGTTTATTGGTTTTCAAAAACCCTCCTTGTACAAATTTCACCACTTTTGTAAAAAGTTTTTGTAAAATTCTTAATCATAGCATGTTGGGAACATACTTTAGTATTTAGTCAAGTCTCGGTCATTACATTTTGTATTAGGTTGCTTTAGTAATATTAATATTTATGTTTATGTTAATGGGCAAGTTGTAAAAGCCCATAAGGCTTGAGAAGCCCACGTTAGTGATATGAAAGGGACTAGGGAGTGTTGCCCTAGCTTCCCTCCTATAAATACTAAGCTTATGTAAACATAACACTTGTTGGTTATTTTGATATTCTAATGAAACTCTTGCTTTTATAATTCTCTCATATCTTGTAATCAACCAATCCTTATATCTATCTCATTCTTTACTTGTGTGATATCAATATGGGCACCTATCAAGTGGTATCATTCGCCTAATAGAGATTGAAGTGAAGTTCTTGGTTTTTTACGTGGTGTTTAAGGTGGTTTTCATCATCTTTTTGCATTTTTGTTTGTTTCTTTCACTCAAATCTTGAAGCTTGGACAAGTTTTAAGGTTGATATAGTGTTTACAAGCTTAGATTTTGCATAAAGTTTAGATCTTTTAAGGTTTTATTATATTTTCTAACAATGATTTAGGAGTGTTTTTATCAAGTTTTTGTTAAAAAGTTGCGTATTTTTCATATATACGTGCACTTTTCCTTGAAAAAGTTTTGATTTTTACAAGTTTTAGTGTTAAAGTTGTTGTCTTTATTGAAGTTTTAGTGATTTTAAGTGTTTTGGGAAAGATTTGATCAAAAGAAACAAGTGGAAAATGAGTTTTGGGTGAAAAAAAATCGTTTTTTTAGCTGGTTGGTAATCCTTTGCTTAAAGTTTAGCAAAAACCCCTTTTCCTACTCAAAAGATCCTACTCAGAAGATCCTACTCAAAAGATCCTACTTAGAAGATCCTACTCAGAAGATCCTACTCAAAAGATCCTACTCAGAAGATCCTACTCAAAAGATCCTACTCAGAAGATCCTACTCAAAAGATCCTACTCAAAAGATCCTACTCAGAAGATCCTACTCAATAGATCATACTCAGAAGATCCTACTCAGAAGATCCTACTTAGAAGATCCTACTCAAAAGATCCTACTTAGAAGATCCTACTCAGAAGATCCTACTCAAAAGATCCTACTCAAAAGATCATACTAAAAAGATCCTACTCAAAAGATCCTACTCAGAAGATCCTACTCAAAAGATCCTACTTATACAGAATTCTACTCATAAGCTTCTTCAACGGTCTTCTCTTCGTGCAACGGTAACTCAATACTTCCCTAGCTTGGACAAGTTAGTGGAATACTTCGACTAAGGATATCTTTCAAGCTTGGACAAGTTTGAAAGATTTGTTTGGTTTTAACCTTACGCAAAACTTGATTCTTACGCAAAAGATTTAATCTTACGCGTAAAAAGGGAAATCTTACGCATAAACCTTGTGTTTACGCATAACATCACCTTTCTACGCATAACTTTAAGTCTACGCATAAGTTGATTGTTACGCGTAAAGATTTCAACTTTGCCAAAGTATTTTGATCTTAACCAAAGGAACGTGCATTTCAATCTTCTACAAAGATCCATCATTCACACAAGTCTCTTTCTAATATCTTCTAACTTATCTTTCTAAAATCACTATTTCGACCTTGAGTGTGACATTTTGTTTGATTATTTCGATTACGTCGCAACAATCAAGGGGGAGAGAAATGTCATTTACAATGTCTCAATCACCTTCTTCCAACTACCTTCCTCACCAATATTCTCATCAGCAACAGTCATCAGCAACAATACCTGCTTCCAACTACCTTCCTCACCAATATTCTCATCAGCAACAGTCATCAGCAACAGTACCTTCTTCCAACTACCTTCCTCACCAATATTCTCATCAGCAACAGTATCATCAGCAACAGTATCATCGGCAACAAAGTCACAGCTCCCTCATTCGTCAAGTTCTACTCTTTGGAAATAAATCAAGGACTCCAATGTTGCTACCAGGAACATATACTGATTGGAAACGGAGATTTCTACAATGGCTCACAGATCGTCCTGCTGCAGATCTCATGCTTGAATCCATACAAGATGGTCCATACAAAATGATATTTCTTGCTGAGTCAACAGGGATTATCAGACTGCAAACTGATGAAGATTTGAATGCTAATGAACTTGCTCAGTATGATGCTGACCAACATGCTGCATGGTTCATGACACTAGCCCTTCCCAACTCAATTTACATGAATATGGACTTTGAAGCCAGTGCTTATGAAATGTGGAAATATCTTGAAGCTATGCATCATACAGAAGAACTTCATCACATCAGAATGAAGCAAATTCTTGAATCTTGTTTAAGCATGAATCCACTAAAGACCATTCTCCCTGCTCCACCATCTCCAGCTGTTGACCATGGATCCTTAATTTACACTCCAAATGGTCTCTTCTTCATAACTCCAGATGCACCTGAGCATATCTTCATTCCACAGTACCATCCTGCAACACTAAATGATCACATGCAATCTCTTCTGCTAAATCTTGTGAAGCTTGGAAAAGCATCTACTAATAAAGGCAAATGTGTGATGACTTCAACTTATGAATGCTTTAACACAATGAAAGATACTGATGATGAAGAAGATCTTATCGAACCAAGCAAGGCATTCTTGGCATATACGGAAAATATTGTAGATGTGGAAGCTCAAGATTATGATTCAACTTCACTCTCTGACGATAATGTTGAATACAATGCCACACTTAGTCAAATGGAAGTTTAAGGGGGTAATCTCAATGTAGTTTTGCAAAGTCTCATGGGAGATATTCCATCTGATGATGAATATGCAGATTTGGAATCCAATGCAGCAGATTTGGAAGCCGATACAACAGATGTGATGTTAATGGCAAACATGCAGGAATTTCACATGAATTATACAGACCCAGAGTGTGATTCTGATGACTCTGAAGATCCATTTGTGAAATTACACAAAGAGAAACGCATGACATCTTTAAGATTACTTTATTCACACCTTAAGCTTCTCTCAAACAAAGACTTAGCAGAAACTCGTTCCGAATGTGGATTCAAATGGGTATTTCCAGACCTGTTTGGAGAAAATGTTGATATTTTCACAACTTCGATGTTCGACAACGTGAATCAACTTGAAAAGCAACTTTCAACTGAAGAATTTCACGAGAATGAATCCAATGCCGCCTTCAGAGTGCTCAAGAAACAGTTTCAACATTTCATCTGTTATGACTATGAAGTAGTAAGCAAGTATTTTTTAGAATACACTCAAATTGAGGCTCAAACCTTCAAAGATATATTGCTCCAACACCTGGATACTATTGAAAAGTCAATTATTGAAAGAGTACTTCACAGACTAGAGCATGACAAAAGGGTTAATAAAAGGAAGTCGAAGATTTAAGAAGAGCAAGTTCATAAAGTTGATGTGTTGGAAGCTAATTTGGTATTCATGGATAGCAATGGGACAGGATCAGAAGTGCAGGATGACAACAACAGATTGGGGAATGATACAGATGCAGATTGTGCAGAGATCAGACCCTTCTATGACTTAGAGCCCAACTTTGACAAAGGATAGATGGATGAGGAAGATGTCATACCCATCTATGACACAGAACCTAACTTTGACAAAGAGCAAATGGTTGAGGTACAATCTACTGTTGTTCATATCATGCCTGCAAATGAGAAACAACAATCTGAGCAACCTAACTTCAGTAATGAAGGAGAGGTTGACCAGAATGCTGTTCAATGTGTTGACAAATGTTCTAAGTCTGAGTCCTTACCTGATAATCTTTTAACTGAAACACCATACCAAACTTTTGAGTCTGAAAACATTCTTCTCAAAAAGACCATTGCCCCGTTTCATAAAGATTTTTCAAAACTGGAGGCACATTACATCTCGCTTGAACTTAAATTGCGAAACGAATCTCTAACTTCGGGCAACAATGGTCAGTTTTTGAATGAACAAAGTAAACGTGTGGATACATTAGTTAAAGAAAATGAGCTTTTAAAAGGTCAAATTCAAGCAAAGGTGTTTGCACATGCTGCATTACAAAACAAATTAAGAAGACTGACTGGCTAGAGTGTGGATACTAAGTTTGAAAAACTATCAATCTTGGGGAAACCGCCTTCTCAAACAAACAGAAAACAATCAGTGGTTAGACAACCAACTGCATTTAAATCTGAACGACCTAAATTTTCAAAACCTCGGTTTGCATCCCAAGTTGTTGAGAAAAACAATTTGACAAAACCAGTCACTCCACATTCTTGGCCTAAGGAAAATGCATCTGTGTCTGCCAAATCTCAACACGTGATTATACCTGGCTCATCTAGAATTAGTTCGAAAACAGTGTCTAAAACGAGCATTAAAAGTAAAAAGTCTTATGGCACATATGACATGTACAAGAACTATGATCTAGAAAAGGCTAGGAAAAAGGTGCTACTTCAAAAGGATGGAATTTTACGTTCAAAACCTCGTGTGATGCCTTCCACTGTAGTACAGAACACTGCTTGTAGTAGCACACCAAAACCTAAGAGTACTCAACAAACTATTAGGAATTGGCTAGCATCTAAGAGTAGTTGCATAAATAATCATGTTGTTTGTGCTTTAAAATATCTTCAAAAAAGAGAAATTCACTTGAAAAGACTCAATCGACTAAGACAAACAAACCCGTTGAACCAAATGTCATAAGTCAGAAACCTAAGAAGTGGATCAATATAGGACGTAGATTTTCTCAACCAAGTGATGCTCCCACTGCATCTAAAAGGAAAACATCTCCTAGATCTAACATTAGGTGGGTACCCACGGGTAGAACAAACAAACCCGTTGAACCAAATGTCATAAGTCAGAAACCTAAGAAGTGGATCAATATAGGACGTAGATTTTCTCAACCAAGTGATGCTCCCACTGCATCTAAAAGGAAAACATCTCCTAGATCTAACATTAGGTGGGTACCCACGGGTAGAATTTTCAAATCAATTGGTCTTAGGTGGATTCCTACAGGAAAGATTTTAGACATTTGCACCAAAAATAATGTGATCTCCACAACATCTACCTTTGAGACAAGAATGATAACCATTGGAATTGTGTGTTCGAGTGTCAAGAAGATAATTGACACTACATCTTTATGCTTCTAACATCTGGAACCCAATTACACTTGGGGATCCATATTCTCTGTTTTGTCTCTTCTTTCTTTCTTTACAGATTCAACAGGAATGGCTTCAGAACAAATCAGTTTCGGACCCGAGCTTAATGTTATGGTTTCTGAGCACAACAGCTTAGGACCCGCAACCAACCATTTAAAAGCACTCCAGCAATGGCTTCTGAGCAAAACAGCTTAGGACCCGAATTCAACCGTCTTAACTTCCCGGACTCTTCGGCTGAACCGTTGCCTCTCAACCGCAAAGAATTGGAAACCCTGTTTGCTCCACTGTTTGAGGATACAATTGAATACTGTTCTTCTGAGGTCTCACCAATTTCTGCTGCACATCTTGATAACAATCAAGTACCTGATTCACCTCAACAAACAACAACAACTGTTGGGATAAACGGCCCTCCAATTGCATCTCCAACAACAGCAAGAACAAACCGCTTCCAACTCATGACAATCAGCTGAAGAATTTGCACCTCCATCAGTACCACAACCTGTAGATTATGATAGAAATGCTTTCTTCAATCCATTTGCACTGGCTCCAACCGTTTCTGAGATAATAGAGTCATCTTCTTGCAATTTGGATCCGTCTAATTTGCACATGTTCTACCAACATCACCCTTCTGCACATCATTGGACTTAAATGGATTTGGAAAAACAATATGGTCGCAGAAGGCACAGTGATTCGCAACTAATCTAGTTTGTAGGAAAAGGATACAGTCAATGAAATAGGATTATACATCACCGTCATCAACAAAAGCTTAGTATGTAGCCATTTCTGCTTTTTGTGCTGAAATCATTGGATAAGAACTTAGCTCACGGACTACCGCTATGTATTTGACTAGATCCCGATATACTGCGACTCAAAGAGTGCTATTGCAATCTCATGCAACACCATTCATAATTCCAAGGACAAACAAATTGCTCTCCGCTACCAGTTCATCAAAGAGCATGTCATGAAGGGTACAATTGAATTAGAGCTTGTGGGTACTGAATACCAATTGGCGGATTTTTTTACAAAGGCATTACCTCCATCAAGCTTTGTTGATGTAGTTCACCAAATTGGTATGTGGTGTTTGACTCCAGATGATTTGCAAAATTTTCTTAAAACCTAAGAGAAGTCAAACGTCAAACTCTTCTTGTAAATATTTTATCAAAAAGAATAATAATAATAATAATAATAATAATAATAATAATAATAATAATAATAATAATAATAATAATAATAATAATAATAATAATAATAATAATAATAATAATAATATATTAAAATGTTCAAAAACTAGAAAAAGAATCTTCTTTCTCTTGTACAAACTTCTAATCTTCAAAACTATGTTCCTTCATTAAAACAAATTTTGCTTTACTCTGTCAAAGGAGAAAACTTTTCACAATATCATGAAGTTTGCACACCTCATCATAATTCTTCAAGGATAAAATGTTTCTTCATCATTCGGATTGAAATCTCATTTTCAAAAACTTCTATGATCTCTCGAATTAAAATATACAAAAAGGTTTTACAAAATATATGCTAATTCGAGGGGGAGAAAAGTAAATTTTTCCAGCAATGATTCCAAATTAATCTAGTTTGGACTTCAAATGGAAAAGTAATTAACCTTTAATGAGTATAGATTAACAGAAGTCTTAAACTTAGGTGAAAGGACATTGCTTGAAAAATAAATAAATAAAACGGGCTCTAATTAATGTTTTCACAAATGTTCTCAAAAGTTTCACACATAATTATAATATCAACGATTCAGGCTAACGAGTTTTTATCCTCGATTGTTTCCATAATTGTGAGTTTCTAATTTCTTCATTGTTGTTGTCTAATCGTTCCCTAAATGTTTCAAGTGTTTTCAACGATCAATAAGGCATAATCAGAAACTAGGGTTTATGTAATTATCGATCTGGGCTTTCATTTTTATGTGTTTTGTCTAACTAACTAGTTTATATAGCTTTAGAGAACACTAAAGAATGCTCGATTGGTGTATTTGCTCGATTAGGAAAAACATAGGTTTAGAATCATGTGATTTTGGGTTTAAAGATGTCGATGTCTTTGCTGCTATTACTAGGACGTTTAATTGTTCAATATTCAGGCATTATGATATGGAAAATCTCGAGCAAAAGAATGAATTAATTTGTGATTTTGTGTGTTAATCTGAGAATTCTGAGCACTTAGGAAGATGTAGAATGAGATTTTTGATTCATCTATATACTTATTTGTGCCTGATGCATTTTCTCTGTGTGCAAGTACATGTCATCCCATTGAAAGTCAAAATTTCAACATTCGACAAAATGTTTCTTATGAAACATATTTTTGAGAATAAAAGGGCAAAATGTGTTTAAAGGCTAAACTGGTAAAAGGATTTAAAATGGTGAGAAACAAATTTTTCCAAACTCTACACTCTCATTTTACACCGGTAAAGCAAGTGTGAAGACCAAAGCAAAGTCATTCAAAACCTTTCAAATTTTCAAAATCTGGAATGCTTTGGCTTCAATAAAAGAATGTCTCTAATCTGAACATCCCAAATACCGGAAGTTTTCCATTCATCACAAAAACAAATCTTCAAAAAGAACCCATGAGGTTCAACTTTAGATGGAAATCTTTTTTAGATTTTAAAACTCAAAAGAGAGACTCCGGGTCTCAAACAACTTTCAACAGTAAAAGAGTTTTGAATTTCAAGCATTCTTTGTTGTTTAATACTTGATTATGTTTTCTAAAACCTTGACCAGAATCATCTCATGAATTTTCAAAAAGTATTTTAAAATACAATTCAAAATTCTGCTCAAGAAGACTATCTCTTGAATAAACTTCATTATTTGAGGGGGAGTATTTTGTTTAAAGAAAACTAATTTTGTATAAAAACAGCGACTTGTGCGCTCATTTTAGTGTACAACTCGGGTTTCAGAGAAAGGAGAGTGCCTTGCTAAACCATCCTTTAAAACCAAACGTGCACTTTTCCTTGAAAACCAATAGAAGTTCTCTTGCTAAGATTTTTTCAAATCTTTACTCCCCAATTCACTCCAAAGTTTAAAATTCTCAAAACATACGCGAGTTTTGAGGGGGAGTATTTCCAAAACATTATGTTCTGTCAAAATCATGCTTAATGGCTTGTGTACGCATTACAGTGTACAACCCGAACTTGTAAAGAAAGGACCCTGAGGTACGCATCAGTGCCTCAATCCTAATATAGGGAGCGAAGGCTTCTTACTTTTGAGTAGAATTAATCAAATATTTTATGATTTTCATAATTCTGCTCAAAAGGACAAGTATTTCACCTCAATAAGACCTAATCACTTGTTGAGGGGGAGCACTTTTCAAAACAAAAATACTTTGTTCTAAAAATCTAAAGTTCTTGGAGAATCTCCCCATAAGACTTAAAAAGGCATATTTTAATCTAAAAGATTGTCAAAAAAATCATTTTATATGCTATTTTTGAGGGGGAGAAAATGGAAAAGTGATTAAAATATAAGCAGTCAAAAAGCTAAAAGTTGTATCTTGTGCGAGCTAGACTCAGAATTGACCCAGGAATTAACGAAACAATAAAAGTTAGTAATCTCGAAAAGACTTATCCTCGACGGGTAATAACATCAAGTTAGTTACTAGAGCTAGTTGTCACCTAAAAGCTGACAATGGAACTCTTTAACTAACCACGTAAGCGTGTCTCGAAAAGGATTTGTCTTAGTAGAAATGTACCGTCTCGAGAAACTTTCTGTGGACTTGACTAGGCCGGGTAATAACTTCAAGCTAGTCTAACTAGTGATGTAAGCGTGTCTCGAATCGGTCTTGTTCACTGAAAATGGATCAATTCAAAAAAAAAAAAAAAATGCTTGCTCCTCCCGCATGTGAAAATTTATTAAATACTCATGAGCACATGTAAAGGGGGAGCCCTTCAAAAGTGTACACAAAACTCTCAAAGTGTTAACCAAAATATTTGATTATCACAAACACTTTGAGAGATTTTCAATCAAAGGTTTCTTGGCTACTATCGGTTAATCAAGGAGTTATAAGGTGATTAAGGTAGGAAAAACTGTCCTATGATCCGCCAGAGCCGGAGGGATCTACCCAAGGACATCTCCCATAGTTAGAATTAGAAGTCCTTAGGTATGATACGAAAAAAGGAGAAAAGAATGAAAGGGAAAGAAGGAGTTGAAGAATTAAAAAGAAATGTAAAAGAAAAGGGTGAAAAGAAATAGCTCTCCATATGTTCAACCTTAGGGCAGACAACGGGTTCAACTCGTATGTTACTCGTTGTTGCTAAGGCAACACCGATATTGAAGATAAAGTCATCCTGGACCCAGTGACACAATGCACTAAACCTTCTTCACCACTCAAGTTCTCTTAAAAGAGCTTGCTTCATTCTCACGGGGAACCAGTGTAATCTATCGACTTATCTCTTAGAGATGGTTGATATTGAAGCAGGAGACCCCTCCCTAGTCTCCGCATAGGAAACCTAAGTGTGCACTTATAGAGTCTAGAGCCATGAGATACATCAAAGATCTCTTAGGAACACTTGGTATTTCTACAACTGGTGTTCTACATCAATGGACACCAGCTGTAAATCATCGAGTCCTTCGCAGATCTTAGCAATCTGCCGAGAACGTTTATGAGAGAATTACATAAGTATTTCTCAATGATTGAACGGAAATTCCTGCCAGGGTCAACATCAAACAGCCCTGACAGCTGGTCACTTCGGTAACCCCACAAGGGTTACGCTTAGTGTTCACGGTGGTTCTTTAGCGGTCTACAATCGTGGAGTGATCCCCAGCGACTCACCCAGTCATTGAGCTACTTAGTAGGTCTCGTAAGCTCCTTCGGGAGTATCTAATATGGGAACGGCCTGGATAAGGATTAGAAGGAGTCTTCACAATATGCTGTTGACGAGCTCTAATTCCTTATCTGTAAGTACCTGTTGATTATTGCTAACTGTTTATCTGCAGGTATATCACCTCCATGATGGTAGATTCCAGCATGCTCATACATACATCTTGAGGCAAATGAAAGCTCCCCCAAAGATCTATGCACCACAAAGTTCAAAGAAAGATTCTACGCCAAAAAGAAGAATCTGCAAAGTATAAAGACTAAAGATCTTAGAGTATGAAAAGGAACTTCGTGCACGTGAAAAACTAAGTCCAAAAGATGTATGAGCATGTTGGAATGGCGGACAACCACCAACAAACGCAGAAGTGACGAACGGCAGACTACTTCATAACACAATCACAACATCATCACCAAAGAACAAAGACTTAGAGCAAAGTACATTCATTATACAACATTTTTTTGAAGACGTCAAAAGTTTTACATGTCACAAGTCAAAGACAAAGATGTAGACGTCAAGCAACCGTGATGACCGACCCTTAGGGGGAGATTGTTGGGAACATACTGTAGTATTTTGTCAAGTCTCGGTCATTACATTTTGTATTAGGTTGCTTTAGTAATATTAATGTTTATGTTTATGTTAATGGGCAAGTTGTAAAAGCCCATAAGGCTTGAGAAGCCCACGTTAGTGATATGAAAGGGACTAGGGAGTGTTGCCCTAGCTTCCCTCCTATAAATACTAAGCTTATGTAAACATAACACTTATTGGTTATTTTGATATTCTAATGAAACTCTTGCCTTTATAATTCTCTCATATCTTGTAATCAACCAATCCTTATATCTATCTCATTCTTTACTTGTGTGATATCAATATAGGCACCTAACATATCAAAAAAGTTCATTAACACTTTTCCTAAAGTGTTAACAACACCAAAAATATCAAAAACAACAAAACAAATCGTGAAGTTAAATTACTTTGGTTTCTTTAAGATTACAACCTACATGTAACACCCCCAAAATACCGCAGCGGAAGACTGTGTCACTGGGGTGCTACTTCATAATACAAAGTACAAGGTATAGAAAACGAACTCTAAATGAGACGTTTTGAAAAGTTGCCATTCGATTAATGAATTCCGAGTTACAAACTTGAGATCCCAAAGTATGATACATAAATGTATACAAAGTTTTGAACGGTAAATGATAAAAGCGTAAGTCTTCAGAATATGCAGCTTGACTCTAAGTTCCATGCACTAGCTATCGCCTTACTAACCTGAGATAAACATGCTAAAGTGTCAACACAATGGTTGGTGAGTTCATAGAGTTTGTCTTAAAACAGTTGAAAAGCCTATAAAGAATGTTCACATAGCAAAGGCATTGAGAATCCACTCAGTTACAAGTCCCGCCATAAGAGACTTGTAACCTGTGTGTTCACAACCCACTGCTACAAATATAGTATAATAAAGACATGTATAAGTTCATCAAAGCATTTAAGCAATTAGTCGTGAGTCTACACTTCATCTCCGAAGACCTCACGTTTATGATGTATCCAACATTCGCAAATGTTAGGATGTATCAATAGCCTCAATGGTCATCCAAGGTCTTAATTTGGAGCCACCGGAAGTCTCAATGGTCATCCAGCAACTTAATCTGGAGCCACTGGCAGTCTCAATGGTCATCCAGCAACTTAATCTGGAGCCACTGGCAGTAACACAATCATGTATAACGCAGTTAAGTATAACACAATCATGTATGAATGAAATCAAGTATAATGCGATCAAGTATAAGACAATCAAGTATAGAACAATCAAGTATAATGCGATCAAGTATTTGTACAAGTAAGCAAGTAGTTGTGCATGTATCCCCCCCAAAGAGTTAAAACAAGTATGAAAAAGTAGGGGCTATGACTCACCTTAAGCTTATGTAATGAGAAATGAAAGTGGTAGTCGAATCGCGAAAGTCTCTAAGAGCAGCCTATAATAGAACGTTGCAACGTAGGTTTGGAGTAACGTCTAAGAATACGAAGAATTGCCCATATATGTCTTGCATAATGTTCATGATGTAGTACTTTAGTATATAGTGTAAGTCGTTGACTATAAGTGGTCTATGAAACATGTATAGGTTGTATATCTCTTACTACCGTTCGGGCCGACATAATTCAGAAGTCATTGAGTAAACGTTCGAGGACCCAGGACACTTTAACTCGTAAATCCACAACTCGTCTCAACGGCTTACTTAATGAACTCCTCACATGAGGCTCCCTACTATTGTAGTATTTGATAACATATATATATATATATATATATATATATATATATATATATATATATATATATATATATATATAAGCTTTTTGATCTTTAAAAGTTATATGGTCTTTAGCCGTGACCTTGGTCATTGTTACCATGGTCTTAAGACTCAACCTTGGCTTTAGCCATGGTTGTGGTCTTGGCTTTAGGTCATTAGACCTCTTGCTCTCATCTAAATATAATCATTATATAGTAACTTTGGTCTAAAAATGGGCTGTTAAGAATTTGAAGAAATTATCACTCATAAAGCATTTTCAGGGCTCGAGCTTCTTTGCTCCTGAACGAAAACGTCGTTCCGGACAACTTTCGTGTTTTAACTTTTTGATGAATCGGAGCAGAAGTGGGACTTTCAAAATCAAAATTTGATCAGAATGCTATTTAGGCAGTTTTGCTGTTTTGGTTTCGCTAACTTCAAATGGTCATAACTTTTGACTCGTGTACTCGTTTTGGGTGATTCAAATTGCTATGTTTTCCTTGTTAAGTCCTCTTTAACAGTGAGTAAGTGTCAAATATCAAAGTTATACTATTGTGGTCGTGGTTTTCCATAAAAATCACTAGTTTGCTTGTTTACTTGTCATAAGTTAACATATGTATACCAATACTTGTTTTATCCATTTTTAAACATCATGAACACAATACAAAGACCATATATAGCATGAAAGAAACATAATAAGCATGAAATGATATTGAGCAAGAAAGTGTATAAGGGTTTGCTTACAACTTTTGGCTTTCTAAAGAAAGGAAGTCAAGTATAGAACTAGGACACTAAACCTAAGCTTGTAAACCCTTCACCATAACTCTTGTAACCCTTGCTAGCCTTGATCTAACCCTTGTGAAAACCATTTAACTTCAGCCCTAGCAACCTTGTGTAGCTCTTAATTCAACCATGGAATCACCAAACAAACTTAAGAACTAGGTATAGAATACTAAGACCTTGAACTTTGTAGTGTAACTTGTATATTGAAGATCAAAGAATCATGGTGCTAGGTATAATAGATGTGGCGTTTTTATTGATGAGAAAGGAAGAAGAATGAGCTTGTATTTATACTAAGAATGAGGAGGTTAGGAAGGTGGCTAGGAAAGTGCTAAAACTTGGAGGCAAAGTTGTAATTAAGTAAGATCTAATGGCTAAAGTCAAGATTTAACCACACATGGTGACTCCCCCCCCCCCTAAGTCGGTTTGGAGGAGATAAGGGTGACTAGATGAGTAGTCATGGTCTTTGGATGATAATATCCTAAGTATGTAGCTAGTTTTGACTCCGTAAATTGCTAACCGTAAGTTTTTAGGCCACGAAACGTAAAACCGGGTATCTTAAAAATATGAAACTTGGAAGTATGGTTAAACATGTCAATATACTACATAATAAAATATAAAATGAGTGGTAGGATCTATCGGGTGCTAAAACCCTGCTAAAAACTGGAAACACGGGTCTAAAACGCGTAATTTGCGTAAAACGCTGAACTGAAAAACGTAAAATTCCGAAACTTTTGGAATTGTCCTAAAATGAGAGAAAATCATATTGCTATTATTTAAAATGTTTTATGGACATATCGGGATGCTAGAAGGACGTTTAAACCTAAAAGTAAATCTCGGACACGGCTTTGTGATTTTTGCAGAAATGATCTGTCGAGTGTGAAATTCTCGGATTATCGTTAAAATAGTTTAACTTAAGAGAATATGAAATAAAAATTTTTGAGATGAATAGTAAAAGTTAATAGTAAAAAGTGAATAGTAAAAAGTGAATAGTGAATAGTGAATAGTGAAATTTTTGGGAATAAAAGTTAACCTGAAATTGCGAATTGTTACAGTCTCTACCCCTTAGGGAGAACTTCGACCCGAAGTTCTGTTGATGTTAACTACTTACGGTGTGTCTAAGAGAATTCGGGATCTCTAATATAGTGGTGTTTACTCTGATTCGTCTAAGATTCTGGTTAAGGAGTTGTATCGGATGTGAATAAGCCCACTTATTTATAACACATTACTTACATAAAGAAGCATCCAAATTTATGCAAGTAAGGTCTCATAAACTTATGGTTCGGTGATTTACAATTTCTTTATTTAACTGAAGAGGCGTCCCAATCCATTTAAATAAGGAGATTCTAAATCATCCTACTTAAGAATTTCCGAAACAAAATCCGCCTTCTGAGGCCGATAGTAAGATAATCAAGTCATCAAATCCCTAAAGCTAAGCAACAATATTATTTAACTCAAATCTTGTGTCTCATCAAACAAGAACTGTCACAAGATCAAGTTAACTAATTAGTTATTACAGAGCTCCATGTTTCTAATGACTCGGCTAATCTCTGGGGCTCCTTATAATACTAAAGTCACATCATCTAACAGCGTGGAACTAAGCAAATCTCTAACCAAAAAGCGTATGTGTATGTAGTGTGTGTAAGGCAAATAAAGAGGAAGGTCCCAACGTATATAGCAGTTATAGTCTAGGCACTAAATGCAACCTAGTTCTCTATAACCTGGCTCTGATACCAATCTGTAACACCCCCAAAATACCGCAGCGGAAGACTGTGTCACTGGGGTGCTACTTCATAATACAAAGTACAAGGTATAGAAAACGAACTCTAAATGAGACGTTTTGAAAAGTTGCCATTCGATTAATGAATTCCGAGTTACAAACTTGAGATCCCAAAGTATGATACATAAATGTATACAAAGTTTTGAATGGTAAATGATAAAAGCGTAAGTCTTCAGAATATGCAGCTTGACTCTAAGTTCCATGCACTAGCTATCGCCTTACTAACCTGAGATAAACATGCTAAAGTGTCAACACAATGGTTGGTGAGTTCATAGAGTTTGTCTTAAAACAGTTGAAAAGCCTATAAAGAATGTTCACATAGCAAAGGCATTGAGAATCCACTCAGTTACAAGTCCCGCCATAAGAGACTTGTAACCTGTGTGTTCACAACCCACTGCTACAAATATAGTATAATAAAGACATGTATAAGTTCATCAAAGCATTTAAGCAATTAGTCGTGAGTCTACACTTCATCTCCGAAGACCTCACGTTTATGATGTATCCAACATTCGCAAATGTTAGGATGTATCAATAGCCTCAATGGTCATCCAAGGTCTTAATTTGGAGCCACCGGAAGTCTCAATGGTCATCCAGCAACTTAATCTGGAGCCACTGGCAGTCTCAATGGTCATCCAGCAACTTAATTTGGAGCCACTGGCAGTAACACAATCATGTATAACGCAGTTAAGTATAACACAATCATGTATGAATGAAATCAAGTATAATGCGATCAAGTATAAGACAATCAAGTATAGAACAATCAAGTATAATGCGATCAAGTATTTGTACAAGTAAGCAAGTAGTTGTGCATGTATCCCCCCCAAAGAGTTAAAACAAGTATGAAAAAGTAGGGGCTATGACTCACCTTAAGCTTATGTAATGAGAAATGAAAGTGGTAGTCGAATCGCGAAAGTCTCTAAGAGCAGCCTATAATAGAACGTTGCAACTTAGGTTTGGAGTAACGTCTAAGAATACGAAGAATTGCCCATATATGTCTTGCATAATGTTCATGATGTAGTACTTTAGTATATAGTGTAAGTCGTTGACTATAAGTGGTCTATGAAACATGTATAGGTTGTATATCTCTTACTACCGTTCGGGCCGACATAATTCAGAAGTCATTGAGTAAACGTTCGAGGAGCCAGGACACTTTAACTCGTAAATCCACAACTCGTCTCAACGGCTTACTTAATGAACTCCTCACATGAGGCTCCCTACTATTGTAGTATTTGATAACATATATATATATATATATATATATATATATATATATATATATATATATATATATATATATATATATATATATATATATATATATATATATATATATATATATATATATAAGCTTTTTGATCTTTAAAAGTTATATGGTCTTTAGCCGTGGCTTTGCCGTGACCTTGGTCATTGTTACCATGGTCTTAAGACTCAACCTTGGCTTTAGCCATGGTTGTGGTCTTGGCTTTAGGTCATTAGACCTCTTGGTCTCATCTAAATATAATCATTATATAGTAACTTTGGTCTAAAAATGGGCTGTTAAGAATTTGAAGAAATTATCACTCATAAAGCGTTTTCAGGGCTCGAGCTTCTTTGTACCTGAACGAAAACGTCGTTCCGGACAACTTTCGTGTTTTAACTTTTTTATGAATCGGAGCAGAAGTGGGACTTTCAAAATCAAAATTTGATCAGAATGCTATTTAGGCAGTTTTGCCGTTTTGGTTTCGCTAACTTCAAATGGTCATAACTTTTGACTCGTGTACTCGTTTTGGGTGATTCAAATTGCTATGTTTTCCTTGTTAAGTCCTCTTTAACAGTAAGTAAGTTTCAAATATCAAAGTTATACTATTGTGGTCGTGTTTTCCCATAAAAATCACTAGTTTGCTTGTTTACTTGTCATAAGTTAACATAAGTATACCAATACTTGTTTTATCCATTTTTAAACATCATGAACACAATACAAAGACCATATATAGCATGAAAGAAACATAATAAGCATGAAATGATATTGAGCAAGAAAGTGTATAAGGGTTTGCTTACAACTTTTGGCTTTCTAAAGAAAGGAAGTCAAGTATAGAACTAGGACACTAAACCTAAGCTTGTAAACCCTTCACCATAACTCTTGTAACCCTTGCTAGCCTTGATCTAACCCTTGTGAAAACCATTTAACTTCAGCCCTAGCAACCTTGTGTAGCTCTTAATTCAACCATGGAATCACCAAACAAACTTAAGAACTAGGTATAGAATACTAAGACCTTGAACTTTGTAGTGTAACTTGTATATTGAAGATCAAAGAATCATGGTGCTAGGTATAATAGATGTGGCGTTTTTATTGATGAGAAAGGAAGAAGAATGAGCTTGTATTTATACTAAGAATGAGGAGGTTAGGAAGGTGGCTAGGAAAGTGCTAAAACTTGGAGGCAAAGTTGTAATTAAGTAAGATCTAATGGCTAAAGTCAAGATTTAACCACACATGGTGACTCCCCCCCCTAAGTCGGTTTGGAGGAGATAAGGGTGACTAGATGAGTAGTCATGGTCTTTGGATGATAATATCCTAAGTATGTAGCTAGTTTTGAACCCGTAAATTGCTAACCGTAAGTTTTTAGGCCACGAAACGTAAAACCGGGTATCTTAAAAATATGAAACATGGAAGTATGGTTAAACATGTCAATATACTCCATAATAAAATATAAAATGAGTGGTAGGATCTATCGGGTGCTAAAACCCTGCTAAAAACTGGAAACACGGGTCTAAAACGCGTAATTCGCGTAAAACGCTGAACTGAAAAACGTAAAATTCCGAAACTTTTGGAATTGTCCTAAAATGAGAGAAAATCATATTTCTATTATTTAAAATGTTTTATGGACATATCGGGATGCTAGACGGACGTTTAAACCTAAAAGTAAATCTCGGACACGGCTTTGTGATTTTTGCAGAAATGATCCGACGAGTGTGAAATTCTCGGATTATCGTTAAAATAGTTTAACTTACGAGAATATGAAATAAAATTTTTTGAGATGAATAGTAAAAGTTAATAGTAAAAAAGTGAATAGTGAAAAGTGAATAGTGAAATTTTTGGGAATAAAAGTTAACCTGAAATTGCGAATTGTTACACTACATAGGTGGAATACGGAAGTTCTAACATTAAATTGCAAACTGAAGAGAGATCCATTCTTCTCTCCCACCATCCTGCGAGTAATTTTAAAGAAAACGATTTCGGTTAACGGATCGATACCAAAAATATTTTCCAAAAGTTTTTCTGCACACACACCCAAAAACCCAAAAACATTCGTCTTTTTCTTGTGAATAATAATTACATAAAATATTACCACCGCAAACCAAGGCAGAACACCTACCAACTGGGGGTGTGAACATAATAAGTTCCCAAACAAAAGATTAAAACTTGCTATTGTATCCTTGTGAATGGTGTATCTTTTTTAAAGAAGCCATTCATTTGAGATTATTGGTTTAAGTTCATTGTGGTTTTGCCTCGATCTTGATTTGAAAAATTGTTTTTAGTGCATGCGCACTCGTTCACAAACAAAGCGTAAAGGTCAGAAAAACATACCCGAGTTACATACTGTTATTGAAGAACCAAAAACAGAAATGGATGACGGACCACCACCTGACCCTCCCAAGGATGAGGCAGCTCCCGATCTCCGAACGATGGAGGAGCTGTGTCAGCCAACCATGCAAGGGAGAGGTGGACCTATTGCCCCTCTCAACATCACGGCTATGGATTTTGGACTCAAACATCACATGATCCAGCAATTCCAGAATTTGTGCCTATTTCACGGTTTACCTGGTGACGATGCCAACAAACATCTTGACCAATACCTTACCGTCACCCAAAGTATGAAACAAAATGGTGTCTCCGATGATGCCCTTCGTCTATATCTCTTCCCCTATTCTCTCACCATCATGCCATTGCTTGGTTTGACCGACTCCCCAAGAATTCGATTCATACCTTTGAAGAAATGGTAACCAAGTTTTTAGCCAAATATCTTCCACCTTTCATGGTTACCAAGTTACGTAATGATATCATCAACTTCCGGCAGCGTCCCGATGAGTCTTTGTTTGAGGCTTGGGAACGTTATAAGCTCGCAATTGATCGGTGCCCTAACCACAACATGTTACAAGTCACCATAATAGACACCTTCTATAATGGTCTAACATTGAGGCACCGAGATATTCTCAATGCTGCTGGTGGTGGGACCTATATGAAAAGACGTCCCGAAGACTGCTATGATCTGATTGAAAATATGACTGCCCACCATAACTTTTGGGATTCCTCTGCGGAGAGGGATGAGTCATGTAAATCTGTCACTCCGACATCTCCTGACATCGCGGTTCTCACTAAAAAGATGGACGATTTTGCTACGACTATGTTGAGGATGAACCAAACCCTCCAAAATCAACAAGTGAAAGCCGTGGCCCGAAGTTTTGAAACTTGTGGAGGCCCACATCTTTATTCCGAGTGTCCAACCACTGCTGGTTACCCTCAAGAGAACGTTTATGCTGCTCAAGGTTCCTACAATATAGGGGGTAATTCTTACCAACCACAGGGGGACCGTAATCTCTTAAGCTATCGTTCCAATAATTTTCTCGGCCACCCGGTTTCAATCAAAATCAAAACCGTAACCCGAATCAAAATCAGAATCGAGGAGATTTTAACCAAGGTCAAAACCCGAATTTCCAAAATCAGAACCAAATTCAAGGTCATTTTAATCAAAACAATTTTCAAAATGGCAATCAAAACCAAGGTTTTCAAGGAAATTTTCAAAGAAATCAAGGTCAAGGGAATTACAATCAGGGTAATTTCAATCAGAGAAACAATTTTCAGGGTAACAACAACCAAAACCAAGGAAATTTTCAAAACAACCGTGTTCAAAATTTTCCTAACTAAAATCAAAATGTTGTTCAACCCCAGTCTTCCTCCGATGAAGTGTTAAAACAATTCATGAAAGCACAACAAGAAACGAATCGGTTACTGGTCAGCAAGATCTCTGAACTTCAAAAGTCTTTAAATGATCGACCCTTGGGCTCTGGTACACTACCGAGCAACACGATCGCTAACCCGAGGGGCGATGTTGTTGGACCCTTTTACTTGGTTATGGTTAACTACAATGTTAATCTAACCAAGTTCCATGATGTAGCGAAGTATTGATTAATTATCAAAAGTAAATAAATGTAAAAGATAAGACACAAAGTTTTCAACGTTTAATTCTTTATTAGAAATTAATCAAAAGAATTATACCCAAGTGTTTGCGGAAAAACACTTGGGATTGAAATGACAAGTATGGTGTACTCTTCACTAAACTCAAACTAAGTTTGACTGACAACTAAGATCCTGCTGAGCTATCTCAGGGATTGTGTTGTTCTTTGGAGAGAGTAAAGATTTGGTTTTTGAATGTCTAAGCATTTAGTGCACAAACGTAATCTTTGCCTCTCCCACTTATTCTCTATTTATACACAAGTAGATTCTAACACATACCTAATGGACAAAGACTACAAGAAAATATTACATCATCCTATATTGGACAAAATACATACGTATTTTGTCCCTGTTACAAATGGCTATAAGTAGTAAAGGTCAAGGATGCTTTCTGGTCTTCAGTGTTGACACATGTCTTGGTATTATACTCATTCAGGGAAAGTTGACCTTTGCATGATAAGGACCTTCCCTTATCCATTCAAACTTATCCCGCCTAATCCTGCCTTTACATCAGTCTTCTTATCTTCAGTCTTTGTTCATTCAGTGATATTATTTGGTGAGGAGTCATGGGATTCAGCAAGTTATTGTCATCCCTCACTATGTCCATCATCTTCTTCTTTGGCTCAGGTATCATTCACTAAGAACCGCCTAACTGAATGGTGAATCTTTTTTCATAGATCCGCCCTGAGCATCTTGAGGATGACTCACTGAACAACTATGTATTCAGTGACTTGTTTGGTGTTTTCGGTTATCAAAAACTTAGGATACTTTATGCTCAAATCCTAGATTAAGGAGTTTGGGTTTTAACAAACCCAACAGTCTCCCCCTATTTAGATATACAAATAGCCTGAGTGTTTCAAGGTTCAGTGAGAGATAGCAAAGGTATTATCTCTACAACCTGAATTACTACGTATTGTTTAGGACACTGAATGTTAAATAAAACATCAATATTATTCATAATTATTACAATCCTAAACAAGACAAAGTAAATAAAACATATTTGTTGTTGCAGACTTGCTCAGGCTTTTGAACTTTAGACCCATGGCTTCAAGTTTGGCTTTCTTTGAACTCAGTAAGTGTTTGTCAGGAGGCTCTTTGATTTTGATCTTCAGGTCATGACAGAACCTTGCATTAGCCTCATTCTTGATGGGATTGGCCATGAAAAAGTATCCTGCTATTGCCTTGATTCCTGACAGATAAATGTCAGCCCATCTTTAGAAGGCTGGATTTCCATACTCATCTGTGAAGAAGAGACCTCTCTCAGGTTGCTCAATGACTAAGTTGTTCACAAATGTAACTCCTTCTGGGAGGGCTCTGTTGCAGTTTAGACCCGGAGCACTGACTTTTGGTTCAATCTCTATCATCTTTCTTTTCCTCTTAGAAGACTAAGTAGGAGGAGCCTGAATGGCAGGTACTGATGCTGGGAGCAATGAAGGAATCCCAAGTTCCTCATGCTTTTTGGCCAACAGATCATACCTGATTCTGAGGGATTTCAGTAGGTTCTTGACAACTACATTGTTCTTCTTTGCAATAATCGGACCTAGCTCATCAAGCTCAGTGATCCCAAAGTTAGCAAATCTGAAAGGATTATGAACTTCAAAGTGTCATTTGTCCTGACCTCTGTAGACACTGAGAACAGCTGGTTTGGAGTTCTGGTGAATCTTGACATCAGTGATAGTTTCTGGGTTCAGTCTTTGTGTCATGATCCAGGTGTAATTTTCAATGTTTTATTGCCTAACAGCAGCAACTTTCTTCAGTCTTGCATCCCTCTTTTCTTTCAGAGCCATCAGGGCAGCATCCTGAGCCTGTTTAAACTTTTCACCTCCTTCTCTATGTGCAAGGTCCTGAGGCTTCAACCCAATAGTTGTGGCTTCCTCATTAACCACCTCAATGAGAGTAGCCTTGCTTGTATGTTCCTCCAAGGCTACTTTCTTTAGTCTTTCCACTTTATCCATGTGAGCTTGGATTTCATCTTCAGTCATGAGATATGTAACACCATTCATCTGAAAAGGAATCCTGACAGGTGCATCAGGGTCTGGTCTAATGACTGAAGAGGCAGCTACCAGTGTTGTTGTAGGTTCAGACACAATAGTGAGAATGCCTTTGCCCTTATCCGCCTGGTTTGTTGGTTGAATGGTTGTATCAGGAGACTGAAAAGAGGAGATTGGAGTGGCTTCAACTATGCGCTTCCCCTCAGCCTAAGAGGAAGGTTGACTGGTGGATGTTTCAGGGACTCCACTAGGTGGAACTTTAGTGGATCTCTCCCGCTCAACTGTTGCCGCAACATCAGTGAGAGCAAGAGTTGGTGGCACTACTGAAGGACCCTTGAAGGCCTGGTAAAGTTCAGAGAGCATGTTCTAGATGTCAGCAATATCCTTTTGAATGGTAGGTACTTTGGAATACAGGGAAGCCTGAGATGATTCAATGGCAGACATCCTTGGCCCAAGATTCCAGCTCAGTGAATTGAGCAGAATTCTTTTGGTTTGTCTGAGCAGCCTGAAGTATCTTCCTGTTGAGTTCAGGGTCATCTTTGACAGACTCTTGAATGGTAAAAATGGTCTTGGTGATTTGGCCGAGCGATTCATTGAACTTGTTGAGGTGCCCATTAAGAGTAGTCAGTTTGAATGCAACATCAGCCTGCTATTCCAAAGTGTTGTTATGAAAGGCTTCAACTGATTCTCTAAGGTTGAAGTAGTGAACGGCCTGCTCAGTGTGCATGTCGAACACATCTTCAGTGATGTCATTGTAGATGACTTTGCAGGCCTTTTTCAGAAATTTCATCAGCTTTCTTTCAGTGAGGGGCCTGGAGTCATCATACTTAGCCAATTTTTCAGGAGAGGAAGATTCTGGTGCATTTTCTTCTTGAGGAGCAACGGGACACAGAGTAGATTGTTCAGTTGCTGTTGCCTCAGTCTCCATATCATCACCAGCTTCATAGAACTCTTCCTCACTGACCTTGCTATCATCATCATCTGACTCAAGAACAGCCTGAAAGGTAGCCATTGAATCAATTTGCAAGAACAGCTTAGCCGGCTCCTCTTCAAAAGAAGACTTGCCTTGGTTTTGGTGACTCCCTGACCCCTTTAATCCAACAGACTGGGTTTTGTCCGTTTGGTGACTAGAGTCAGTTTGTGAAGTTTTGGCAACTCCATGAGGGGGTGTAGGTTCCATATCAGCGGGTGGTTTCAATCCCTCTGAGTCTTTGTCCCCTATGACTCCTTTAGACACTGACGGGTGTGCTTCAGTGGCATCATTAGAAATCAGTGAAATGTTGAGGCCCCTATTCCAACAGGCTGGTGCTGGCCTGTTGGAGATTTAGGGGCCGCCACTCGCTGAGACTCTGGTTGTGATGTACCAGAGACGTTAGTGGGAAAAGTGGAAGGCGCTCCCCTACCAGCGGGTTGCACGTTTCTCTCTGGATCTTTGGGAGTAGTTGTGTGGACCAAGGACACTGACTGTGATTTGTCAGCGACCTTCGTTGTCCCTGGGGGTGATGGAGCCTGGTCATGGGTGACTGTTTTAGGCTTGGGTCTTCCTTTTGGCTTAGAAGCCTGTGTCCCTGAAGCCTCAGGGCCCTGTGCCTTTGGTTTGGTCTTTGGCACAGCCTAAGACTTCCCTGTCCTCCTAGGAGGGGAAGGTGAGTACACTGAGTCCCTCCGGTTGTTTATGGCAACCATATGGGCCGTCAATTCTATGTTGGAGACTAAGGATGGGTCTTTTGAAAAATTTGAAGAACTCAGGATGGGTAGTAAAGAACTTAAGTGTTCATCCTGAGTGTAGTCACAACCTAGTAACCTTTGAAGAGCACATGAGATAAACCTAGGATACGACACATAGTGTAGCCTAGTTTTATTCAGTAGCTTGGTTACAAGATCACCATAAATGATCTCTCCAATGTCGACAGTGACCCTGTTCATTAGACAATAAGCCATCATCATCTGAACAGAGTTAATCTGCTCAGTGGATGAATGGTTCCCTTCGAGAACCTGAATCACAAAGGTGAACAGGATCTTCCAAGCCATGGGAAAGGAGCTCTTGGTGACAGGGGTCTTGTCTAAATATTTTGGATCCAAAGCAATTTTTTCTAACCCTGATTTAACATTGTTTGGGTTAGGGTGTGCAACATATTTTCCATTGTTATAATCAAGTCCTGTTGTAGAGCAAAAAGTTTTGAAATCCAGGACAATTTTTCTTTTCCTATTTAAAACAGAGAAGCTGATGAGAAACTCCTTGAGGGGCCTGAGTTCGTTCTCATCAGCACTGGGTATCGGTTCATGGGCCTGAGCAGTACACCAGAACTCCCTGAGGAGGTGATGGTACTGAAAGTAGGGTGTTGAGGTGACGGCAGTTTTCAAAGGATAGTTAAACAAAAACTTCATGATTTCCTTGTAGGCAGGGACATTGGTTTGGTGGTTAAAATTGCCTACAACATTGTTGGTTTTGAATTGCACATCAGCAAGAGTCATTTTTTCCCTTTGAGGTGCAAGCCAGATTCATTGGTCCTCTGCCATTTTTAGGTCAAGAAAAGGTTTAAGAAATTTAATGGCAGAATATCACACACCAGATGATCCACAAGTTAAGTCCAACTTGTTTTCTATTCGTGAAATGGGTGATATTGTTATCAAGATGTTTGCAAACAGGAAGGATTTCTTGTTGCAAAAATCTTAACCAAGAAAAGATGTTTTGAAAAAAGCCTTTTTTTTTTTTTTTTTTAAAAGATTACTCACAACTTTGCAATGGAGAATTTTTTTCAGAGTTTCTTTAAGAAATTTTGTGTGTGTGTTTTGTATGTTTGAAAGGGGTATTTATAGAGGGTGAGGAATACCATTGGTTTGAAATTTTGAAAATCAAAATGAATAACCGTTTTGGGATCCGCATTAAATGCCACCACTCCACGTACCCAAGTTTACTAACTAGATACTTGAAGCATTTAGTTATGCATTGAATTGCATTAGTAAAATGTCCTGAGCCCCCTGAATGAGAATTCATTCAGTGTGAATTGTTTTGGGTAGGGAATTCAGTGAGTTTAATCTCAATGTGAGAAAGTCCCTGCGAATGGATTTTGGTGATGTTGAAAGGTTTCACTGAGGAAGGTTGATTATCATAGGATAAGAATATACACCATGTATGATATCTCAATCAGTGACCTAATTATCAATATCTAATATGCCTAGTTCTGCTTTGAGTCTGGTGAAAGTAGGTTCATCCAAGGGTTTTGTGAAGATATCAGCTAACTGATACTCAGTGGGAATGACGTGCAATTCAATATCGCCTTTCATGATGTGATCCCTGATAAAATGATATCTGATATCAATGTGTTTTGTTCTTTGATGAAGAACAGGGTTGTTTGAAATGGCAATTGCACTTGTGTTATCACAAAAGATGGGTACCATTTTGTAATAAATACCATAGTCAATGAGCTGACTTTTCATCCATAGCACATTTGCATAACAGCCTACAGCATCAACACATTCAACTTCTGCTGAGGACATTGCAACAGATTGTTGCTTTTTAGCACTCTAACAGACTAACTTTCCTCCAAGAAATTGGCAGGAGCCTGAAGTACTCTTTCTATCCATGTTGCATCCTGCATAATCAGAGTCTGAGTATCATTTGAGATCAAACCCTGAACATTTGGGATAGTAGAGTCCAAGACTGGAAGTGCGCTTAAGATATCTCAGAATCCTTTTGACAGCAGTGAGATGAGATTCTTTTGGATCAGACTGATATCTTGCACACAAGCACACTGAGAATTGAATATCAGGCCTTGAGGCAAGAAGATACATCAGTGAACCAATCATGCCTCTGAATAGAGTAGGATTAACTGATTTTCCAGCAAGGTCAGGTCCTAGATTGTTAGGAGGTACCGTTGGTGTTTTCACTGAGGCACAGTCACTGAGGTCATACTTTTTGAGTAGGTTCCTGGTATACTTTTCTTGACTGATGGAAATTCCTTTCTCAGTTTGTTTGATTTGTAGTCCAAGAAAGTAAGTGAGTTCACCCATCATACTCATTTCAAACTTCTTTGTCATTAGTTTTTCAAACTGCTTACAAAGTTTGTAGCTTGTTGATCCAAATATGATGTCATCCACATACACTTGGACTAAAATCACATCCTCTTTTGTCATATAGGTGAACAATGTATTGTCAATTTTACCTCTGACAAACTTGTTTTGTATCAGGAAGGCTGAAAGAGTTTCATACCATGCCCTGGGAGCTTGTTTTAGTCCATTTAGGGCTTTGTTAAGCTTGTATACATGGTTGGGAAACTCACTACTTTCAAAGCCAGGTAGTTGTTGGACATATACATCTTCTTTAATGTTACTATTTAGGAATGCACTTTTTACATCCATTTGATAGACTTTAAAGTTCATGTATGTTGCATATGCAAGAAAGATCCTGATGGCTTCCATTCTAGCAACTTGTGCAAAGGTTTCCTCAAAGTCAATACCTTCTTGTTGATTATATCCTTTTGCAACAAGTCTTGCCTTGTTTTTGACTACTGTCCCAGATTCATCCATTTTAATCATGAAGACCCATTTCATTCCAATGATAAACACCCCCTGAGGACATTCAACTAAGGTCATGCAATCATTTCTATCAAACTGTTCTAGCTCATCTCTCATGGCCTGAATCCAACTTTCATATTTAAAGGCTTCTTTAACATTTTTATGCTCTATTTCTGAGAGAAAATCAACATAGAGACATACATTGGCTGAGGCCGCCTTGAGTTTGGCAGCCATGCTCCTTGTAAGCATGCCTTCAGAGGGCTCACCTATGATATTGATAAGTTCTATTAATTTGGACTTTGTCCAGCTATCCTGAGGTCTTGGATAGGAATTAGAACTTGTAGAGGCCTGATGTATACATGGAGTGGGTCTAACATGGGTGCCTGAGGTACTTCAAGATTGAGATTTTCAGCAGCCTCAGTATGATTTGCTTGAGTTGTGGTATTCTAAACAATAGGTTCAGTGTGTTGAGTTTCTATGAACTCACTGATGGTGGGTTGAGGTAGGTTGTGTGGATTGATGTAGTATGAGACATCTGCATCAGCTTGGTATTGTGTGGAGAGAATACTTTCAGGGTGAAACTCATCAGGAGGATATCTTGATGAGTCATCAATACCAATTTCTTCTACTGTGGAATTTGAAAATCTAACAGCTTCAGTACTCTCATCAAAAGTGACATGGAAGGTTTCTTCAGTCTGTTGTCTCCTTGTGTTGAATACCCTGAAGGCTTTTGAGACAAGGGAGTACCCTAGAAAGTACCCATCATCAGCTTTTGCATCAAACAATCCAAGATGATCCTTATGATTATGGATAAACACAGGATATCTAAACACATGGAAATAGCTGATGTATGGAATTCTTCCTTTAAATAACTCATAGGGAGTTTTGCTATGTCTCTTCACAATGATGGACCTGTTTTGTGTATAGCAGGCTGCTCTTACTGCCTCAGTCCAAAAATGATTGGAGAGGGGAGATCCATTAATCATTGTTCTAGCATCCTCAATGAGGGTTCTGTTTTTGTTTCCAACTCCATTTTGTTCTGGGGTGTAAGGAGAGGTAAAGTTTTGAGAGATACCCTTCTCATCACAAAAACATTCAAGGTCATTGTTTTTGAATTCAGTCCCATTATCAGTCCTGATTTGTTTGACCCTTATGTCATTTTGGTTTTCAATCTTCCTGATGAAGGACATGATTGTTTCAGCAGCTTGACTCTTTTTGGTCAGAAAATATACCCAAGTGTATCTTGAGTATTCATCTACAATGACCAGAGTGTACTTCTCATGATGGATAGACATTGGACTGATGGGTCCAAAGAGATCCATGTGAAGTAGGTGCAGGTAGTTGGTGATAGAGGAATTTTGTTTGGTTTTAAAGGATGCCCTATGGTGTTTACCTTTTTTACAAGCAGGGTAGGGTTTGTCTTTTGAGAACACTAGTGATGGTAAGCCAAGGATTTTGTTTTGTTTGGCCAAGTTGTTTATGTTTTTGAAGTTCAGATGGGAAAGTCTTTTATGCCAAAGCCAATTGAGGGTTTTAGTGGCTTTGGCAAAAAGACATGTTCCATTCTGAGTGAGTGAGGACATATCTAAAACATAGCCATCCTGCCTTCTTGGTGCAATAAGAACAGCTTCTTTGTTTGCATTAAAGATAGTACCTTGCTAATCATCAAACTGAACTATGTATTTTGCATCACATAGTTGACTAACACTGATCAAGTTGTATTTAAGACCATTAACATAAGCAATTCTAGTAAAAACTATTCCACTACAGTTTACCGAACCATAACCTTTAGTGAGACAAGATGAATTATCAGCAAATACCACCTTTGGTCCTGGTTCTTCTATATATTTGTCCAGATATTCCTTCACGCCAGTCATGCTTCTTGAACATCCACTATCAAGATGCCAAATAGGATCTCTGGCATGTCTTTGCACAAATGTAAATTGAGTTAGTTTTTCTTGTGAACCCACTTTCTGTGATCATCCTTTTTACATATCATGCAAAAAAGGATTCTATAACAATCATCAGTGGTATGTGTTGTATAACTACACAATTCACATCTCATTTTTTGTTTAGATGTTGCCTTGGATTTGGCAGAACTTGAGGAAGCTGGTTTAATTTCCTTTTCCAAAGGTTGAGTTTTCTTCTCAGATGATTCAATCTTTTCACTCAACTTCCTAACAAGTTCAGCCAACTGATCAAATTTGGAATCAGGGCTGTCAGTGATAACCTCATTTGAGACTGAGGTTGTGGAGTCATCATTTGTAGTTGAGACTTCAGTGAGTGGTCTTTTCAAGATAGTTCTTCCTAAACCAGCCTTCTCTCTTGGAGAGTGTTGAGTATACACCAAGGGTGTTAGCTCATAGCTAGGTTCAGCTCCCTGAAGAACTTTCAGTGGTGGGAGTGAACTCTGTGATATAGGTTCAGACTCATTTATGGACTTAGGGAGACTAGACTCATCAGTGACACCAAGCATATTTTTGATGGCCTGACTTTCAGGTTCCAATATTTTAACAGTGTTAAAGTTTGGTAGTTTGCTATCTGGGTTGACTCTTTCAATCCAGTCACTGGGTTTTGGTGCCATTTCCTTGTTAAAGGATATGCCTGAAGGCAGAAATGCCTTTTCACCATGATTCTCACTTGAGAACTTAGTGTTTTGATCTTCACCAATAATAGCTTTCTTATTAATTGGTGTGAGACTCACTGAGTCAAAAACCCTAGGGTTTTTCTGAGTCCACTTATATATCACAACCTTTTCTTTCTTAAGTTCATCCTGAAGAGCCTGATTTTGTTTTACTAGTTCGGTGTTTTGAATTTGAAGTGTAACAGCGTCAAGTTTTGCTTGTTTTAAAACCTGTAATTCATCTCTAAACTTGTTTAATTCAAAAGCTAACTTATTGAATTTTGAAAACAGATTTTGTCTTTGCTTTTCAACGAACTTAAGATCTACATTTAAGTAGTTTAAGTAGGATTGCCAATCAACATCATCATCCATAGATAACAAAATGTTTACCTTTTTCATGGTGATGTTGACCCATTCTCCACATCTAGCATGGCTTTTTTCCAACAGCCATCTTGTTGTCATCTGAAAGTGCCATCAGTGCACTGACCCTTACTTCTTCATCAGAGGAGACATCTTCCTCATCCCAATCATAGGCTTCAGCAACAAGTACCTTGTTCTTGCCTTGAGCAGGTTTGCAAGGTGCAGCCTGAGGTACTGGGGGAGTTGTCTCAAGGAGAGCAAGTTTAGCTTTGGCATTTCTGTACTTAGCTTCAAAATCCTTTTGAATATTTGCATTTTGAAAATGTTGAGTGGATTGAAGCATTTTTGGTTGAAACTTGCTAGTTCCTGAGGAAGAACTACTACCAGATGGTTTGTATGAAGGGCCTGAGGTTGTTTTTGAAAAACAGTCTTTAGCAAAGTGACCTTTTTTGCCACTGTTGAAACATTTAGTGGATTCATTTGCCTTAGCTTTTTGAAAATTTGACTTGTTTCTTTTAATAAAACGTTTTGAGCTTGCTAAAAGAGCCCTTTCTTGAAATTCAACTTGAAGATCATTGAGGTACTCTTCACTGGTTCTCATATCAACCTCATCATCAAAATCATCTTGAAAATCCTGCACAACACCATTAGAATAGAAGGCAGCGGATATGGGTGAGACAGTCAGGGCCTTTTTGGTTTCTTGAGCCTTTTCAGGGTATCGCCTTGTGATTAGGTTGTCCTCATAGACAAACTTCCCATATATTTGAGGAAGCTCAAGGTTCTGAATGTGATTAGCATTCCTAAGACCCTGAGAGAAGTTTAACCACTTCTCAGGGAGACTGTTGACAAAGCCAGCGTTGTTTCATGCTTAGACAGTATTACACCATCATTTGAGAGCTCATTGAGCAAGGTTTTGTATCGGGTATAGGTCTGAGAGAGACTTTCAAATTCTTTGGCCCTGAAAGTGTTATACTCAAGTTTCAGGTCCATGATCCTGTTTTTCTTGGTATCTGAGGGACCTTCAAAGCTATGAACCAAGTCAAGCCAGGTTTGTTTGGCTGTAGGATAGTTAATGACTGATTCCATTGTATCGTCAGGGAGACACGATATAATGATGTTTTTCAGGCGTTGGTCCTGATTGACCACCCTCCTCTCATAAGGAGTCCATTGTGCTTCAGGTTTGGGCAAACCTTGATCAGTCGTTGGGACAAAGGGACCTTCATTTATGCACATGATGTAGTGCGGTTCCATACCAGTCAAGTAGCAAAGCATACGCTTTTTCCACTTGCTAAATTTTGCAGCTTCTAGTCTAGGAGCAATAGCTAAATAGCTACCTCCCTTTTTATCAACTAGCTGGGGTACATCGCTATCAGCCATGGTGGGATCTTGATTTTAAAAACTTGGCATTCTTTTGGTATGAAAGATTTTGAAAATTTTTACAAATCAGAGGCTCTGATACCACTTGTTGGACCCTTTTACTTGGTTATGGTTAACTACAAAGTTAATCTAACCAAGTTCCATGATGTAGCGAAGTATTGATTAATTATCAAAAGTAAATAAACGTAAAAGATAAGACACAAAGTTTTCAACGTTTAATTCTTTATTAGAAATTAATCAAAAGAATTATACCCAAGTGTTTGCGGAAAAACACTTGGGATTGAAATGACAAGTATGGTGTACTCCTCACTAAACTCAAACTAAGTTTGAGTGACAACTAAGATCCTGCTAAGCTATCTCAGGGATTGTGTTGTTCTTTGGAGAGAGTAAAAATTTGGTTTGTGAATGTCTAAGTATTTAGTGCACAAACTTAATCTTAACCTCTCCCACTTATTCTCTATTTATACACAAGTAGATTCTAACACATACCTAATGGACAAAGACTACAAGACAATATTACATCATCCTATATTGGACAAAATACATAGGTATTTTGTCCCTGTTACAAATGGCAATAAGTAGTAAAGGTCAAGGATGCTTTCTGTTCTTCAGTGTTGACACATGTCTTGGTATTATACTCATTCAAGGAAAGTTGACCTTTGCATGATAAGGACCTTCCCTTATCCATTCAAACTTATCCCGCCTAATCCCGCCTTTACATCACTCTTTTTATCTTCAGTCTGTGTTCATTCAGTGATCTTACTTGGTGAGGAGTCATGGGACTCAGTGAGTTATTGTCATCCCTCATTGTGTCCATCATCTTCTTCTTTGGCTCAGGTATCATTCACTGAGAACCGCCTCACTGAATGGTGAATCTTTCTTCATAGATCCGCCCTGAGCATCTTGAGGATGAATCACTGAACAACTATGTATTCAGTGACTTGTTTAGTGTTTTCGGTTATCAAACACTTAGGATATTTTATGTTCAAATCCTAGATTAAGGAGTTTGGGTTTTAACAGACCCAACAGATGTTAATGCGATCACTACCCAAAGTCGAGTTTCATACAATGGACCCACGGTTCCTTCTACCACTTCTTCTCTTCCTACCAAGGTAGCAGAACGTGAACTTGAGGTTACTACGGACACGGTACTTCCTACTATCAATGGAGGTACCGACTACGTCCACCCTCAAGCTGTCCCAGTCCCGACCCCCAAGTCAAAAGTTGTGTTTGAAACTCCGAAAATTCCTGATGAAATTCCCACAAACAATCCCAAGCCATCGATTCCATATCCTTCACGTTTGACTGATCAAATGCTCCTCGAAAAAGCAAATCATCAGATGGAAAAATTCTACCAAATTTTTCAAGAATTACATTTCGATATCAGCTTCGCGGATGCTCTTCTTCTGATGCCTAAATTTGCATCAACAATCAAGAGTTTGTTAAGTAACATGGAAAAACTCTGTGAGATGGCTAAAACTCCACCGAACGAACACTGCTCAGCAGTTCTCTTGAAAAAGCTTCCGAGAAGCTTGGAGATCCCGGGAAATTTCTCATTCCTTGCATTTTCTCGAGGATCGTTGAATGCTTTGCCTTGGCCGATCTTCGTGCAAGCATCAACCTAATGCCTCACTCAGTCTGGAAGAAACTCTCTCTTTCGGAGCTCACTCCTACCTGCATGACTCTCGAGCTTGCAGATCGTACTATATCTCGTCCCCTCGGCATTGCCGAGGATATATTCGTGAAAGTAGGAAAGTTCCATTTTCCGGCAGATTTCATGATTGTTGATTTCGATGCTGACCCAAGGGGTTCCTCTCATTCTCGGGAGGGGATTCCTAAGAACGGGTCGTGCTCTAATCGATGTTTTCAAAGAAGAAATTACTTTGCGTGTTGGTAATGAAGCCATCACATTCAACCTTGATCAAACTTCGAGATACTCCTCCAACTATGACTCTAAATCGGTTAACCGAATTGACATCATCGATGTTGCTTCAGAGGAGTACTATCAAGAGGTTCTCGGTTTCTCTCCAAGTGGCAATACCACTCTTTCTTCTGAGCCTATCATCTGACTCTTCCCCTTCTCTCACTCAGTTTGAGGGGAGTGACTTCTTCTTGGAAGAGGTCAAGGCTTTTCTTGCTCAAGATAGTTCAATTTCAAATGAAGTTGATGAAAACTATCTTGATCCCGAGGGAGATATTCTTCTGCTTGAAAGGTTGTTAAATGACGATCCTTCACCCTCTCCTTCTCCAAAAGAACTTCATAAAGCAGAAATAAAATCTATTGAAAAATCTGATGAATTTCCCGAGGTCGAGCTCAAGGACTTACCTCCTCATCTCATGTATGCATTTTTGGAGGGTGATGATAAATTACCCGTCATTATTGCTAAAGACTTGAAAGACGAGGAGAAAACTGCGCTCATAAAGGTTTTAAAGTCACACAAGCAAGCAATTGCTTGGAAAATCTCCGACATTAAGGGTATTAACCCAGACTTTTGTACACACAAAATCTTGATGGAGGATGACTTTAAACGCGCAGTTTAACATCAGAGAAGGGTCAATCCTAAAATCCACGAAGTTATCAAACAAGAGGTTCTCAAACTTCTTGATGCTGGGTTAATTTACCCTATATCTGATAGTCCTTGGGTGAGTCCCATTCATTGTGTTCCTAAGAAGGGTGGCATAGCTGTTGTCACAAATGAGTAAAATGAGTTGATTCCAACTCGTTTGGTTACGGGTTGGCGTGTGTGAATTGATTATAGAAAATTAAACGAAGCCACCCATAAATACCATTTCCCGCTGCCCTTCATGGACTAAATGCTCGAGAGATTACCGGGAATGAATACTACTGTTTCCTCGATGGTTTCTCGGGTTATTTCCAGATCCCCATTGATCCACAAGATCAAGAGAAAACTACCTTCACATGCCCTTACGGAACCTTTGCCTACCATCGCATGTTATTTGGCTTATGCAACGCTCCTGGCCCTTTCCAAAGTTGCATGATGTCCATATTTTCTGACATGATCGGGAAAACCATGGAGGTGTTTATGGATGGCTTCTTGGTCATCGGGGATTCATTCCAGTCTTGTCACTCCCACTTGGAAAATATGCTAAAACGTTGTGAAGACACAAACTTGTGTCACAACTGGGAGAAAAGCCATTTTATGGTTAAAGAGGGCATTGTCCTCGGCCATAAAATTTCAAAAAACGGGATTGAGGTTGACAAAGCAAAAATTGATGTCATCGCTAAATTACCTCATCCCACTACCGTCAAGGGTATTAGGAGTTTTTTGGGTCACGTCGGTTTTTATCATAGATTTATTCAAGATTTCTCAAAAATCGCCCGACCTATGACCCATCTCCTCGAGAAGGATGCTCCTTTTATCTTCTCACCTGAGTGCATCAAAGCTTTTGAAACCTTGAAGAAAAAGCTTACGGAAGCACCCATATTAGTTGCCCCCGACTAGGACCTACCTTTTGAGCTTATGTGCGACGCTAGTGATTTTGCCATAGGTGCGGTTTTGGGGCAACGAAAAGCAAAATACTTTCAGCCTGTACACTATGCAAGCAAAACAATGACCGAGGCTCAGAGTCATTACACCACCACTGAAAAAGAACTATTAGCAGTGGTATATGCCTTTGAAAAATTTTGGCCGTATTTGATATTGACCAAATGCATAGTGTATACGAATCACTCGGCTTTGAAGTACCTCTTTGCAAAACAAGATGCAAAGCCGAGACTACTCCGTTGGGTTCTCCTCCTGCAAGAATTTAATATCATAATACGTGATAAAAAAGGACCCGAGAACCTGGCTGCTGATCATCTCTCCCGATTAGAAAACCCTCACCAGGATGTGTCCAAGAAACAGGAAATAAATGAAACATTCCCTCTCAAGACACTCAATGTGGTTTCTTTTCGTGGTGACTCTTCTACACCATGGTTTGCCGACTTTGTAAACTACCATGCGGGTAACTTCATTGTGAAAGGGATGTCGTCCCAACAGAAAAACAAATTCTTTAAAGATGTTAAACATTGCTTCTAGGACGACCCCTATTTGTTCAAAATCTGTGCCGATCAAGTCATCAGGCGATGTGTTTACGGATAGGAAGCCAGTGATATTCTGAAGGCTTGCCATGCTGGACCCACCGGGGGATATCATAGTCCAAACTACACCGCTAAAAAGGTGTTTGACTCCGGTCTCTATTGGCCCACAATTTATATGGATGCTCACGAATTAGTCAAAACTTGTGATGCTTGTCAGCGTCACGGGAATATTTCACAAAAGAACGAAATGCTACAAAATGCCATTCAAGTTTGTGAAATCTTTGACGTCTGGGGCATTGATTTTATGGGGCCATTCCCATCTTCTCGTGGAAACAAGTACATACTCATGGCTGTTGACTATTTGTCAAAATGGGTTGAGGCAAAAGCCTTACCTAACAACGATGCCCGAGTTGTTATGAAATTTTTGAAATCCCTCTTTGCTCGTTTTGGAACTCCCCGTGCTATCATTAGTGATCGCCGTACGCACTTTTGCAATGATCAATTCGCAAAAGTCATGCTTAAGTACGGTATCACTCACCGTCTTTCCACCGCATATCACCCACAAACTAGTGGGCAAGTGGAAGTTTCTAACTGTGGTATAAAACGGATTCTGGAGAGGACCGTAGGTGAAAACCGTGCATCTTGGTCAGATAAACTAGATGATGCACTTTGGGCCTTCCGTACAGCTTACAAAACACCCATCAGGTGTAATCCTTACAAGCTTGTATACGGGAAGGCGTGTCATTTACCGATCGAGCTTGAGCACAAAGCCTATTGGGCCTTGAAACATGCCAACTACGACCTTCATAAAGCGGGTGATCACCGTAAAGTTCAACTCAATGAATTAACGGAACTTCGTGATAAAGCTTATGAGAATTCTTTGATCTACAAAGAAAAGACAAAGAAAATCCATGACTCAAAGATTAAGAACCGTATTTTTAACGTCGGTGACCGAGTCCTTCTTTTCAATTCAAGGTTAAAGATCTTCTCGGGCAAACTAAAAACCCGATGGACTGGACCATTCACTATTCCAAAGGTTTACCCATATGGGACAGTTGAGTTATCTCAACCTGACGGTCCTAACTTCAAAGTGAACGGTCATCGTCTGAAACACTATTTTGGAGAGGAGGTACCATCCATGGTTGTCCCGGATCTCCAAACTTTCCCCATGGACAAATGAATTTGGGGATCGAGTCAAGCTAGTGAATCGGTGAACAAAAATTAGCAAAACATGGGTTTTCACCCATATCTCTGACATCTTTCTCTTTTCTAAAACACTAGTATGAGGGAATTACCCATGCTGGTGTATATAAAGTAATATATATATATATATATATATATATATATATATATATATATATATATATATATATATATATATATATATATATATATATATATATATATATATATATATTCCCACACTTGCCCAAGTCTAAAATTTTCACATCCAAGTTTTCAAAATATCGGCATAATAGCCGGTACTTTGAATATTGAGGGCAATATTCAATTCTAGTGGGGGGGGGGGGGGGATTTTGGCGAATTTAATCACAATTTCTACCTTATAAGTGCCATAATTCCCCGTTTTAGCATAAAAAAATTTAGTGGAAGTGCTTCGCACTAAACAAAACAAATGGTAATTAGTCCACCATGTCTAAAACACATAAGGACTGGCTAATCCGAGAGCAAACGGCTCCCGATAAAGATAACTCAAAACCGTTGATGGCTGAAAATTTGCCAAAAATTGTATGGGATTCAACTCACCATATCTTTAATCGTGAAGAGTTGGCTAGTCCATAAGCAAACGGCTTTTGGTAAAGATAAACCAAATCCGTTAACAGCTGATGGTTTGCTCAAAATCATTTGGTTATTAGTGTACCAAAGTATCACATACTGAAACATTTGGCTACTCCAGAAGTAATGGCTTTTGGTAAAGAGACTTCAAATCCATTAAGTTTTTATAAAAGATTGCTAGGGACTAGCAATATTTTAGTGTGGGGGATTGTTGGGTGTGTAAATACTCATCATTTTTGTCTCATCTAAACTGCCAAAACATCCAAAAACACTCAAATATGCATCAAAATACTGAAAATATCTCAGGATTGTGTTTTATATGTTTCAGATGCAAAATGATTAAAAGCAGATGAAAAATGAACAAAGTTTGCATAATTGGCAGTTTGAGTCCCTCAACTTTCAAAACTTGTCAAATCTAGTCCCTGAGCATTTATTTTGTTCGAAAAGTCACCAAAGGTCCTTTTGAAATAACAAATAATCATATTTAGTCCTTTGGTGAAAAGTTTCAAAAATTGTCAAGTTTGGTCCCTGCACTTTGCAAAGTTGTCAAAAATGGTCTCTAGGATTTAAAACTTTGAAAAACTCAATTTTGGTCCTTGTGCGATTCATCTATGGCAAATGTGGTCCTTGGATGGAAATTTTGGAGAAATTGCAAGAATGGTCCCTGAAGTTTCAACAAATGACAGTTTTAGTCCCTGGAGGTCTGTAAGTGGAAAATTGAAATTTTGGACCTTGGACTATTCACACTTGACAGGAATTACCCTTGTGACAACTTTGGATGAATGGCAAACTCAGCCCTTGGACTTTCAGATAATTACAAAATTAGTCCTTGTTACTAGTTACTACATCCAAACAGATCCTTTTGTATTAAACCCAAATCAAACACATGCCCAGCCACCCTTATTACTACCCATGATCCACTCCCATCTCACCCAGGCCCAACTCCACAGCCCAACACCCTTTAATACCAAAACACAGGGTCAAACTTTGACCCTGGTCAAATACCAGTCAAACACCACCTCCATTCCTTCCCTCTCACCCTCCCAACTTGCAGCAAACATCACCTCACACCCCCACCATCACCATCCCATCACACCGCCCCTCCCACCATCCACCTAACATGAAAAACGCATTTATTGCCACCCCCCAATTGGTATAAAACAGTCCCAATTGCTCTGTATCTTTTTGGCGCCAAAAGTGATCCAAAGGCAATGATTGCTCAGAAATCATCCAATGGCCTAAATTCATGATGGGAAATGCTCAGAGGGGGGTCTCAAACCCTAATTTTCTAGTATAAAAGGGAGAGAAGCAAAGAGAAGGGATATCTAGTATAATTTAGTTTTCTTAGTGTCGAATTAGTTAATTCTCAATTTCCCGTGTATGTTTTAGCTTTCAAGTGTTAAATTTAGCAATCTCAGTGTAATCTTAAGCTTTTTCAATAATCAATTTCAAGTTTCATTATCAATTTTAGTTTATGCAATTTCTTTTCATTTCAAAAATCTTGAATATCTTAATGGTAGTTTGTAGCTGATGTTAAGGACTCAATTAGCTCATATAAGCTCCTAGAAAGCTTCTGAAAGCTTTCTGATACATTAAAAGTCAAAGTAGTATCATAAATCCAAAATACAATGTTGACATAAATAATGCCTAAAAACATTGTTAACATATTAACAATATCTCTATGTTTTGATAATTACAAAACATAAACACATTGAACTAAAATTTATGACGTAAACAAGTATTTAGTGATAAATATCTCTCTTTACATCCAAATCACTTAAGGTATGAATAAACAAAGTGTTTATTGCAAACTATGATCAAAGGAAAATTTTCTAAGTCACTAGAACTTTTATAAAATGTCATAAACATTTTATATCTTTTATAAAATCACTTTTGGAATTAAAAGAATATGTTTAATTCATTATAAATATAGGATTTCAAATTTCCAACCAAAAATGACAAATATTAACCAGAAAAACCTTCCCCACAAAAGGACAAACAATTCCAACGTTCTGGAGGGGGCGGCCCCCTTAATGATTAAGGGGACCGGCCCCTAATTAAGGGGGCCGACCACACTCCTGAACAGTAAATTGTTCCCCTATAAATACTGTTTCATCTCACAGATTTTTCTCACCTTTTGCATTCCTAAACTTTCTGTTCTAGATCTCCATTTCTATTCTCTAAATCCTTTGATCATACAAACATAAATCTTTGTTTCAAAGTGATCCAAGCATCAACCTCTCAAGTGCAAGAGAAGAATACTTCTATCATACAAGACAAGAAGTATTACAACTTGTTGTGACCTCCACATCCAAGTTGTTTGAGCATCTTTCATTACATATATTTCTTTGTGTTATTTGTTGTGAATATTTGGTAGAGGATAGATTAGCTTAGTGTGTAGATAGTTGTGAAGAAGATTATTGGGAAGTAGATAGTTGTGAAGAAGGTAGTTGTGAAGAAGATTATTGGGAAGTAGATAGTTGTGAAGAAGGTAGTTGTGAAGAAGATAGTTGTGAAGTAGATAGGTGTGAAGATAGATACGTGTGAAGTAGTTGTGTATAAGGTGTGATCAAGTTGTGACGAAGTTGTGGTGTGTAAGGTTTTCTCCGCCATAAGGGAGCTTGTTGACATAGTGAAGAAAACTCTCGAGTTAGGTGCTCGGGGAGTGGAGTAGGGCAAGGAAGGTGTCCTTGTAGCCGAACCACTATAAATCTCTTGTCTCGCGGTTCGATCTTTCCATCTCTCATTTATTTATTTACTTACATTATTATTGCTATATCATACATATTTATTGTTGTTTATATTGTGCAAGACTTGAGATCACATAATATCGAATCTAAATTTGTGAAAGTAAAAAAACACTCAAGTGATTTTTATAACAAAATTAAAAAGACATAAAACTATTCAACCCCCCCCCCCCCTTCTAGTTTTCCACAATTGGTATCAGGAGCCACGTCTAGCAAGATTTTTAAAATATATTGTATTTTAAAACTTGTAACGATCTATGAAATCTGAAAATTATTTAGAAGGGCAATCTATGCAAAGACCACCACTATTTGAAAGTGATGGATTTTTATATCGGAAAAATAGATTCGAAACTTATGTGAAATGTAAAGATCTTGATCTTTGGCATGTTATTACCTTTGGTGATTTTCCTCCCACTCAACAAAATCCAGAAACTGAAAAGGATGAATTGTACCTTTTGAAAAACAAAATGATAATTTGAAAAAGAAACTAGCTAAAAATAATGAAGCTAAAATGGTAATTTATAATGCGTTACCGCGCAAAGAATATGAAAGAATTTTTATGTGTAAAACCGCCAAAGAAATTTGGGAATCACTACTTATTACTCACCAAGGTAATAGTCAAGTCAAAGATAATAAAATAGATCTTCTTGTACAACAATATGAACAATTTACGATTCCGGAAGAGGAATCAATTGATAATGCTTTTGATAAATTTAACACTATTATCACAAGTTTAAAAGCACTTGATGAGACATTTTCTAGTAAAAATTGTGTTAGGAAATTTCTTAGGGCATTGCATCCAAAATGGCGAGCTAAGGTCACGGCAATTGAAGAATCAAAGAATTTGATGACGTTATCACTTGATGAACTTATTGGCAACTTGAAGGTCCATGAGGAAATTATAAGAAGAGATTCGGAAACGGTCAAAGTCAAGAAAGAACAAACAAAATCCATTGCTCTAAAGCCAAAAAGGAACCTAGTGACGATGATGACTCAAGTGACGAGAGTGAAGACGAAGAATATGCAATGGCCGTAAGAGAATTCAAGAAATTCTTCAAAAGACGAGGAAGATTCACTAGATTACCAAGAGATGAAAGAAAGTCGTTCCAAAGGAATAGAAGCGATAACAACGGGAAAAGAAAGTTCTTTAGATGTGGAAGTCCAAATCATCTCATTGGTGAATGTCTAAAGCCGCTGGGTTATGAAAATCAAGGCGACTTTGTTAGTGGAACATGGAGTGATAGTGACAAAGAAGAAGTGAAAAAACCAAGAGACGAAAAATGTTTTGTGGCCAAAGCAACCGACGAAATATGTTTAGGAATTGACTTGGAGCCTGACGTATGGATCAAGGATAGCGGACGTTCGAGGCACATGACGGGGAACCGCAAGCTATTTCCTACGTATAAGGCATACAATGGAGGTAACGTGATTTTCGGTAGTGACTTGCGTGGAAAAATCATTGGCAAAGGTACGATTTCTCAAGACTCACTTACTATTGAAAATGTTGAGCATGTAGATAATTTAACATATAACTTGCTTAGTATAGGCCAAATATGCGATAATAAATGTAGGGTTACCTTTACCGAAGAAGATAGCGAAATAGTTAAGAATGGAAAAATCATAGGTATCTGAATTAGAAAAGGAGGCATATATGTTATGAAACTAGGAAACAAACCAGAAGATAGGATATGCCTAACAACCCTAGACGAAAACTCCACATTGTGGCATAGGAGATTAGGACATGCAAACATGCAACAAATACATTCTTTGGCCTCTAAAGAACTAGTTAGAAACTTGCCTAACCTAAGATATGACAAGCATTTTTGTGATGCATGTAAAATTGGAAAACAAGTTCATGCTAGTCACAAAGCTAAGAATATAGTATCCACAACTAGGTGCCTAGAATTGTTACATATGGATCTATTTGGTCCATCCGTTGTGCGGAGCTATGGAGGAAACAAATATACCTTAGTAATAGTAGATGACTATTCAAGATACAGGTGGACTAGGTTCTTAAGTGACAAAACCCAAGCCTTTGAAAAATTCGAAATATTTAGTAAAATGATTCAAAATAAATTAGGATGCACAATAGTAGCCATTAGGACGGACCATGGTAGGGAATTTGACAACGAAGTACAATTCAGAAAATATTGTGATTTAAATGGAATATCTCACAGTTTCTCCACTCCTCGTACTCCTAAATCAAATGGCGTAGTAGAAAGAAAAAATAGGTCACTAGAAGAAATAAGTAGAACAATGTTAAATGAACAATCCATCCCACAAAAATTTTGGTTTTGCGCTGTAGATACATCAACATATATTATTAATAGGGTATCAATTAGGAGAATTTTAGGAAAAACTCCTTATGAGTTACTAAGAGGTAGAAAACCTAACTTAAGCTACTTTAGGGTATTTGGAATTAAATGTTACATTTTAAACACTAAAGATTACCTTACTAAGTTTGACTCAAAATCATATGAAGGAATATTTTTAGGGTACTCACAAAATAGTAAAGCATATATAATACTTAACAAACACTCCATGAAAGTAGAAGAATCATTAAATGTAACATTCGATGAAACACCACCACCTCATAAAACATTACCTTTAGAAGATGATGATTTAGTCGAAGATGAAGCTATTAAGGTTAGTAAAACAAAACCCATAGGAAATGATAATGAAGACATTGACTTAGGAAATAACGAAATTGTGAATATTAAAGAATCTAAATCACATCCATTAGATAATATAATAGGTCATCTTAATCAAAGAACCCTTAGGTCACAAGCCCAAGATAAAAATAACTTCTTTTGTTTCCTCTCAGCAATAGAACCTAAGAATATTAATGAAGCATTAAAAGATGAAAGCCGGGTTATAGATATGCAAGAAGAATTAAACCAATTTAAGGCAAATGATGTTTGGGAATTAGTCTCAAATCCAATGAACATGACCATCATAGGAACTAAATGGATATATAGGAATAAGTTAGATGAAAATGGAATAGTAACTAGGAACAAAGCTAGGTTAGTTGCCCAAGGTTATAATCAACAAGAAGGAATTGATTATGACGAAACTTATGCCCCCGTAGCTAGACTAGAATCTATTTGGATATTACTTGCCTATGCATGCGCCCTAGACTTTAAGTTATTCCAAATGGACGTGAAAAGTGCATTCCTCAACGGTTTTATCAATGAGGAGGTTTATGTGGCACAACCTCCAGGATTTATTGACTTCACAAAACCTGATTATGTTTATAAGTTAAAGAAAGCTTTATATGGACTCAAACAAGCTCCTAAGGCTTTGTATTATCAATTAAAAGCTTTTCTTATTATTGTTCAAATATATGTTGACGACATTATATTTGGATCGACTTGTCATTTGACGACATTATATTTGGATCGACTTGTCAAGAAATGTGTGATGAATTTGCCAAAATCATGCATGATGAGTTCGAGATGAGTATGATGGGTGAACTAAACTTCTTCCTAGGATTACAAATAAAACAATTAGAAGATGGAATATTTTTAACCAATCTAAGTACATTAAGGAAATGCTTAAGAAATTTGGCCTAGAAGACTCAAAACCCATGAAAGCTCCCATGTACACGGAAGTGAAACTCACAAAGGATGATGAAGGCGAGTCCGTAGATAACACTAAGTATAGAGGAATGATAGGTAGTTTACTATACTTAACGGCAAATAGACCCGATATCATGTTTAGTGTCTGCCTTTGTGCCCGCTTTCAAGAGGATCCCAAAACCTCTCACCTAGAAGCGGTTAAGCGTATCTTCCGATACATTAAAGTCACTATACACTTAGGATTATGGTATCCTAAGGGATCCGACATAGAAACCATCGTCTACGCGGATTCGGATCATGCGGGAGACTACGTAGATAGAAAGAGCACTAGCAGTATTTGCACTTTTATGGGATGTTGTCTAACATCTTGGTTTTCAAAGAAGCAAACCGCTCTTGCTAATTCTACCACTGAAGCCGAATACATAAGCGCTGGAAAGGCATGTCAACAAGCACTATGGATGAAACAAGCTCTCATAGACTATGGCATTAAGTTAGAAAATGTTCCTATTATGTGCGATAAAAAAAGAGCGATAGATTTAAGTAAAAACCCGGTTCAACACTCTAGAACTAAACATATAGAAATACACCACCACTTCCTTAGAGATAATGTACAAAAAGGAAACATATCTATAGAAAAGGTTGCATCAGAAGATAACATTGCAGATATATTCCCTAAACCCCTTAAGCGTGAACTATTCAACCACTTGCTTTTAGGATTAGGAGTGATGGAACAAGTTGACTAAATTCTATTGCATTTACACTAATTTTTACTTGTATAAAATTTATTTTTCTTCCACTTCTCCATTTCTGAGTTTAGGAATCTATTTCGCACAAAATCAAAGATTGGGAAACCTCATTTTTATTGCATATACTCTCTTGTAAAACCTAATCAAAAATTCTTGAAAACTATTCTCACACCTAGGAATTACATGAAAATCATTTTCCTTACATTGTTGACAAATGCTAAAAACCTTTTTCCTAAATCATGCATAAACTCTCACATAAATTGTCAAATTATATAATCTAATATATATCATTGACATTCATGAATCGAGCAAAAATCGAATCAAGGAGATTTTGGATTGTTTCTTAGGAAGTTTATTTTTCTTTGCATTTAGGAGTTGAAACAATCACAACTCCACATTTGTTGCATATAGGCACACACTAGGACAAAATCACTCACAATGTTGTCATCTTGTTTCATCACTAGTTTTTAACTCACTAGTTGCCTTTGCCTTTGATCTTAGAGTGTTACTCTAGGTAGATTAAGTGCCTTTGCCTTTACTTGTCTCTTCTAGATTATTATTTATTGCTTGTTTTCTCTATTAATTAACTGTTTTTGCATGCATGCTATATTATCATCAGATTAGATGCTATATTGCCTCAAAGAGTTGAACTTGCTTGAATCCAAATCCAAAAACACAACCTTTCTGAAAATTTTCTGCCAAAAACCGAATTCTGGCAATCTGGAAAACACTAGATGGACGGCCCCCTTAATTATGTAAGGCGGCCCCCTTAATCATTAAGGGGACCGCCCCCTAATTAAGGGGCCGGCCATCTGATGGTCGGGTTTACAAAATCTTTTCTGCTTTTTAGCCCATTTCAACCTACATTTCCCAATTTTCACCAACATATTTTGTCCGAATCTCCCAAACAAACCTTATCCATCCATAAACACACAAATCTTACAATATAAATATCCTAATCTTCAAAACTCTCCATTCATCCCATAATGACCTCTCCAAACAAACCAAAACCAAAAGCCGCAAGGCTAGCAAGGATGACGGAGAAACCCGTTTGGCGAAGAAAAAGCCCTCGAAACAAATCCATCATAACCAATTAAGTTGGAAATCACTCTACACCTTCAACTACTTACTTCCCAAATTTTACACCAAACCCACAAGGACATTCATTTGATCCTCTTTACAAACCATACAACATTAGCCAAACATCCACTTTCATGCCAAACTACACATCTCAACCTCCAACCACTTATAATGATCCATACAAGTTTGATCAACCATCAAACTACACTTCCAACAATTTCAATTCCAACTACACAACCCCAATTCATCCATATCAACACAATGATTCTCTCCACATTGGCACGGAAAAGCAAAAGTTCCGTGATGAAATAAACCAAATCCATGATCTTAGTGATCTCATTGCTATGCATCTTGCACAACGCAACAAAGGGCAACCTCCATCATCACCCTATGGAAAATGCCTACCTCATTCTCTCAACTTGGATCAAGTTACAAACCATACTCACTTTTGCCCTTGTTGCATCTTCCTTAAAAAACAACCCTTACAAACCAACTTGGATCGAACATCTTCTCACTCGTCCTCATCCAATACAACCCTTGACACGATACAACATTGTGAGATCCACCTCTTCCGCTCCATACCCCACTCCATATCCTTCTCCATCAAACGACTAAGCTCTATGCTTATGTTCCCCTCAAGCAAATAAAACACTCAACCATGGGTTGCAAGCAAGTCCAAGTGCTCTCTTTGGCAATTTCGGACTATGTTGTTTCTTTTATTTTATTGTAATCAATATGCTTCAAGCATATTGAATGTTTTAATGATGATCATTTCTATGATCATCTCATATATTCTTGAATGAATCTATTTTTATTTGCATTATTGTTGCTTTGCATATATATGTCTTGTTCTCCTCACATATTTTTTGTAGCCAAGCATTCCATAGCTCGTTTTCTTGGTGCTCTCAAATGAGGGGGAGCATACATCAAGGGGGAGATTTCTACCCGTTTAACTTCTTTTATGAAGCTTAATCGGTTTAACATTTTTGATTTTACAAAAATGGGGAAAAGAGAATATTAAACTCTAAAATGCTTGTTTAAAAATTAATTTTTAGACCTACTGAGTTTAAGGTTTTGTAATCATCAAAAAGGGGGAGATTGTTGACATAAATAATGCCTAAAAACATTGTTAACATATTAACAATATCTCTATGTTTTGATAATTACAAAACATAAATTCATTGAACTAAAATTTATGACGTAAACAAGTATTTAGTGACAAATATCTCTCTTTACATCCAAATCACTTAAGGTATGAATAAACAAAGTGTTTAATACAATCTATGATCAAAGGAAAATTTTCTAAGTCACTAGAACTTTTATAAAATGTCATAAACATTTTATATCTTTTATAAAATCACTTTTGGAATTAAAAGAATATGTTTAATTCATTATAAATATATGATTTCAAATTTCCAACCAAAAATGGCAAATATTATCCAGAAAAACCTTCCCCACAAAAGGACAAACAATTCCAACGTTCTGGATGGGGCGGCCCCCTTAATTCATAGGCGGCCACCTTAATGATTAAGGGGACCGACCCCTAATTAAGGGGACCGGCCATGCTCCAGAACAGTAAATTGTTCCCCTATAAATACTGGTTCATCTCACAGATTTTTCTCACCTTTTGCACTCCTAAACTTTTTGTTCTAGATCTCTATTTCTATTTTCTAAATCCTTTGATCATACATACATAAATCTTTGTTTCAAAGTGATCCGAGCATCAACCTCTCAAGTGCAAGAGAAGAATACTTCTATCCTACAAGACAAGAAGTATTACAACTTGTTGTGACCTCCACATCCAAGTTGTTTGAGCATCTTTCATTACATATATTTCTTTGTGTTATTTGTTGTGAATATTTGGTAGAAGATAGATTAGCTTAGTGTGTAGATATTTGTGAAGAAGATTATTGGGAAGTAGATAGTTGTGAAGAATGTAGTTGTGAAGAAGATTATTGGGAAGATGATAGTTGTGAAGAAGGTAGTTGTGAAGAAGATAGTTGTGAAGTAGATAGGTGTGAAGTAGTTGTGTATAAGGTGTGATCAAGTTGTGACGAAGTTGTGGTGTGTATATTGGTGTGTAAGGTTTTCTCCGCCATAAGGGAGCTTGATGACATAGTGAAGAAAACTCTCGAGTTAGGTGCTCGGGGAGTGGAGTAGGGCAAGGAAGGTGTCCTTGTAGCCGAACCACTGTAAATCTCTTGTCTCGCGGTTCGATCTTTCCATCTCTCATTTTTTTCTTTACTTACATTATTGTTGCTATATCATACATATTTATTGTTGTTTATATTATGCAAGACTTGAGATCACATAATATCGAATCTAAATTTGTGAAAGTAAAAAAACGCTCAAGTGATTTTTATAACAAAATTAAAAAGACATAAAACTATTCAACCCCCCCCCCCTTCTAGTTTTCCACAATTGGTATCAGGAGCCACGTCTAGCAAGATTTTTAAAATATATTGTATTTTAAAACTTGTAACGATCTATGAAATCTGAAAATTATTTAGAAGGGCAATCTATGCAAAGACCACCACTATTTGAAAGTGATGGATTTTTATATCGGAAAAATAGATTCGAAACTTATGTGAAATCTAAAGATCTTGATCTTTGGCATGTTATTACCTTTGGTGATTTTCCTCCCACTCAACAAAATCCAGAAACTGAAAAGGATGAATTGTACCTTTTGAAAAACAAAATGATAATTTGAAAAAGAAACTAGCTAAAAATAATGAAGCTAAAATGGTAATTTATAACAAATTAAAGAAAACACTCAAGTAATTTTTATAACAAATTAAAAAGACGTAAAACTATTCAACCCCCCTTATAGTTTTCCACATACAAAAAAAATCAGAAAAATAGAATGAAAATCAAAAAAAATTGCAGGTTCATGGTAATATTGGCTGGAGCACAGTGAATCAAGGATGGCTGTGGGTTAGTGAACCTGTGGGGGTTCTATAGGAAGATTCTTTGGTTCTTGGTTCTTGGATAATCGCTTGGAAGGCACTTGTAAGCCCATTTTTTTGATTCTAGCTCTTTTAGTATAACAGTGTTGTTTGATGCTTGTTTGTGTTTATTTTGATTGTTCATAGCTTATTAGAATAATACTAATCAGTAGATTGAACTTTGGCATCCTTTTGTTCACATTTCTTTGTGGACTGACCATTTAAGGGGTGTTTGGATCTGTATGGTTGACTGAGTTTCAGTGTGTGTCCTGTGCTATCCATTGTTCTTGCATGTTACTTTAGTTACTAGTAGGTCATATTAGGCATAAAAACACAGTGGTCTTTAGTAAAAAGTCAAAATTACCTTTCATCCATTAGAATTAGTGCACTGTTAGGATTTTTAGACCTTAATCTCATCACATCTATTCATTAGTTAGGATAGCCTAATTTAGGTTCATTTCAACTTAAAACATCATAATCAGTAAGTAAGGATCATTCAAAAGTCACAATAGTCAAACTTGCATAAAATATCAAAAGTCAAAATTTACTTTTATGTAGAAAATCCAAATCTTGGATGATTTTTAGTGATTTTTGTGTTTGGATCTAGGCTTTGAAACTTCTACATGTTGTAGTCTACCACCTCAGCTACAATAATCCATCACCATTTTATTTTTGTGATTTTTTGTGTAGCTTATGCAACAGCTTATTTAGAGCTGCAGGGCAAGTACATGCCCTGTGCACCAGGCCATTGGCCAATTTTCTTTGGTCCTTTGTGGCCTCACCTATGGCCCCACACCGTGCCTTTTGGCTTTTTGAAGAGCTTATCAGCTCAGGTTTTCAGTCCTAGGCTTATTTTAGGTGTTAGCTTATTTGCCCTTAATTAATTTTACCATCCTTTGTGACCTGTGCTCAGTACTAAAGCTGAGCATTCAGTTTTTGCTCCCAAGATCCAACACTCACCCAGGGTTCAATAATAAGCAATAAGCCCAGCTTATTGGCATATTTTGAAGTTGACCTGGTCACCTTGAAAGGTCAAGTTTCTATTTGGTCCCCCTTTCACTGGTCCAAAGATCCTAGTTTAAGACCTGTATTGGTCTTGTGATTGTTTTAGTGCTTATTTGGTTATATCAGCTTATTCATTGTGCTTAATTGATCATTCTGGCTTATTTCAAGTTGTTTTATATCTGTTTTAGCTTATATATCATTGTGGTAGCTTCTCATATAACTTTTTCATATCACAAGTCCTAATAAGCTAAAAATACCAACTGTTAAGTACTTGTGATTGCATACAGCTTATTTTTAAGTTCTAAAAAGGTGTTTTTACAAAAGTTTGTTGTTTTCAGTATTTAAGTAGTTTTGTAAAAGAAAAACAAAGAAAAACCAAATTTAAAAATAGTAATAGCTTCTATTTAATAGGATTTATCTATTTAAATTTTCTCTCAGCTATTATTAAGCATTTTTGCATTTTTATATTTGTCTTAAATTTCTTTTATATTAAAGTATTTTTAGGAATTTTTCTCTTTTAATTTAGTATTTATTATAATTAATATTAGTTTATTTAATAATTAAGTAATATTAGTTTATTAAATAGTTTTATTAATTTTTATTTAACAACAGTACCTTTTTATATTTTTCCTAGGTTTTATAAATCATAAAGTATTTTTAGAAAATAGTTTCTTAATTTCCACTATTCATTTTCTATTCTTTTAATCAATTTAGTTTAAATAGTTTTTAATTAATAAATAAGTAAATAATTAGTAAAATAGTTTAAAAATAGTTTTTATAAACTTTTTATAATTTTTGAGGATTCCTGAGATGGTTAATTAGTTTAATAAATTTTCTCATAATTTTCTAAGTCATTTTGCTATTTTTTGTAAATTAAATTAGTTTAATTAGTTTAATTAATATAATTAGTAATTAATTAATATTAAATCCACAAAAAAATATAATCTTAGTTTCTAAATTTGTTTTAAGTTGTTTTAGAATTTCAACAATTAATTTTGCAATTTTCTAGCTTAATTTTGAATTATAAGGCTTTTTAGTATAAATTAAATAGTTTTAATTAAATAATTAATTAGTTTTTATTTAAATAATTAATATTAAATAATAAAATAATCAAAAAATATTTTTCTTTTTAATTTAATTTTCTTTTAATATTAAGTTTGTAAAATTTTCATTTTCACCCCCTGTAGTTTATTTTAGCCTTAAACTCTCATTTTTCCTTGCACGTAGTCGTATCTATTTCAATTTTAATTTACGTGAATACATATCTGTTGTAAAACTCCGTAAAATCCCTGGTCATTTATTAATGCTAATTTTCTAAACTATTCTAATCTAAGCCATTTTTGCGGGCTAATTTAAAATTTTTATATGAGACACCGTTTGTTTGACTCCCGATTACTTTGATCACCGTTTGTTTGACACCCGATTATTTTGGTCACCGTTTGTTTGTCACCTGGTATCACCTGATTGTCACTCTTGGACGTCACTCAATGAGGTTAACACCGGTAACTCCCACTTGCGACCCGATACCTTGTTGAGACACCGATATATTATTATATATATATATATATATATATATATATATATATATATATATATATATATATATATATATATATATATATATATATATAACGATGTATGTATATTAATTATTACAAATCATTATCACACTATGTATATATATAAGTATATATACCTAGGAACGACACCGTTTATATTTATGAGGACTACACGAATCGACCCGACACCGACACCGATACCGAAACTAAAGTTACGAACGAATTAGTCACCGACACTAAATTATTTTGTGATGGGCCGTATACCACCCTAAGCCCAAGATTTTCTTTTTCTTTCTTTTGCTCGCTGCTGGGCCGAAACACAAACCACTAGCCCAAACTCATTTTTATTTTTGTTTTCTTTTGGGCCGAGACTTGCACAAGCCCAAGGGCTGTTTTTCTTTTGATTTTGCAATTCACTCAACGAGCACAGTTTGTGCTTTTCATGTACATGCCTCACCTAATTTCTTTTTTGACCTATACTTACTACTCGACACAAAGCCACTTTGTATCACACTTGCGTGTGAGATCAACCAAAAACCAACATATGAGCCACCCTACATGTTGAACCTATTGCACTAGTTGAACCCATGGTTCATAACATTACACCCTAAGTTCTATTACCCAAAGGTTCTTATGTTTCTTTAACCAACAACACAACCACTTTCTACACAACCTTTTCCTAAAAGCTATTAACCAATGGATCAAGTGTTTCATTAACCAACAACACAAACACCTTTCTACTTAAATTAATCTACAAGTACACCACGTGTCCCTAAACCTTGCTTTGCCCTAGTACTAAACTAATCAAACAAACCATCATAGCCCTAAAGACTACCACATTCGACTTAACATATCACAAGGACTAGGAGACAAGCTTGTCTTGTTTCGAATGACACTACAAGGACCAAGTCACATGCTAAAAGTCACTAACTACCCAACTTTCACTATAAAAACCCACATTTAATGCACATTTTTCACACACTTACAAGTTTCACAAGATCTTATATCACCAAACACTCCTTTCTTTCTTTCTACTTGTTGTCGAGACCAAGGAAGGCACACACGAAGATTTTGGGTTAAGAACTACTTGGGTAGGATATATTTTGGAACGAGAGTCACGAGGAAGAGGGTATAACATTTTTTGGTTCTTATAGTCGCGTATCACTTGGACTCTCCACCATCTTTGGTGTTGTAAGTCATAATTTCCTACTTCATTTCCTAATTTCATGCATATCGCGTTAAGCTTTTCACACGACACACTTTAATTTCTAAGTTTACATTTTCGTTACACTTATAATAATATATGTACATGCCTCGACACCCTTAGGAAAGGGCTCGCCATTTCGTTTTTACACGTACAAGATACTTATATTTTTCGACACTCTAAATCTTCGACTCACACTTAACCAAACCAACGTCACATGCAAGCCGTACACGATCTTATACTACTTGGGCCTGGAATGGGCTAACGAGCCCATTTGGTTTTTCAAAGGGATTTTCGGTTGAAAAATTGAGAAATAGCGAGTTGTGTATAAACTGGTTTTTAAGGATTTTTGTAAGTTATAATTATGATGCGTAGGAATTGCACCAGGCTTTACCTCTTGAGGGATCTCGAGAAGCTTACAACCCCCACCAGGCAGTGTACCTGATCGTTGTAGTATAGTATAGTGACAAGTACCGGGGGATTGATCGTTCAACTTAGGAATAGTGTCGCTAGGATTAGAAAGCCTAAGAACTAGGTCTAGAGGTGAGGCATGATTCTTTTTGTATTTTTATGTTTTTAGAAAAGAAATTAAAAATCTCGGTTGTTGGAAGAGTGGGCGGAATTAGTTGCTAGTCAACTAACCCAATTACTAAGATGCAATCAAAATAAAATAATAAAAATGAAAATAAACTAAATTATACTAGTGGTGTGAGCAATACATGGGAGAATTGTGTTTACTTAGATTTCACTACTCCCTAGATATCTTTTACAGGTTAATTACTTGTTACAGTTGCGTGGATGACGGATTGTATTCCTTAATACCATTCATGGGGTGGCGTACTTACTTCCCCAATCCTATAAGCTCCTACTTCACTCCTATGTCGAGCCGGCTAAGAAGCTCTTAACATGGGATCACTAGAATTCGCTCATGCATTAAATACAATCATAAAAACCTAGTACACATCGGTTCATGTTTCTTAAGACGTTCAAGCAAGTTACATAATGGAGATCTTCCAGTTTTCTTAAGCCTAACATTGAAATCATTCATCCATTACAACTATAAACAAGCAATCAACCTATAATCAACATCTAGGTTTCATTACATCCAAGCAAACACATCAAAGATCTAGCCTAGCATGTTATAATCAAGACAAGCATAAGATATATTCAAACAACACATAGACATATTGAATGAATTGAAAGAAGACTTATCTTAATTTAACATGAAAGGTTTCAAGGGGTGCAAACCCTTGAAAATACTGTTACAAACGACCTAGGGTTTATTAGGTTCGACCCTAGTATCCACATAAGTTCCTCTTTTATGAATGAAAAATAGAAAAGTATATATAGATTTTGTGAGGTGACGGCGTCAAGAGTAAATTTCTGACGCCGTCATCTCGCCGCCAATAAAGTCGTCGGAGTGCCTAGATCTGGGTCTGACGCCATCATGTGTAATCCTTCTTCAGGCTGTCACCAAAATAACTCTTGACGCCCTACTTCTGACGCCTTCAGGTTTTCTTTGGGTCGTCATGGATTTTGCTCTTGATGCCGTCATATTTTCCTTCTTGACGTCGTCAGGTACTGTTCCCAGCATGGAAAATTAAGTCTTTGCCGTTTTCTTCACTTTTATGCTCCAAAAACGTCCAAAATGCTATCTTTTCCAGAATTCACTCTCAAAGTACCTAAAATCACAAAACGAACGATTTAAGGCAATATTTGATCAAATAAATTCAATTCCGGGCTTAAATGACCCCCTAAAAATGGTTCATTTTTCGCCTCATCATATACCCTTACTCTTGAGATTTGCTTGTCCTCAAGCAAATGCGCTTTTATTCTAATCAAAATACAAGTTAGGGGTCATTTAAGACTAATATAAAAGTAATTACAACAAATAATTGTTACACTAAAAACCAAAGACAAGCACGGAGGTCATACACTAGTGTCACACCCCGCCACGGCGGAAACGCGCGGGTGTAACTTCATGGATATCATCACAACACCTGGTGTCAACATAGAGAACAACTACATGCACAAAAATAGAGCAATGTACCAACACACAATGTTGTAACAATACCCGAAGATAAACAAAACAAAATCCAAAAGGTATCTTCAATAAATTTGAAAGTACCAAACATAAAACATAAATGTATCAAAACCAAATAAAATCAATTCCCAAAACATAAGTAAGTCTCCATGCAACTAAGTCTCACCTAATTGCTGCCCTCAACTTTGGCCTTAGAATGCTCACCTGAAAATGATGCTTAAAATGTCAACATAACGTTGGTGAGATTCATAGGTTTGAGACTCAACACACAAGGCAACCGAATTCACTGTGATTACAAAATATAGCTAGACAAATAATTATAGTTATCATATAGCTACATGCATTTGCAAGTTAATATCACACACAAAGGCAACAACACTCATAAGGCAACCAATAGGACGGCTCGTGTCCTCCGACCCCAAAATAATTATGACAGAACGGCTCGTGTCCTCCAACCCCACAATGATTACATTAGGACGGCTCGTGTCCCCCGACCCCATTAAACATCAATTAGGTCGCATGCGCGAGCAACATGATAAGCATCCTCCTAATTGGATCCCATATATATATCCACACAAGCAAATAATCACACATAGCATGCATACGATAACATTATAGGTCCAAGCTCTTTAACACCACACACATAATCACAGTAAATCAAATCATTTAAGACAAGCATCATTCCCATCCCAAGTTTAAAACAAGTTAAAATATGGGACTATGACCTCACCTTAAACTCCGCAGCTTCCACAAAAACAATTCACAATCTATAGCACACAAAAATAATCCACATTACACAATTTCAAGCTAAAAGCTAAAACCCATGTAATACACATATGATGGATGTCTAAGACTCATATGACCCACCATGGATCTCCTAGACACCACACTAACCACTACCATAACTTAATACTCACTAAATCCCTTGCACTCTAAAACTCAGAAAACGCAGAATTTTTGAGTACATTCACTCACATGAAATCACGACAAATAAAGCTTAACAACTCACACAAAAAATTTACCATCGTCTCTCATAAGCATAGAAGCTAATCCCAGAAGACCATGGACCAATAACACACACAAGTACTCATAAAAAAAATTCAAACTTGTCAACTACTCAAATTCGGATCTGAACGAACACCAAAAAGTTTTGATTTTTAATAATTACTTCCACAAGTTTTTATCGCGAATCCTTTTCGTGATAGTCTAATAAAACCTAAAACTTAACTATTCCAGAAGGCCAAGTCAAAATACCACTTTACAACCACATGACACCCTCAAACTTTTACCCAGAATCTGTCCCGGTTTGACAGCTTTGACACCTTAACAAAGAAAATTCAAAAGACCGACTTCCCGACCTCAAAATCGATCGTGGCTGGACTTTTTGGAAAGCTCTTTCATTATGCTACAATTTAGACCTAAAATTCGTGACTTAACTCATCACCATCTGTTATTTACACTCACATCTTTACAGCCTTACAAATCTGTCCAAACCCTAACTCAATAACTAGCATGTTTTACGCTCAATTCCCTTAACCATTAACCATATTATTAACATCTAATCATCCTAACATGTTTTACTTCAATAATTTACAGAAGTATATAAACCCTAGATTCCATCATATTAATTATTACATGAATCATAACAATAATTAATTAATTACACATAAGGGTTAAAGATTTTACCTTGATTCTTGATTATTGCTAGACAATTATGAAACCCTAATTTTTTCTTCTTGGATCCCCCTTGTGTCGACTCTAATAGCAGGAAAAAGGGGTAGGGGAGTTTTGATTTTGTATTTATAATTAATTTGGATAACCCTTAAGGCTTAGAGTTGTATTTGGTATCAAATTTGGTTTCCTTTTTTCCCCCTAATACCCTTATTCGCCCCCCCCCCCCCCCTAATAATATATATTTTTAATTTTTTTTATTAATTTATTTATTACACTCAAAACCTCATACTTTTCATATTTTATGTATTCCCATAATAAAACCTAACGTCTTTCGCGATAAACCTTAATTTTACGACAAACCGGAAAATATTCATTTTCAAAATAAAGTTTCCAAAAATAGATTTTTACACACTCTATAAGCATTTCCTCAGAAAAACAACATCCCCGTAACTTACTAACGTTCAATAACTTGAACGAAGACTCGTTACACAAAACCTCAAAATGCCAAATATACACAAGTCATTTCTACACCACATAGGTGATCAAAATGAACTTTCCCAAAATCACCATCATCAAAAATCACAATAACAACCACAACGCGAAGGGATTTAGAGCTAACTCAAATACTAACCACACTATAACACACAATAACACCCGTATAACTACTCAAACCATACCAAACAAAGTTAGATTAACTCAAGGCTAAAAGTCTAACTAACCTGCTAAAATCACGGTTGTTACATCATCCCCCACTTAGGGAAAGCTCGTCCCGAGATTTAACAGCTCGTATCATCAGACTTCTCCGCAAACAACTTAGGATACTCAGCTCTCATTTGATCCTCACGCTCCCAAGTAAACTCAGGACCACGTTTGGAATTCCATCGTACCTTTACTAATGCAATCTTACTACGCTTCATACTCTTAACTTCTCAGTCCATAATCTCAACAGGTTCCTCCACAAAGTGAAGTGTTCTATCAACCTTAATCTCATCTAGTGGCACATGCAAACTAGCATCCGCCAAACACTTTTTCAAATTAGACACGTGAAACGTATCATGCACACCACTTAATTCCTCAGGCAATCTCAAACGATCTGCCACAAGTCCAATCCTCTCCGTAATCTCAAATGGCCGAACATATCTAGGTGCTAACTTGCCTTTCTTACCGAAAAGCACAACACCCTTCCATGGTGACACCTTCAACATTACAAAATCTCCAACACTAAACTCCAAAGGTTTGCGGCGATTATCCGCATAACTCTTTTGACGATCTCTCGCAGCCTTAAGTCTTTCTTTAATTCGAAAGATCATATCCGTAGTCTCTTGTACCAATTCAGGTCTAATTAACTGACTCATCCCAACCTCTGCCCATAACACCGGTGATCTACACTTCCTTCCGTACAACATCTCAAATGGTGCACATCTAATGCTTGAATGATAGCTGTTATTATAAGAAAACTCAGCCAAAGGCAAATGAGTATCCCAGCTTCCTCCAAAATCAATAGCACAAGCACGAAGTAAATCCTCTAATGTCTGAATCGTTCGCTCACTTTGCCCATCGGTCTATGGATGATAAGCAGTACTCATATCTAACCGTGTATTCAAAGCCTTTTGCAACGACTGCCAGAACTGCGAAGTGAACCTACTATCCCGATCTGAAATAATAGACACAGGCACACCATGCCTTGCCACAATCTCATTTATATAGATCCTTGCCAACTTCTCCATCTTGTAATCTTCATGAATGGCCAGAAAATGTCCAGACTTCGTCAATCTGTCCACAATAACCCACATCGTGTCATGTCCATTACTTGTGCGAGGCAATTTAGTAATGAAATCCATAGTTATATTATCCCACTTCCATTCAAGAATTGGCGGCTGCTGCAACAATCCAGAGGGTTTCTGATGTTCAGCCTTCACCTTCAAACAAGTTAAACATCGACTAACAGACTCAGCTATCTCCCTCTTCATGCCCGGCCACAAATAAGCATCTCTAAGATCATAGTACATCTTATCAGACCCTGGATGAATCGAGTATCTCGTCTTATGAGCCTCATCCATGATCACCTTTCTCACGTCTCCCACTAGTGGAACCCATATTCGATCTAAGAAATATAGTCCACCATCTTCCTTCCTTTCCATCTGCTGATCTAAACCACGCAACATTTCAGCCACAAGGTTCTCACCCTTGAGAGCCTCCTCTTGTGCTGCCAATATCTTACTCTTAATTCCCGACTGCAATATTATGCTCATAGCTCGCACACGCCTTGGCTTAATTCTTTCCTTTCTACTCAACGCATCGGCCACCACATTCGCTTTTCCAGGATGATAACAAATGTCGCAGTCGTAATCACTTAACAGCTCCATCCATCTTCTTTGACACATATTCAACTCCTTCTGATTAAGAATATGCTGAAGACTCTTATGATCGGTATAGACCGTACTCTTCGTACCATACAAATAATGCCTCCAATTCTTGAGAGCAAATACCACCGTACCAAGCTCTAGGTCGTGAGTAGTATAATTCTTCTCATGAACCTTGAGTTGTCGTGATGCATAAGCTATCACCTTCCCCCTTTGCATTAACACACATCCAAATCCTTGATTCGACGCATCGCAATACACCACAAAATCATCTGGCTCATCAGGTAATGTCAGAATAGGTGCATTACACAAACTATCCTTTAATGTCTGAAAAGCCACTTCTTGCTCATCTCCCCACTCATACTTTTTATTCTTCTGTGTCAACATAGTGAGAGGCTTAGCAATCTTTGAAAAATTTGCTATAAATCTCCTATAGTTAACCCAAATGGCATCACCGTAAATTCAAAGTGTCCATAACGAGTTCTAAAAGTTGTCTTGGGATTGTCCTCCTCATACACTCTTAACTGATGATAACCAGATCATCTTTGAGAAAAATCTAGCACCCTGCAACTGGTCGAAAAGATCATCAATTCTTGGTAAAGGATACCGATTCTTCACCGTCAACTTATTCAACTCTCGGTAATCAATACACATTCAAAACGAACCATCTTTCTTCTTAACGAACAAAACAGGCGCTCCCCACGGAGAATGACTAGGTCAAATAAACCCCTTATCCTGAAGTTCTTTCAACTGTGCAGCCAACTCCTGCATCTCCGTAGGTGCCAATCGATAAGGAGCTTTCGCTACCGGCGTCGCTCCAGGAATTAACTCAATACGAAACTCCACCTGTCGTATTGGCGGTAATCCGGACAAATCCTCAGGAAAAATGCCTGAAAACTCACACACTACTGGAATATCCCCCACTTTGAGTTCTCTAGACTTTGCACTCAAAAGGGATTTCGAATTCTTCTCCACGCTTTCTCCTTGTACTCGCAGCACACCACCACTCTCTAATGGAATTCGAACCACCTTCTCATGGCATATTACTTCAGCTTTATGCCTAGCCAACCAATCCATCCCTATTACCACGTCAAAGCTACCATGTCCTAAGGGTATTAAGTCAATCTTAAACGCAACACCCTCTAACACGATAACGCACTCACGAATAACTTTATCAACTTCTATTTCTATACCACTAGCTATTTCAATCAAAATACTAGGTCTAAGTTCACTAAACTTAACACCCAATATTCTAGCAAATTCAGTAGTAGCAAAACAATAATCCGCACCCGTATCAAATAACGTAGTAGCATAATGATCATTGAGAGAGAACGTACCAGTAACAACATTCGGGTCTTGGCGTGCCTCGCTTGCATTCATTGTAAATGCCTTTCCCTTAGCTGCATTTCTATTAAACCCTTGTCCTTGTCCTCCTTCAATAGCCAACTGATTCCCAGGCCGTCCAAACATTCCAACAAGTTTGGGACAACAGTTTCGCAGATGATCAGCACTACCACACTTATAGCATGCCCTACGATGAGCCCCTGCGCCAACCGAGTTGATTGGAGTCGCTTGAGTAATCACCGCACGACATTCCCTAGCAAAGTGTCCAGGTTTGCCACACCTGAAACACCCACGACATGGAGTGTTCTCGAGATGATAGTAACTACACTTAGCACATCTAGGGGCATTACCAACATATCCCCTCTTCTCATTATTACCAGTCATAGCCGTAGAAACTGTTCCCACATAACCTGCTGCCATCATAGGATCCGTGGCTACGAACCCCTTTCCTTTTCTTGCTTTCTTATTGTCACCACTAAAACCAGCTGTCTTAGTAGTATCAACCTCCTCTCGCTTCTTCTCTCCCGACTTTGCCAGTGTTTCAATCCTAACTGCTTCATCCGTCAGTGACCCAGCCTTTTGAATAGCACTTAGAAGCGTTGTCGGCTCAGTCGCCCTAACCATTAAACGAATCTGTGGAACCAATCCACGGATAACTCATGAGGAACCATATATATATATTTAGCTCCAATTCCGGAGTTACTAGATGAGGAACCATCCTAGCTAACTCATGAAACCTATCAGTGTACCCCATATGATTAGCTCCAAACATAGTATGATTCCACAACTCTTCTTCCAACTTTTGCAGCTCATTGACTGGGCAAAACTCCTCCGTCATTAAGGCTTTGAAGTCCTCCCAAGTCATACCCAAAGCCGCAACTCATCCCCTAGCCTGAAGTTGCGTGTTCCACCAGGTCAACGCCTTGTTAACCAAAGAACTAACCTTACTTAACTTTCTGAATCTCACTACATCCACTTATATCCATCACCGACTCCATTTTCTCTATCCATCAAGTAAGTGCAATTGCACCACCCTTTCCATCAAATTCCTTAGGCTTACAGGCCATGAACTCCTTGTAAGTACACCCATTATTTCCGCCTCCTCCACTTCCAGCACCATCAGGATGAGCTCCACTGCCTATCTGCGCAATCAATTGAGTCACAAGTTCAGGCATTAAAGCTTCTAGCTGCTGGTTGATCATTTGCTGAAAGATAGGGTTGCTATCCCCAATAATAGGTGGCGACTTCTTGGACTTCTTCGGTGTCCGGTAAGCTCCACTCATAGGTGACTTAGTGATAGGTCGTCTTGGTTTCCTTGGCGCCATTTCCTAAACACGCAGGACAGTAGAACCATTAGAGACCATTCACAAGATTCTACAATCTCCATAATCCTACTTAATCATCTACCTCCCATCACATGAAACACTCTCAATCATATAACCAAACAAACTCAACTCTACCACACATAAGCATATCGCCATTGATTCAATGTAACATTGGCTGTTGGTCCACATATGTCGTGATACATTTATAGTTGTGTTGGCCACCCACAATTTTAGATGTATCCTTCCACATGTGTACTTACTTCCAAAGCCACATCTAACAATAGTAACACCTTATAACAAATAGCACGCAATCAATACTAACCAAAATATACTCCCATAATACACATAATATACATACAAAAAATATCCAAACTCGCCCAAGGCTTCTCATTAAAACACGGGATAAATCCTAAAAATCCGAAGGAATTCACATTCCAACATACAATCAGTGTCAAAACAACTCAACAAAACCGTAAAACATTAAAAACATAACATTGAAAACAAGTCGTACGCAGTTCGAGTCCTATCTAAGACCTAAAACGGTGTACGTGCAGTGGACTCCAAGTCTGAATCCACTTCCTCCTCCTCGCTCACCCACCCATTCCTATTTCCATGATTCTGTGGTAGAGGATGTCTTGCAAAATCATCTTCACGATCTCTTAACTCTTCATCTATCCTATCCACAAAATCATACAATCCTCGGGGTCTAGCCCAAACTACCCCATCATCTTCCAAAAACTGAGGGCACTTGCACGGGTACTTGGTGGTGAAGCCTTCCTTATCAGCTACCTTTGTCTCATATCTCTCCACCCTTTCCCCATTCACATTCTCGAGTGTCAGCTTCTCTTCAATCACACATGGTACCATGCTAGCGGGGACAAATATCCTCCTGTTGGTTCTCTTCATCTTCCCAACTCTCTTGCGTCCCTTAGCAACTATAGTAGCCCAACAAAGTGTCTTTCTTGCAGGAGGTGCCATTCTATAAATGACACACACACGATACTAAGTACATGGATCAATAGACGTTCAAAAAAACTCAATAATATAACTCATAATTTAGGAAAATAGACATGTAAGATATTATACTTACACATAGGTCCTAAATGCAACTATATGAGGGACTCCTAAGCTAGAGTCTAGGTTAAACCACCTAATTCTCTATAACCAAGGCTCTGATACCAATCTGTCACACCCCACCATGGCGGAAACGTGCGGGTGTAACTTCATGGATATCATCACAACACCTGGTGTCAACATAGAGAACAACTACATGCACAAAAATAGAGCAATGTACCAACACACAGTGTTGTAACAATACCCGAAGATAAACAAAACAAAATCCAAAAGGTATCTTCAATAAATTTGAAAGTACCAAACATAAAACATAAATGTATCAAATCCAAAACCAAATAAAATCAATTCCCAAAACATAAGTAAGTCTCCATGCAACAAAGTCTCGCCTAATTGCTGCCCTCAACTTTGGCCTTAGAATGCTCACCTGAAAATGATGCTTAAAATGTCAACATAACGTTGGTGAGATTCATAGGTTTGAGACTCAACACACAAGGCAACCGAATTCCCTGTGATTACAAAATATAGCTGGACAAATAATTATAGTTATCATATAGCTACATGCATTTGCAAGTTAATATCACACACAAAGGCAACAACACTCATAAGGCAACCAATAGGACGGATCGTGTCCTCCGACCCCAAAATAATTACAATAGGACGGCTCGTGTCCTCCGACCCCACAATGATTACATTAGGACGGCTCGTGTCCCCCGACCCCATTAAACATCAATTAGGTCACATGCGCGAGCAATAGGATAAGCATCCTCCTAATTGGATCCCATATATATATCCACACAAGCAAATAATCACACATAACATGCATACGATAACATTATAGGTCCAAGCTCTTTAACACCACACACATAATCACAGTAAATCAAATCATTTAAGACAAGCATAATTCCCATCCCAAGTTTAAAACAAGTTAAAATATGGGACTATGAACTCACCTTAAACTCCGCAGCTTCCACAAAAACAATTCACAATCTATAGCACACAAAAATAATCCACATTACACAAGGTCAAGCTAAAAGCTACAACCCATGTAATACACATATGATGGATTTCTAAGACTCATATGACCCACCATGAATCTCCTAGACACCACACTAACCACTAACATAACTTAATACTCACTAAATCCCTTGCACTCTAAAACTCAGAAAACGCAGAATTTTTGAGTACATTCACTCACATGAAATTACGACAAATAAAGCTCAACAACTCACACCAATAATTTACCATGGTCTCTCATAAGCATAGAAGCTAATCCAAGAAGGCCATGGACCAATAACACACATAAGTACTCATAAAAAATTCAAACTTGTCAACTATTTAAATTCGGATCTGAACGCACACCAAAACGTTTTGATTTTTAATAATTACTTCTACAAGTTTTTATCGCGAATCCTCTTCGTGGTAGTCTAATATAACGTAAAAATTAACTATTCCAGAAGGCCAAGTCAAAATACCACTTTTACAACCACATGACACCCTCAAACGTTAACCCAAAAATCTGTCCCGGTTTGACAGCTTTGACACCTTAACAAAGAAAAATCAAAAGACCGACTTCCCGACCTCAAAATCGATCGTGGCTGGACTTTTTGGAAAGCTTTTTCATTATACTACAATTTAGACCTAAAATTAGTGACTTAACTCATCACCATCTGTTATTTACACTTACATCTTTACAGCCTTACAAATCTGTCCAAACCCTAACTCAATAACTAGTATGTTTTACGCTCAATTCCCTTAACCATTAACCATATTATTAACATCTAATCATCCTAACAAGTTTTACTTCAATAATTTACAAAAGTATATCAACCCTAGATTCCATCATATTAATTATTACATGAATCATAACAATAATTAATTAATTACACATAAGGGTTAAAAATTTTACCTTGATTCTTGATTATTGCTAGACAATTATAAAACCCTAATTTTTTCTTCTTGGATCCCCCTTGTGTCGACTCTAATAGCAGGAAAAAGGGATAGGGGAGTTTTGATTTTGTATTTATAATTAATTTGGATAACCCTTAAGGCTTAGAGTTGTATTTGGTATCAAATTTGGTTTTCTTTTTTCCCCCTAATAATATATGTTTTATTATTTTTTTATTAATTTATTTATTACACTCAAAACCTTATACTTTTCATATTTTATGTATTCCCATAACAAAACCTAACGTCTTTCGCGATAAACCTTAATTTTACGACAAACCGGAAAATATTCATTTTCAAAATAATGTTTCCAAAAATAGATTTTTACACACTCCATAAGCATTTCCTCACAAAAACAACATCCCCATAACTTACTAACGCTCAATAACTTGAACGAAGACTCGTTACACAAAACCTCAAAACGCCAAATATTCACAAGTCATTTCTACACCATATAGGTGATCAAAATGAACTTTACCAAAATCACCATCATCAAAAATCACAATAACAACCACAACGCGAAGGGATTTAGCGCTAACTCAAATACTGACCACACAATAACACCCATATAACTACTCAAACCATACCAAACAAAGTTAGATTAACTCAAAGCTAAAAGTCTAACTAACCTGCTAAAATCACGGTTGTTACAACTAGCACTTCACAAATAGTGTTTATATACTCACATCTCTCGAGTGTAATAAAGTAATATCACAATATGGAAATGGAAAACATCTCTCACTACCTGTCATAGCAAAATAGATTATCATAGGCTTGGGAAAGGATCAAACCTCCACCACATGGCGTAAGCACCAAGGATAAACTATCAAAGAGGTCTTTTTAAAGGGTTGTAACATTAGGTATAGGGATATGAAATACACGGTTTTGTTGGATATAGGCAATCTTTACTGGTGGCGAGTTAATAATCTTGGTTAATTACATGTACAATATGGCGTTTCTAAGCCAAGACTAGACTCGACTTAAGCTAATAAATGAAAAATAACAAAAACATAAAATAAACATGGAATGAAACGGGATGGTAGTCCGTATTTTTTTTTCTTTCTCTTTTTTATATTTTTATTTTTATTTTTTTATTTTTTTATTTTTTTATTTTTTTTTTTATTTTTTATTTTTTTTGCATACACTCTTACCCTACCATCCAAAATAATACATCATAGGGAATGTACATTCCCCTTACACTTGAATTTTTACATACTTTACAAATAACTAATCTAATGACTCGAATTAAGATAATCAAAACACTTAGAGTACTTTTAAGATTAACGTACATATGGGGGTAATATATGATGTTCTTCCTCATTACTCCATAACATTAGTACTTTACCCACGAGTCCCAATCGTCCCAAAATAATATGTACACGGATATGACTCAACTTAGCAACCATGTAATCAATTAGATAATTAACTAAGGGTTTAAACAAATAACAATAATGCACTAAAGATGAGTGCATACACGGAAGGCTAAGGCGATTTGGGTGTACATTTAAGTGGGGTGTAACAAATTCTTCCTTTAAGTAAGATGCTTAAAGTTAGAAACAAAAAGATAGGCTCGGAGGGGTGTACTAGGGGTTTCGTGTACTAAAAATGAGTACAACGCTAAGGTGTGGGAAAAATTAGTTGACTTAACTAGCCAAGTAATATGACTTAAATGGTCAAGTAATTATGATACGGGTTTAACACAAGGGTGATCCTAATGCCTCTTAGCATGTAGTTAATCCTACTACACGAATGTAGTCTCACTAGCGGTCTCAGGATGCATCACTAACGCAAGTTTTAGAATCTAAATGCTACCAGTACACTCATAAGCACTAATAGTAAACGAGGTTAGATCTTCCTCCAAGAAAACGAACAATCAAAGCTTCCCTTCCAGAATATAAATAATCTTCTTGTCATATATAACCTATAAAACCTGAGAAAACAGACAAGGAAACCTCGCGTAAAATTGGCGGCAATCTATATATGCTAACAAATCCTAGAAAACAAAATAAGATATAATGCTTGTGGAATGATGTTTGCAGATTTCCTGGAGATTATAAAACTAAAGATTTAACAAAAACTTTAAGACTCCGTTAGAAAAACAAAACTGGTAAAATTTCCAGAATTTTACACGTGACGCCGTCAGGAATTTCTTCCTGACGCTGTCAGAGGTGACCTGCAGAAATTCTAATGTTAAGTTTCCAGAAAATTTCTGGAATAACTTCGTCCTACTTCCTGGAAAATCCTGTAAAACATCATTATGACTCGATACAAGCATTTGACTCTAACAAATACGAATATACATGTTCACTTAATATTGTGGAGAATCATGATCGAGTTTGTTTCTTAAAAACATATTTGGGGTTTCCCCTTACACTTATCTTTTGCGAAATACCTTTGGATGAAGTTAAGACTAAGCCAAACAACAAAGTAAAGTATTTTCACCATTTTAGTTTTGAAACATGATCTACCAACAATAAAAATAAAGCATGCATACGGAAGCAAATAACAATCAAAACAAAAATAAAAATAAAAATCACACAAAACATGGGTTGCCTCCCAAGAAGCACTTTTCTTTATTTACGAGTCTTGTATCTAGACTCAAGGTCATGGGTTACTATGTGACCTCATCGTTGGTTTCACTCTCTAGGTCACCTCCTATATCGGTATCGCTTTCATAGTGTAGGTATTTTGGGTCTTTGAACTCAAAGACATCTGTTCGATATTTGGGCCCAAGTTTACTAACATCCTTCAAGAATCCACATGATAAATCAGCAGTGTTCTTACATCCTCTCCGAATATCTTCATCACATAAGATAAGTTGAGAGCTTAGCTTATCAATCCCGTCATAATCGATTTCGTTTAGATCTTTTCTCTTGTATGGCGTTTGGTATGACACCCTCCTAACTCCATCAGCGAAGGTCATGATTCCGTTCCGGTCATCAACTATTAAATTAGTGATTTCACAGAAAGGTGCTCCGAAAACAACTTGTGACAACCTTGGGTCAACATAGTCTTCGATGTTGTCCACGATTGTAAATTCCATAGTGAATGCCATATTTCCTACGAATACCTTGATTTCATGATCTCTACCAACCACATTCTCTCCCTTATAAATCATTCCCCATCTGCAGATATTGTTATAGTGAAATAGGGACATAAAATTCTTAGGTAAGGATACGTTAATGTAGACATTATCGAAATACTTATGACCGATCATGCAAGGGATTTTGAGATTATTCGGATCACGTCGCCTTATCCTCCCCGGTCCTCTATCCCTTGATCCGTATAGATTCCCTTCCAGAGATGGACGGTACTCGTACACCTCCTCATTACCCCTACGAAAGATTACCTTCTTGATGCCATTGGTGAATAATGCACTACCATCCTTCTCATCAAGGATTACTCCTGAATCATTGACAAATGGTTTCCCGAGAACAAGGTTGGTTGATGTTAGATTAGTGATAGGGTCTATGTTATTTACCACAGTGAGGTCGGTGTTATAGACGAATTCCCCAATGATAACTAATAAATCTTTTATTACCCCGTCATTATCGACTCTATCATGCACCGTGCGTTCAGGGAAGGCTTCATGGTAAAGGGAAAGGGGGATAGTGTTGACAGGGAGGCTAGGGTCTATATGAGTATTGGTAAAGAGCCTTTTCCTAAGAGTGCAGGAAATCTTGAAAACTTTAGGGTTGCTTCCCTCAGTCCTATCACTACTCCTATTAGCCACTCCCACCAAATCTTTCTCAGGTTCCTCTAAAATAGATTTACCCGAGATTGCTGGATTCCTCGTGTGTTCTTTCGACCTCACTTTTACTTCATCCAGTTTGCTAGATTCTTGAGTGATGGAATCCTCGAATGAGTTGGCAGGGACCTTGGTCAATTTGTGGTCTAACCTTGAGGTATCATCCTTAGCTTTATGATCTATATGTCCAGCTGGTTGTTGGCTCTGGTTAGGTGTAGGAGCGGATATTGTGGTGATGGTATTTACAAAATGAATTGGTCCTAGGGGGTTAACAGGATCTTTTACCTTTGGTGATAGATGTTTAAATAGCTTACTATGACTTTTTATTTTCACAGGAGAAGTTGGCTGATTCATGACGGAGACAGATTTGACCTCTTCAGCTTGAATCGGTTTACTAACAGCGTGCTCATTAATAGCAGTTAACAGATTACAAATCTTGTTATTCATATCGGCTTGCTGTTGTCTAAATTTAGCCTCGAGCGTAGAAAGCTGTAATTCTTGAGATAGAATGAACTTTCACAAAGCATCTTCATAGCTTTGCCCAGGAGTGCTCTGTGACGGGAAATGCTTGGACCATTCGAGTGGGGAGGAGTCACTGAAGGATACGCTCCGAGTTTGGTATCCTCTGAAATTAGGTTTATCCTTCCATGCTTCATACGCCTCGTCAAAGTTTCGAGGACCTCGACCAACGTGTGACGATGTGAATTCATTATAAGCACGTTTTGCAAGCTCCATGCAGTTATGAGTTTCGTGAGGGCCATTACATAATTTACATGAAGAAGCGATTTTGTTCACTTGGCTTGAAGGCTTAGGAGCTTCGTAAGATTTCATGAGAAACTTGACTCGACCTTCAAGTTCCATGATCCTACGGTCGGGAGTGCTAGAATTATTCGAAGGCAAAGATATTGCCTTGACCGTTTTGTTCAAATCGCGCGGATCATTCCAACTTTCATTGTCATAGAGAGCAAGATCTTTGATGAGTTCCCATGATTCTTCCGCACTTAGATCACGTAGCTTGCCACCGGCTGATTGGTCAATGGGTCGCCTTGTGGAGAGATCGATAAGGTCATAGAAGATTTGGACTTGAAGCCAAAGGTCTATGCCATGATGAGGGACTTTTTGGAGTAAGTCCTTGAAACGAGTCCATGCTTCATATAGAGTTTCACCTTGACGTTGTTGGAACATCAAGATATCATTTATGAGCTTGGTAGTTCTCCCCGGTGGGAAAAATTGAGCAAGGAAACGAGTGGTGAGATCATCCCATGAGGTGACGGATCCCATGGGTAAACGCTCAAGCCATTGACTAGCTTGATCACGTAGAGAGAATTAGAATAGGCGTAATCGGGTTGACTCTCTAGTTGTAGAATCAAGGTCTATAGAATCTACGATTTTAAGGAAGTCCTTGAGATGTTGATTTGGATCTTCGGAATGAAGTCCATGGAATGCACATCCGCTTTGCACCAACCGGATGGTGTTGGACCGCAAGGGAGACACATTGGCTCCTTGGGTGAGCTCAATGGTGTTTCGGTAGCCTTGGTGGCTAGGTCAGGAGTACTCTCCTAGGGTTCGGGGCCTAAGAGGTTGGTTAGCTAGTGGTGGGTTTTGTAGGTGGTCTTGTTGTGGTGGGTTGATGGGTTCAAAGATGTTACCACCTTCCATGATGTCGGATGGTAAAGATTACGAACAAAAACACGAAGAAATGAGATAGACTAAAGAGAACCTAAAAATAAAAATAAAACCTTACTAGAAAGGAATCTAGCAAGTAGACCTAATAAAAAGAAATTCTAACCTAGACAATAACTATTCCGCGGCAGCAGCGCCAAAAACTTGATGCGTGGGAATTGCACCAGGCTTTACCTCTCGAGGGATCTCGAGAAGCTTACAACCCCCACCAGGCAGTGTACCTGATCGTTGTAGTATAGTATAGTGACAAGTACCAGGGGATTGATCGTTCAACTTAGGAATAGTGTCGCTAGGATTAGAAAGCCTAAGAACTAGGTCTAGAGGTGAGGGATGATTCTTTTTGTATTTTTATGTTTTTAGAAAAGCAAATAAAAATCTCGGTTGTTGGAAGAGTGGGCGGAATTAGTTGCTAGTCAACTAACCCAATTACTAAGATGCAATCAAAATGAAAATAAACTAAATTATACTAGTGGTGTGAACAATATATGGGAGAATTGTGTTTACTTAGATTTCACTACTCCTTAGATATCTTTTACAGGTTATTTACTTGTTACAGTTGCGTGGATGACGGATTGTATTCCTTAATACCATTCATGGGGTGGCGTACTTACTTCCCCAATCCTATAAGCTCCTACTTCACTCCTATGTCGAGCCGGCTAAGAAGCTCCTAACATGGGATCACTAGAATTCGCTCATGCATTAAATACAATCATAAAAACCTAGTACACATCGGTTCATGTTTCTTAAGACGTTCAAGCAAGTTACACAATGGAGATCTGCCAGTTTTCTTAAGCCTAACATTGAAATCATTCATCCATTACAACTATAAACAAGCAATCAACCTATAATCAACATATAGGTTTCATTACATCTAAGCAAACACATGAAAGATCTAGCCTAGCATGTTATAATCAAGACAAGCATAAGATATATTCAAACAACACATAGACATATTGAATGAATTGAAAGAAGACTTATCTTAATTGAACATGAAAGGTTTCAAGGGGTGAAAACCCTTGAAAATACTATTACAAACGACCTAGGGTTTATTAGGTTTGACCCTAGTATTCTCCACACAACTTCCTCTTTTATGAATGAAAAATAGAAAAGTATATACGGATTTTGTGAGGTGACGGCGTCAAGAGTAAATTTCTGACGCCGTCATCTCGCCGCCAATAAAGTCCTCGGACTGCCTAGATCTGGGTCTGACGCCGTCATGTGTAATCCTTCTTCAGGCCGTCACCAAAATAACTCTTGATACCCTACTTCGGACGCCTTCAGGTTTTCTCTGGGTCGTCATGGATTTTGCTCTTGACGCCGTCATATTTTCCTTCTTGACGCCGTTAGGTACTGTTCCCAGCATGGAAAATTAAGTCTTTGCCGTTTTCTTTACTTTTATGCTCCAAAAACGTCCAAAATGCTTCCTTTTCCAGAATTTACTCTCAAAGTACCTAAACTCACAAAAGGAACGATTTAGGGCAATATTTGATCAAATAAATTCAATTCCGGGCTTAAATGACCCCCTAAAAATGGTTCATTTTTCGCCTCATCAAATTACTACTTTTATTGTAACAAAAAGTTTGTTTTTCAAAAACTTAACCAAGGACTATTTTTGCAAAGTCTCGCGTTAAGGGACTAAAAGTGACAAAACCACAAAACTTTCAGACTGAATATAACACAATCGATTTCTAATAGAAGTTGAGGGTAGAAACTGTATGTTTCAAAAGCTCGAGGTGTAAAGTGTAAAAAGTACTAAAAAGGATTAAAAAGGAATTATTTTGACCAAGGGGTAAAAAGTGTAACTTTTTTTAAAGTTAAGGGTCAAGTTTGACAAGGCTACTTTATTAATTAAATATTTTATATAATTAAATTTTACATATATACTTTGTAGTTTTAAAAAAATTAAATATGTATTTTACTAAAAATATTTAATTATAAATATTTTTATTAACGTTATTATTATCACAAATAAATTAACATTTATTGATCACCGTTTCGAATCAACGTTACAAATAACTATGTAAAGTTAATTTGGAATATTTTTAAGACACCCGAATGGATATCACCGTACTCGAGACATATCGCATGTCATATACGAATCGAATCTAAAACACCGATGATGATATATATATATATATATATATATATATATATATATATATATATATATATATATATATAGGTCGCAAGTCGGAGGAATTTCATTGCTAGTCGTAGCAGTACACCGTCACTTTGAGCACCGTTGTGATTTACACACCTGTCAGGTGAGTTCATGGTCCCACATTTTAAATTATTTCTAAACCCCGTGGGGAGATACATGCTATAAATCGAACACAAGTATTTTTCTGTATGTTGTTACTATCTGATATTGCCTAAGTTGACACCCGTACTACAAGTCCCTCATATCACGAACCTTAATCACTTGCGAGTGAGCGCGAATATAGCTAGTAGATCTATTGGAACGGCAGCCCATCTCTGTCAAAGTGATTATTTGGCAGGAGGTGTGCTATATTCGAGGTACCATGGAAACCGAGTACATTTCCATCACCGAGGGCCCCTTTGTTATCTACACCCCTCGTGGTGTAGGTGATTATTATCCTTATGATATGTCGAATCGATGTTAGGGCTTGCGTTTCGTGAGGCTTAGGAGCAATATTTCACCAGTTTAGTCAAGACCTGTCTATCTTGGCTTGTTCATTTCAAATGCTTGACTTGTGTTCACCCTATTACTATTTAAACTACTATGGATTCACTCAACCTTTGTGTTGACTTTTTAAGTATGTTTATCTCAGGAAATTAGCAGGCATGGCGGCACGGAGCTGGCAAAAGGGCACACAGGACCTCCCTTTTTATTTCAATAATAATATCATTCTTTTCAAACTCATCACTTCTTTCGCGAAACAATTAACATTTGGAAAATGTTTGTAACTCTGACTACTTGAGTTTTCATGGAATGATATTGACTAACTTTTGAATTGTTTTCTATGAGTATGATTGTGTACTAAACTGTAATGACCCCGATTAGACTTCCGCTGCTTATCAAATTTTCGGGGTGTTACAGATTGGCATCAGAGCCATGGTTATAGAGAACCAAATGATTTTTCAAAACATTGGACTATAACCTCACCGGATTTCTAAACAAACTATTTATCACCAAAGTGCCCTCCGTGCCAGCGCTTGCCAACGTCATGTTTTATGGTTTGATTTTTAGCACCCATTGCATTTAGTTCACTATGGCACTATGATCACTGTGCATGTAGCATTATGTACACTAAATGACTTATATTACTACTATTTTGGGATATTATAGTACCATGTCGCCCCTGGTTATTATTTTGTTTGACAGCGACGACGTCATGCCGACATCATCCACCTACCCTACCATTGGCCTATCTGACTACGACACCCGAGACACCCATGATTCTGACCATGACACCCTACCTGTATCACCTGTCATTCCATCTCCTGTTCCATCTGGGGACCCATCTGCAGAGACTGAGCCCTTCGAGGAGGGTGAGGTTGCTTCTACACCCATTGATTCTTTTGCTATACAGCCTCTTTTTCGTCCTGTCTATGGACCTATGACACAGGATCAGTACCTATATGATCAGTACCTTACGTCTCAGAAGTTTCTTGCGGCTGATGACCATCCTACACCACCTGCTAGTCCCCACACCGGTTCAGATGCTGATGACGATTCTTCTGACTCTGATACTTCTGACACTGCTGCTTCTATCCCACCACCATCCCCGCCTGCACCGATTCGTTGACGCAAGCGAGTGAGGATTCTTGAGCCCTTTGAGCCTGAGCCTTTTGGAGAGTTGTTTCAATATCATGATGGTGACCTATACCTGAGCCACATCCTTACATTCTACCTACTTACATCGCACCCCACTCTTCCGAGGTTTTGCCACCCATGCCGCCACCTATGGTTTTCTACTCTCAGACTACTACTGTGCCGACACCATCACCTGTTTCGTCACCTATTCCATCACCATCACATGTTCCTACTGAGACTCCTACCTCACCCGGCATTTATAGGTTGGTTGATGCCCGTCGATGGTCGTTCTTGTTAGAGTGCATTCGTAGACGGAGGTTTATTGAGGGATCACTGATGAGGCGAAAAATGAACCACTTTTAGGGGGTCATTTAAGCCCGGAATTGAATTTTTTTGATCAAATATTGCCCTAAATCGTTCCTTTTGTGATTTTAGGTACTTTGGGAGTGAAATCTGGAAAAGAAGGCATTTTAGGCGTTTTTGGAGCATAAAAGTGAAGAAAACGGCAAAGTCTCAATTTTCCAAGCTGGGAACAGTAGGTGACGGCGTCAAGAGGAACTTTTTGACGGCGTCACGAGTATTTTTCATGACGACCCAGTACAGAATTGACGGCGTCACAAGGAAGGGCGTCAAGAGTAAAAGTGGTGACGGCCTGGAAACACACAACACATGACAGTGTCAGAAGTAGATCAAGGCAGTCCGAGATGTATTTTGGCGGCGAGACGACGGCGTCACCAATTTGGTCTTGACGCCGTCAGACCCTATTTCCTATATATAGTTTTCTAATTTTTACACATTAAGAGAGGAAGTTTTGGAGAAACCCTAAGGCCGAACTTGGTACGAATTTTACAGGTTTTTCAAGGGTTCTCAGCCCTTGAAACCTTTCATGTGTAATTGAGATCAGTGTTCTTTTAATTCAATCAATATGTCTATGTGTTGGTTGTCTATATCTTGTTCTTGTCTTAATTTCATTATGCTAGGCTAGATCTATCTTGTGTTTGCTTAGATCTAATGAAACCTAGATGTTAATTATGTGTTGATTACTTGTTTATGGTTGTATTGGATGAATGATTTCGATGTTAGGCTTAAGAACATTGGCAGATCTCCAAATGGTAACATGCTTGAACGTCTTAGGAAACATGAACCGATGTGCACTAGGTTTTATTGGTTGTATTTAATGCATGAGTAAATTCTAATGATCCCATGTTAGGAGCTTCTTAGCCGTCTCTACATAGGAGTGAAGTAGGCACTCATAGGATTGGGGAAGTAAGTGCGCCACCCCATGAATGGTATTAAGGAATACAATCCGTCATCCACGCAACTATAACAAGTAATTAACGTGTAAAAGATGTCTAGGGAGTAGTGAAATCTAAGTAAACCCATTTTCTCCACTTATTGCTCACAACCTTAGTATAATTTAGTTTTATTTTCATTTCTAATATTTACTTTTAATTGCATCTTTAGTATTGGGTTAGTTGACTAGCAACTAATTCCGCCCAAATCCTTAAAACCCGAGATTTTTACTTGCTTTCATAAAAATATAAAAACACAAAAAAGAATCATCCATCATCTTTAGCACTAGTAATTAGGTTTTCTAATCCTAGCGACACTATTCCTAGCTGAACGATCAATCCCCCGGTACTTGTCACTATACTATACTACAACGATCAGGTACACTGCCTGGTGGGGGTTGTAAGCTTCTCAAGATCCCTTGAGAGGTAAAGCCTGGTGCGATCCCCACGTATCAAGTTTTTGGCGCCGTTGCCGGGGAATAGTTATTGTCTAGGTTAGGATTTCTTTTTATTAGTTCTACTTGCTAGATTCCTTTCTAGTAAGATTTTATTTTTATTTTTTTAGGTTTCTTTAGTCTATCTTAATTCTTTGTGTCTTTGTTCGTAACTCTTCACCACCCGACATCATGGACAACGGGAACATCTTTGAACCCGTCATCCAACCACAACAAAACCCACCACTAGAACCCCTTAGGCCCCGAACCTTAGGAGAGTATTCCCGACCTAGCCACCAAGGCTACCGAAACACCATTGAGCTCACCGGAGCCAATGTGATCCCCTTGCAATCCGACACTATCCGGTTGGTCCAAAGCGGATGTGCATTCCATGGACTTCGTTCCAAAGATCTAAATCAACATCTTAAGGACTTCCTTAAAATCGTAGATTCCATAGATCTAGATGTTGCGACTAGAGAGACTACCCGATTACGCCTATTCCAATTCTCTCTACGGGATCAAGCTAGTCAATGACTTGAGCATTTACCCGCGGGATCCATCACCACATGGGATGATCTCACCACTCGTTTCCTTGCTCAATTTTTCCCACCGGGGAGAACTACTAAGCTTAGAAATGACATCTTGATGTTCCAACAACGTCAAAATGAATCTCTTTATGAAGCATGAACTCGTTTCAAGGACTTATTCCAAAAAGTCCCTCATCATGGCATAGATCTTTGGCTCCAAGTCCAAATCTTTTATGACCATATCGATCTCTCCACGAGGCGAGCCATTGACCAATCGGCCGGTGGTAAGCTACGTGATCTAAGTGCGGAACAATCATGGGAACTCATAGAAGATCTTGCTCTCTATGACAACGAAAGTTGGAATGATCCCCGTGATTTGAACAAAACGGTCAAGGCAATATCTTTGCCTTTGAACAACTCTAGCACTCCCAACCGTAGGATCATGGAACTTGAAGACCAAGTCAAGTTTCTCATGAAATCTTACGAAGCTCCTAAGCCTTCAAGCCAAGTGAACAAAATCACTTCTTCATGCGAATTATGTAGTGGTCCCCATGACACTCGTGATTGTGTGGAACTCCCCGGAACAGCTTTTGCCGACTACGCGTCCTCGCGTACCGACGAAGCGGGAGATAAGTGGTACACTTTCAAGCCCGAGCCAAACCCTTACGGTGATTCATACAACCCCTCTTGGAAAAATCACCCAAACCTTAGGTGGAAACAAAATCAACCCAATTCTTCAAATCCGCCTAATCGTTACCAACCAAGCGGTCCACCCTCCAACCGTACTTTCAACAACAATTCTTCTAACAACTATGGTAGTACCAACAATCTTGAAGGATTGATGTCCAAGTTCATGGCATCTCAAGAAGCCCGCATAGCTAGGTATGAAACCGAATTCAACCAACAAAAAACGGAGATGACCAATAAGATAGACAACTTGTTGAAAGCCCTCAACAGCCAAGTGTTAACTACACCTAGGAAGGACACTAGGGACACCAATAACGGAATCCAAATTAAGGACCCCTCATCATCTAAACATGTCCACTTTGTCAATGTTGTCACCATTAAGCCAATAGATAAGGAGATAGAAGAGAGTGACAAGGATGAAGTTGGAGTAGAAACCGAGACTAGGGATGAGAGTAGGGAAGTTGAGGTTAATAGGGGAGAAGAATTAGAGGAAGTAGAGCCTAAAGAAAAGTACTTTGATAAGATGCCCACCAAGGAAGAACGGGAATACCATAAGGATTTATTCGATAGTCCCGAGAGACCATATATCCTTGGCACACCCCTTATCAAAATGGGAGACCCCTCTAACATTAACATACCATGCAACATTGGGCATATGCATATATGGAAAGCTTACATCGATCCTAGATCTCCCGTAAACATCATGACTAAGACTTATTACAATTGGGTAATGAAGAAGCAACTTGATTTTAGGATGATGCCCAATAAGAATTTGATAAGTAATTTTGCAGGAAGAGTGAAGGGATTGCATGTGATTATAGGCAATCTCACTTATGAGATAGATTTTATGATAGTAGAGGACACTCGCCCGGTGATAGATGCTTGCCAAAGTCAAATAATATTTGGAAAACCATTTGTTGAGGCCACTAGGATGAGTTATGAGCCGACTCTAGGTATAGTTAGATTCAAGGAAGAGAATGATGAGGTTGCTTACCAAATGCCCTACAAGATTGAGCAATACCGCCTTCTCTCTAATTTCGAAAAGGAACACAAGCAAGCGGCTTATTATAGGAATGATGAGGATAGACGTAGAGGAGTAGAGTATGTGAAAAATAGGATGCTTGGTTTCTATAAAGAATGCTTGCAACTAGGTCCGGAATACAAAACTGGTTTAGAAGAAGACCTAGAGAGTGAAACCAATGATGAAGTCACGTAGTAACCCATGACCTTGAGTCTAGCTACAAGACTCGTAAATAAAGAAAAGCGCTTCTTGAGAGGCAACCCATGCTTTGTGTGATTTTATTTGTTTGATTGTTTGTTATTTGCTTCCGTATGCATGCTTTATTTTTATTGTTGGTAGATCATGTTTCTCAATTAAAAAGTGGAAATACTTTACTTTGTTGTTTTGGCCTAGTCTTAACTCCACCTAAAGGTATTTTTGCAAAAGATAAGTGTAAGGGGAAACCCCAAATATGTTTTTAAGAAACAAACCGATCATGATTCTCCACAATATTAAATGAACATGTATATTCGTATTTGTTAGAGTCAAATGCTTGTATTGAGTCATAATGAAGTTTTGCAGGATTTTCCAGGAAGTAGGACGATGTTTTTCCAGAAATTTTCTGGAAACTTAACATAAGAATTTCTGCAGGTCAATCCTGACGGCGTCACGAGTTTACTCTTGACGGCGTCACGTGTAAAAATCTGGAAACTTTACCGGTTTTGTTTTTCTAACGGAGTCTTAAAGTTTTTGTGAATTATTAAGTTTTATAATCTCCAGGAAGTCTGCAAACTTCATTCCACAAGCATTATATCTTACTTTGTTTTCTAGGATTTAGTAACTTATATAGGATGCCGCCGATTTTATGCGAGGTTGTCTTGTTTGTTTTCTCAGGATTTACAGGTTATGTATGACAAGAAGATGATTTATATTCTGGAAGGGAAGCTTTGATTGTTCATTTTCTTGGAGGAAGATTTAACCTGGCCACCTAATTATCCATATCGAGCGAATCAGGGGAGTATTTGATTTCATTCTTTTTACTTATTTCACTTTTACATTCTTTACTTGAACATTGGGGACAATGTTCATCTTAAGTGTAAGGGGAGGGTAAAATGATGATACCTTACAAATACACTTTCGCTTGAGTTTGCTTTGTTTAATGGTAGATGTGTAATAAAACTATGAGAAACACTTGTTAGTGCAATTTTAGCGCCAAATTTAAAATTTTTTACAACATTTAGGAGTGAAACTTTAGCCATAGCAAGCATCTCATGGATAGGAGATTGTATGACTAGCACATAACCGTATATTCAGAAAAATTTTCCAGCCAAATATGTGAGGTTCGCCTTTAGATTTGATAGGAAAAGCATTTACTATTAGTGCTTATGAGTGTACCGGTAGCATTTAGATTCTAGAACTTGCGTTAGTAATGCATCCCGAGACCGCTAGTGAGACTACATTCGTGTAGTAGGATTTACTACATGATAAGAGGCATTAGGATCACCCTTGTGTTAAACCCGTATCATAATTACTTGACCATTTAAGTCATATTACTTGGCTAGTTAAGTCAACTAATTTTTCCGACACCCTTAGCGTTGTACTCATTTTTAGTACACGAAACCCCTAGTACACCCCTCCGAGCCTATCTTTTCGTTTCTAACTTTAAGCATTTTACTTAAAGGAAGAATTTGTTACACCCCACTTAAATGTACAACCAAATCGCCTTAGCCTTCCGTGTATGCGCTCATCTTTAGTGCATTATTGTTATTTGTTAAACCCTAAGTTAACTATCTAATTGATTACATGGTTGCTAAGTCGAGTCATATCCATGTACATATTGTTTTGGTACGATTGGGACTCATGGGTAAAGTACTTATTTTATGGAGTAATGGGGAAGAACGTCATTTATTACCCCCATATTTGCGTTAATCTTAAAAGTACTCCAAGTGTTTTGATTTTCTTAATTCGAGTCATTAGATTAGTTTATTGTAAAGTATGTAAAAATTCAAGTGTAAGGGGAATGTTCATCTCCTATGATGTATTATTTTGGATGGTAGGGTAAGAGTGTATGCAAAAAAAAAAAAAAAAAAAATATATATATATATATATATATATATATATATATATATATATATATATATATATATATATATATATATATATAAGGAAAAGAGAAAAAACATACGGACTACCATCCCTTTTTATTCTATGTTCATTTTGTGTTTTTGTTATTTTTCATTTATTAGCTTAAGTCGAGTCTAGTCTTGGCTTAGCAACGCCATATTGTACATGTAATTAACCAAGATTGTTAACTCGCCACCAGTAAAGACTGCCTTTATCCAACAAAACCGTGTATTTCATATCCCTACACCTAACGTTACAACCCTTTAAAAGACCTCTTTGATAGTTTATCCTAGGTGCTTACGCCATGTGGTGGAGGTTTGATCCTTTCCCAAGCCTATGGTAATCTGTTTTGCTATGACAGGTAGTGAGAGATATCTTCCGTTTCCATATTGTAATTTATACTTTATTACACCCGAGAGATGTGAGTATCTACACACTATTTGTGAGGTGCTTGTGTATGACCTCCGTGCTTGTCTATTGGTCTTTAGTGGAACGATTATCTGTTGTAATTACTTTTATATTAGTGTTAAATGACCCCTAACTTGTATTTTGAGTAGAATAAAAGCGCATTTGCTTGAGGACAAGCAAATCTCAAGTGTAAGGGTATATGATGAGGTGAAAAATGAACCACTTTTAGGGGGTCATTTAAGCCCGGAATTGAATTTATTTGATCAAATATTGCCCTAAATCGTTCCTTTTGTGATTTTAGGTACTTTGGGAGTGAAATCTGGAAAAGAAGGCATTTTAGATGTTTTTGGAGCATAAAAGTGAAGAAAACGGCAAAGTCTCAATTTTCCAAGCTGGGAACAGTAGGTGACGGCGTCAAGAGTAACTTTTTGACGACGTCACGAGTATTTTTCATGACGACCCAGTACAGAATTGACGGCGTCACAAGGAAGGGCGTCAAGAGTAAAAGTGGTGACGGCCTGGAAACACACAACACATGACGACGTCAGAAGTAGATCAAGGCAGTCCGAGAAGTATTTTGGCGGCGAGATGACGGCGTCACCAATTTGGTCTTGACGTCGTCAGACCCTATTTCCTAAATATAGTTTTCTAATTTTTACACATTAAGAGAGGAAGTTTTGGAGAAACCCTAAGGCCGAACTTAGTACGAATTTTACAGGTTTTTCAAGGGTTCTCAGCCCTTGAAACCTTTCATGTGTAATTGAGATAAGTGTTCTTTTAATTCAATCAATATGTCTATGTGTTGGTTGTCTATATCTTGTTCTTGTCTTAATTTCATTATGCTAGGCTAGATCTATCTTGTGTTTGCTTAGATCTAATGAAACCTAGATGTTAATTATGTGTTGATTACTTGTTTATGGTTGTATTGGATGAATGATTTCGATGTTAGGCTTAAGAAAACTGGCAGATCTCCAAATGGTAACATGCTTGAACGTCTTAGGAAACATGAACCGATGTGCACTAGGTTTTATTGGTTGTATTTAATGCATGAGTAAATTCTAATGATCCCATGTTAGGAGCTTCTTAGCCGGCTCGACATAGGAGTGAAGTAGGCACTCATAGGATTGGGGAAGTAAGTGCGCCACCCCATGAATGGTATTAAGGAATACAATCCGTCATCCACGCAACTATAACAAGTAATTAACGTGTAAAAGATGTCTAGGGAGTAGTGAAATCTAAGTAAACACATTTTCTCCACTTATTGCTCACAACCTTAGTATAATTTAGTTTTATTTTCATTTCTAGTATTTACTTTTAATTGCATCTTTAGTATTGGGTTAGTTGACTAGCAACTAATTCTGCCCAAATCTTTAAAACCCGAGATTTTTACTTGCTTTCATAAAAATATAAAAACACAAAAAAGAATCATCCGTCATCTTTAGCACTAGTAATTAGGTTTTCTAATCCTAGCGACACTATTCCTAGCTGAACGATCAATCCCCCGGTACTTGTCACTATAATATACTACAATGATCAGGTACACTGCATGGTGGGGGTTGTAAGCTTCTCAAGATCCCTTGAGAGGTAAAGCCTGGTGCGATCCCCACGTATCAATCACCTAGGGCTGCTGAGCTTGGAGATGGCTCTTCAGCGGTGTTACCGGTCACTGAGGAGCCGATACACCATACTATCCCTCTATTGGCTGCTAGGTTGGTTAGACACGAGGATCGTCTTGATGAGCTGTTGAGCGTTATTGAGGATATATCCTTGGAGAGGATTGAGATTATGCAGGAGGAGGTCGAGAACCTCGTAGTGCATAGGACAGCCTTAGAGATTGTATTTGAGATGATGGGGACCGAGATCGAGGAGGCACAGGCTACTATCACTGAGTTTGGTCATCGACTAGATGTTCAGAGGCATGAGATGGAGGATTTGAGAGAGATAGCGATCATCACGCAGCAGATGCTTGAATATCAGACTCAGGAGTTGGCTGCATCGAGTGCTAACATCCACACTCTGTTAGCCACGATTGAGGAGATTCAGGCCTGAGAGAGATCCATAGATTTAGAGATGTTGGAGATGATCAGGATCATCAGAGAGCTAGAGGGGAGATCAGGAGGTGCACCTGGACCTTCATAGATCTATAACGTATCATTACATTCAGAGACATCTTAACTTGCCACCTGTGGCATTAATAATGTTGTATCTTATTGTTTTGTAACAATGAATTCAAATTATTAAAACTTTATGTTGGTTATGATTGTACTGCATTGATATTGATTTATGATGTTCTAGTTGTCTGATCTTTTATTATGCTCCCATATTGAGATTCATTATAATTTCCATTTGTGTTATTACATGTCGTGATGATTATTTATAAATGATATGGTTTATGTTGATGTGTGTATTCATGGTGTGGTTTTCATATATTTTGTGATGATCTTGACTATTATGAGCTTGGTTATGCTATTTCTCTTGTCATTGATCGATGTTTGGGATTTTTACTTATACACTTGCGATTTTATAGAATCATGGCCCCTAGGAAAACCACACCTACCGCCGCATCACCTGCTATGACTCAAGCTGCTATAAAGAAATTGGTTTCCGACAGCGTTGCTGCAACTCTAGAGGAGCAAGTTGCTGCAATGGCGCGATCAAGTAGCAACAACCGACTTACTACAGAAAGCAAATCCTCTGCGACTCGGAAGTGTACCTATAAGGACTTCATAGCTTGTAAACCATCCGACTTCAAAGGTACTGAAGGAATTATGGAGCTTGCTCGATGGTTTGAGCAAACTGACACTGTGTTTGTGAGGAGTGGTTGTGCCGCTGAAAGCAGAGTCTCGTTTGCTACTGGAACATTGTTGGAAGATGCGTTGTCTTGGTGGAACGCAACTGCTTAGAAGATAGGTGTGGAGGAAGCTTCACAGATCACCTGGGCTGAGTTTCAGGAAAAGATGTTGAAGAAGCTCTGCCCTAGAGGAGAGATCAAGAAACTAGAAGATGAGTTTCACACGTTGGTTGTGAAAGGAAATGATCTCACGGCTTATGATAGGAGATTTCAGGAGCTTGTCACACTTTGCCCTTCAAAGGTTCCCGATTTGGAAAAGTTGTTGGAAAAGTACATTGAGGGACTACCCAGGAGCATTGAGGGAAACGTCACCTCGTCGAAGCCTCAATCTTTGGAAGAAGCAATGATTATTGCCCAAAGACTGCTAGACCGGGAGATTAAGCGTAACTCTGCTCATGGAAACAACGATCACAAAAGGAAGTTTGATGATCGTAGGACAAACAACAATAGCAACAGCAACAACAACCGTAACCCCAACCGTAACTACCACCATGACAGAAACACCCACTACAATCAACAGAACCGACGACAGGAAGCTGTCAGAGCTTATGTCGCTGCACCGGCTAAGAATGCTAGGTATACTGGACCTCTCCCATTCTGCGACAAGTGTAAGATGCATCACACTGGACTCTGCTATGCTAAGTGTGGGAAATGCTCAAGGACTGGACATAAGACACAAGATTGCAAGGCTAAAGGAGCTAACGTGCAACCCATGGCTATAGTATGCAATGCTTGTGGAGAGAAAGGACACTACAGGCGTCAGTGCCCGAACAAGGACAACAATGCACGTGGGAGAGCATACGTGCTAGGAGATGGAAATGTCCAGCAAGATCCGAACGTAGTCATGGGTACGTTCTTTCTAAACAACCGCCTCGTTAAAGTTTTATTTGATTCCGGAGCCGATCAAAGTTTCGTATCTATTTCCCTTGCATCTCTACTTAATATTACACTGACCAAACTAGACACCACATACGAGATTGAACTAGCCGATGGAAAGCTAGTGAGCACTAACACTATACTCCGAGGTTACACCCTACGCCTACTAGACACACCGTTCTTCATTGACCTTATGCCTATTAGACTTGGTAGTTTCGACGTCGTTATAGGAATGGATTGACTATCCAAGAACCGTGCTAAAATCATTTGCGATGAGAAAGTCGTTCACATCCCTCTGAATGACGAAACCCTAATTATTCGCGGTGAGTGAAGTAAAACACGTCTGAGCTTCATTTCTTGCGTCAAAGTTGTGAAGTACATCGAATGAGGATGTCAAGTCTTTTTGGCTCAAGTCACCGAGAAGAAGTCGGAGGAGAAGCGACTTGAGAATGTGCCAGTAGTCGGGAACTTACCAGAAGTATTTTCTGAGGACTTGCCTGGCCTTCCGCCGACTCGTCAAGTGGAATTTCAAATTGACTTGGTGCCAGGAGCAGCACCCGTAGCACGAGCACCCTATAGGCTAGCACCGTCGAAAATGAAGGAGCTATCTGAGCAATTGCAGGAATTGTCAGATAAAGGATTTATCCGCCCAAGTTCGTCACCATGGGGAGCACCGGTGTTGTTTGTAAAGAAGAAGGATGGAACCTTCAGGATGTGTATCGATTATCGCGAGTTGAACAAACTTATGGTGAAGAATCGGTATCCGTTGCCAAGGATTGACGATCTTTTTGATCAACTACAAGGATCGAGTGTCTACTCGAAGATTGATTTGAGATCGGGTTATCACCAACTGAGAGTTAGGGAAGAAGACATCCCTAAGACGGCTTTCAGGACGAGATATGGCCACTACAAATTCCAAGTAATGCCATTCGGTCTAACAAATGCACCCGCTGTATTTATGGACTTAATGAACCGAGTGTGCAAACCCTATTTGGATAAGTTTGTGATTGTATTCATCAATGATATCCTTATCTATTCACGTAGTAAGGAAGAGCACGCAGAACACTTAAAGGCTATACTAACACTGCTCAGAGAAGAGAAATTATGCGCCAAATTTTCCAAGTGTGATTTTTGGATTGAGAAGGTACAATTTCTTGGGCATGTTATCGACAGTAAGGGTATTCATGTTGTTCCCGCCAAGATCAAATCTGTTAAAAATTGGGCATCACCTACGAGTCCTACCGAGATACGCCAATTTTTAGGTCTTGTCGGATACTATCGGAGGTTTATTGAAGGTTTTTCAAGGATTGCTAAACCTTTGACTGAGTTAACACCGAAGAAGAAGAAGAAGTTTAACTGGGGAGAAGAGCAAGAATCGGCATTTCAGTTTTTAAAGCAGAAGCTTTGTGAAGCACCAATATTAGCATTACCCGAAGGAAGTGAGGATTTCGTGGTATATTGTGACGCATCAATCCAAGGTTTGGGTGCCGTATTGATGCAAAGACTTAAAGTAATCGCTTACGCTTCTAGACAACTTAAACCCCACAAGGAAAACTACACTACTCATGATCTAGAATTAGGAGCGGTAGTATTCGCTCTTATGATCTGGAGACACTACCTTTATGGAACCAAGTGTACGGTTTTCACCGATCACAAGAGTCTTCAGCACATTTTAGATCAAAAGGAGTTGAACATGAGGCAACGTCGATGGCTAGAGTTACTAAGTGACTATGATTGCGAGATTCATTATCACCCGGGGAAGGCAAATGTTGTAGCAGATGCTTTGAGTCGAAAGGAACGACTTAGACCCCTCAGAGTTAGATCATTGGGAATGATAATTAGATCACCGCTTCCGTCTCAAATTCTTGAAGTTCATGCTGAGGCCCTTAAGGAAGAGAATAGACCACACGAGAAGATTTACGGCATGCCAGAAAGCACGAATGGATTTGTCAAGAAACCAGATGGAAGGTTGTGTTTCAAGGACAGAAGTTGGATTCCATTGTATGGAGGAATACGAGATCTCATCATGCATGAGTCTCATAAGTCTAAATATTCCATTCATCCTGGCTCGGACAAAATGTATCATGATCTTAAGAAGTTGTATTGGTGTCCAAACATGAAAGCTGACATTTCAGAGTATGTCGGTAAATATTTAACCTGCTCAAGAGTAAAGGCTGAACATCAAAAACCATCCGGTCTTTTGATTCAACCAGAGCTCCCAATGTGGAAATGGGAAAGGATTACAATGGACTTCATTACGAAATTACCCAAGACATCGAGTGGGTGTGACACTATTTGTGTTATTGTCGATCGTATCACAAAGTCAGCGCACTTCTTGCCAATCAAAGAGACTGATGATATGGACATTCTTGCACGATTATACTTGAAGAAGATAGTTTCCCGGCATGGTGTGCCGATTTCTATTATCTCCGACCGAGACAGCCGTTTCACATCTAACTTTTGGCGATCTTTACAGAAAGCCTTGGGAACTAAGTTAGATATGAGTACCGCTTACCATCCACAGACCGATGGTCAAAGTAAAAGGACTATTCAGACCCTAGAGGACATGCTTAGGGCATGTGTGATCGATTTTGGAAAAGGCTGGGATAAGCACCTACCGTTAGCAGAATTCTCGTAAAATAACAGTTATCACGCTAGTATTAAGGCCGCACCATTTGAAGCACTTTATGGAAGAAAGTGTAGATCACCAGTATGTTGGGCTGAGATTGGAGATGTACAACTCTCAGGTCCCGAGTTGATTCTTGAAACCACCGAGAAAATAGTAAAGATTAGGCAACGATTACAAGCCACTAGGGATCAGCAAAAGAGCTATGCCGATGTACGAAGGAAACCAATGGAATTTCAAGTTGGAGACAAGGTCATGCTTAAGGTATCACCTTGGAAAGGGATGATTAGGTTTGGAAAACGTGGAAAGTTAAACCCGAGATACGTTGGACCCTTCGAGATCATTGAAAGGATCGGTCCCGTGGCATACAAACTTGAACTCCCTGAGGAGCTCAGTAGAGTACAGAACACCTTCGACGTGTCAAATTTGAAAAAGTATTTATCGGATGAAACCCTTGTGATTCCGTTAAAAGAGATCAGAATCGACGATAAGTTGAACTTTATTGAGGAACCCGTCGAGATTATGGATAGGGAGGTCAAACAACTTAAGCATAGTCGCATTCCCATTGTTAAGGTCAGATGGAACTCTAAGAGAGGACCCGAGTTCACTTGGGAGCGCGAGGATCAAATTCGTGCCAAATACCCACAACTATTCGATAAGACAACCCCGAGCACCGATTCAACTCTGGATTCCGGGACGAATCCAATCTAATGGGTGGGTATTGTAATACTCCGTAAAATCCCTGGTCATTTATTAATGCTAATTTTTGAAACTATTCTAATCTAAGCCATTTTTGCGGGCTAATTTGAAATTTTTATATCAGACACCGTTTGTTTGACACCCGATTACTTTGATCACCGTTTGTTTGACACCCGATTATTTTGGTCACCATTTGTTTGTCACCTGGTATCACCTGATTGTCACTCTTGGATGTCACCCAATGAGGTTAACACCGGTAACTCCCACTTGCGACCCGAAATTTTGTAAAGACACCGATATATTATTATATATATATAACGATGTATATATATTAATTATTACAAATCATTATCACACTATGTATATATATATATATATAAGTATATATACCTAGGAACGACACCGTTTATATTTATGAGGACTACACGAATCGACCCGACACCGACACCGGTAACCGAAACTAAAGTTACGAATGAATTAGTCACCGACACTAAATTATTTTGTGATGGGCCGTATACCACCCTAAGCCCAAGATTTTCTTTTTCTTTCTTTTGCTCGCTGCTGGGCCGAAACACAAACCACTAGCCCAAACTCATTTTTATTTTTGTTTTCTTTTGGGCCGAGACTTGCACAAGCCCAAGGGCTGTTTTTCTTTTGATTTTGCAATTCACTCAACGAGCACAGTTTGTGCTTTTCATGTACATGCCTCGCCTAATTTCTTTCTTGACCTATACTTACTACTCGACACAAAGCCACTTTGTATCACACTTGCGTGTGAGATCAACCAAAAACCAACATATGAGCCACCCTACATGTTGAACCTATTGCACTAGTTGAACCCATGGTTCATAACATTACACCCTAAGTTTTATTACCCAAAGTTTCTTATGTTTCTTTAACCAATGACACAACCACTTTCTACACAACCTTTTCCTAAAAGCTATTAACCAATGGATCAAGTGTTTCATTAACCAACAACACAAACACCTTTCTACTTAAACTAATCTACAAGTACACCACATGTCCCTAAACCTTCCTTTGCCCTGGTACTAAACTAATCAAACAAACCATCATAGCCCTAAAGACTACCACATTCGACTTGACATATCACAAGGACTAGGAGACAAGCTTGTCTTGTTTCAAATGACACTACAAGGACCAAGTCACGTGCTAAAACTCACTAAGTACCCAACTTTCACTATAAAAACCCACATTTAATGCACATTTTTCACACCTTTATTTCTTTCTACTTGTTGTCGAGACCAAGGAAGGCACACACGAAGATTTTGGGTTAAGAACTACTTGGGTAGGATATTTTTTGGAACGAGAGTCACGAGGAAGAGGGTATAACGTTTGTTGGTTCTTATAGTCGCGTATCACTTGGACTCTCCACCATCTTTGGTGTTGTAAGTCATCATTTCCTATTTCATTTCCTAATTTCATGCATATCACGTTAAGCTTTCCACACGACACACTTTAATTTCTAAGTATACATTTTCGTTACACTTATAATAATATATGTACATGCCTCGACACCCTTAGGAAAGGGATCACCATTTCGTTTTTACATGTACAACATACGTATATTTTACGACACTCTAAATCTTCGACTCACACTTAACCAAACCAACGTCACATGCAAGCCGTACACGATCTTATACTACGAAAACTAGACAAAAACCAAATCCTAGTTGAGCACTATTTTTAAACAAATTAAACACCTCTTGGGCCTGGAATGGGCTAACGAGCCCATTTGGTTTTTCAAAGGGATTTTCGGTTGAAAAATTGAGAAATAGCGAGTTGTGTAAAAACTGATTTTTAAGGATTTTTGTAAGTTATAATTACTACTTTTATTGTAACAAAAAGGTTTTTTTCAAAAACTTAACCAAGGACTATTTTTGCAAAGTCTCGTGTTAAGGGACTAAAAGTGACAAAACCACAAAACTTTCGGACTAAATATAACACAATCGATTTCTAATAGAAGTTTAGGGAAGAAACTGTATTTTTCAAAACCTCGAGGTGTAAAGTGTAAAAAGTACTCAAAAGGACTAAAAAGTAATTATTTTGACCAAGGGGTAAAAAGTGTAACTTTTCTTAAAGTTAAGGGTCAAGTTTGACAAGGCTACTTTATTAATTAAATATTTTATATAATTAAATTTTACATATATACTTTGTAGTTTTAATAAAATTAAATATGTATTTTACTAAAAATATTTAATTATAAATACTTTTATTAACGTTATTATTATCACAAATAAGACACCCGAATGGATATCACCGTACTCGAGACATATCGCATGTCATTTACGAATCGTATCTAAAACACCGATGACGATATATATATAGGTCGCAAGTCGGAGGAATTTCATTGCTAGTCGTAGCAGTACACCATCACTTTGAGCACCTTTGTGATTTACACACCTGTCAGGTGAGTTCATGGTCCCACATTTTAAATTATTTCTAAACCCCGTGGGGAGATACATGCTATAAATCAAACACAAGTATTTTTCTGTATGTTATTACTATCTGATATTGCCTAAGTTGACACCCGTACTACAAGTCCCTCATATCACGAACCTTAATCACTTGCGAGTGAGCGCGAATATAGCTAGTAGATCTATTGGAACGGCAGCCCATCTCTGTCAAAGTGATTATTTGGCAGGAGGTGTGCTATATTCGAGGTACCATGGAAACCGAGTACATTTCCATCACCGAGGGCCCCTTTGTTATCTACACCCCTCGTGGTGTAGGTGATTATTATCTTTATAATATGTCGAATCGATGTTAAGGCTTGCGTTTCGTGAGGCTTAGGAGTAATATTTCACCAGTTTAGTCAAGACCTGTCTATCTTGGCTTGTTCATTTCAAATGCTTGACTTGTGTTCACCCTATTACTATTTAAACTACTATGGATTTACTCAACCTTTGTGTTGACTTTTTAAGCATGTTTATCTCAGGAAATTAGCAGGCATGGCGGCACGGAGCTGGCAAAAGGGCACACAGGACCTCCCTTTTTATTTCAATAATAATATCATTATTTTCAAACTCATCACTTCTTTTGCGAAACAATTAACATTTGGAAAATGTTTGTAACTCTGACTACTTGAGCTTTCATGGAATGATATTGACTATCTTTTGAATTGTTTCTATGAGTATGACTGTGTACTAAACTGTAATGACCCCGATTAGACTTTCGCTGCTTATCAAATTTTCGGGGTGTTACATCTGTTTCCTGTGCTTGTTATTAACTATTATCCAAATAATCAGTAGTGTAATCAAATCCAAATCTTTATCTGATTACTGTCCTCAGTATCACTTATTCCCTTAAACGTTTCGAAATACCATTTCAATCTCGTCGGGACATAACGACCCGGGGAAACTCTGTACTATCCACGGAGATTGGACCTAAGCTGTTTGACCACATCTGTGGTTGACTTTAATTGACCCATTTAGGCTCAATCACTCGAGCTCGATCGATAGATGACACGCTTTCCCATACACAAGCTTATAAGGGGTACACCCGATGGGTGTTTTATAAGTTGTACGTAAAGCCCATAGATCGTCATCTAACTTGTCCGACCAAGAGGCACGGTTTTCGCCTACGGTCCTTTCAAGAATTCTTTTTAAACCACGGTTTGAAACTTCCAGTTGCCCACTAGTTTGTGGGTGATATGCGGTAGCAAGCCGGTGAGTGACACCGTACTTAAGCATGACCTTTTCAAATTGGTCATTGCAAAAGTGTGTACCGCGATCACTAATGATAGCATGGAGAGTTCCAAACCTAGCAAAGAGAGATTTTAAAATTTTCGCAACAACTCGGGCATCGTTAGTGGGGAGCGCTTTTGCTTCAACCCATTTAGACAAGTAATCGACCGCCACGAGTATGTACTTGTTCCCTCGTGAAGACGGGAACGACCCCATAAAATCAATGCCCCAAACATCAAAGATTTCACAAACTTGGATGACATTTTGTAACACCCCAACCCGACAAGGGTCAAAATGTCACATTAAGGTGGCATATCAGAACATACAACGCAAGCGGAAGCCATATAACATATAGTTACAAAGGATATTCAAAAGATTACAAAGGAAATACTAACTCTATACAAGAATGAGAATACAAAGCTAAACAAAATCTAATCGAATCCAAGTCTAAGTCTATTCCAAGTGTCAAAGGCTTCTAATCATTGGGGTATTCCACTAACCCTCCTATGCACTCTTCACCCAAACCCAGCTTCCAACCTAAAACCTGCCGCGGAAGAAAAGAAATGCGGCTGAGCTTAAAAAGCCCTGTGAACAGATATATAACAAAACGAAAAATCGAAACATAGATAAGTATAAGAAAAGGAGATCATAAACTCCTGCTGAAATGAATATCATCTGTCAAATGAGTAAGAGATCAATGATCAAATAAAACAACAAGCATAAGTCAACTGAATGAAGCATAATAGAGATATTAAATGTAAGCATAATCAGAATCATAGAGCACGTATCAACAAAGGCTTGTCTACCCGAGACACTCAAATAGACACAAAGAACATAGGAAAGCCACGAGCCGACCTACCCGAGACACTCGAATAGATCACAAATCACATAATCACATATCCGTCAATTCATAAGGTGTACATAAAGGGGAGACCTCTAAGTACCAGAAGTGAAAGGGGTACAAGGCACGTACAACCAGTCACTAAGTCAAATCATATTATATCACATCAAACATATACCTAGGATGCATCCATACACTCCCTGAAACAGAATACATATACAAGTGCAAGACTATGCATATATATAACAGAATGGCCATAAGTGCGCATAATCATATAATCATATCATAACAGAAGGGAACGCCGGGGACTAATCACACCGCCCCAGATAGTGTCATGCCACTGGTGCCTCGATGACACGCCCATGGTACCTCCATGAGTAGAATAAAACTCGGGAATAAGAATCATACATGTCAGAACAGAGCTATCCATAAACAAAGCAATCATAGCATCTCAATAATATCTATAGAATCTCATGTTAACGAGATAGTAATCAGATAATCATAACAGAATGGATAGCAACAGAATCATATCAAATGATAATATCAAATGGATCAACGAATAATATCAGAGGGGTCATAGCAAATGCTCATATCAAATGAATCATATCAAAGCAAACGAATCAAAGTCAAGGATCGAAAAATCATGAGATCAGAATCCTTACTGAGAAAGGATAGAATATCTGTACCTTATACCGCAAATGAAACCATATCAGAAACAAGGATAGGAAGTTACTCCTTCTTCAACGAATCTACATGGATGAATGATCGTCTTATTACTTAACACTCATTTTAAAATTAGATTACTCATTTTGGTCGGCTTCCCATTTTTAGTAACTTTCCATAATTTGTAAGTTTTCATATTTAGTAAATTTCCCAAAATAGTAATTTAATACTTTAAGATTATAATTGACCATTTAATATATTTAAGAGTTAAAATTACCAATATACTAGCTTAGAGTTAATTATGTCAATTTAGTCAAGTTCAGGGCCGTAAATGTAAATTATCAAAATTTAGTATTTAAAAATGTCAAATAAATAAACTTTAAGGTTTATACTATAATTTATATCAAATGACAATTTTGGACCCCGTCGTTTCATAATTATGTTAACGTACTCTTGACATTAGTTTAGACCGCGATGACCAAAATAGGATTATCACATGCATACCTACACGACTCACATTTTATCGACTCACACCAAAATGTACACACACTATACGATCCATGCATACACATATATATGTATATCATGTAACTCATGCACATATTATTCATGCTTTCATATTCACTCAACAAAACATGCATGCTAGTCTTTATTTCTCATGCTATTCCATTAATATTCTTATATCAGATTTATTAGCTTATATTTGTATACGTAGCGTATAAAGGAATTAAATGAAACACAATGGAATGTTTTTAGAGACGCCCATAGTTGATGTTAGTCACGACCCAATATTAATTAAGTTCCCACACCTCTTCTCGTTAACTATTTCTTGCAAGACGAAAATCAAACAAGGCAACACATATAGTTTCTGTTTTGATCACCATTTAATCAGATTATATGCATGCATAATTCTACATTCGAATATTAACCAAAACAAAACACACCCTCGACGAGACTAAGATAAATTGACCAATGTTTTACGAAACCGACCCATGACTCAAACCTGTTGTTATTAGTTTAGTATATACCACGACATACACATGCATGTACTTCAACCAGATGTAAACTCACACATATTTATTTAATGAGCCCAAACAGATGACAATATTTCACACACTCATGCATCCATACACAGTCACGTTTCTTGTTTAATACTCCCTACGACACACAAAACTTCCATGCACATACAAACATCAAACAATGAAACACAAATATAACTGATCACATAAAATCACATTTTACGCACCCTTATCATAGCCCAATAACGAGACAAGATCATAAAATAATGAAGTCAAAGTAACCTATACTTGACCATATCCAAAACTGACGACATGTACACTCCCTTTTTATATGTTTAAGTCTCATTTCAGCATGCATGTTTCAGCCTTTATGAACACACACCCACACGTTATATCTCCACATAAAATACGAGCCAAACCCTTCATGCAATCACACAAAATCCAGCCCTTTAAACACGTAATTAAGCATGTACGCCCATCTTTATTTCTTAAGTTTTATTCCTGGTTTTAGTACATATTTTAATGGCTAATGCAAAACGTATATTACAACAGATTTCGAATGATTCACAACAGGAATATTTATTCAAATGACCACACAATCTTTTTAGATTATTCAAATGTTCATGCGTACGTACATATATATTTATTTCGTGTGTCGGAATCAATGAAACACAAAACCGGTTTGTAAGAGTACCTTGGTCGGATATAGGAAGAGATCGAATGACAGAAACAACACCAAAAACCTTTATTCAAAATCAACACCCCGCGAGCAAAGACCAAAACAACACCCAAATGATCACCACCTGCTATCCCACAATCACCACGCCTTTAATACCATTTTCAAACCTGATTTTAGAGAGCTAAACTAATGGAATAATGGAGGCTGCTTTAGGGTTTGTATGGAGACGAAAATATGAGGGTTGTAAGTTTTCTGAATAAGAAAAGAGAGGAGTGTGTGCTTTAAAGTGGGAAAAACCGTATCATTTTGCTACAAATCAGGAGTAAATCAATCTTTTATTTTGATCTAATATTTGGTCAATTATTCTTGAGCTTATCACTTATGTTAGACGTGTGAAAGAAAAAGGAAGGCACCACTTTCTAGTTTCTTACTAGATAAAAAAAAAAAGTTGTACCGATTTTTTTTTAAGTTGTAATTAGTTTAGGCATTTATATTATAGAGTGTAGTTTAGGTTTTTAATTTGTTTAAAGTGTATAACCTAAAGTTTTAAATGTGAAAATCTTATATTGAAACATAGGTTATAATTCGAATAATCAAATAAATATGATTACGGCTTTTTGGGTTTTACACATTTTGTGGCATTTCATCCTGTTGTGTTATCTTTCCTTTACGTTGACAAGAGTCACAAGATTTGACTAAGTCATGGGCGTCTTTGTAAATTGTGGGCCAATAGAAATCGGAATCAAATACTTTTCGAGCGGTGTAATTCGGGCCATGATGTCCCCCGGTGGGTCCATTATGACAAGCCTTAAGAATTTCCATGGCTTCTTGGCCATGAACACACCTACGAATGACTTGATCCGCACAGATTTTGAACAAATAGGGATCGTTCCAAAAGTAATGATTCACATCCTTGAAAAACTTGTTCTTTTGGTGGGATGACATCCCTTTAACAACGAAATTCCCCGCATGGTAGTTTGCAAAGTCGGCAAACCATGAGATACTAGAATCACCACGACAAGAAATCACATTAAGTGTCTCGAGAGGAAACGTTTCATTTATTTCCTTATTCTCAAGAACACTTTGATGAGGGCTTTTCAATCGGGAAAGATGATCAGCAGCAAGGTTCTCGGCTCCTTATTATCACGAATAATGATATCAAATTCTTGTAGGAGGAGAACCCAACGGAGCAATCTCGGCTTTGCATCTTGTTTGGCAAAGAGATATTTGAGAGCCGAGTGATCCGTATACACTATGCATTTACTCAAGATCAACTATGGCCAAAACTTCTCGAAATCATACACCACGGCTAGCAATTCTTTTTCCGTGTGGTGTAGTGAGCTTGAGCTTCGGTCAAGGTTTTGCTTGCATAATGTATCAGCTGAAAGTGTTTGGTTTTTCGTTGCCCCAAGACCGCACCTATGGCAAAATCACTAACATCACACATAAGTTTGAAAGGTAGGTCCCAATCAGGGGCAACTAAGATCGGTGCCTCGGTAAGATTTTTCTTGAGAGTTTGAAAAGCTTCGATGCACTCATCAGAAAAGGCAAACGGAGTTTCTTTTTCAAGAAGTTGGGTCATAGGCCTAGCTATCTTCGAGAAATCTTGAATAAATCTTTGATAGAAGCCGGCGTGACCAAGAAAACTCTGAACACCTTTGACAGTAGTGGGAGGAGGTAGTTTAGCAATCACATCGATCTTAGCCCTATCGACCTCAATCCCGCTCTTGGAAATCTTATGGCCAAGGACAATGCCCTCTTTCACCATAAAATGGCTTTTCTCCCAATTTAGACTAAGATTGGTATCTTCACATCTTTGAAGCATTTTGTCTAAATTGTTGAGACATGATTCGAATGAATTCCCAATGACCGAAAAATCATCCATGAAGACCTCCATTGTTTTCTCGATCATGTCATGAAAAATGGGCATCATGCATCTTTGAAATGTGCCCGGAGCATTGCACAAGTCAAAAGGCATGCGTCGACAAGCAAATGTTCCATATAGACACGTGAAAGTCGTTTTCTCTTGATCTTGAGGATCGATGGGAATTTGGAAGTAACCCGAAAAACCGTCAAGGAAACAATAGTATTCGTTTCCCGCCAATCTTTCAAGCATTTAGTCCATGAAAGGTAAAGGAAAGTGGTTTTACGGGTGGCGTCATTTAACTTTCGATAGTCAATACACACACGCCATCCCGTTACCAATCGAGTAGGAATCAACTCATTATCATCATTTTTAACAACCATAATACCACCCTTCTTGGGCACACAATGAATGGGACTAACCCAAGGACTATCCGAGATAGGGTAAATCAAACCGGCATCAAGAAGTTTTATGACTTCTTGTTTAATAACCTCATGAATTTTTGAATTCACCCTTCTTTGTTGTTGAACCGCCGGTTTAAAGTCATCCTCCATCAAAATCTTGCGCCTACAAAATTCCGGTTTAATACCCTTGATGTCGGAAAGTTTCCAAGCAATGGCTCGCTTGTGTGACTTTAAAACTTTAATGAGAGCGGTTTTGTCATCCTCATTCAAGTCTTTAGCAATAATGACGGGTAACTTATCGTCACCCTCCAAAAATGCATACTCGAGATGAGGCGGTAAGTCCTTAAGTTCGACCTCAGGAAAATCATCAGTTTTTTAAACATATTTGATTTCCTCGTTAAGAAGTTCTTTTGGAGGAAGAGGGGGTGAAGGATCTTCATTTAACAATTTTTCAAGCAAAAGTATATCCCCCTCGGAATCAAGGTAGTTACTATCAACTTCATATGACATTGAACTATCTTGGGCAAGAAAAGCCTCGACTTCTTCCAAAAGGAAGTCACTTCCCTCAAACGGAGTGAGAGAAGGGGAAGAGTCGGCTATGATTGGTGCAGAAGATAGAGTGGGATTGCCACTCGAAGAAAAACCAAGAACTTCTTGAGAGTACTCCTCAGAAGCAACATCAATGACATCTATTTGGTTAACCGATTCAGAGTCGAAATTTGAGGAGTACTTTGAAGTTTGATCAAGGTTAAAGGTAACCGCTTCATTACCAACACGTAGAGTGATCTCTTGTTCAAAAACATTAATGAGAGCATGACCCGTTCTTAGGAATTCTCTTCCAAGAATGAGAGGAACCCTTTGATCTGCATCAAACTCAACAACTACGAAGTCAGCTGGAAAATGGAACTTTCCTACTTTCATGAACACATCCTCGGCGATGCCGAGCGGACGAGTGATGGAACGATCTGCAAGCTCAAGATTCATGCATGTAGGAGTAAGTTCGGGAAGAGAAAGTTTCCTCCACACTGAATGAGGAATTAGGTTGATGCTAGCGCCAAGATCGGCCAAGGCAAAGCATTCAACCATTCCTGGAAAAACACAAGGAATGAGAAATTTCCCAGGATCTCCGAGCTTCTCGGGAAGCTTCTTTAGTATAACTGCGGAGCAATTCTCGCTCAGCGGAGTCTTAGCCATTTCAAACAGCCTTTCCTTGTTGCTTAACAAGTTTTTGATTGTTGATGCAAATTTGGGCATTAACATGAAAGCATCCGCAAAGCTTAGGTCAAAATACAAATCTTGGAAGATTTGAAAGAACTTGTCCATTTGGTGACTAGCCTTTTCATTGAGCTTTTGATCGTTTAAATGTGATGGATAAGGTATTGAAGCTTTGGATTGAACGGGGAATTTTCCAGGGTTCAAAAACAACACCCGATTTGGACTTGGTTTTTGCGACAACATGATGTTGGACGTGTGCGGTACTTTGTGGGCTAGTAATTTGCACTTTGTCCTTTGTCGCCTCAGGTTGACGTTCCACTACCTTCGGAGGAGAAGTAGAAGAGGTAGTAGGAATTGCGGGTCCATCATAGGAAACACCACTACGGGTTGTGATCGCCTTTACATCGCCCTTCGGGTTAGCGATCGTGTTGCTAGGAAGCATTCCCGATCCCGAAGGTCGATCATTTAAAGACTTCTTTAGTTCAGAAACCTGACTGACCAACAACCTGTTTGTTTCTTCTTGAGCCTTCATAAATTGTTTCAACAACTCATCGGATGATGATTGAGTTTAAACAACGGCTTGGTTTTGATTAGGCAAATTTTGAGCTCGGTTGTTTTGATTAAAAGTTTGGTTTTGAAAATTCCCTTAGTTTTGGTTACCATTACCATGAAAATTATTTCCTTGATTGAAATTACCATAACCTTGGTTTCTATTCAAGTTTCCTTGATTTTGAAACCCTTGATTGAAATTTCCTTGGTTTTGAAAACCTTGGTTAATTCTATTTTGGTTTTGGTTACGGTTTTGGACATTTTGGTTTTGATTGAAACTTTGGTTTTTGTTTTGATTGAACCCAGGTGGTCCAAGGAAATTGTTAGAACGATAGCTGAGAAGATTACGATCTCCTTGCGGTTGCTGAACATTACCTCCCGTATTAAAGGAATTTTGAGGAGCATATACGTTCTCTTGAGTGTAGCCACCGGTGGCTGGACACTCGGAATAAGAATGCGGACCTCCACAAGTTCCACAACTTTGATTCATGGCTTTGACTTGTTGATTTTGTATGGTTTGGTTCATCCTCAACATAGCCATAGATAAGTCATCAAGCTTCATTGTGAGAGTCGCTATTTCATTGGACGCTAGAGTGATAGATTTACATGACTCGCTTCTCTCGGCTGAGGAATCCCAAAAGTTATGGCGAGCGGTCATGTTTTCAATGAGATCATAACACTCTTCGGGTCTCCTTTTCATAAAGGTACCACCAGTAGCAGCATTGATTGTATCTCGGTGTCTCAATGTAACTAGCAACATGTTGTGGTTAGGACACTGATGTGTGCCTATTCACACATCCTTTTTAGGCCTTATCAGACCAAAAATACCAAATACTAACCAAATATACCAAGAGAATGTGTGTTTTTGTATTTGTGTATGTGCAGGTACGGATATGTGAAAGTACAACATTGGTCCTTGTCAAATATTACTATTCCTAAACCACAACCGGATCCACAACAATAAGCCTTAAAAGTCCTAAGCCCAAAATAGCCACAAGCCCAATCCCCCTTTTGTTCCTAGAGCCGATCCACCACTACTAAACTTACCCTGGTCAAACCATAAACCAAACCCGGTCAATAATAATAAAAACACCCAAAAACCATTTCCCGCCCCCAATTCCTATTCTTAACCAGAATTACTGTTCACTTAGAACCCTAAATTTCACCCTACGCATAATTACCTCGTACTCCAATAATAACCCAATCATTTGGCTTCTAAAACTCACGCACATGTCAGGAATGTGCCATAAGGGACACGTGGACCAATGATCTAACACACGCAGGATCAATCACATCAATCATTCAATCTAAGGGCCATTATTGATGGGAATCAAATGGAAGATGATCACACGGCTAAGATGGACTCAGAAGAAGCACAATATCACCTAGATGGATGACATGGACTACTAGAACCTTCACCAAAGCTCCCTCCTCACACGGCTATAAATACCCTTCTCATTTCTCATTGTAGTGTGTAGGTTTTTATCATTTGTATTTTCATTTTCAAGTATTGTATTCAGCTTTCTTCAAGTATTGTATTCAGCTTTCTTCAATTAATATAATTTAGTTTTAATTTTCTGATTTAAATCATTTGTATTTTCATTTTCAAGTATTGTATTCAGCTTTCTTCAATTAATATAATTTAGTTTTTGTTATCTACCTTATTATCTTAATTTCTTATTTAGTTGTGTTTGAATCTTATTTACTATTTTTTTAGAATTAGTACAATCACTCTTAGTTTGTTATAATTTCTTATTAAGCTTTGTTCATCTTATATTGAAAAACCAAAAAAAAAAAAAAAAAAAAAAAATCAGAAAAATAAAAAAATACAAAAATAATGTTTCAATTTCCAAAACTCAGTTTCAGTTAAGCTTTTTAGTAGTCAATATAAGCTCATTCTTACTTCTCAACAGTATTTGCGAGTTTATAAGATCTGATTTTCAAATAATCATTTCAGTTAACAAAAGTCAAGAAAGTTCTAATTTGAATAAGCACAGCTTATTTGAGGTGAACTGACAGTCCAATAAGGAGCCATTTGGCCTGTCTAAAGACAGGCTAGCATAGTGAACCCCCTCTGTTCATGCTGAGGGGATTTTCCTTGTAAGTTTCATTTAAAGTTCCTTAAAATTGCATAATCAAGTAGTAGTAGTGTACCTCTTTTATTATTGCTTATTTCTGTTTTATATTGGTATTTGCATCATAATTAAGCTTAGTCTTAGTTTATATTTCAATTAGATCTCAGTTTGTTCTTAATTGGTGATTTATTGTTTCATTGATATAATATCTGAGATCTGTGTTTCTTTGATACTTAGTGTTTGAAACCTGTTATTCTGGTTCAATTAAGCTTGCTAGTCCATTGTTAGAGCAGAGTTTGTGGTTTGGTTTGCTTGGGAATCAGTTTGCTAGGTAATTTGATTAATTCACAAGAGTTAAGGGGTGTTTGGCACTAGTTGCATTAGGCAGTGTTAAGAGTAAGTTGAGTTGTTAACTGCACAAGTAGGATACTATAGTCATATTAAGGTCCATTAGACCATCACTTAGGTAGTAATAATAATAGAAAGTCAAAAGCTCTCATACATTAGTTAACTGTTAAAGAAATTTAGGGTAGACTTCATCAATTAGTTGCATAATAGGGTAATCTAGCTTAAATTAGTTTAATGTTAGGTTATTACAACATCATTTACCAGTTAGAATAGCTATAAGTTCATTAAAGTCAGAGTAAGTTGCAAATTAATTAGTCAAACTAGTTGAATAATCAGAATTTGGTTAGGATTTTGTGAGCTCTTGTAGGATTTAATAGTTGTTGGAATTAAAATTTGCTTGTTGTTTTATGTTGTGTGATAGCTTGTTCATCATAATCAATAAGGAAATCAGGTTTTGGAACTTAGTTGAGTGCTTTTAAATAAACTATTAGTCATCAGTAAATCCCCTGCAAGATTAGGTTGTATCAGATTCCTAAGGTACTTTTAGTATAGTAAGTAAGCTTCTGAGTGTAATCTTTTGGTGTTTATAGTCTCTCAGTAGGTCTGTGAAGAGTTTGCCCCCATAAGTTCTCCAATATCAGCTTATTTGCACTGCTTCTATTACTTGTCAAGTTGAGTGGATTAAGCTAGTTTTTTATTTCAAATTTAGGTCTGCTCTTGTGTCTCATTGCTTTGAATTTGAGATTTGTGGTTCATATTAGCTAGTCAGACCTTATTGTCGCTTATTTCACTGGTTTGGTACCCATAGCTTACTCTGTTTGCTATTTGCTTATTCCAAAAGTGATTATTCAACTGTTTTTGGTCCATGTCTGTGTTTCTGTGTTCTATTTGGTCTGATCTCAGTACTTTTGAGCTTATTTGAGTCATAGAAACATCTGGTCAAAGTTTGGTCAAATTTGGTCATAGTGTGCTTATCAATAAGCACTCCATATAAGCAGTTTTTAAGCATTAAGCACTTCAAAAGCTTATTTTTCAGATTTTAAATTTTTCCTAGGATTAGAATAATATTTTAGATTTTTCCTGAATTTTTCATATTTGTCTGAATTTATTTGCTATTTTTCTTATTAAAAAATAGTTTTTATTCAATTTTTATTACTTTTTAAACACCAAAAATTCCAAAAAAAATCAGAAAAAGCATAAAAAATCCAAAAATTTTTTAGAAAATAGTTTTCATTTATTTTAGATTTTTAGAAATTAATTTTGCATTTTTCCCATTTAATTTGAATTTTAATTACTTTTTTATTAGTTAAAATAGTTTTTAATTCATAATAATTACACAAAAATCCAAAAAAATATATTTTCAGTTTTAAAAATAGTTTTTAGTTATTCTAAAATTTTCAAAATTAAATTTGTATTTTTCTCACCTAATTTCCATTTTCTTTTTATTTTTAATTAGTTAAATTAGTTTTTAATTCATAAAACTTAAATAAAAAGTAAAAAAAAAAAATATTTTTCTTTTTCTCAAAATTTTCTTTTATCATTTTTAACTTAGGAAAATTATTCAAACCCGTAGGATTAGTATAGCTTCAAATTCACTTTTTATTTCGCGCGTTTACGTTTTATTTACGTTTTTAATTCTACGTTGCGTTTTAGGTTTGTTTACTTGATTTACTTGCTTAATTGGTTAATTGTGATTCATTTTCATATTCATTAGTTTAAATCTTATTAATATTACTTTTCTCCACTTTCACGACACTTTTCACGAACCGGGAATTTGAAATTCTATTCACACCTTCACACGGACTACGACCTCGGGTTTTGCTTATTTCTTAGCAATTCCTTTGAGAAAAAGTACACTATATACTAATTTGAGTCAATCAAATTTTGGCGCCGCTGCCGGGGAAGGTTGAAGTGAATTTTTTATTTTCGTTTTTGAATCGTGTTTTGAAAACCTTCCTCTTTCTTGTATATATTTTCTATAAAAATATAAAAAGTAAAAAATCAAAAACACTTTTTCTAAAGTGTTTTCAAAAATCCAAAAAGAAAATAACATCCTCGTTCCCGAGAGAACGTTGTAAACCATTCCGAAAAAACAACAAAATAGATCGTGAAATTAAACGTTATCGGATTACTTTCTAGCTACAACCAACTAAACGGGGAATACGGAGGTCTTGACATTAAATTGCAGACCGAAGAGAGATACATTCTTCTCTCCCACTCCGCTGCGCGTAGTAATTAAGGAAACGGTTTTCGGATAACGTAACGGTTACCAAAAAGAGAATAAAAGTTTTAAGTTTTTGAATTTTGTTTTCCAATATATTAAAAAAAAGCCAAAAATAATTCCAAATAAAAAACACTAAATATTTTCCTTTTCTATTTTGATTTTCTTTTATTTTCAAAATTGTGATTTTTGTGGTGTATGAACACTAGTTCATCTTCTAAACGTCTTATTTCTCCACTTTCGAATCCAGAAAGTTTATTTCGTCACACACACCGAGTTCTTTTCCTAACCACGGAGGAAATGAACCAGAACGAACAACACTTGGGACCCCCGCCGATGGGTGGTGCTCAAAACAACGGGATCCCTCCGATGGGACCCCAACCGGCTTACGATTTGCGTCCAATGGAGGAATAACTCCAATCACCATTCAATGGTGTGAGGAGAGCCATCGTGATTCCCGATATCACTGCAAATCAATTTGAGATTAATCACGGGTTACTCAACATCATCACGGGTATCTCATTTCACGGTTTAGAAAGTGAAGATCCTTATGTTAACATAAGAATTTTACCGACATCACTGAAACTATAAAGTTAAACCAAGTACCGTATGATGTGGTTAAAATCAAAATTTTTCCTTTCTCCCTATAGGGAGCAGCCCGGACTTGGCTTGAAAAGGAACCACCGAACTCACTTCATACTTGGGATGATCTTGCATCAAAGTTCGTGAATCATTTTTACCCTCCATAAAAAACGTCTAATCTCCGAACTCAAATCTTTCGATTTCAGCAAGCTTTCGATGAATCGTTCAGCGAAGCTTGGGATAGATTTAAGGAGTTATTTGAAAAATGTCCAAATCACGGGTTTTCACCTTTGCATCAGATTGATACTTTCTACAATGGGTTGAGTCTTGCCGATCAAGACTCACTCAATTCTGCTGTGGGTGGAAACTTGTTGACCCGAAACATTCAAGATGCTTTCACAATTATTGAGAATAAAGCTAAAGTGAGGATAGCTAGAAACAAGCTTCAAACTTCAACTGCTAGTAGCAAATCCAATGATGAAGTTATGAATGCTATAACTGCCCTCACTAAAAAAAAGTTGAATCAATGGCTATTGAAAGATCTTCTAATCAAGTCAAAAACCATCAAGTCAATATGGTCAACCATGTTTGTGAGACTTGTGGTGGTCCTCCTTCGTATTTTGAGTGCCCAGCCTCCGGTGGCTTCACTCACGAGAATGTGTATGCTACTTCGGGAACCTAGAATATGGGCGGTAACGGTTACCAACCACATGGAGACCGAAATCTTCTTAGCTACCGTTCGAACAATTATCTTGGACCACCCGGTTTCAATCAACCAAATCAAGTCAATCAAGTGAATCATAACGTGCAAAACCGAAACAATCAATTTAACCAGAATCAAAATCAAAACCGGATGAAGAATGGTTTTCAAAATCAAAATCAAGGTTTTCATCAAAATCGGGGGAATTACAATCAAGGCCCGAATCAAGGGAATTTTCAAAACCAAGGAAATTACGGAAATTTTCAAAATGCTAATCATGGGAATTACAATCATGGAAATCAAAATTTTCAAAATCAAGGTTTCAACAATAATAACCGTGAACAAAATTTTCAAAATCCAGTTGTGAATCCAAATCAGTCGTCCTCGGATGAGTTACTTAAGCAATTTATGAAAAGTCAAGAGGAAATGAATAAAATGCTAATTAATCAAATGGATGAATTGAAGAAGTCTTTAAATGATCGACCCTCGGGCTCGGGTACTCTTCCAAGCAACACGATCGCTAACCCGAGGGGCGATGTTAAAGCGATCACGACTCGAAGTGGTGTTTTATACAATGGACCCACGGCTCCGACTACCTCGTCTTCTCTTCCCCCTAAGGTAGTTGACCGTGAGACCGAGGCGACAAAGGATCTGGTTCTTCCTACTAATAACGGAAGTACCGAATACGTCCAACCCCCGGTTGTCCAGCCGTCAAAGTAGAAGGAAAAAGTTGTTGAACCAGAAAAAGAAGTTCCAGTCAAGACCAAATTGCCTTATCCGTCAAGATTGAACTTCGACATTAGCTTTGCGGATGCTATACTTTTAATGCCGAAATTTGCGTCTATGGTTAAAAATCTTTTGCATAACAAGGAAAAATTGTTGAAATGGCAAAAACCCCGTTGAATGAGAATTGCTCGGCGGTTATCCTCAAAAAGCTTCCCGAAATTCTTGAAGACCCCGGTCGATTTCTCATTCCTTGCAATTTTCCGGGGATGGGTGAGTGCTTCACCTTGGCCGATCTCGGTGCTAGAATTAACCTAATTCCGTTATCTATTTGAAAAAAGTTATCTTTACCCGATTTGACTACGACTTGCATGACCCTCGAGCTTGCCGACCAAACTACTTCCCGCCCGATGGGAACAGCCGAGGACGTCTTCGTCAATGTGGGAAAGTTTCATTTCCCCGCCGATTTTGTCATTGTTGATTTTGATGCTGATCCACGGGTACCTCTCATTCTCGGGAGAGGTTTCCTAAGGACTGGTCGTGCGTTAATTGATTTTTACGATGAAGAAATTACCCTACGCGTTAGTATTGTAGCCGTAACATTTAATTTGGATCAAACCGCGAGATACTCCTCCGATTATAACAAATTTTCCGTGAACCGTATCGATGTTATTGATATTGCTACGGAGGAGTATTCTCAAGAACTTCTCGGTTTTACTGAAAATGCTTCGAGTGGCAATCTCACTCCTTCTTCTCAACCAATTATTTCCGATCCTTTCCCTTCTCTTACTCCGTTTGAGGGAAGTGATTTCATCTTGGAAGAGATCGAGGCCTTTCTCTCTAATGATTCGATTTCACCGAAAATTGATCATTCTGCTTGTAACCTGGAGGGAGATGTTCTTTTGATTGAAAAATTATTGAATGATGACCCAACTACGTATCTCCCTCCGATGGACCTTAAAATAGCCGATGTTAAAGAGGTTAAACCGTCTACTGAGAATCCTCCGGAGCCCGAGCTCAAGGATTTACCTTCTCATCTTGAATACACTTTTCTAGAAGGAACCGACAAACTTCCCGTCATAATTTCAAAAGACCTTAAAGATGAGGAGAAGACCCGTCTCTTAGATGTGCTCAAGAAGCATAAAAGTGCCATCACTTGGCAAATTTCCAATATCAAGGGTATCGACCCTCGTTTTTGTACGCATAAAATTTTACTTGAAGACAATTACAAACCGTCCGTCCAACAACAACGACGGGTTAACCCGAAAATTTATGAGGTTATCAAAAAGGAAGTTATCAAACTCCTCGATGCCGGAATGATTTATCCAATCTCGGATAGCTCATGGGTTAGCCCTGTCCACTGTGTTCCGAAGAAAGGTATAATGACCGTAGTAACTAATGAAGATAATGAATTGATTCTGACACGTCTTGTTACCGGATGGAGAGTGTGTATTGATTATAGGAAATTGAATGATGCGACTCGTAAGGACCATTTCCCACTTCCATTTATGGGCCAAATGCTCGAACGTTTAGCGGGAAATGAGTTCTATTGTTTTCTCGATAGCTTTTCTGGTTATTTTCAAATCCCGATTGACCCTCCAGACCAGGAAAAGACCACTTTCACTTGCCCTTATGGAACGTTTGCTTATCGACGTATGCCTTTCAGCTTATCCAATGCTCCAGGCACGTTCCATAGGTGCATGATGTCTATATTCTCCGATATGATTGAGAAAACCATGGAAGTTTTCATGGATGATTTCTCGGTTTATGGAGATTCCTTCACTTCTTGCCTCTCCCATTTAGAAAGAATGCTGAAACGATGTGAAGACACTAATTTGGTTCTAAATTGGGAAAAGTGCCATTTCATGGTTAAAGAAGGCATTGTCCTCGGCCATAAGATTTCAAAATCCGGGATTGAGGTCGATAGAGCTAAAGTCGACGTGATTGCTAAGTTACCTCATCCCACGACCGTTAAAGGAATTAGAAGTTTTCTCGGTCATGCCGACTTTTACCGACGTTTTATCCAAGATTTTTCCAAAATAGCCCGGCCCCTGACCCATTTACTTGAAAAAGATGCTCCGTTTATCTTCTCAAATGAATGCATTGAAGCATTTAATATCCTAAAGAAGAAGCTAACGGAGGCTCCTATCTTAGTTGCCCCCGATTGGAACTTGCCTTTCAAACTAATGTACGATGCAAGCGATTATGCTATTGGTGCAGTTCTGGGGCAACGTAAGTCAAAATATTTTCAGCCGATACACTATGCTAGTAAAACAATGACCGATGCTCAATACCATTATACGACTACTGAAAAAGAAATGTTAGCTGTCATTTATACTTTTGAAAAGTTCCGACCTTATCTCGTCTTAAAAAAATGCATAGTGTATACGGATCATTCGGCTCTTAAGTATCTAATGGCAAAGCAAGATGCTAAGCCAAGATTGATGCGGTAGGTTCTACTCCTTCAAGAATTCGATGTTGAAATTCGAGACAAAAAGGGAGCTGAGAACCTTGCTGCTGATCACCTTTCACGTTTAGAGAATCCCCATCAAAGTGATTTCGAGAAAAAGGAAATTACCGAAACATTTCCTCTCGAGACACTTGGGAGTTTATCACACAGTGATCCTAGTACCCCATGGTTCGCCGACTTTGCGAATTACCATGCGGGGAATTTCATTAGAAAAGGGATGTCGTTCCAACAAAAGAAGAAATTCTTCAAAGATGTTAAACAGTATTTCTGGGACGACCCCTACTTGTTCAAAATTTTTGCGGATCAAGTGATCCGGCGGTGCGTTCACGGCAAGGAAGACACTGAAATTCTCATGGAATGCCACAATGGACCCACGGGGGGACATCATGGTGCCAACTTCACTGCAAAGAAAGTCTTCGATTCTGGCTTCTATTGGCTGACGATATACCGGGATGCCCATGAATTGGTTAAATCATGTGATTCTTGCCAGCGTCAAGGAAAAATTTCTTAGAGAGACAAGATGCTTCAAAATGCTATCCAAGTCTGTGAGATTTTTGACGTCTGGGGTATCAATTTCATAGGACCATTCCCGTCTTCCAGAGGAAACAAATATATTCTCGTGGCCGTCGATTACTTCTCAAAATGGGTTGAAGCGAAGGCGCTCCCCACCAATGACGCTCGAGTTGTTGTGAAATTTCTTAAAAGTCTCTTCGCCCGATTTGGTGCACCTCGTGCTATTATAAGTGATCGTGGGACCCATTTCTGTAATGACCAATTCAATAAAGTTATGCTCAAATATGGTGTCACATCGTCTTTCTACTGCCTATCATCCGCAGAAGAGCGGTCAAGTTGAGGTGTCCAATCGTGGCTTGAAATGTATCTTATAAAGGACCGTAGGAGAACATCGTGCTTCTTGGGCTGATAAGTTAGATGATGCATTATGGGCTTTCTGGACCGCTTACAAAACACCCATTGGGTGCACTCCTTACAAGCTGGTTTACGGGAAGGCCTGCCATTTGCCCTTTGAACTTGAGCACAAGGCCTACTGGGTCTTGAAACACGCTAATTTTGATCTCAAAACCGCGGGTGATCATCGTAAAGTTCAATTGAATAAATTAACTGAGCTTTGTGATCAAGCCTATGAGAATTCATTGATCTGCAAAGAGAAAACAAAGAGGATTCATGATGCTAAGATTAAAGATCGCGTTTTTAATGTTGGTGATCGAGTCCTTCTTTTCAATTATCGATTGAAGATATTCTCGGGCAAGTTAAAAACCCATTGGTTTGAACCATTCACCATCACCCAAGTGTTTCCTTATGGAATGGTCGAGTTATCTCAATCCGATGGTCCCAACTTTAAGGTGAATGGTCATCGTCTTAAACACTATTTCGGAGGGGACATAGCACCTATGGTTGTCCCAGATCTCCAAACTTTCCCAAAGTATAATTAAATTCAGGGATCGAGTCAAGCTCATGTGACTCGGTGAACAAAAACATGCGCTTCGTGGGAGGCACCCCATGCTTATCCATTTCATCTTCTTTATTTTCTTATTTCTTTAGTAACGTGACGTGAGGGGGGACGACCCTTTCCAAACTCGTGTTTTCGTGGTTGTTTGTGAATGTCCAGGAATTTCCCCGAAAATTGAGGACTCTCGTGCTCGTGTTTTGTCGTTCTCTCCACTCGAGTCTCATTCTTTGCTGCTCTTTCGGAAATTCACCATATCCAAAATCTTATCGACTAACGTTTATCTCTTGGAATACTTAATAAACGGTCTTAGATATTACGTAATGTGGAAAACTAGAAGGGGGGGTTGAATAGTTTTACGTCCTTTTAAATTTATAAACACAAGTTTGTTTTAAAAACTTCGATTCTAGTTTATGTGAATTCAATACTTGCACTATATGAACTATTGTATGGTAACTAACTAACAAAACTAATATAGTAAAGGTAAATAAATAAGTAATGAGAAGAGTTAGAAAGATCAAACCACAACACAAGGATTTATAGTGGTTCGGCTACAAGGACACCTTCCTTGTTCCTACTCCACTCCCCGAGTCACCTACTCGAGAGTTTTCTTCACTATGTCAACAAACTCCCTTTTGGCGGAGAAAACCTTACACACCAATTTACACACCACACAACTTCACAACTTGATCACGCCTTCTACACAACTTCTTCACACCAATATACTACACACCAATCTTCTTCACAACTATCTTCTACACACCAATCTTCTACTTCACACCTATCTTCACAACTATCCTACTTCACTACTTATCAACTTCTATTATCTACACAACTAATCACAAGCACAACACAATATTCACAAATGAATATATATATATACACTATGCACAACTATTCTTCAACACTTCTTGAGCTTGGTTGTAGAGAGAGTGTTCTTCTTTTGCACTTTGAATGAGAATGGATGATTAGGAATTGAATCACTTGAAACAAGGATTAATATACTAATGATCAAAGGGTTTTAGAGGATGTTTAGAGAGTTATAGATCTGAAAATTTCGTGCAAAAGGTGGGGAAAAATTCCAGAATTAAGGTGGTATTTATAGCAGAAGAATTCTGACAATTTCTGACAGGGGAGCCTGGCCGGTCCCCTTAAATCAAGGCCGGCCCCCTTAAAATTAAGGGGACCGCCCAGCTGAAACGGCCAGAATCCTTGTCTTTTAGTGGGGAAAGTTTATTTGGTGAAAAACTAACTGATTTTGGTTAAAAATTTGAATTCATATATTTAGTATGAATAAAACATTTTTCTTAATTACCAAAAGTGTTTTTCAAAAGTATATAATATGTTTATATAATTAAATAAACTTTGTGTTAGTTAATTAAATACCCCTTTGATCATGAGATGTATTAAGCACTTGTTTATCCATACCTTAAGTGATTAAGTTGGATATAGTGATATAAACTAGCTTAATACTTGTTTACGTATTAATTATATGATTGATGATTTTACATTTTGTGATCGTCAAAATATAGAGATATCGAAAGATATGAATAACGTTTTCACACATTATTTATGTCAACAATCTCCCCTTTTTGATGATTACAAAATTTAAACTCATTAATCAAAAATTAGTATATATTCAAGTATTATTGTGAGTTTATATCACTTCTCCCCCTTTTTGATAGCATCAAAAAGGTTATCCCATGTTAATGTAAACCCCCCCTCGTTTTGAGGCCAAAAAGAATCGAGATATGGATATCTTGCAAAAATATTTAGTGGCAAGCAACATATATATGTAGATAGCATGCAAGAGTAGAGACTAAACATAACCATAACATTAATAATATGAGAAAGATACATCAAGCGTTACATTAACAACCATAACAAGTAATGCAACTAACAAAAGCCTTAAAGGCTTAGAATCATCACTAAAATAAAAGACCAAGTCTTAAACATGAGAGTCCTCTCTAGAGCTTGCCATCCAAAAAGGTTTAACACAATTTTATTTTTGAAACACCAAGCATGTTTAATTGGGAGGGATGGATGGTGAACATGGAGATGGTGATGGTGGAGGTGTGTTTGTTGATGGTGGTGGAGGTGTTGTGTTTGTTGTTGGTGGTTGATGCAACAAGTTTCAATATGAGAATACATGTATTGGATCTCATCTCTTAATTCGAACACAATTGTTCGGTTGTGAATGCAACAAAGGCAAGTGTCTCCATGAGCTTCAAGTAAGCTCCATGGGACGGGGTTATAGGTTGGTGGGTTGATAGGAGATGATGAGAAATGTGCATCAAGAGGTGTTAATGGTGATAATGAGAGAGTGAGTGCAAGAGATGTGTTCTCATTGGTAGGTTGTGATGGTTGATCAATTGTTGGGGGAGATAAGTGGGTGTTGATGTAGTCATTTATGGATGAAGTGGATGGTATGGAGGAAGTGGAGTTTCCATTTGTTGAAGGTGTTTTGGAGGGTGCATTTGGTGCTCTAGGAGATGAACATTGAGGTGGTGGAGATGGAGTGGTGTTGTCTTCATTTGTAAGATCAATGAAGAGTTGTTTGGGTGGAATGATGACAAGTTTTTGTTTCTTGGCATTGTTTGAATAGGTGGTTCTTGGTGATGACATGATGATGTTTAATGAATGTTTGAGGATGATGGAATGTGAATTAAACATGCATGGGGATTATATAGTGGGAAAACATGTTTAGAAGTAGAATTAATTTGAAAATGTAATGTTATATTCCAAAATTAGTTTAGTTTTTCAGGGAAATGGTAGCTGGGACTAGCAAAAGGGATCACAAGATGCAAAAGAAAACAGTGTAAAAACTGTTCCAGATGGCCAGTCCCCTTAAATGGAGGCCGGTCCCCTTAATTTTAAGGGGGCCGCCCTTTATGATTTAAGGGGGCCGCCCATCTGACGACCCAGAAACCAAAATTTTCAAAAATTTTCTGGAAAAATGTTATGTTCTGTGTATTTGCAGCAAGCTCTATTTGGACATTTCACATTTGTTTTGGTCTATTAGAAAGCATATATGTCATATAGTTATATAAACATTAACTAATCATGCAAACATATATATAGATTAAGAGAAGCATGCATTAAAAAAAAAAAAAAAAAAAAAAAAGAAAAAAAAAAAAAAAAAAAAAAAAACATATCAAAGGCAATCAAGTTAGCATCCTAAACAAATATCCAAATAACAAGTACCTCCGAATAAACTTCGGACAAATAGCACACAAGACATAAAAATTAAATATTGTTTAACAAACATAATCCAAGCACATTATTTCTTTTTCTTCCCGAAGATGCCCTTCAAAGTTTTTCCGATAGACTTGAACCCACCTCTAACTTCTTCGTGCAAGCTCTTTTGTCTTCTAAGCATCTCGGTAGTTCGTTCATGAAGCACTTCTTCAGTTTGATCACTTGGAGATGGAGTAGAATACTCGGGATAGTCAAGATCCTCTAAATTGTCAACGAACTCAGAAAATGAAGGGGTACTAGCATCATGGATGTTTTCCTCCTCATCGTCATCGTCTTGCCTTGATGATGATCCATGAAAGCTATGACGATGAGGTTTACCCTTGTCACTTCGAGTTCGTCGAGCTTGTTTTAGAGCGAGAGGACGTAGAGTGGGGTAGATGGACTCATAGATACTATTGTCAAGATCGGGGTAGTACTCGATAACATGACGATAGATACGAGTAAGGAACATTCCATATGGAAGGTTGGCTTTGGGAGTTTTTCTAGCACACTCAATCCGTTTGATAAAGAAGTAGGCCAAATTGTACGGCTTTTCGACAGCTATACAATACAACATGTGAGCAAGGCTAGCCGGGAGATGGTCCCGGTGACCTCCAGTACCAAATGCATTCTCACGAATGAGTTCTTCCCAACGCTTCATGTGAGGGCTTAATTCTTTGAGGAGAAGTTGGTATGGAGAGATTTGAACTTTTTTGGATTTTATTTTTCGACTTGTGGTGGCACGATCTATACCAAGGACTTGACGAATTTCGTCGGGATGAGGAATTTCGTCGAGATAGGGACCGAAGGTTGGTCGATAGCGATTAAGAGATTCGAGGTCCCACTCGTTTGAGAAAACGGCTTGACCTCTAAATGGAATTTGGAGGATATGACCAAATTGTTCGAGAGTTAGGGTGATAAATTCATTTTGAATCATGAAAGAGATGGTGATGAAACCAAGATCATTGGCTTGGACGGTGACTTGGCTATAGAAATCCATTATGAAGTGAGGAATGATAGGTTCATTTATTTCATAAAGACAATTGAAGTTGATGCTTGAAAACAAGCGATTTATGTACTCGGATTGAGCAAAAGCAAGATCTACTACACGTCCCTCATGAACATTTCTATCTTCAATTTGACGATAGATAAGTCCAATGGAAGGAGATGTGGTAGGGAGTTGGGAAACTTTAGGAATGTAGTTTTTAGTGTGAGAAAGAACTTCGGTAGTTGTTTTGGGCATTTTCACCTAAACACATCAACAATACAAAAAGACCAAAATAAATATAAAGAAAGATAAAAGTATATGTTAATTGTTAAGGCTTATGTTGGAACGCAAACATACTTCGTTACTAATCCTAAGAAGTAGATTACCATGTTCCTTAATATTGTTTTTAACTCGTTCTAGATATACTTTACGATGTTTAATGAGTAGTTATGGACAAATCCAAACGCCCCTTCAAACATCTTAATATATCATGAAATTTACTAGATTTACATTAGATTGTAAAACTAGCTATTTCTTGCGAGTTTCTCATTCATGTGATTTGTTTTTGAAAAAGATGGTTTGTATTTTTACTTAAAAATGTCATTTTTAGTAATAAACCAAACGCTTCCTTAACTAATGACTTATACCCCTAGTATGTCAATATATATATGAATTATATATCTTGACGAGTTCGATTAGCAATTTTAAGGTTTATAATTATAACAAAGTTTTATAAAAATTATAGTGACTATGTTTCGATATTATTTGGACATAATCCAAACACCCCTATATTGTGAACCAATATAATTTTTCTAAGTCGAAAAAATGTAATTTCAAGTTTTACAAGTTACACAATTATAATGTGATTAGTTTTAACACGTTTTCAAATCATTATTCAACAATAAGTTTACTAAAAATTTTGAAAAGGAGTGTATGAAATTTTTCAAAAAATTTCGACATGATAGTTTATAATAACTAGTTTATAGTGTTGATCAATCATCCTAATCCTAGGGGAAGCATTTGGTTATGAAGTTTTAAGGCTTAATTCGAAAGAAATTATGAAATTTGACGAATTTTATAAAACATGCATAATCATGAGTATGATCAAATAAGATGAAATTTGATGAAATGTGTTATGAAAAACTTACAATATGTAATGGTGATTGTGTTAGATGAATTTGCCCTTTGCGAATTAACCCGAATTGTGTGATTTGGAAGTGATTTGAGAGGTTTTTGGGTTTTGGTTTTCGTCACAGCAGAAGCAAGGGAAGGGAAGTATGAAAAAGTGGAGTGTTTGGCAAAAGGAAAAGGGAGAAAAATGGGTTTGAACAATCAGATGGCCGGCCCCCTTAAACATTAAGCGGGCCGCCCTACATTTGGCTGCCGGTCCCCTTAAACATTAAGGGGGCCGCCCTCCAAAATTCGATTTTTGTGATTTTGGGTTCTGGAAAGAGCAGAAAATTATTCATATGTATGTATTAGATTTATATTTAATCAAAAATACGTTGGAGGGTATTCGCACGAAAGGAATTACTTAACACTTTTAATCGACAATTTGCCAATTAAATTTTCTTGATCGTTTCGGATGAAATTTATCAAGTTGTCAAGTACACGAGAACGTTGTGGAAGGTTCATAGATATATGTATATATATAAATATATATGTATGTAGTATGGGCTTATAAGACGAGAATAAAGGAAGGAGACGAATGCAACGGAAGCTGGGAGTTTGTTTCATCCATAGATTTTTCGAATCATCTCTCTTCATCAGCATGAGTGTTGTTGAACAATAAAGTTCAATAAGGCAAATGGGGAAAAGAAAAGGTTCGTAAATGAACAATTTCTAGTTCTAGAAAATCAACAAATGTGTTTTCTAGGTTATAAGATCTTAGATATAACTAAGTGTATATATATATATATATATATATATATATATATATATATATATATATATATATATATAGATATATATATAGATATAGTATAAGTAAATAAGTATATATATGTATAGAAGTAAAGACTAGAGAGAATAATGAACCAATCAAAATCACATAAAAGCTAGATACTAAACTAAGCATGTATTTGTTTACAAGGAAATAAAAGGAAATGTGTACCTTTCGTCTTCAATGCGTTAAACTTCAAAATCTTCAAAGGAAAGTCCGAATACGAGGTGACATCAAAGATTTCCATGTATGAATGGCGAAAGTTTTCATGTTGGTCCCCATGGTCTTATTTGACCAAAGTTGTTTGTCCCGAACATGTTATGTATTTGACTTGGGTGCATATATGGTGGAAACATTCTCCATGGATTGAAGTTCCACATTTGTTGATTATTGTTAAAGTTTTGTCTACTTTGGTTTACTCTTGGTTGAGGTGTTTTAGGTCTAGGGTAAGAATTATTTGGTTTCCTAGGTGGTGGTGTTTTAGATCTTGTTTTAGTTTTGGACGATCCTACTTCGGTTTTTAAAGATGGTTTATAAAACGGTTTTATTTCTTCATTACTAGCTAGATGTATTTTCTTATCATTTATGAGTATATACTCAGGATTAGATTTTGAAGGTTTTAGTTCCTTAAGTTCGCTTTCAAATTTAACATTTTTAACTTCACTTGTTGAGGCTTCGGTTGAGTTGAAACCTAGACTGGTTTTATCTCCGGATATTCTTTGAAAACTTATAATTTTACTAAGTAAGTTACTACTATTTTCAAATTTATCAAGTTTACAAATTTCTTCCTTAAGTTTGTTGTTTTCACTTCTAAGTGCTTGACATGATTTACATTCTTCAAAAGTTTCTTTACCTTTCTCAAGTTGATGTATTTTAATTTTTAGTTCAAGTACTTCATTTTCTAATTGGTTATTTATGTATTTTAGTGATTTGTTTTTAGCCATAACTTGTTGTCCTAGTTTGCATAATCTATTGTATTCACTATCTAAGTCTTTTTCATCTAATGATAAATTTTCATCACTAAAATATTCGGTTTCGGAACGTACCTCACTTGATGTTTTAGCCATGAGACACTTTTCTTCCTTTGTTGTTTCTTTCTCATCTTCATCGCTATCACTCCAGGCACCTCCAACAAACGCTCTTTGATTTTGATCTCTTGTCATCATTGGACATTTTCCAATAAGGTGATTCGGATCACCACACTTGAAATATTTTCTTTCATTCTTGCTATACTTGTGATCATTATTCTTTTGAGATGTTCTTCTTTCATCGTGTGGTTGTCTAACGAATCTTCCTCGCCTTTTGAAGAATTTCTTGAAATCTCTTACGGCCATGGCACATTCTTCGTCTTCGCTTTCGGAAGATGAGCTATCTTCGTTGTTGGATTCCTTTCTAGCTTTCAAGGCGATTGACTTGCTTTGCTCTCGTTTCCCTTTAACCATTTCGGAGTCCTTCTTTATTATAGCTTCGTAGACTTTTAAATTACCAATTAATTCATCAAGTTGTAGCGTTGACAAATTCTTCGATTCTTCAATAGCCGTCACTTTAGCTCGCCATTTTGGGTGAAGAGCTCTAAGAAACTTCCTAACAAAATTCTTACTAGAGAAATTCTCATCAAGTGCTTTTAAACTTGTGATTATGGTGTTAAATCTAGCAAAAGCATTATCAATTGATTCCTCTTCCGGAATCGTGAATTGCTCATATTGTTGAACAAGTAGATCTATTTTGTTATCTTTGACTTGATTATTACCTTGGTGGGTTATTAACAAAGAGTTCCAAATTTCTTTTGCGGTTTCACACATAAAGATCCTTTCGTACTCTTTACGTGGTAGCGCATTGTAAATAACTATTTTTGCTTCATTATTTTTAGCAAGTTTTCTTTTTAAATCATCATTTTGTTTTTCAAAAGGTACGATTTCATCTTTCTTAGTTTCGGGGTTATTTTGAATAGGTAAAAAATCACCATTGGTAATAATATGCCAAAGATCTAGATCTTTTGATTTCACATAAGTTTCGAATCGATTTTTCCAATATAAAAATCCATCACTTTCAAATAGTGGTGGTCTTTGCATAGATTGCCCTTCTAAATATTTTTCAGATTCCATAGATCGTTACAAGTTTTAAAATACAATATATTTTAAAGATCTTGCTAGACGTGGCTCCTGATACCAATTGTGGAAAACTAGAATGGGGGGTTGAATAGTTTTACGTCTTTTTAAATTTATAAACACAAGTTTGTTTTAAAAACTTCGATTCTAGTTTATGTGAATTCAATACTTGCACTATATGAACTATTGTATGGTAACTAACTAACAAAACTAATATATAAAGTTAAATAAATAAGTAATGAGAAGAGTTAGAAAGATCAAACTACAACACAAGGATTTATAGTGGTTCGGCTACAAGGACACCTTCCTTGTTTCTACTCCACTCCCCGAGTCACCTACTCGAGAGTTTTCTTCACTATGTCAACAAACTCCCTTTTGGCGGAGAAAACCTTACACACCAATTTACACACCACACAACTTCACAACCTGATCACGCCTTCTACACAACTTCTTCACACCAATATACTACACACCAATCTTCTTCACAACTATCTTCTACACACCAATCTTCTACTTCACACCTATCTTCACAACTATCCTACTTCACTACTTATCAACTTCTATTATCTACACAACTAATCACAAGCACAACACAAAATTCACAAATGAATATATATATATACACTATGCACAACTATTCTTCAACACTTCTTGAGCTTGGTTGTAGAGAGAGTGTTCTTCTTTTGCACTTTGAATGAGAATGGATGATTAGGAATTGAATCACTTGAAACAAGGATTAATATACTAATGATCAAAGGGTTTTAGAGGATGTTTAGAGAGTTATAGATCTGAAAATTTTGTGCAAAAGGTGGGGAAAAATTCCAGCATTAAGGTGGTATTTATAGGAGAAGAATTCTGACAATTTCTAACAGGGGAGCCTGGCCGGTCCCCTTAAATCAAGGCCGGCCCCCTTAAAATTAAGGGGACCGCCCCTTATAATTAAGGGGACCGCCCAGCTGAAACGGCCAGAATCCTTGTCTTTTAGTGGGGAAAGTTTATTTGGTGAAAAACTAACTGATTTTGGTTAAAAATTTGAATTCATATATTTAGTATGAATAAAACATTTTTCTTAATTACCAAAAGTGTTTTTCAAAAGTATACAATATGTTTATATAATTAAATAAACTTTGTGTTAGTTAATTAAATTCCCCTTTGATCATGAGATGTATTAAGCACTTGTTTATCCATACCTTAAGTGATTAAGTTGGATATAGTGATATAAACTAGCTTAATACTTGTTTACGTATTAATTATACGATTGATGATTTTACATTTTGTGATCGTCAAAATATAGAGATATTGAAAGATATGAATAACGTTTTCACACATTATTTATGTCAACACGTAAGACTACCCGTACCCTTAAAACATTGAGGACAATGTTTCACTTTAGTCTGGGGGAGTGAATCTTCGATTCGATTTGACCTGGCACCTTCGTCTGAGCTGTTAACTTGCGCAACTCCGTTTTTCCACCAAAATTTTAAATTTTTGTCACCTTTTTATGTTAAAAAAATGATATTGTAATAAGATTTGACACCTTGTTTTAACTTTCCTATTGGCGAGAGTAGAAATAAATGTTCCGACTTGACCGGGCGTGTTGAGCCCTAGCTCATCTCCCTTAACCAATATAATCAAAAGATTATCGGCTAAGCATCCGCGGATCTCAATACTTGGGATTTTAAATTTGCGGAGATTGAGGAATGATAGAGTTTATTTAGAAGTTTGGTGCTAAACGTGGAGTAGTTGGATCTCTTTAGAGCCCACGAAAGGTACTTGTGGCCTCCTTGTTCCTACAAGATTGCACACCAATAAAAATAGATCTCTAGGTTTAATTAAGGGTATACGGTTTGGGCAATACTTAGTTTTTTCTCGTTCCTAAGAAAATCTCTGCATATGGGGGTTTGGTACACATAGGGGTACTGCTAGTGTTACGGTGAAATAGACTATTGCATCTTGCCGGTTCGCAGCCGATGTTGTGATCTTAGTAAAGGCCGTGGGACTCGGGGTTTGGCAAATGATTATGAATATCAATAATAATAATCCAAAGCCAAAAATAAGGCAGAGGAATCCAAAGCTATAAAAAGCAGCGGAAATAAATCCAAGGTCATAATAAAGCTCTTGCGTCTTGACGACTCACAACCGTTGTTGTAATTGAAATAAAAGACTAAGGACCAAATATTATTAAAGTGCTTATAATTATTCAAAATGTCAAACTTCGACTCCGGGGGTTTCCTAATAGAAAGCTTCCGTCTCGCGTCTCAGACATGGGATATTTCGGTCGTAAATAAAAAGGGGGCCCTCAAAATCGTGTTAAATCAGAGACCTCCATGTGGACCCGATTTTTGTATGCAGGGGTTTTTGTTGGGATATGAAGATCAAAGTACTTATGGAAGATCAAAGTACTGCTATGTCAAAATACTACTCAAATGTCAACGTATTGTTCAAGGTCAAAGTACTGCTTGTGATTGAAGATTACTCAAAGTACTTTTAACAACAAGGATTAATATGCAATATTGTTTAAGGATTATTATATAATATTAAAAGAATGTTCTAGAATTAGTTAGGGATAGTTTACTTGTCGTTCAAGTAATTATTGTAAACTGACTTATGGTGTGCCTATAAAAGGAGCCTTAGGATGGTATTAGACGTATGAGTTTATGAGTTTTAGAGTCTCTCAATAAGATTTCTAGAATACGATATTAGATAAGTTAGGGATTATTAGTGAATTTGTATTTAGAGAAGCAGGTTCAAAAGTTGGTTTTAATATAATTCAAAGTTCTTCTTAGCTTTGTGTTAGTAGATTCCGCATACTTTACAAAGTAACATCAGTGTTTCATTATTAATTATTTTGAGTTATTCAAGATTGTTAAAACCTTTCAGGCTACAAAGTAGTTTAGTCAGAGTATATCGATCGAACAAGTGGTATCAGAGCTTGTGTGGAAACTCTGATTAGGAAGAAAACCTTTAAAACCGATTTTACTACAAACCCTTAAAGATGTCGACAAATGTTGCACCTGCTCCATCCATCATAGCAGTCAGAATTCCTATTGTCAAGAAGGGAGAATATGATCTATGGAGCTTGAAGATGAGGCAATACATTGCCATCACAGACCATGCTCTATGGGATGTGATTGTCAATGGCAATATGGTAATTGATGAACTAGTAGAGATCCCAGGACAACCAACACCACCTAAGCCATCCTTGCCAGCTGTCACCAAAAGAAATCAAGATAAGGCTCTCAACATACTGCTTTCTACCATTCCTGATGGTCACCTATTGAAGTTTCATGATGCCAAGGATGCAAAACAACTATGGGCTGCTATTAAAACAAGATTTGGAGGTAATGATGCTTCCAAGAAGATGCACAGGAACCTATTGAAGCAACAGTTTGAAACCTTCAATATTGGTGAAAGAGAAAGCCTTGACTCTGCCTATGACAAATATCAAAATCTACTCAGTATGCTAGAATTGTATGGAGCAGAGGCATTTGTTGAAGATGCAAACTTGAAGTTCTTGAGGAGTTTGCCATCTTCATGGCATGTGGTTGCTACCATGATTAGAGGATAACCTGGTTTGGTCACTATGGACTTTGACGATCTTTACAACAATCTAAAGGTGTATAAGCATGAGATGAAGGGTAACAAAGGCTCAAGTTCTCACAGTATTGCCTTTGTATCTTTTGAAAACAGAGGCAGTACTTCCACTAAAAGTACTGCTTACTCTGTCCAAAGTACTGTTGAAGATAAACAACATCCATGTACAAGCAATTCAGATGATGTTCTATGTTCATTCTTTGCTCAACAAGCCACTCTACCTATGACTTATCAAGAAGATGTCTTGCAAATTGATGATGATGCTATGGAAGAAATTGACATAAGATGACAGGTTGCCATGATCACTGCAAGGATCAAGAAGTTTATGAAAAAGACAGGGAGAGGTATTGATTTCAAAGCTAAGCAAGGGATAGCATTTGATAAGTCTAAGATTGAACGCTTCAATTGTCAAAGGACTAGTCACTTTGCAAGGGAATGCAAGTTTGCAAAATATCAAGCAAACAGACTGATTGAACAACCCAAGGTTGAAAGAAAAGAGGTTCCTATTGCTGATCCAAAATCACAAGCTTCGGTAGCTCAAGAAAATTTATCAGAAGTTGATTGGAGTAATGAGTTTGATGATGAACCAGTAACCTACTCTATGGTTGCATTGGAAGAAGTTGATTGGAGCACAACTTTTGATGAGGAACCAGGATATGAAGCTTTGGAGTCAAGAGATGGTCTAGGAAGCTTTGATTGCAGAATGGAAAGTGAAGAAGAACCTGTTCAGCTTGTTATGATGGCTACTTCACCAAGCTCATCTACTATCTCTGAGGTATGTTCCAAATGTAGTAACTCTTATCAAAATATGCTTAAAGAATATGAAACTGAAAGAGATAACTATAGAAAGGCTATGTCTAAGATAGCTGGTTACCAATTGACTTTAGAGTCAATGGAAGCCAAGATAATCTCTCATGAGAAAAATGAAGTAGCTTGGGCTGAAAAATATGAACAACAAGATTATCAATTAAAGTTAAGTGAGTGGAAGTTAGGATGTAAAGTTTCTGAATTAGAAAAGGTCACTAAAGAAAGAGATAAGTTGCTAGAAAAACTTGCTGTTTAGAAAGAATCAGGTCTATCACATGTTAGTTTTGTTGAAAAACAGAGAACAACAAACATTAAAATTGGCCTAGGTTATGATAATAGTTCATAAGTACTTTCAACTAGGAACCAAGAATTAAGTCCTTCTCAGGAGACCTCAACTAGTGATGAAGAATTCATAAGCTTAGAGGAAAACACATCTAGTGATGAGGAATCACCTTGTTCAATACCTCCTGAATTTAAGAAAAACAAAGGATATAATGAAGTTCCTCCACCCACAGGTAGTTTTCAACCACCTAAGACAGATGTTTCTTGTTTTGGAGTAGACAATCTAGTCCTGAGTCCTTAAGAGAATCTGTTGAGACACCTAGGGATGATAATAAGGGTTCTGGGAGTGAAAATGGCTTTTCAAAACAAGCAGTACTTCCAAAAACTTCTCAAAGTACTGCTGATCATATAGCAGTACCTACAAGGAAATCTTTTCAAAATACTGCTTATTATAGAAAACCTTTTGGGAATGGATTTGGGAATATAGGTCCAAAGTTATGCTTTGTATGTTACAGTCCTCATCATTTGATCAAGGACTGTGATTATCATTCAGAATACCTAAGCAAATACCCAAAGACCACATCTGCAAACCATAAGCACAAAAAGAATAAACCAAGGGAGAATAAACCAGTTTGGAATTACTCAAAAAGGGTTAACCATAGTAATTTCTCAAAAGATTATAGGTACCCTCATCAGAAAAGACAATTCACCAAACCCACAGTACCTTCAAGAAATACTTTTCAAAGTACTGGTCAAGCAGTACTTTCTCAAAGTATTGTTAGGAAGTCCCCAAATCAAGGTACTGCTATCAAAAACACTAGTGTAAGACCTAGGAGATTCAATTCTTACAAACCTAGAAGGCCTTACAACTCAAGAAAAGCTGCTAGAACAAAGAACCCAACATCAAAAGTTACAACTAAATGGGTTAAGAAAGAAAGTACTGTTGAGGGTGAAAAAGTAATTTCATATAATAAGGGTGAAAAAGGGTGTGTTGATAACAATTCAACACAGGTTTTAGAATCAAAGACATTAATTCTTAATAGTGCTTTCAAAAACAGTGGTGATTACATACTCAAAGAATTTGAGTATGTCACTCCACAAGGGGAACACAAGTCAGTAATGGCTGGGGTTCCTAAAAGAAACTAACCCTTTTCACTTTTATGCAGGGCAACCCAGAAGAGGAGCCTAAAAATCATCTTATTGTGGATAGTGGTTGCTCTCGAAGTATGACAAGAGAAAAGGAGCTCTTGTCAGATTTTAAGGCTTATTTTGGAGGAAGAGTTGCATTTGGGAATGATCCTGATGGAGGGAGAATCACTTGCAAAGGAACTATTAAGGCTAGATCAATTGATTTTGAGAATGTTAGATATGTGAAGGAGCTTAAATTCAACCTTTTGTCAGTTTCTCAGAACTGTGACAAGAAATATCCAGTGTTATTTCTTGACACAGAATGTCTTATTCTCTCCCCTGAGTTTAAATTAGAAGATGAAAACTTGGTGATGCTGAGAGCACCAAGAACCAATGATGTGTACAGCACAGACTTGAAGAATATCAATTCTACTGCAAGAGAAACATGTCTAATTGCAAGGGCAACAATGGAAGAAGCACATCAATGGCACAGAAGACTAGGGCATGTAAATTTCAAGAACATCAACAAGTTGGTCAAAAGTAATTTAGTTAGAGGTTTAACATCTAAAACATTCAAGAATGATCATTCATGTCTGGCTTGCAAGAAGGGTAAACAACACAAGGCTTCATGTAAAAAGATTGAAGAAAGAACCATTAGAGAACCTTTGGAATTGCTGCATATGGATCTGTTTGGACCTGTTTCAGTGTTAGTTTAAACAAGAAGAAGTACTGTTTGGTTATAACAGATGACTGTAGCAGATTTAGCTGGGTCGTTTTCCTGGGATTTAAAGATGAAACTTTTGATGCTATTCATGATCTTATAATAGCACTTGAAAATCAGTTAAGACTCAAGGTTAGAGGCATTAGATGTGATAATGGGACCGAATTCAGTAATCAGGTAATGGATGAATTTTGTGCCAAGAAAGGAATCAAGAGAGAGTTTAGTATTGCCAGAACTCCTCAGCAGAATGGAGTTGTAGAAAGGAAGAATAGAACTTTGATAGAAGCAGCAAGGACAATGCTTGCAGATTCCCAATTACCTGTTCCATTTTGGGCTGAAGCTATAAGTGCTGCTTGTTATGTGTTAAATAGAGTATCAGTGACAAAACCTCAGATGAAGACACCTTATGAGTTAGTCATGGGAAAGAAACCAAACATTAAGTTTATGAAACCTTTTGGATGTCCCCTGACTATTTTGAATATTGCTGATAATTTGGGAAAATTTGATGGTAAGTCAGATGAAGGATACTTATTGGGTTATTGTACCAATAGCAAAGGATTCAGAGTGTACAATAGGGCTACCAAGAAGGTTCAAGAATGTCTTCATGTTGAATTTCTAGAAGAACATGAAAATCAAAAGCGTAAAGGTCCTGATTGGATGTTTGATCTTGATTTAATGGCCTCGTCCATGAACTATGTACCTGTAAGGGAAGAAAATCAAGTTGTTCACAATGAAGAAGAATCACAATACATTGTTCATGGAGTCAATATAAGATCTGAAGATGATTCAGATGAAGCACCCAGTGATGAGAAGAAAAGTACTGTTGATCTACAAAGTACTGTTCAACCAAAGACCACAGTATCTGATGAAGACCAAGCTATCCAAGATGAACTTAATAGGATGCTTCTTCAAGAAACTATTGCTAAGTCCTATGAAGATGACCAAAGAAGAGCTTATGAAGCAAAGAAGAAGAAGGCTAAAGGCATTGACAGTACATTGCCTCAAAGTACTGCTGATCCATTTGAAAGTACTTCTAATGTCTTAGATACTTCAAATTGGATAAATACTGATGAATTAACTGATCCAACCAACTCCTACACTAAGAATTCATAAAGATCATCATGTCAGTACAATTATTGGACCTTCTACTTCAGGAGTGCTCACAAGAACTAAAGCTAAGAATCTTTCTCAATAACATTCTTCTTTACTTAGCTTTATTTATAAGTAGAACAGGGTGAATCACAAGGATTAGCAATTGTGCTTATTTGCTTGCTTTCTATCTCAAGAAGAACCTAAGACAGTAGCACAAGCATTAGCCAAGGAGAGTTGGGTTGAAGCTATGCAAGAAGAACTCTTAAAATTTAAACTTAAAGAAGTATGGGTATTATGTGATTTACCTGATGGTAAGAGACTAATAGGAACAAAATGGGTCTTCAGAGTTAAAAGAGATGAAAGAGGGAATGTCAGCAAGAATAAAGCAAGGTTAGTAGCTCAAGGATATAGACAAGAAGAAGGGGTAGAATATGATGAAGTATTTGCTCCTGTGGCAAGGATTGAAGCCATAAGGCTGTTTTTGGCTTTTGCATCATATATGGGCTTTCCTGTATATCAGATGGACGTTAAAAGTGCTTTTCTATATGGCACTATCACATAGGAAGTTTATGTTAAACAACCTCCTGGTTTTGAAGATCCTGCACATCCAAACAAAGTATACAAGGTTATTAAGGCTCTGTATGGCCTTCATCAAGCCCCTAGAGCATGGTATGAAAGACTACTTTTCTATTGCAACATGGTTACAAGAGAGGTGCTATTGATAAGACCTTGTTTATCAAAAGAGATAAAAAGGATATCATGCTTGTCCAAGTGTATGTGGATGATGTTATTTTTGGGGCTACAAAGTAGTCAATGGTGAAGGAATTTGAGGATCTTATGCAAAAAGAGTTTCAAATGAGTTCCATGGGTGAACTAACATTCTTTTTGGGACTTCAAGTTCAACAATCAAGTAGTGGAATTTTTATAAGTCAAGATAAGTATGTTGCAGACATTCTTAAGAGATTCAACTTCACCACTGTCAATCCAGTATCTACACCTATTGATGCTAACAAACCTTTGGGAAAAGATGAAGATGGAGAAGATGTTGATGTCAAACTATACAGGTCTATGATTGGATGTCTAATGTACTTAACTGCATCTAGACCTGACATTACTTTTGTTGTTTGTTTATGTGCAAGACATCAGGTTAAACCCAAGGTTTCACATTTGAATGCTGTCAAGAGGATTTTTAGGTACCTTAGGCAACAACCTAAGCTAGGATTATGGTATCCTAGGGAGTTCCCTTTTCATCTAGAAGCTTTTTCAGATAGTGATTATGCTGGTGATAACTATGACAGAAGATCAACAACTGGAGGATGCCAATATCTTGGGAGTAGATTAGTCTCATGGCAATGCAAAAGGAAAACAATTGCAGCAACATCTTTCACTGAAGCAGAATATGTAGCTGCTGCAAGTTGTTGTGCACAAGTACTTTGGTTGCAAAATCAGCTATTGGACTATGGATTCAACTTTAAGTACACTCCTATTAACATTGATAATGAGAGTACAATCTGTATTGTGAAGAATCCTGTCTATCACACCAAGACAAAGCACATTCAGATTAGGCATCACTTCATCAGAGATTTCTATGAGCACAGGCTCATAAATGTGGTCAAAGTTCATACAGATGATAATGTAGCAGATTTACTCAGAAAAGGCTTTGATGTTTCAAGATTTACTTTTTTAGCAGTGAGTATTGGAGTGATTAATAATTAAGCTACTTTTGAGGGGAGGCATTAGTAGCTAGTCATTTTTTGAGGGGATGATACATATATCATTCAATAGAAAAGTAAATTTTATTCATTATCATTCAAAGTTGTTACATTCCCCATTCAAGAGACACAGTCACAATAAAGACAGAGATACATCATCAAAACAACCTACACAAACCCTAACCAACCTACAACCTACACACCCTACTCCATAGGCCTTTTTCCTTTTCCTTGATAGCACTGCTTTCCCTTTGGAGCAATCTTTCTCTTGTCATCAAAAGGTGATTGCTTCCTTGGGCAAACCAGGCCAAGCACTTGCTTTGGAGGTCTTTCTGGTCTTGCAGGCTTCTTTTGAGCAGGCCACTTCATGTTCTTTAAGGCAGACTCAAGAGCCTGTGTCAAGGCTTGTGGCAATTCACTGGAGAGAGTTGGAGCAGGAGTAGGGACATACACCTTTTTATTTGGCTTAAGGTTGGTTGAGCTTGATGCACTAGGAGGAAAATAACCACTCCATCCTGCATCAGAATCAAAATCAGAATCAGAGTAGTAGCTGATTTCTGAATCAGAGGAGTCATCAGATGAGATGTATATTAATGGGTAGTGTCTCATGGTGCTGCTAGGGTTTTTGTGATGATGATACAAAGTTTTGATGAAGATAAGTATTAATGCAAGTTCTTTTTATAGGCAAGTAAGTCTCATGGGTTATTAATGATGATCATTCAATTCTACTTGCTTTGGTAGCTTTGGGGAGTAAATATGGAAGGTATTAAATGTCTCAGGTTGACTTTCAGGAGATATTTTGGTCAAACTGTCAACGTTAATAAATATTTTGATGGAAAAGTACTTTGCCAAAGTACTGCTTTGTTTACGGATGAAAGTACTGCTCCGTGATACATGGAAAGTACTGCTTGGTGTTTTGAAAGACGTACTGACGTGTCAGGATACTGTTCCAACGGTTAAAAATATGGGTAACAACTTTTCGAAAGATATGGGGAAGATAAATTCCAAAAATAATGGTAAAATCATTTATTAACCGTGATTTTTTGTATATTATCCTTCTTTAAGCATATCTTTTTCATCTTTACAAACCCTCATTCATCCTCAATCATCATTCTTCTTCTAATCACACTTACAATGGCAAACCGTCCCACCATTAGCAAACACAACATGATTGCTAACCTGGAGAAAACACAAAAGAATCTTGATTTGCATGGAATCATTGAATTTCTCACTGGCTCATCCATTAACTACTCACTTTTAGTCAATCCAGAAATCATTGGTCCTTGGATACAAAAATTTTGGGCTACGGCTAGGGCTGAACTAGAGGAAGGAGAAGATGTTATTCATGCTACAGTTGTAGGAAGGGCAATTCGTATAACTGAAGCAACAATAAGGGCGTTCTTGTTGTTTAATGATGAGGAAGGAACTGTTTTGTTTGACAAGCAAGATGTTTGGGATGCACTTAGGGAGATTGGCTATGAAGGTGCTTTAAACAAGCTTACTTTTCAGAAAGCACTGGTAAGTCTTCATTGGAAATATCTTATCCATGTTTTGCTTCATTTCTTAAGTCCCAAAAGTACTGCTTGGGATCAATTTGGACATGCCATAGTATCTGCTCTAGTTGGCCTAGTTACCAATCAGCCATTCAGTTTTTCTTATATGATTCTTGATGGTATGATTGCACACATCAAGGCTAGTTCACCATTTTTGATGTACCCTAGATTTGTTCAGCTTTTCTTAGATAAACCACTTGAAGGTACACCAAAACCTCATGATTATATACCTACTGTTGTGCTTCCACATAAGGTGTTTACTTTTATGTCTAACAAGAGTGTTAAGTTCTCTGGTCACAATACACCTTTGAATGCTTATATATTGGAAGTAGCACAAGCTGTTAGGGATGAAGTAGCTGCAACTAGTGGTTCTGAACATGCTGAACAATCTGAACACTCTGAGCACTCTGTATCAGCACATACTCCAATACCACCTCTTGCCTCACCACAGCCTATTGATTCAAGTGAAAGAACTACTGCAGTACCTATTTCAAAGGAAAACCCTGTTTCTATTGAAAGTACTTCTCCATATTCAGTTTCAAAGGAAAGTGCTTCTCTGCAAGGTACTGCTTCAGACCATACTACACCATTATCTTCCAATGATTATACTTCCACAGGTGGGCTTCAAACACCTGGAGGAGATGAGGGAGGTCAGGGACCAATGGATAATTATGCTTTAACTAGGGAGTTCAGAAGAATGAAGAAAGTTATTAATGCACAGGCTATAGAGATCAAGAGATTAAGGAATAAGTTTAGAAGATTAATGAAAATTGTTTGGCCCCTTGTTCAAAACTTTAGACTTTATGTAAAGGAACAGAAGAAATCCAAAAAGAAGAAGTCTAAGTTTCATAAGACAGCCAAGAAGGCTTCTAAATCTAAGAGGAGTAAGAAAAAGTCATCATATTTCAAATTGGGGAGGAATCGGGATGATAATTTGAATGAAGATGATGTTGTGTTTCAATATTCAGAAGATGCTCATCTATGGCATTATCCAGAAGTACCTTTGCACTTTGAGCAAGAAAAATAGACTGATGAAGCTGAGAACAATGTTCAAGAAGAGAATATTGATGTTGAGCAAGATACTGGAGTTCAAGGTGATAATATTCAAAGTACTGTTGCTCAAAGCACTGTTGTTCAAAGTACTGGCGTGCAAAGTACTTTGGATCAAGGTAATCAAGGTACTGCTGCAATGAATGTTGATGAAGTTGGACTTTCTAAAGCTGGACCTTCTACAACTACTTTTCATGATGAAGCTGGTCCCTCTAATCCAATTCAGCAAGAAGAAATCAAGGAGCATACAGCTAGTGATGATGAGACTATAGCTCAGATAATGCTTAATTTGGATAGACCAACAAGTATAAGTATTTCTGAACCCGCACAACAAGTCTCAGAATCTTCTTCTGAACCTGAAGCTTTAGATCCTAAAGTTAAAGGAAAAGGGATCATGAAGGAAACCAAGAAGAAGAAGAAGAAGAAGAAGAAGAAGAAGAAGAAGAAGAAGAAGTTCACTCTAGCACAGCTGAGAGAATTTGAAATAGCTAAGAATGAAGAGATTGCTAGACATCAACAAGTTATTTATGATGCTGAGTATTTAAGAGAGTCAAGAAAGCCAGTTGCTGAAATAAGAAGACCAATGACTAAAGCTCAAGAAAGAAATTGGATGATAAGCTTTTTGAAAGGAAGAGGATACAAGAATTTACAAAGGCTAATATATCCAGAAGTGAAAGCACTGTGGGATAGTGTTCAAGAAGAAATTAAGAGAGAACTAGATAGTTTTGTGCCTATGGATGTTGATAAACAAAAGAAGTTAGAAGATTTGATGAGAGAACAAGCTGAAATAAGAAAGTTAAAAAGAAAGAGAGCTATTCAGGATGATCAATTGTCAAAAAGGCTTAAAATGATCAGATCAGATACAATTGATGAACTAACGAATTATTTCAGAGTTGTTGATTTTGAAAATAAGAAAACAGAAGATTCTAGAAAGAAGTCAAAGATTATCTCATTCTCTGTGGTTGAATCAATTGAAGGAAATTATCTCATGTTTCACAGAGAGGATGAAAGCTTTACAGTGTTCAATATGCTATGGGATGTACTGCACATGATAGATAGAGAAGATCTATACAATTTGTATTTGCAAGTGCAGACTTACTATGAGAATATTGAAGCAACTGGAGTGGGATTAATCTTATTGGGAGATTTAATAACCATCTGGGAGACTGAAGAAACAAGTAATGGTACTCTGTGGAATGATCAAGAAAACTGGGAGATAACAAGATGGAGATTCTTTGAATCATTGGGGGTACATTCACTTGAGATGGAAGATGGTACCATGATTCATATGTTAGTAGAAAGAAGATATCCTCTGATAAGGGATCTTATGCTCAGGATGTTGGATCATGGAATGGAGGTTGAGAATGAAACTGAAGTAGCATTGATGGTGATAAAGCTATTTATAAGATGGACTACTTCAGATGATGATGATATTGCATAAGTACTGGTATGATCTTAATTATATAAATCTTTTTGAATAAAAAGTACTTTTCTCAAAGTACTCCAAGACAAACAGTACTTTATCAAAGTACTGCTTGCTGCACAAAAGCAGTATAAAGCTTTTTGTAAAATAAAATAAAAGTTTTTGAAGCATAAGATGATATAAATAAAAGGATTTGAGAGTAATACACGATGTTAGTACTTGTACTACACAACAAATGGTAATCAACTCACCATGTTTAACAGACAAGAAAGATTTTGACTCATCATGAGGGTACGGCTCTGATGTGATAATCAAATCCATTTTTAGTTGACAATTTACTAAAAATTGTATGGTGTTCAACTCACCATATCTGTAAAAGTGAAGAGTTGGCTAGCCCACAAGAAAATGGCTTATGGTAAAGGCTATGGAAAATCTATTTTATGGTAATTAGTTCACCATGGTTGTGATTGTAATCAAAGAACTAACTAGTCCAAAAGCAAACGGCTATTGGTAAAGACTAATCAAATCCATTGATAGCTGATGATTTGCTAAAAATCATATGGTTATCAATGTACCATGGTAGTTCTAACCTAAACATTGGCAACTCCAGAGTTAATGGCTTTGGTAAAGAGACATCAAAATCCATTAAAATTCAATGATTCACCTCTCACAGAAGTTTACACATCTGGAAGTGATGAGAATAGTATGAAACTTTAAAAGATTTGATGTACACTTTGTCAAAATTTTGTTGAGTTGCTGTGAAGATATCATCTAAAGCTGATAAAGAGCACTTTGACATACAAGACAGATAAGAGATAAAGATACAATTTTCCTTGATGATAAAGATGTTGAAGATCAAAGATAATAAAGAAACTAGAAATCAAGCAAGTAGAGTTCAAGTTAGGGGAGGATTGTTGGGAAATGAAGATCAAAGTACTTCTGGAAGATCAAAGTACTGCTATGTCAAAATACTGCACAAAAGTCAACGTGTTATTCAAGGTCAAAGTACTGCTTGTGATCGAAGATTACTCAAAGTACTTTTAACAAAAAGGACTAATATGCAATATTGGTTAAGGATTATTATGTAATATTAAAAGAATGTTCTAGAATTAGTTAGGGATAGTTTCCTTGTCGTTCAAGTAATTATTGTAAACCGACTTAAGGTGTGCCTATAAAAGGAGCCTTAGGATGGTATTAGACGTATGAGTTTATGAGTTTTAGAGTCTCTTAATACGATTTCTAGAATACGATATTAGATAAGTTAGGGATTGTTAGTGAATCTGTATTTAGAGAAGCATGTTCAAAAGTTGGTTTTAATATAATTCAAAGTTCTTCTTAGCTTTGTGTTAGTAGATTCTGCATACTTTATAAAGTAACATCAGTGTTTCATTATTAATTATTTTGAGTTATTCAAGATTGTTAAAACCTTACAAGCTACAAAGTAGTTTGGTCAGAGTATATCGATCCAACAGTTTTCGAGGGAAAGTTTGGAAACTACTTAGCGTTCAAATTTTGTGCTCTTATCGGTCTAATAACTATCAAAACGAGAAAATATGAAGAAATTCATTTCTCACAAAAATAAAATCTTGAGATTCAAGACATAGGAATTGGGAACAAGTGGTAATTACACAAGTAACTTCTGTGGGTAGTGTTAGTATCTAACTTGTGGATAAACAATGATTTCGATTTTACGCTTAGTTTGGGGGCTTGTGAAAAATCAAGGATGACGATTTTTATCCATATGGTCTCTTCTCCATGAGAAGTGTTTCTACTCGTAGACCCTGAAAATTATCAAAAGATAATGAAAGTCAAGCAAACCGTCACATATATAAAAATGAAAAAGTACAAAAATAGTAGTGGTAGTTGTTATTCATGAAAATCGGAAAACATATCATTTTTTAGAATAAATGATTTTGAGATCTCTTTTGAACATCATTGCTACTTTACAAAGTCAGTAAAAAGAGATTTTGAAATTATTTATCTCTTAAGCTTGAGATGATGACATTGCGAGAGGGCACGACAATACCTTCGTCTAGGGGAGTTTTGATGTGTGCTTATTCACACATCCTTTTTAGGCCTTAAATCAGACCAAAAATACCAAATACTAACCAAATATGCCAAGAGAATGTCTGTTTTTGTATTTGTGTATGCGCATGTACGGATATGTGAAAAATGGACAAAAATAAAGCCAAAATCGACAAAAACGAGCACAAGAATGGAAAAAGGTCAAAAGCCGGAGCCAGGGAAGCTTAATGATCAAAGAAAGCTCAAAATGTCTAAGGAAGTCCTCAAAGATTCATATAATTACAAGAAAGGTCCTTGGTCAAAGTTTAGAGAGTTTGGAAAAATTAGTCCTCCAAGTTTTACAAATTGGCAAAATGGTCCTTCGATGAAATTATTGAAGAAAAGTCAAAGTCAACCTCCAAGATATTGAACTAGTCAAGAAAAGCCCTTGGAAAAATACTATTGAGATTTGGCAGCTTTGGTCCCTGAGATTTCAGAAAGTACAACATTGGTCCTTATCAAATATTACTACTCCTAAACCACAACCGGATCCACAACAATAAGCCTTAAAAGTCCTAAGCCCAAAAATAGCCACAAGCCCAATCCCCCTTTTGTGCCTAGACCCGATCCACCACTACTAAACTTACCCTGGTCAAACCATAAACCAAACCTGGTCAATAATAATAAAAACACCCAAAAACCATTTCCCGCCCCCAATTCCTATTCTTACCAAGAATTAATGTTCACTTAGAACCCTAAATTTCACCCCACGCATAATTACCTCGTACTCCAATAAAAACCTAATCATTTGGCTTCTGGAAACTCATGCACATGTCAAGAATGTGCCAGAAGGGACACGTGGACCAATGATCTAACACACGCAGAATCAATCCCATCAATCATTCAATCTAAGGGCCATAATTGATGGGAATCATCTGGAAGATGATCACACTGCTAAGATAGACTCAGAAGAAGCACAATATCACCTGGATGGATGACAGAGACTACTAGAACCTTCACCAAAGCTCCCTCCTCACACGGCTATAAATTCCCTTCTCATTTCTCATTGTAGTGTGTAGGTTTTTATGTAAGAGTCTGTTTAATTTTCTGCTTTAAATCATTTGTATTTTCATTTTCAAGTATTGTATTCAGCTTTCTTCAATTAATATAATTTAGTTTTTGTTGTTTACCTTATTATCTTAATTTCTTATTTAGTTGTGTTTGAATCTTATTTACTGTTTTTTTTAGAATTAGTACAATCACTCTTAGTTTGTTTTAATTTCTTATTAAGCTTTGTTCATCTTATATTGAAAAACCAAAAAAAAAAATCAGAAAAATAAAAAAAAAACACAAAAATAATGTTTCAATTTCCAAAACTCAGTTTCAGTTAAGCTTTTTAGTAGTCAATATAAGCTCATTCTTACTTCTCAACAGTATTTGTGAGTTTATAAGATCAGATTTTTAAATAATCATTTCAGTCAACAAAAGTCAACAAATTGCTAATTTGAATAAGCACAGCTTATTTGAGGTGAACTGACCGTCCAATAAGGAGCCATTTGGCCTGTCTAAAGACAGGCTAGCATAGTGAACCCCCTCTGTTCATGCTGAGGGGATTTTCCTTGTAAGTTTCATTTAAAGTTCCTTAAAATTGCATAATCAAGTAGTAGTAGTGTAGCTCTTTTATTATTGCTTATTTCTGTTTTATATTGGTATTTGCATCATAATTAAGCTTAGTCTTAGTTTATATTTCAATTAGATCTCAGTTTGTTCTTAATTGGTGATTTACTGTTTCATTGATATAATATCTGAGATCTATGTTTCTTTGATACTTAGTGTTTGAAACCTGTTATTCTGGTTCAATTAAGCTTGCTAGTTCATTGTTAGAGCAGAGTTTGTGGTTTAATTTGGTTTGCTTGGAAATCAGTTTGTTAGGTAATTTGATTAATTCACAAGAGTTAAGGGGTGTTTGGCACTAGCTGCATTAGGCAGTGTTAAGAGTAAGTTGAGTTGTAACTGCACAAGTAGGATACTATAGTCATATTAAGGTCCATTAGACCATCACTTAGGTAGTAATAATAACAGAAAGTCAAAAGCTCTCATACATTAGTTAACTGTTAAAGAAATTTAGGGTAGTCTTTATCAATTAGTTGCATAATATGGTAATTTAGCTTAAATTAGTTTAATGTTAGGTTATTACAACATCATTTTGCAGTTAGAATAGCTATAAGTTCATTAAAGTCAGAGTAAGTTGCAAATTAATTAGTCAAACTAGTTGAGTAATCAGAGTTTGGTTAGGATTTTGTGAGCTCTTGTAGGATTTAATAGTTGTTGGAATTAAAATTTGCTTGTTGTTTTGTGTTGTGTGATAGCTTGTTCATCATAATCAATAAGGAAATTAGGTTTTGGAACTTAGTTGAGTGCTTTTAAATAAGCTATTAGTCATTAGTAAATCCCCTGCAACATTAGGTTGTATCAGATTCCTAAGGTACTTTTAGTATAGTAAGTAAGCTTCTGAGTATAATCTTTTGGTGTTTATAGTCTCTCAGTAGGTCTGTGAAGAGTTTGCCCCCATAAGTTCTCCAATATCAGCTTATTTGCGCTGCTTATATTACTTGTCAAGTTGAGTGGATTAAGCTAGTTTCTGATTTCAAATTTAGGTCTGCTCTTGTGTCTCATTGCTTTGAATTTGTGATTTGTAGTTCATATTAGCTACTCAGACCTTATTGTCGCTTATTTCACTGGTTTGGTACCCATATCTTATTCTGTTTGCTATTTGCTTATTCCAAAAGTGATTATTCAACTGTTTTTGGTCCATGTCTGTGTTTCTGTGTTCTATTTGGTCTGATCTCAGTACTTTTGAGCTTATTTGAGTCATAGAAATATCTGGTCAAAGTTTGGTCAAATTTGGTCATAGTGAGCTTATCAATAAGCACTCCATATAACCAGTTTTTAAGCATTAAGCACTTCTAAAGCTTATTTTTCAGATTTTAAATTTTTTCTAGGATTAGAATAATATTTTAGATTTTTCCTGAATTTTTTCAGATTTGTATGAATTTATTTGCTATTTTTCTTATTAAATATTAGTTTTTATTCAATTTTTATTACTTTTTAAATACCAAAAATTCCAAAAAAATCAGAAAAAGCATAAAAAAAATCCAAAAATATTTTAGAAAATAGTTTTCATTTATTTTATATTTTTAGAAATTAATTTTGCATTTTTTTCCATTTAATTTTAATTTTATTTGAATTTTAATTACTTTTTTATTAGTTAAAATAGTTTTTAATTCATAATAATTACACAAAAATCCAAAAAAATATATTTTCACTTTTAAAAATAGTTTTTAGTTATTCTAGAATTTTCAAAATTAAATTTGTATTTTTCTCACTTAATCCATTTTCTTTTAATTTTTAATTCATAAAAATTAAATAAAAAGTAAAAAAAATATTTTTCTTTTTCTCAAAATTTTCTTTTATCATTTTTAACTTAGGAAAATTATTTTCAAACCCATAGGATTAGTATAGCTTCAAATTCACTTTTTATTTCGTGCGTTTACGTTTTATTTACGTTTAAGCTTATGTTTTTAATTCTACGTTGCGTTTTAGGTTTGTTTACTTGATTTATGTGCTAAATTGGTTAATTGTGCTTCATTTTCATATTCATTAGTTTAAATATCATTAATATCACTTTTCTCCACTTTCACGACACTTTTCACGAACCGGGAATTTGAAATTCCATTCACACCTTCACACGGACTACGACCTCGGGTTTTTCTTGTTGCTTAACAATTTCTTTGAGAAAAACTATACTATATACTAATTTGAGTCAATCAGACACCGATCGATTGAAAGCTTATAGCGTTCCCATGCCTCGAATAAGGACTCTTCGGGAAGCTGATGAAAGTTACTAATTTCATTACGTAACTTAGTAACCATGGATGGTGTAAAGTATTTGGCTAAAAATTTAGCAACCATCTCTTCGAAAGTGTGAATTGAATTCTTGGGAAGTCGATCAAACTACACAATGGCATGATGAGTCAAAGAATATGGAAAGAGGTACAAACGAAGGGCATCATCGGTGACACCATTTTGTTTCATGCTTTGGGTGACAATGAGAAATTTATCAAGATGTTTGTTAGCATCATCACCCGGTAAACCGTGAAATTGGCATGAATTCTGGACTTGTTGTATCATATGATGCTTAAGTCCAAAATCCGTAGCCGCAATGTTAAGGGGGCAATGGGGCCACCCCTTCCGTGCATAGTAGGTTGACAAAACTCCTCCATCGTTCGGAGATCGGGAGTTGTGTCATCCTTTGGAGGTTCATGGTTTCCATCCATTTTCGGAACGGGATCTTCAACAATAGGACGTAGTTCGGTGACGTTTCTTGGTTGACGATTTCGCCTCGATTGTGAATGAGTACGCATGCACCACAAAAACAAATCCAATTAAAACAATACCACTTTAACGACAAGGGAACTTAAACCAATAATCAAAAACGCAAGGTTGACCTTTAAGGATAAACGTACAAGGAGCGGGAGAAAAGAATGGATTTCTCACTAGGGCGAAGTTCGTTGGATCGCCCTATACCGTTTTGACTCCTCTTAGCGTAAGCTTATCGATTAAAAATTTTCCAAAACGCAAGTTATTGGGAATTATACTAACAGTTACCACGGCTAGTAAGGATATTACAACTGCTGAAGAATGCACTAGCAGTGGAAACACATTACCACTAATAGTACATATATTACCACTGCTGTTAGGATAATTGTTTGGAAACGTGTAAAGATAAATATCGAATAGATCTTGTGTATATCTTATTCTATTAGAGTTATACTTATCTTGTTGAAGAGGACTCCTTGTGCTATAAAAGGAGGTCCTAGGTTAAAGTTAGATATATGTTTTTCTAAAGCTTCAAGGTGTAACCCTAGTGATACAAAGATCACTCGTATTATTATCTTTAATAATATTGGAGCTTACAGTTTGTTATATACATTGTTCTCATTCAATATACAACTATTTCATTCATAATCAAACTTCTAAGTATTACTAAGTAGATTCCGCATACTTAGTGATATAACTCAAAGTATCAATCTAACACAGAATCAAGGTGTTTAGATTCAACAAGTGGTATCAGAGCCAGGCTTTGATACTGTGATTTAGAAGACCCCAAGTTCACTCAGAAGAATCAATGGAGACAGAAACCAGTCAATCAAACATTGCTTTTAAGCTTCCCAAGCTTAAGTTGAATGACTATGAGATGTGGAGGCTAATGATCGAACAATTTTTTATGGTACAAGACTATACACTCTGGGAGATCATTATGTTTGGTAATTCCTTCAAACCTGGTACTACCTCAGAGATGGTTAATGGCAAGGAAGTAGTAAAGGTTAACACTGGACCTGTCACAAATGATGAAAGACTTCAGATGAAGAATGATCTGAAGGCCAGAGGTTTGATGCTGATGACCCTTCCCAGAGATCAAGTTCTAGCATTCAGCAAGTATAAGACTGCACAGACTCTGTTTGAGGAGATCTGTAATCTTTTTGGTGGTAATGATTCCACCAAGAAGACTCAGAAGACCCTCCTGAAACAGACTTATGAAAACTTTGGTTGAACAAGTAATGAATCTATTGATAGCATCTTCACAAGGCTACAAAAGATTGTTACTCAACTCTCTGTTTTTGGAATTGAGGTGGAAAGGGAAGACCTCAATCTAAAGTTCTTAAGAAGTTTACCCTCTGAGTTTGGAACCAATGTTGCAGTGTGGGAAGACAAGCCAGATTTGGAGACAATGAAGCTTAATGATTTGTACAATAACTTCAAGGTTATTGAACAAAGATTAAAGAAAGCTGGCAAACTAAGTATAGGTTCAGGAAGTGTAGCACTCATATCATCATCTGTTGATGATAGTTCAGATGGAGAAAGTGATAGGGATGATGATGATGCTAACATTATTGTTTCCACTGGTAGTGGAGGTGTTTCCACTGCTAGTTCAAAAAGACAGATTGCTGGTCTTAGTGATTCTACCTTTTATGCCTTTCTGTCAAGTCAGATGAGTGGTTCAATTCTCAATCATGAGGATTTGGATCAAATTGATGAGGATGACATGGATGAGATGGACATTCAATGGCAGGTTGCATTACTAAGCTTAAAGGCAAAAAAGTTTTGGAAGAAGACTGGAAGGAAGATCACTATAAATGGCAATGAGACAGTAGGTTTTGACAAAAGAAGGTGGAGTGCTATAATTGTCATAAGAAGGGGCACTTTGCCAGGGAATGCAGGAAACCCAAGGAAACCTGACAACAGGTCAACTTGGTATAAGCAGGACAAGAAGAAAGAACCTACAACTGAAGAGCCAAAGGTGCTATTGGCTATTGATGGATTGAGCTATGATTGGAGCTTTATGGCTGAGGATGAAGAAGATGATTCAGAGTCTGCAATGCATGCTACTGAGCTTGCACTAATGGCTTTTTCTGACTCTGAGGTACAAATTAATAATGCTTGTTCTAAAACTTGTAAGGCCTTAAAAGAGTATGAGAAAATTAAAGCACAATATGATGAACAATTGCTAGAGTTAAATCATACTAATTATAACTTAGCAAATCATAAAAGAGGTCTTGGTGTTTTAGAAACTCAATTAGAGCATTATATAGCAAATAAATCTAAGTTCAATGATGACATTGTTGTTTTAAAAAGAGACTTAGATTATCAAGTTACTGTGAACAAGGTTCTTAGGGAAGAGCTAGAAAAGGTTAAAATGGCTAATGAGAATATACAGATAACTTGTAATACACTAGATCACCAATCCAAGTGTATTGACAAAATTTGGGAAGCCCAAGTTGTGAACAAAGCCAAATCAGGAGTTGGATACAAATCTGTTCCACCACCTCTAAGAGGTGTTCCATCACCTCCTGGCATTGACTTAGCTCACACAGGATTAGAAGAATTCCAGGAACCAACCATGACCTATGGACCAAAATTTGTTAAAGAAGCTGTGATTGAAAAGGTTCAGGTTGAGGTTGGTACATTTGATAGTGCTAGTGACTCATCTCTTAAAGATGAAAGTTTGAATGTTGAGTCTAAAACTAGTGTTCCTGAGAATGTACATGTGGATGGTAAAAAGAGTATTCCTGAAGTTGTCAAAGAGAAGCCTAGGACACAACCTAATTTAACTAGGCCCACTACTAGATATGCAGAGATGTACAGAAGTAGGTCAACAACTCCTAGGGGGAATATGAGGAGTTGGAATCATGTTAAATCTAGGCAATTTGGTAGTGACTTTGTGTTTAACAACAAACCCTGTCATATATGTGGTAGTTTTGACCATCTCTCTTATAATTGTAACTATCACATGGGTAGAAGGGAAGTGTTTAGGAATACTAGGGTGAATGGATATAATGCTAATAACTTTACTCACCCAAATCCACTTAGCAAGATGATTCCCAGGTCTGTTTTGCATAACTCTGGCATCAAACCTATTTCCACTGCTAAACCAGCAGTTGCCACTGCCAGAAATAAAAACAGTGTTTACCCTAAGTCCCCTGTTACTACTTTTGTTAAATCTGCACAAACAGGGAAAATACCTATTTTGAAAAGAATGTTTACAATAATCACAAGTGGGTACCCAAAATTTCAAAACCAGCAGTTACCACTGCAAGGCCAAAAGTTTCCACTGGTGATTCTGTGAACAATAAAAGGGTAAATGTGGGAAATGATGTTAAGGCCTCAGCACATTGGGAATGGAAACCAAAAGGAACTGTTACCTCAAACAATCCCAATGGTGTATCAATGACCTTTGACAGATACAATTATATTGATACACGAGGCAGATCCAAGTCATTTGTGGCTTGGGTCCCCAAAAGGAACTAATTCCTTTATTTTGTGTGTAGGAACATTCAAAGACTAAAGATGCTCAAGGATACTCAGATAGTGGATGTTCCAGGCACATGACTGGCAATAAGTCCTATCTTTCAGATTTCAAACCTTATGATGGACAATTTGTCAGCTTTGGAGGAGGTATTGGTGGTAAAGTTTCTGGCAAAGGAACAATCAAGGCTGGAAACTTGGACTTTGAGAATGTGTACTACGTGAAAGAACTCAAGTACAACCTTTTCAGTGTGTCACAGATGTGTGACAAGAAGCATAGAGTTCTATTCACAGAAGATGAATGCTATATCTTATCTAAGGACTATAAGCTCCCTGATGAAAGTGATATTTTGCTTAAAATCCCTAGAAAAGGCAATCTATATAGCATTGACATGAAGAACATAGTGGCAAACAATGATGTTACTTGCTTGCTTGCAAAAGCCACTTTGGATGAATCCATGCTTTGGCACAAAAGACTTGGTCATGTTAATTTCAAGACCATTAACAAGATTGTGAAAGATGGTCTAGTCAGAGGATTGCCAGAGAAGAGATTTGAAAATGACCAAACATGTGTTGCCTGTCTTAAAGGTAAGCAACACAGAGCTTTACGCAAGACCAAGGCATTCAATTCTATTGATCATCCACTCTACATGCTGCATATGGACTTGTTTGGTCTTACATTTGTGAGCAGCATCAATTTGAAGAAGTATTGTCTTGTTGTGATTGATGACTTTAGTAGATTCACATGGGTTTTCTTTTTAAGAACCAAGGATGAGACCACTGGCATCCTTAAGACATTCATCACTGAAGTTGAAAACCAAGTTGAAAAGAAGATCAAGATCATCAGGTGTGACAATGGGACAGAGTTCAAGAACAAAGTTATGGATGATTTCTGCAGAGACAAAGGTATTAAGAGAGAATTTAGTGTTGCAAGAACTCCTCAACAAAATGGAGTTTCTGAAAGAAGAAACAGAACACTAATTGTAAGCTACCAGTGACTTTTTGGGCTGAAGTAGTTAACACTGCTTGTTACATTCAGAACAGGGTTTTAGTGGTTAAAACTAAGAACAAGACACCTTATGAGTTATTCAGAGGAAGACCTCCTACTTTGGAATTTATGAGGCCATTTGGATGTCATGTTACTATTCTCAATACCATTGATCATCTGGGTAAATTTGAAGAAAAGTCTGATGAAGGTTTCTTTGTTGGATATTCTATGGTTAGCAAGGCTTTCAGAGTCTATAACTAAAGAACAAAGAAGATTGAAGAGAATTTGCATGTTGAGTTTCTTGAAAATAAAGCTAACATGGTAGGTTCAGGACCAGAATGGCATTTGATCTTGAAACATTATATAATACAATGAATTATGTACCTCTTACTTCAAGTACAAGAGACAAAGATCTTGAAGAATCAGAAGAATTCATTGATGAAGATGAATCTTGCAAAAATGATGAAGATGATAAAGATCAAAGTGTTAGGCCACTTTGGGACTTTGTTGATAATTCTGAAAAGAAAAGTGATGCAGATGGTGTGAATTTTGATGTTCTGAAGAAAGAAATTCTTGCTATCAGTGGTAACACAATTCCCACTGCTACAATAGAAGTTTCCACTGATAGTCCAAATGTGGAAAGTTCAACTCAGGAATCACCCAGTGATGATGTTGAGATCTCAAACATGCCAACAACATATGATATTCCTAGCACATCACAGACTTCAATTCACAAAGTGCATCCACTTGATAATGTTATTGGTGAGCTACAATCAGGTGTGAAGACTAGAAGATAGACAAAGAAAGATGATATTCATGGGTTCATTAGTGAATTTTATGAGTCCAAGAAGCATAGGAGAAAGAATGAATGTTTGTTTTTCTGTTTTCTCTCACAAGTGGAGCCTAAAAATGTATATATGGCATTATAAGAATCTAGCTGGGTTGAAGCAATGCAAGAGGAGTTGTTGCAGTTTAAACTTCAAAAGATTTGGGTTCTTTGTGATTTGCCTGATGGTATGAAGGTCATCGGTACTAAATGGGTTTTCAGAAACAAGAAAGATGAAAGAGGTATTGTAATCAGGAACAAAGCTAGAATGGTTGCTCAAGGATACACTCAAGAGGAGGGTATTGACTATGAAGAAGTTTTTGCTCCTGTTGCAAGGATTGAGGCTATTAGACTGTTTCTAGCCTTTGCATCCTTTATGGGCTTTATTGTCTATCAAATGGATGTTAAGAGTGCCTTCCTGTATGGAACAATTGATGAGGAGGTCTATGTCTCTAAACCTCCAGGCTTTGAAGATCCTCAACACCCAAATAAAGTGTATAAAGTTGTTAAGGCTCTTTATCGCTTACATCAGGCTCCAAGGAAGTGGTATGAAACCTTAGCTACTTATCTATTGAATAATGGGTTTCATAGAGGAAAGATTGATCAAACTCTGTTCATCAAGAAAGACAAGGGTGATATTCTACTTGTTCAAGTATATGTTGATGATATTATCTTTGGGTCTACTAGACAAGAGATGTGCAAAGAGTTTGAAAAGCTGATGAAAGATGAATTTCAAATGAGTTCTATGGGAGAACTTACATTCTTTTTGGGGCTGCAAGTACAACAGAGTAAAGAAGGCATCTTTATCAGTCAAGACAAATATGTGACTGAGATTATAAGGAAGTTCAAATTCACTGATGCAAAACCTTCAAATACCCCTGCTGATAAGACTACTCATCTATTGTTGAAGAATGCTAGTGGTGCTGATGGTGATGTGCTTACTTACAGATCTATGATTGGTTCTCTGATGTATCTTACTTCATCAAGGCCAGACATTATGTTTGCTATATGTGCTTGTGCAATATTTCAAGTGACTCCAAAGACATCACATATGACAGCAGTAGAGAAGATTTTTAGGTATTTGAAGACATATCCTAATCTAGGATTATGGTATCCAAGAGAATCCCCTATGGAATTGATCACATACTCAGATAGTGACTATGCTGGTGCAAGTTTGGATAGAAGGTCAACTACAGGAGGATGTCAATTTCTTGGATGTAGATTGGTGTCATGGCAGTGCAAGAAGCAAACAATGGTAGCTACTTCAACCACTGAAGCAGAATATGTAGCTGCTGCTAGCTGTTGTGCTCAGATCTTATGGCTTTAGAATCAATTATTGGATTATGGGTACAATTTCATGAACACCATTATATATATAGACAATAGTAGTACCATATGCATTATTAAAAATCCTGTGCAACACACTAAAACTAAACATATTGAAATTAGACATTATTTTATCAGAGATTGTTTTGAGAAAAAGCTTATTAATGTTGTCAAAATCCACACTGATGACAACTATACTGATTTATTAACAAAAGGGCTTGATGTGGGTAGGTTTCAGTACTTGGTAACAGGTATTGGAATGATAAATCTATGGAAAACTAGAAGGGGGGGTTGAATAGTTTTACGTCATTTTAAATTTATAAACACAAGTTTGTTTTAAAAAACTTCGATTCTAGTTTATGTGAGCTCAATACTTGCACTATATGAACAATTGTATGGTAACTAACTAACAAAGCTAATATAGTAAAGGTAAATAAATAAGTAATGAGAAGAGTTAGAAAGATCAAACCACAACACAAGGATTTATAGTGGTTCGGCTACAAGGACACCTTCCTTGTTCCTACTCCACTCCCCGAGTCACCTACTCGAGAGTTTTCTTCACTATGTCAACAAACTCCCTTTTGGCGGAGAAAACCTTACACACCAATTTACACACCACACAACTTCACAACTTGATCATAACTTCTACACACCTTCTTCACACCAATATACTACACACCAATCTTCTTCACAACTATCTTCTACACACCAATCTTTTACTTCACACCTATCTTCACAACTAACCTACTTCACTACTTATCAACTTCTATTATCTACACAACTTCTATATCTTCTACACAATTAATCACAAGCACAACACAATATTCACAAATGAATATATATATACACTATGCACAACTACTCTTCAACACTTCTTGAACTTGGTTGTAGAAAGAGTGTTCTTCTTTTGCACTTTGGATGAGAATGGATGATGAGGGATTGAATCACTTGAAACAAGGATTAATATACAAATGATCAAAGGGTTTTAGAGGATGTTTGGAGAGTTATAGATCTGAAAATTTCGTGCAAAAGGTGAGGAAAAAATTCAGGTTTAAGGTGGTATTTATAGGCAACAAAATCTGACAGAGGAGCGTGGCCGGTCCCCTTAAATCATGGCCGGCCCCCTTAAAATTAAGGGGACCGCCCTTTATAATTAAGGGGGCCGCCCAGCTGAAACGGCCAGATTCTTTGTCTTTTAGTGGGGAAAGTTTATTTGGTGAAAAACTAACTGATTTTGGTTAAAAATTTGAATTCATATATTTAGTATGAATAAAACATTTTTCTTAATTACCAAAAGTGTTTTTCAAAAATATATAATATGTTTATATAATTAAATAAACTTTGTGTTAGTTAATTAAATACCCCTTTGATCATGAGATGTATTAAGCACTTGTTTATCCATACCTTAAGTGATTAAGTTGGATATAGTGATATAAACTAGCTTAATACTTGTTTACGTAGTAATTATACGATTGATGATTTTACATTTTGTGATTGTCAAAATATAGAGATATCGAAAGATATGAATAACGTTTTCACACATTATTTATGTCAACAAAATTCATAAATCTTTGATGTCTAATACATTTTCAGTGTTGAAGGATAGTTTTTAGGTACTCATATTGTTTGTATATGTGTGTATGGTTTTCTACTAACTTGTATGCAGAGAAATTAAAGCACAGTGGAAATAATCTTACAACAGTGGAAAGATTGGTGATAAAAGAAAAAGGAAAAAGTACTTTTATTGATTCAAAAGAAAGTACATTACAACCATTCAGAGAAGACAGTCACCAGCATAACATCACAAAACAAAGATCAACAGCCTAACACCTAAACATTCAGCACAACTACTCCATGGGTTTCTTCCCATTACCCTCATAATCATGCTTGCCCTTGGAAACTCTCTTTCTCTTGTCATCAAAACAAAGTTGCTTTCTTGGACAAGCAAGGCCCAGAACTTGCTTGGGAGGCTTTGGCAGTTGTGCAGGCTTCTCAACAGCAGGTCACTTCATGTTGACTATGGCTGACTCCAATGCTGTAGTGAGGGCTCTTGGAAGTTCCTTAGAAAGAGTGTAGGTTGGATCATCATGATCAGAGGATGAACTTGAATAGAACTCCAGGGATGGAGCAGGAGAAGCTGCAGTCTTCTTGGATTTCATATTGGAAGATGTAGATGTGGCAGCACTTGGAGGAAAGTAATCACTCCACCCAGTAGAAGGTTCCTCTGAATTTGAGCAATAACTTATCTCCTCATCAGAAGAATCATCTGATGATATGTAGACAATTGGAAACCAGCTCATTATGTTGATGTAGGGTTTGTGATGTTGAAGATAAGTGTTGATGAAAACTTAAGGGTAATGAGCCCCCTTTTATATGCAAAGTCAAGGTCGAAGGCTAATTAATGTAGGATATTTACTCTTACCTATTTTGGTAGGTTGGAGGAGTAAATTTGGATATTATCGGGTTGACTTTGGGGAGATATTTTTGTGAATAGTAACTTGGACAAAAAGTTACTTCGGGTTAATTTTTATGGGTGTTTCATACTTATGCAGTATACAAACCCATATTGTTTGAGACATTGGAGTTATAAGGTGTGTATCTCAGACACACAACAAATGGTTATTGATTCACCATGTCTAATCCACATAAGAATCAATTAGTCCAGAGCAAACGGCTCCTGGTAAAGACTTAACAAATCCGTTTATGGTTGATAGTTTACCAAAAACTATATGGTTATCAACTCACCATATTCCATGTAATGAAGAGTTGGCTAGTCCATAGCAAACGGCTCATGGTAAAGACATATCAAATCCGTTTATAGCTGATAGTTTGCTAAAAACTATGATAAGAGCAGCAAATTTTCATGTTTTACTTACCACTGCTCTTTGATATTTTGTGAAATTTTACCACTGCTAGTTCACTCGTTACCACTGCAAGAGTAATTTTTCTACTGGTGAACTAGCCGTTACAACTGTTGTGTCAGTAATCTATTTTTTACTAGCCGTTGTAAATATAATCGTGTTTCCTTATTAATAGGGTAAATTTTTGTGAATTATCCACTTACCAACTTTAATTTATTCTTTTCTAAAGATAAATCTTTCTAAAGATAATTCACATTACGCGAACTCCTCAAACCCTATTAGTATAAATTGATTATCATACGGCTTGATTTTTATCTTTGATTACTAACACTTTTATCTTATTTTCACAAAAATCATGGCGATTCTAAAATTTGTCGAGGAGCACAACCAAGTGGCCTACCTACAAAATTCAAACGAGAAGAGTGGCCCTGTTTTCCATCAGATTGTGGATTTTCTTGATACAACCCATATAAGGTATGCTTTAACTGTTAATCCCACAATCTGTCTCTCATATGAAACAGTTCTGGAACACTGTGGAGTCTATAACTATTGAACAGGGAGACACACACGAAACTGTGGAAGCTCTTAGAGCCACAGTGTATGGGGTAACTATTGATGTTACTGAGTCATCCTTGAGGAGAGTTCTCCAATTGGATGATCTCAATGGTATCATCACATTACCCAATTCAGATATTTTCAAAAATATTGCTTCCATAGGGTATGATACATCTGATCAAAAAGTAACTTTCAGAAAAGGATGTTTTTGTCCCCATTGGAGATTTTTAATACATACTCTTCTACATTGCCTAAGTCCTAAGAAAACATCTTATGAGCAATTTGCATCAACCATGGCTTACCCTTTGGTTTGCTTGGCTATTGATAGGACTTTCAATTTTTCAAAGTTTATTTTCAATAATATGAAAGGCAATGTAAAGAGTTCATATAAATTTTTGATGTATCCAAGGTTTGTGCAAGCAGTATTAAATGAATTTCAACTGCAGCCTCACAATATAATTTATGAAACCCCATGTCTTAAGCCAAAAGTTTTTCAAAACATGTGTAAGGCTTCAGAACTTTGGAATGGGGAGTTTCATCCACTTTTTCCTCAAATGCTTACAAAGATTTCACAGCTATAGGGTGAAGATGCAACTATCCCAGTTGTATCCCATCACACACCCACTATTGTTGTTCCACCAATTCACCATACCCCTGCAGTAACTCACACTTATGAGAGGAGGCATAAACAGCCAACTCCTCTCATCTCAACATTGCATGTTGCTGAACCTTTTGGTTTAGGAACAAGTAGTGGTGGTTCAAGGCTTCCCTCTAGTCCAACTAGAGAAGAGCCTGAATCAATGCCCTATGATTCACCTCTTCCAGCAGGTAACACAGTTGGAAGTGTTGAGGGCAGTGTGCAACTAACTGAATTGATGGAATTATGTACAAAATTAGTCAAGCAGGTTCAAGCTCTGGAGAAAGATCTGGCACAGACCAAACAAACTCATGCCACATAGCTGAATCGGATGAAGGCAGAGATTAAAAGTTTACAGGCTGAAGTTGAGAGCCTAAAGAAGAAAAGATCTTCCAAAGTTGTATTTTCTTCTTCATCTTCACCTCAAGATGAGTTCTTTGCAGGTTTTAGTGATGATTTGGGAGATTCTTCCAAACATGGGAGGAAAACAGATGCTGAGACTAAGGGGAGGAAGATAGATTTTGGAGAAGATTATGGTTTGGATGTTGATGTTGATTTTGAAGAAGATGATACAGTTGGAACTACTCAACCAATTTCCACTGCTGCAGAAAAAGTTCCCACTGCAAGTCAAGATATTCCCACTGCAAGACAAAATGTTCCCACTACTAGTCAAGATGTTACCACTGCAGAAGAAGAAGCTGCCAGAATAAGAATAGTAAAAGGTAAAGCAGTTGTGACTGGTACAGAACAAGAGCAATCAAGAAAGATTTCAAAGAAAGATCAAGCTCAGATAGATTTTGATGCAAGAATGGCAGAGCAATTAGCAGTAGCTGAGATTGAAAATAAGAAAAAGCAAGAGGAAGATGAAATTGCTAGTTTTATGGACGCTAAGAGATTGGACAAATTGGAAGCAGTGATGGCAGAACCACTTTCAGTTGTTCCACCAACTGTATTACATGAGAAACCTCCTATGTTCACTTATGTGCCTACAGAGGAAGAAATTGAGTTCATGATTACTAATGATCCAGTAATTAGAAAGAAAGCTATTGAACTCATTGCAAATACAACCCTAAATGAAGAACAAAGGTCTGCTCAACTGAAGGACTTCATTCAGATGAAGAATCAACAGGCTCTTGATGATATCATTGGGGATGTTAGAAAAGGTCAAAAGAAACCAAGGCAACCTACAAAGGCACAGATCATTGCTGAGATGAAGACTTTTTGTTGTCATGTTGGAAATATGAAGATGGCACAATTCAAAAGAATGACACATGATCAGATTGAAGTTATTTACTGCACGGTTAAAAGACAGGATAGTCATTTTATCCCTATGGATAAAGAACCTACATTTATGAAGCCAAAAAGGTCAGGAGTGACTCTTGGATCCAAAGATGCAAAGAAATTGAAGACTCAGGAGTCATCTCAAGCAGAAGAAGGTGTTAGCAAGTTGATAGAAGAACAAGTTACTAATATGATGTTCATAGAGACTGATGTGCTTAACATTGAACATTTACAAACAAAATATCCAGTAGTTGGTTGGGAAATCTATTCTGATGATTTTGGAGTTGCATGGAAGATTATCAGAACAGGGAATGTCACAAGTATTTGCAGAGACTTTGAAGATATTGTTAGATCATGTGATAGAGAAGACTTGGATACTTTGTGGAGGATTGTTCAAGATCAGTTCAAGAAAGATGAACTTGTTGATGTCAAGGCTAAAGAGTTGTGGGTTCACTTTAGAAGATTATATGAACCTGACCCAAGTGACAGACATTGGAGATTTGAAGCTCACAATATGAATACTTTGTGGAAATTTTATGACTCAAGTGCTGTACATCATCTTTCTACTCAAGATGAAGTTGATGTGTTCATGTTAGCTGAGAAAGAATACCCATTAAGAGCTGGATTTTTAACTGTTATGATGTCAGTAAGACTTAGATGTTGGGAAAGAAGTGAAGTCATAGAAGATTTGCTGCAAAGGATTTATGATCAAAGTGTGAGAGCTGATAAGGAGTTAAGAAGAAGAAGATAAGTGTTTGGAAGAATTCCCATATCCTCATATATGGTGATTACTTGAAGAAACTTGTTGATTTACATGTTAATCACAAGTTTACGGGAGGATTGTTGGGAATTATACTAACAGTTACCACGGCTAGTAAGGATATTACAACTGCTGAAGAATGCACTAGCAGTGGAAACACACTACCACTGCTAGTACATATATTACCACTGCTGTTAGGATAATTGTTAGGAAACGTGTAAAGATAAATATAGAATAGATCTTGTATATATCTTATTCTATTAGAGTTATACTTATCTTGTAGAAGAGGACTCCTTGTGCTATAAAAGGAGGTCCTAGGTTAAAGTTAGATATACGTTTTTCTAGAGCTTCAAGGTGTAACCCTAGTGATACAAAGATCACTCGTATTATTATCTTTAATAATATTAGAGCTTACAGTTTGTTATATACATTGTTCTTATTCAATATACAACTGTTTCATTCATAATCAAACTTCTAAGTATTACTAAGTAGATTCCGCATACTTAGTGATATAACTCAAAGTATCAATCTAACACATAATCAAGGTGTTTAGATCCAACACAAGTGATACAAAGGCAAGTTTTGATCTTTAGTTTGGGAACTTATTATGGTCACACCCCCAGTTGGTAGGTGTTCTGTCTTGGTTTGCGGTGGTAAGATTTTAATGTTGTGATTATTAAACAAAGAAACGGGAATTTTTTTTTGTGTTTTTCTTATCTTTTATAGATATAATACATATATAGAAACAAAAGAAAAATATTTTTGGTGTTTTATAAGTTTTATGAAAGCGTTAACTTCTTGCGAAGGTTCTACAAGACTAATCGTCTAAACCTTAACGAGACTTTCGACACACAGCCTCCCCGGTAGCGGCGCCATTTGATTCGTTGTCTTTTTGTGCAAAACAATTTATCAAAATATCAACAAACGTGATGTCAATGTTATCGTGAGACAACAAGACATGGAGAATTACGAGTAAACCTTTTAGGAAAAAGATTACCTCGTAAACTCGTGAAAGTGATATTTTTAAGACCGGGAAAGTGATTTCCCGGGTCGTTTCCCAACGAGGTGTGAATGGAAAGTGTCGTGAAAAAGATCGAGATTAAAACCTTGTATGAATGGTTTTGAAAGATTGTTTGGTGTTATGGCATGTTAAATTAACGGAGATTTGATAATTAAAGAACGAAAATTGAAAATAACACAATCTAAAAGGGAACAAGAGCAATGGAAGACTATGGAAATCCTAAAATACTATGGGAAACATGTTAGGGAAAACGCAATCTAAAACAAATACGTGACGTTTATTTAAAATAAACGTCAATGCGCAAAATAAAACGTGAAATTTGAGCTACACAAGTCCTACGGGCGTGCAAACAATTTTCTTACGATCCTAATGATAAAAGAAAATTTTAGAAAAAAGAAAATTATTTTTTTTTTCTTTTTTTTCACCTAAATGTTGTAAAAACCTCTTAGTATTATTTTTTTTCTCCTAAGGGGAGGGTAAATGATGATACCATAGAGAATACAATTCCTATCCCACCTCTTGCACTTTTTGATGATTTTTGTTTTCTTTTTTTTCTTTTTTCCAAAAGACTTAAGTACCAACTATAAACAATTTCTAAAAACGATTTTCAACTAAAAACCACAAATAAACTTTGTGCAATCTCACAAATTTCACAGATTCATGATTTTCATATGGATTTTTTTTCTTTTTGATCAAAACTTTTTGCAAAAATCACACAACCAAACAAATAAGCCAAAGAGCTTAAATAAGCTTAAACAAACAAAATATCAACAACAAGTACAACAACAAGAATCAATAACAACAACAATATCAGTTAACAAACAAGAAATTTGAACAAACAAAGATTATGAACAAGCATATGCAGCAGCAGCAGCAATCTAAATTAAGCAAAAGTAAGGGCCAAAATAAGCCACATAAATAAGCAGTGGGGAAAAACTAAAGCACAATCCTAAACAACTACCTAGGGGGCTTTCTAAATCAGCAAAGAACACAACATATCACCCAGTATTGAGCAATCTATGGCCAATTGAAACTTGTACAAATCTGGAATGCAGGGGAGGTTTTGGCCAAACAGTCAACTTCCAAGTCAAATTTGAGTGACCAAAACTTTTCCAAAATGAAATTTTCTTTTTGATTTGAATACATAAGCTGACAAAGATCCCAAATCAACAAACCTTGCTAAATTTCATCAACAAATGAACCCTACACATTGATTTGAAATATGTCCCATTTCTGAGTATGCAACATTTGATTTTGTGAAATTTTTAACTCAAATTGACTTTTGCGGGCTTTGATCACTTCTATTAAACTGAAAATTATTTTTTATCACTAAATGAAACTAAATCAAGCAAGATTAACAAGTTTGCAATCAAAATGGTGGTTTGGTTTCACCAAATTCCAACAGTGGACTGTGTGGCTTAATTTGAGAGAGATTTTTTACTTTTGAGTTACAAATGACCAAGACACTTATTATTTGAAGTCAATTAGGTCCTAATTTACTTGCCTAAACAGATTTGAACCATAAATAGCTACAACAACAAGGTTTAATCAACTATGCCAAACACTACTTTATGGACTGTTTTGAAAGATTTATGAGGCAATTGATCAAATTAACATATAAACTAAAAGATATATCTCTACTGAACTTATATGAGCATAAATGATCAAGAAACAATAACAAATAACAACTTATAGCTACTCACACAATTTATGGAAAAATTATGGATCAAAGGTTTACTTGACATCCAAAGCTAGTGAGAAATTGAGAACCAGATTCAAAACCATAACCTAATGCTCCCCGTGGAGCTCTAGACCATACTCCAAAGCCATTTCTGCTACTGCTTCTACCATTCCTTCTTCAAATTTTAATATTTTTGTGATTTTTCTTTGTATTTTTCTTTTTTCTTTTCTTTTTCTTAGTTTTGCTTTCTTTTGACTTCAAATAACTTTAACAAGATTTAAAGAACATTCTGAGACAGTATAAGTAGCACTTAAATGAAATAATAAGAAATTTGAAATTTTAATTAAAAATACGAATTGTAATAAACTTGAAAGAAACTTGAATTAAATGAAAAAACTTGGAATTACAACTGGGAATTAAGTTTAAAACTAAAGAAAGATACAAAGAAGGGATGCCTTTGAGGCTACAATTGCTTCACTATTTATACTAAAATAAGAGGTAGGTAGGAAAACCCTTGTTGTGCTTCTTTGCTGAGATAAAATGGTCTCAATATCTTCCTTGTGCTTTCCCGAATGTATCCCAACCATTGAATTAAGCTAGAAGTGATCCTGGCCCTAGATGCAATTTTGGCAGGAAAATAGTTGTGGTGTGAATTGGATTGCCAGGGTGGATTTTTGGTGTTAGGTAGGGTTTATGAGGAGTAGTGGGATGGGAATTGGTGAATTGGGTGCTTTTGAGGTCGTGGAGGCGTGTTGCAGAGGTGGTGTTGGGTGGTAGTGTTTTAACCAGGGAATAAAACGGGGAAGAGGGAAGGAGGGTGGTGTTTGACCCGTTTTTGACTTTTTGACTGTTTGACTGGATTTGGGTTTAATATTAACGGGGGGTGGTGTTGGGCCAGATGTGGTTTTGGGCCAAGGGTGGTATAAGGATGGTAGTTTGGACTGGATTGGATTCAATGGTTGTGGGGTTTTTATTAGTGAAAGGGATGTTTGTTTGTAGCTTATACTAGCCCAAGGACCAAATGTGTCAAAACTGAAAATCTATGGAACATTCCTGCCATTTTCCAAAACTTGCCAATAAGGACCATTCTTGCCATCTTTTAATTCCACAAAGCCCTTTGTTGTTGATTTTCCAACTTTCCATTTCCCGGGGACCAATTTTGCCAAATTCCAAACTACAGGGACCAAACTTGCAATTTATCCAGACTCTTCACCCAAGGATCATTTCTGCCAAAGTTCATTAACACAAGGACAATGATTGATATTTTCCAAAATTTTAATCCCAAGGACCATTTTTGACAACGTTGCAAAGTTCAGGGACTAGTTTTGACAACTTTTGAAATTTTCACCAAAGGACTGATTATGACAACTTGTGATTTCCAAAGGACCTTTGGTGACTTTTCTTATAAAATAAATGCTTAGGGACTGATTTTGACAAGTTTTGAAAGTTGAGGGACTGAAACTGCCAATTATGCAAACTTTGTTCGTTTTTCATCTGTTTTTAATTATTTTTCATCTGAAACATATAAAACACAATCCTAGGATATTTTCAGTATTTTTGATACATTTCTGAGTGTTTTTAAATGTTTTTTCAGTTCAGATAAGACAAAAATGTTGAGTATTTACACACTCATCAGTGGCTTTAGTATGTTGAGGTATCATGAGTCGTTTGTTACTTACAGAACTATGAGGTGAGACAATGTCAAAACAAAAGTACAAATACCATTTGTGCTTTTTCTTATTAACATAGTCACCGACATAATCCAAGTAAGAATGCACTATGGTGTCTACTCCCGTTCCTTTGGGATACCATAAATCTAAATGTGCAGTAATCTAAAAGTTCATTAAACGACCTCAAGGTTGATTAGGATCTTTTCAAAAATGATCATATAGACAAATACTAAACATACCTTCGGGTATACTAGACGTGAGGTAAAGTAGATTTTCAATCGTACTACTTTATTTAGTGTTATCTACGGATTCAATTTTCTCATCTTTGGTGAGACATAGAACACGTAATTCATTGTGTACGTGTGAGGAACTAGGAATGTCTTCTAAGTGATTGTTCCATACTTTTTAGAGCTTGTGAAAAGTCTTTCAAAGTATGTTTGACTTTGTTTATTTACTTTCCAACATCTTTATTTATTTCGTAAAATCCAATTATGATTTTACTTCTTCAATTTAGATGCTAAGGTCAAAACTTCATTTTAATCAAATATGCTTATTTATACCCAAGATGCTTTCTTTAAACCAATGTTTGTTATGAGAAGACATATGTTAATTTTTGTTTAAGCTTATGTTTTTATGGTTCCTTTTATTAATGTTCCTAATGACACAAGTCTACTAAATGACTCTTAAACCTTTTAGCAAATTCTCTATTTAATAGTTCATCTTCCTTGTCATTTCCTAAGCTCTTTTATCTTACCATTATTCGATTTTTCACTAAGTTATCTTCTACCGAAAGTGATGTTTTAAAGAAAGATGATCATTAGTTGAATGTTAAGTTTGACGATTTCTCAAATCATTAGGTTCCTTTATTTAAAATAATATAACCTTTGATATTATAAAACCATCCAGGAGGTATGTCTCCATAAAACTTAGAGGTGAATCTTTATGTACAAAACCTTGGTGTTCTAGAGTACAATGTTATCTTCAAACATATTAAAATGTTTTGATGTACTTTATTTCATTTTGTATTCTTCATGTGAAGATTTATTAAGCGAGAGTTTTAGGATATGATTGACAATTCAAGTTTTGAGTTTAGATGATATTATCTCATAAACTAATTTGGAGCATTTTACTTATTGAATTTGCAAGCACCATAAAAGTGTTGGTCAACTTATCACTTAGGTGATTCTTAGTTACCTCACTTATAAACAAGCATTAAGTGAGACTCACTCAAGAGTTCCATTTTTCTATGTCCGAGGGTTAAGTAAGACGCAGCACCTTATGTCTCCCCTTTATTGTTATGTGGAAATCCTTTTACCACAGAGGATCCAATCCTCTCTATAACTTACTGAAGAAAGAACAACTTAAGGTAAGACCTACTTATACTACACACAATAAATCCTAAGTAAAAAGCACGAGACAATAGTAGGTAAGTTTGAAGAAAAGCGTACCTTTTAAGCTCCAAAGAGATGCTACCAAGAAGGATAAACATAATTTGTTTCATCTTAACTTGTAGGAAAGCTTGGAAACTCCAGTACTCATGAATCCGAGGTGGTTAGTCAAACATATAAAGGCATATAACAAAATGACCTTTGTCCATTTATCATGAGCTTCTATTTGAAATTGAGAAACTTCTAAACTTTTCTTCTAGGCTTAACAACCTTCACTACCTTTGTTTCACTTGTTGATGGTGCATTCAAGTTAAATCCTAATCCGGTTTTATCTCTAAATGACTTTTGACTTTTCAACAATCTTTCAAGAGATTTTGAACTTTCTTTAAATTTAACTAACATTTTTCCTTTTTCATTTGGTCTTTTAATTTCATGTTTGTAATCTTGACATATTTTGCATTCTAAATCAATTTCAACATTACTCTTAAGCCTAGAGATTTTATCTTCCAACATGATTTCCATTTCAAAATTGCTCTTGAGAGATTTTGAAGGTTCATTGTTAAAGATTGTTTTTAGGTTCATGCTACACCAAATGTTTAGACTCATTTTCTAGTTTAGAGAGTTCTAAGATGAAAGTGTCAAAGCAAAAGTGTTCGGTTTCAAGTTGTACCTTGTTTGTGGTTTTATCAATTTCATGACTACAAACCGGATGATCGTCTACATTTTCATCTGTGTCACTCCATGATTCACAAGCAAGTCCTCTTTGAGCTTGACACAAGTTTTCATCTTCACTTATACCTTCATTTAAAACATTTAAACTCGTAGCGCATGTATTTATTTCAACTAAATGTCTATCCATTAGTTTTTCTAATACTACCAATTCATATGTAAGATCAAATTGATCATCTTTGACTTGACATATTTCTTGATGAAAATTTAATATATTTTTCCAAATGTCATTAGCCATTTGGCAAAAATACACTCTTTCATATTCAATCCTTGGTAAACCTTTATAAATCATTATCTTAGTTTTAGTGTTTTTGTCAACTTTAGGATAATCATTTTGATTTTCAAAACTTGTTTTAGTTGGTTTAAGATCACCAATGGAAATAATATGCCAAAGATCTTGATCAATTGATTTCACATAGTTTTCAAATTTACTTTTCCATTCAAGGAAATTTTCTTTTTCAAATAGCGGTGGCTTTTGAATAGATTTCCCTTCTTTGAGATTTTCAAAATCCATGGATTGATTCAAGTTTTAAAATACAATATATTTTAAAGATCTTGAGTAACGTGGCTCTTGATGCCAATTGTCGAAAACTAGAAGGGGGGTTGAATAGTTTACCGCATTTTAAGTTAATTACCTTTTGAAACTTTACGTTTAATAAAAGATCTAAACTACAAGACAATATATAACATGCAAGTATAATGAAAGAAACAATCAAACCACAACACGATTGTTTATCGTGGTTCGGCTACAAGGACTCTTTTTCCTTACCCTACTCCACGCCTCGTGTTTCCAACTCGATAGTTTCAAGCACTAGTCAACAAGCTCCTTTCACGGATGGAGAAACCTCTACAATCGTCGCTTACATTTTATCAGATACAAAGCTATATATCGGGTCCTAGTTCAAGGTAGAACCAACCTAACGTTGCCTATCCACTATTTCCGACACTAAGCTAGATGTCGAGTTCTTTTACAAGGGTACAACCACTCCCGTCACACTATGTATTTTAAGGCCTAAAATACTAACCGATCACTTCAATACAAGATAAAAATGAAGTATAAACTATAAGAGTTTACACAATACAAAGCTAACAAGTCTTGCAACTTCGTGTTGAATACTTGTTACTTCTCGGATGAACTTGTGAACTTCTTTCTACATAAGAGAATCACACAAGTGAGTTGCTACTAGGTTAGACAAGATAAGTGAGAGTATATGTGTAAATTATGACTCTAAGTGATGAGAGATTTCTTGCAACTGGCTTGGTATTTATAGCCAACCAAACCAGTACACTGGCGGATCCGGCGGAACCAAAACAAGGGTTCCGCCCTTGTACCCCCAGGGTTCCGCCAGTGTCTGACAGTCAAAGCCTTCAAGAAATCTTTCCATATCTAGCAATGTCAAATCAAGCTTCTTCAAGTCAACACACAATAGATAGAGTAAGAGACCATCTATAATGTGTAAGAAGCCTTATGGAAAGTCACATCCAAGAATAGAACCTTACCATAAATGCTTATGATGCATGCCATGATGTCATGTTACATTTTCTATATTAGGAAATATAACAATGTTTTTGTCTAATAAGAAATGTAAAGTCTAGTTTATACAAGACTAAAACTAGAATCATGTTTTACTAAAAACTAAAGTTTACACTTTGTCATTAACAAAACTTAGCAAACATCGTAAAATATAAATAACGTTTTTAGGCGATATTTGTATTAACAGACTTGTTTCATTCTCACGGGGAACCCTGCGTAATATATTGACTGCTCATTACGAGTCATGTTGATATTGAAATAGGAGACACCGCTCCAGCCTCCAATTACTAAATCAAAATGCACTATTGAGTCTAGAGCCAACAGATCATCCATAAATCTCATTAGGACAAACTTCCAATATGCTTACTGTTTCATACACTATGCAAAGTAAGAAAACATACATTAAGAGTCCTACGCATTATCCTTGTCGTATTGCCAGAACATCTGAGTGATACGTAAGTATTCGCAATGAAGATGGAAATCCTTCTAGAGCCAACATCAAATAAGATCTTGGTGGGTGACATGTGAGATCATTCATGGATCAAACTTATGACAACTAGAAAACAACAATGGAGCGATTCACATTTGAATCAACCTTGTTCCAGTAAATGAATTGACGGATACTTTTGGAAAACCTTTCGATGTGCTAAACAATTTTTTAACGAGCACATTGAATGCGCATAAATTTTCAAACAAAAGTGTTTGGGATTGAAACTTGACGTTGTTCATAAAACTTTTGTCGTACTACAAAAACGCTTATCCAGTAATACGCAAATGTTTTTCAAATCACTTTCTCATTAATCAGTGAATCATAATTCACTGGTTCACTCACTCCGTGCCTCGTCTACTTTGAGACGCTTTGGTTTGAGAACGGCTAGTACAGCTGTGAAACCCTGTCAAGGAGATTCTTCGGAATTCTACATGATCACAGGCAGTATTTATACTGACCAACGAGAAACCGTGGTTCTTGAAACCCTATTCAGCGAAAGTGAACAAAGACACTTTTGTTTGTTTATTGCTAACTGTTGTTTGCAGGAACTCCCGACGGTTGGAGCTGATGGCCAATGAGATGTCAATTCATAACCTCATGCTCACACTTCACACTCACGATCAAAGAAATCATGATAGTAGAATGACCTACAACATTGCTTCCACAACTCTGATGTTGAATATCATGATCCAGAAAAGTGTGAGCATGACGGTCCGATGGTCACTTCATCACGTGAAGGCGATACAACAATAGATGACTTGGAGATTTACTGTGGCTGATGATCTCAAAGAACGCTCAAAGATCACATAAGCCAAAGGAACATTAAGATCACTGCTGAAAGGACAAAGTTTGCTGATTGTGAAGAATCAAAGTCTACGAGCTACGAAATGAAATTCATGTATTAGAATGCTAGGATTCAAATTGTAATTTCTGGGGTGACCTCCCTTAGGGGGAGATTTTTAGGATTACGATAATCCAAGTTAAAGACTCGGTCACCCCAAGTAATGTCTAGCATAGGATAGCTCGTAGGTTTAATCATATATATTTAGTTATCGTAGTATTCATGGAGTTGAGTCGGGTCTTTACCTACTGTAAGTACACTCCATAGCCCATTGTGGCACCTAGACTTTGTATATATACCCTTCTCCATCTGATGGAAAGGGTTGGTTGTTTTCTAATAATACACATACAACAAGTGTGTTTCTCTCTGTAGAACTTCCCACTCTCTACTCTCTCTCTCTCTCTCTCTCTCTCTCTCTCTCTCTCTCTCTCACCATGGGTTTCATCTTCTTCCATCAAACCCGACCTCTCGAATCACATAATCAACCATAAACACGATCCTACACTTTATTATTTTACTTTAACAAAATTCATTTATTCATAATTTATTAGTTAGTTAATATAAGAGAAGTAGGATAGAATCGGATCTACATCTTAATAACCTATGGTATAATCGAGATCCTACTTAAGATCCTATGACTTTTAAGATCTTACGAAGGATCAACTTGTTTTTGTTTAACGAGATCGTAAAATCGAAAAATCTTAATTAGAGCAAAATCGAGATTTTAACAACTATGCATAAGGGCTTTTCATCTAATGTTAATAAAAAACTTACCTTAAATATTTGAATATCGTCTTCTATATATTTTGGTATAACTATTGGAAATAAATATTTATAGTAATGCTTACTGTATGTGTAACACCATCGACAATTTATATTGTTATTTTTTTAAATATATTAAATTAGGATATAAGATCATTTGAGGATCAAACTTTTTTTACATACCAAGGGACTAATTTCCACCCTCCATCTTTATTTAATCTAATGGATGAGATTAATCCCAACAATTTAAAAAAATAAAAAATAAAAAATAAAAAAAAAAAAAAAAAACCCCACTTTCATCTTTTTTTTTTCTAATATTAATATCTTTCAAACCGTTAATCGTTAAGCAAAAAAAAAATATACTATTACGACGAGCATTTAATTATCTTTCAATAGATAGACACTTTAACATATTTTCGACAATTTTTTTTTCGTTTTATTCACGTTTTTTTTCGTGGCCGAAAAAATCATATATGATATCATATATGATTTTTTCGGCCACGAAAAAAAACGTGAAAGAAACGAAAAATTTTTTTTGTCAAAAGTATTTCAAAGTGCCCGTCTATAGAAAGATAATTAAATGCTCGTCGCGATGGTGTAATTATTTTCGCTTAACGATTAATGGTTTAAGAGATATTTAAATTATAAAAAATGAGTGAAATATTAAAATGCTTTTAATCTCAACCATTGATTTCTTTTTAGATGGATGGTGAGGATAAGTCCTTTGTTATGTAAGAAAATTTTGGTATTTAATATAACTCTCCTCTTAAATTAGTAGTTTAAGTATTTGGTGTAAAGATTTTATAACAAACCAAATTTGATGTAAAAGCAAATTGTATTAGGGAAGGTGTGTGATTTCAATAAAGATTAATAAAAAATCAAATATTAAATTGATAAATTATTGACATTTATTTTTCATTGAAAAAAAAAAGAAATGAAAAAAGGAAACAACTTTCTACTTTGATTTTTCAAAATAAAATATCTAACAAACGTAAATCGTTAAGCGACAAAAATACACCATTACGTCTGCAATTTTTTATCTTTTAGTATCTTTAGTAAACAGACAATTCGATATACTTCTGACAAACCTTTTTTCGTTTTTTATATTGGTATTTATTGGAATGCTCACGTCATAATAAATAATTATACAGCCAGAGATACGTGAGCCTATGGGGTGACACACGTATACAATGTGGTACTACCTTTAATAATGTAATTAATATATTTATTGTATTATATTAATTATATTAGTTATTATTCACGAAAACGGTTAACGATCGTTAAATAATAGATGCATCGTTTAACTTAAGGCTTTTATTTATTAGGTAGTAAACTTAATAAATAGATTTAACCCAAAACAATATGGAAATTCCATAATTTGTTGAGGGGTAGCTGCCACATAAGGGAAAAGTAGAGGAGGTGAAAAACTCCAACTTGTTTCCCAAGTTAACAAAAGCATATATAATAAATTGGTTAATTATTATTAGAACTCTTGCATAACCTAAACAAGAATACTCTCTTTCCTTCTCCTATATCTTAAACCGATCGGCCCCCTAGTTAGGGTTGTTTGGTCGATTTAACTTCAAGACTAAACCTATGGTTTCGTTCTTGATTCGTGAAAGCGTAAGAACTAGCATTCGGGTAGTATACATTGACGTGTAGTGTGGACTATCATAGAGGTCATCTCCTTTGATGACTTTGAGTGTTTTGTTAAGTTCAAGAATGAACAAGATCCGATTGTTGCACCATTGTCAAACATAATCAATTACAAGAGGTTAGTAGTTGTACTTTATTATGTTAATCTAGTTACATCATGCAAATCCAATTAGGGACCATCTGTAAGAATGTGACATATTATTAGTGTCTCATTAACATCCCATATTGAATTGTAGATTACATATACTTAAATGTGTAATCAAATAATTCAATATAATAATGATTGCTCCTAATGGTACTTTAAATTTTAACCGTTTTATTTGTTAGTATTGATGGACATATTGTTGATACAAAAGTTGGGCGTTCCTTATTTGGGTTCCTGTTCTCGTACCAATCAGATCTTAATGCTTGAGACCTGCGCACAAAGAAAACAAACAAACAAACACTGTTAGGCTTATCGTGGGATTGTCTCCCACGATTATCCTCCGGCGTGAGAGTAAGTAATCGGTTTTAGGGTTGTATAGAAGATTTAGGGTTGTAAAATCGTACTTTTAACGAGAGTTATGATATTCTTTATATAGGCACGAAATCCTTATTGGATACGTGTTCCTTACTCTTCGGTATATCCGGTTGTTTTTATATATATCCCTTAATTAAGAGATATCTATATCAAAACCATAAATAACTTTGGGTTTGGGCTTTCGTCAGCCCAAACCGTTAGTATGGTAGCCCAAATCATTATTATGATAGCCCACTCGTGATGGGCTTGGGTGTTAGTTATGTTCATTAATCGGGTTTGTGACCCGGATATGGACTATACGTCATCATGTTCCCCCAGTCTAGTATGCGTAGGTATGAACCGCGGATGCTAGACTAGTAATGTCAGCGGTAAGCGTGGCGGGGAAAATTCTAATATTTCCCGCCAAAAATGAGATACGGTGTATCGAGCCTTAAAGCATCCCACGTATCCCTTGAAATACGTGAAAAAGTGCTTGTACCTGTTTGTATTCCAGCCACACGATGAAGGTAGTGGGATCCATGTGACGTTCATCGAGGGTGTTGACATAAATAATGTCTAAAAACATTGTTAGCATATTAACAATATCTCTATGTTTTGATAATTACAAAGCATAAACTCATTAATCTAAAACTTATGACGTAAACAAGTTCTTAGTGCTTAATATTTGTCTTTGCATCCATATCACTTAAGGTATGAATAAACAAAGTGATTGCATTTCATGATCAAATGAAATTTTTCTAATCACTAGAATTTTTATAAAATGTATTAAACATTCTATATCTTTTACAAAATTACTTTTGGAATTAAAAGAATATGTTTAATTCATTATAAATATATGATTTCAAATTTCCAACCAAAAATGGCAAATTTTATCCCGAAAAATTTCCCTCACAAAAGGACAAGAAAATCAAACGTTCAGGAGGGCGGACCCCTTAATTATACTAGGCGGCCCCCATAATCATTAAGGGGACCGCCCCCTAATTAAGGGGACCGGCCACGCTCCAGAACAGTAAATTTTCTCCCTATAAATACTGGTTCATCCCACAGAATTTTCTCACCTTTTGCACTCCTAAACTTTCTGTTCGAGATCCCCATTTCTATTCTCTTAATCCTTTAATCATAAATACATAATTCTTTGTTTCAAAGTGATTCAAACATCATCCTCTCAAGTGCAAGAGAAGAATACTTCTATCCTCCAAGACAAGAAGTATTACAACTTGTTGTGACCTCCACATCCAAGTTGTTGGTGTATCATCAAGATTATTTACATAATTCTTTGTGAAGATTGTTGTGAATATTTGATTGTAGATAGTTGTGCTAGGTATATTGATTGTGTGATTAGTTAGTTGTTTGGTGTGAAGAAGAAAAGTTAGGAATTAGATTGTAGTGAAGAAGCTAGGTGTGAAGTTGTTAGTTGTGAAGTAAATTGGTGTGAAGAAGATAGGCGTGAAGTAGTTAGTTGTGAAGTAGATTGGTGTGAAGAAGTTGTGTAGAAGTTGTGATTTAGTTGTGAAGAAGTTGTGGTGTGTAAATTGGTGTGTAAGGTTTTCTCCGCCATAAGGGAGCTTGTTGATATAGTGAAGAAAACTCTCGAGTTAGGTGCTCGGGGAGTGGAGTAGGGCAAGGAAGGTGTCCTTGTAGCCGAACCACTATAAATCTCTTGTCTCGCGGTTCGATCTTTCCATCTCTTATTTATTTCATTACTTATCATTGCTATATCTTACTTATTGATAGTTGTTTATATTGTGCAAGACTTGAGATCACATATTATCGAATCTAAATTTTAAAAATTAAGAAAACACTAAAACTATCTTTTATAACAAATTAAAAAGATGTAAAACTATTCAACCCCCCTTCTAGTTTTCCACAATTGGTATCAGGAGCCACGTCGAGCAAGATTTTTAAAATATATTGTATTTTAAAACTTGAAACGATCTATGGAATCTGGAAAATATTTAGAAGGGCAATCTATGCAAAAACCACCACTGTTTGAAAGTGATGGATTTTTATATTGGAAAATAGATTTGAAACTTATGTGAAATCAAAAGATCTTGATCTTTGGCATATTATTACCTTTGGTGATTTTCCCCCTATTCAATATAATGTTGAAACTAAAATGGATGAAATTGTATCTTTTGAAAAACAAAATGATGATTTGAAAAAGAAACTAGCAAAAAATAATGAGGCTAAAATGGTCATTTATAATGCGTTACCACACAAAGAATATGAAAGAATTTTTATGTGTAAAACCGCAAAAGAAATTTGGGATTCTTTACTAATTACTCACCATGGTAATAGTCAAGTTAAAGATAACAAAATAGATCTTCTTGTACAACAATATGAACAATTTACGATTCCGGAAGAGGAATCAATTGATAATGCTTTTGCTAAATTTAACACTATCATCACAAGTTTAAAAGCACTTGATGAGACATTTTCTAGTAAAAATTGTGTTAGAAAATTTCTTAGGGCATTGCATCCGAAATGGCGAGCTAAGGTCACGGCAATTGAAGAATCAAAGAACTTGATGACGTTATCACTAGATGAACTCATTGGCAACTTGAAGGTCCATCAAGAAATTATAAGAAGAGATTCGGAAACGGTCAAAGTCAAGAAAGAACAAACCAAATCAATTGCTCTAAAAGCCAAAAAGGAACCTAGTGATGATGATGATTCAAGTGACGAAAGTGAAGACGAAGAATATGCAATGGCCGTAAGAGAATTCAAGAAATTCTTAAAGAGACGAGGAAGATTCACTAGATCATCACGAGACGAAAGAAAACCGTTCCAAAGAAATAGAAGCGACAACTACGGGAAAAGAAAGTGCTTTAGATGTGGAAGTCCAAATCATCTCATTGGCGAATGTCTAAAGCCGCCGGGTTATGAAAATCAAGGCGCATTTGTTAGTGGAACATGGAGTGATAGTGACAAAGAAGAAGTAGAAAAACCAAGAGATGAAAAGTGTTTTATGGCAAAAGGAACCAACGAAATATGTTTGGGAATTGACTTGGAGCCTAACGAATGGATCAAGGATAGCGGATGTTCGAGGCACATGACGGGGAACCGCAAGCTATTCTCTACATACAAGGCATATAATGGAGGTAACGTTATTTTCGGTAGCGACTTACGTGGAAAAATCATTGGCAAAGGTACGATTTCTCAAGACTCACTTACTATTGAAAATGTAGAGCATGTAGATAATTTAACATATAACTTGCTTAGTATAGGACAAATATGTGATAATAAATGTAGAGTCACCTTTACCGAAGAGGATAGCGAAATAGTTAAGAATGGAAAAATTATAGGTAGAGGAATTAGGAAAGGAGGCATATATGTTATGAAACTAGGAAACAAGCCTGAGGATAGAATATGCCTAACGACCCTAGATGAAAACTCCACATTGTGGCATAGGAGATTAAGACATGCTAACATGCAACAAATACAATCTTTAGCCTCTAAGGAATTAGTTAGAAATTTTCCTAATCTAAAATATGACAAGCATTTTTGTGATGCATGTAAAATTGGAAAACAAGTTCATGCTAGTCACAAAGCTAAAAATATAGTATCCACTACTAGGTGCCTAGAATTATTACATATGGATCTCTTTGGTCCATCCGCTGTGCGGAGCTATGGAGGAAACAAATGTACCTTAGAAATAGTAGATGACTACTCACGATACACGTAGACTAGCTTTTTAAGTGACAAGACCCAAGCCTTTGAAAAATTCGAAATATTTAGTAAAATGATTCAAAATAAATTAGGATGCACAATAGTAGCCATTAGGACGGACCATGGTAGGGAATTTGACAATGAAGTACAATTCGGAAAATATTGTGATTTAAATGGAATATCTCACAATTTCTCCGCTCCTCGTACTCCTCAATCAAATGGCGTAGTAGAAAGAAAAAATAGGTCACTACAAGAAATGAGTAGAACAATGTTAAATGAACAATCTATCCCACAAAAATTTTGATGTCACGCCGTAGATACATCGACATATATTTTAAATAGGGTATCAATTAGGAGAATTCTAGGAAAAACTCCTTATGAGTTACTAAGAGGTAGAAAACCAAACTTAAGCTACTTTAGGGTATTTGGAAATAAATGCTATATTCTAAACACTAAGGATTACCTCACTAAGTTTGATCTAAAATCGTATGAAGGAATATTTTTAGGATACTCACAAAATAGTAAAGCATATATAATACTTAACAAACACACCATGAAAGTAGAAGAATCACTAAATGTAACATTTGATGAAACACCACCACCTCCTAAAACTTTACCTTTAGAAGATGATGACTTAGTTGAAGAAGAAGCTATTGAGGTTAGTAAAACAAAACCCATAGGAAATGACAATGAAGACATTAACTTAGGAAATAACGAAATTGTAAATATTAAAGAATCTAGGTCACATCCACTAGATAATATAATAGGACATCTTAACCAAAGAACCCTTAGGTAACAAGCTCAAGATAAACTAATTTCTTTTGTTTCCTCTCAGCAATAGAACCTAAGAATATTAATGAGGCTTTAAAAGATGAAAGTTGGGTTATAGCTATGCAAGAAGAATAAAATCAATTTAAGGCAAATGATGTTTGGGAATTAGTCCCAAATCCAATGAATATGACCATCATAGGAAATTAATGGGTATATAGGAATAAATTAGATGAAAATGGAGTAGTTACTAGGAATAAAGCTAGGTTAGTTGCCCAAGGTTATAATCAACAAGAAGAAATTGATTATGACGAAACTTATGCCCCCGTAGCTAGATTAGAATCAATTAGCATACTAATTGCCTATGCATGCGCCCTAGATTTTAAGTTATTCCAAATGGACGTGAAAAGTGCATTCCTTAACGGTTTTATCAATGAGGAGGTATATGTGGCACAACCTCCAGGATTCATTGACTTCGCAAAACCTGATTATGTTTATAAGTTAAAGAAAGCTTTGTATGGAGTCAAACAAGCTCCCAAAGCTTGGTATGATCGATTAAAAGCTTTTCTTATTAAACATGATTATTCCATGGGAATGGTAGATAACACTCTTTTCACTAAAAGGAAAGACCCAAATCTCATCATTGTCCAAATATATGTTGATGACATTATATTTGGATCGACTTGTCAAGACATGTGTGATGAATTTGCCAAAATCATGCATGATGAGTTTGAGATGAGTATGATGGGTGAACTTAACTTCTTCCTAGGATTACAAATAAAACAATTAGAAGATGGAATATTTTTTAACCAATCTAAGTACATTAAGGAAATGCTTAAGAAATTTGGCCTAGAAGACTCAAAACCCACGAAGACTCCCATGTCTACGGAAGTAAAGCTGACAAAGGATGATGAAGGTGAGTCAGTAGATAACACCAAGTATAGATGAATGATAGGTAGTTTACTATACTTGACGGCAAGTAGACCTGATATCATGTTTAGTGTCTGCCTTTGTGCCCGTTTTCAAGAGGATCCCAAAACCTCTCACCTAGAAGCGGTTAAGCGTATCTTCCGATACATTAAAGGCACTATACACTTAGTATTATGGTATCCTAAGGGATCCGGCATAGAAACCATCGTCTATGCGGATTTGGATCATGCGGGAGACTACGTAGATAGAAAAAGCACAAGCGGTATTTGAACGTTTATGGGATGTTGTCTAACATCTTGGTTTTTGAAGAAGCAAACCGCTCTTGCTATTTCTACCACCGAAGCCGAATATGTAAGCGCTGGAAAGGCATGTCAACAAGCACTGTGGATAAAACAAGCTCTTATAGACTATGGCATTAGGTTAGAAAACGTTCCCATTATGTGCGATAACAAAGGTGTGATAGACTTAAGTAAAAATCCGGTGCAACACTCTAAGACTAAACATATAGAAATACGCCACCACTTTCTTAGGGATAATGTACAAAAAGGGAATATATCTATAGAAAAAGTTGCATCGGAAGATAACATTGCGGATATATTCACTAAACCCCTTAAGCGTGAATTATTCAATCACTTGCGTTTATGATTAGGAGTGATGGAACAAGTTGACTAAATTTTATTGCATTTAGACAAAAAAAAATTGATCTTCTTTTCTTCCACTCCTCCATTTCTGAGTCTAGGAATCTATTTCGCACAAAATTAAATATTGGGAAAGTTTATTTTCTTTGCATAAACTCTTTTGTAAAACCCAATCAATTTTCTTAAAAAATTATTCTCACATCTAGGAATCACATGAACATCATTTTCCTTGCATTGTTGACTAATGCTAAAAACATTGTCTTCCAAAATCATGCATAAACTCTCACATAAATTGTCAAGGTATATAATCTAATATATATCTTTGACATTCATGATCGAGCAAAAATTGAATCAAGGAGATCTTTTGGATTGTTTCTTAGGATCGTTATCTCTCTTTGCATTTAGGAGTCGAAACAATCACAACTCCACATTTGTTGCATATAGACACACACTAGGACAAATTCACTAATAATGTTGTCATCTTGCTCCATCACTAGTTTTCCACTCACTAGTTACCTTTGCCTTTGATCTAAGATAGTTGCTCTATGAAGATTAAGTGCCCTTGCCTTTGTTTGCCTTCTCTTGCTTATTACTAATTGCTTGATTGCTCTTTTATTTAAGTGTTGTTGCATGCATGCTATATTATAGTTAGATTAGATGCTATATTGTCTCAAGGAGTTGAACTTGCTTGAATTCTAATCCAAACACACAACCTTTCTGCAAATTTTCTGCCAAAAACCCAATTCTGGCAATTGATGAGGCGAAAAATGATCCATTTTTAGGGGGTCATTTAAGCCCGAATCCGACTTTATTTGATCAAATATTGCCCTAAATCGTTCCTTTTGTGATTTTAGGTACTTGGAGAGTGAATTCTGGAAAAGAAGCTATTTCGGACGTTTTTGGAGCATAAAAGTGAAGAAAACGGCAAAGTCTCTATTTTCCATGCTGAGAACAGTGCATGACGGCGTCAAGACTAAACTCCTGACGGCGTCAAACATCAAGAATAAAATACCATAGTTCATGAAGGCGTCAAAAGTTTGCATGACGGCGTCAAAGTCCAAAGAATAAAATACCGTGGTTGATGACGGAGTCACTTAGGCCGTCATAAGTAGATCAAGGCCGTCCGAGGAAGTATTTGGTGGCGAGATGACGGCGTCACACCATTTCTCTTGACGCCGTCACCTCGGTTTTCCTATATATAGTTTTCTAGTTTTTTCATAAAAAAAAGAGGGAAGTTTTGGTGAAACCCTAAAGACGAATTTGGTGGAACTTTTACAGGTTTTTCAAGGGTTCCAAACCCTTGATACCTTGCATTGTAATTGAGATAAGTGTTCTTCTAATTCAATCAATATGTCTATGTGTTGGTTGTCTATATCTTGTTCTTGTCTCAATTCCATTATGCTAGGCTAGATCTCTCTTGTGTTTGCTTGGATCTAATGAAACCTAGATATTGATTATGTGTTGATTACTTGTTTATTCTTGTCTTAGATGAATGATTTTATATGTTAGGCTTAAGAAAACTGGCAGATCTCCAAATGGTAACATGCTTGAACGTCTTAAGAAACATGAACCGAGGCGTACTAGGTCTTTATTGGTTGTATTTAATGCATGAGCCACTGTTTACAATCCCTATAGTTGTGCTGGGTCATGGTGTAGGAGGAGATAAGAGCTCATAGAATTGGGGAGTTATGTATGCCACCCCATGAACGGTATTAAGGAATACAATCCGTCATCCATACAATTATAACAAGTAATTAACGTGTAAAAGATATCTAGGGAGTAGTGAAGTCTAAGTAAACACAATTTCTCCAAATACTGCTCACAACTTTGTAATAATTAGTTTATTTTTATTTTCAGTATTTTATCTTAGTTTTGGGTTAGTTGAATAGCAACTAATTCCGCCCACTCTTTCAAAACCCGATATTTTAATTACTTTCTAAAAAATATAAAAATACAAAAATAATCATCCCTCACCTTTAGAACTAGTAATTAGGTTTTCTAATCCTAGCGACACTATTCCTAAGCTGAACGATCAATCCCCCGGTACTTGTCACTATACTATACTACAACGATCAGGTACACTGCCTGGTGGGGGTTGTAAGCTTCTCGAGATCCCTCGAGAGGTAAAGCAAGGTGCGATTCCCACGCATCAAGTTTTTGGCGCCGCAGCCTGGGGAATAGTTATTGTCTAGGTTAGGATTTCTTTTTATTAGGTCTACTTGCTAGATTCCTTTCTAGTAAGATTTTATTTTTATTTTTTTAGGTTTTCTTTAGTCTATCTAATTTCTTTGTGCCTTTGTTAGTAAATTAAACTCATTGACTATTCCGTTGACCATTATGGAAAACGCGAATCCACCCCGTTCCCCTAGTGAAGTGGCTGTGTTACGTGAACAAATTGAGAGTGAGATTAGGGAGCTTAGAGAGCTTAATAGGTTGATTAAGATTGAACTCGAACATACATTTAGTGACCTAGCAACCGCCTTATATTCAAATAAGGACCTAGGGCCTAATGACTTTGTGAATATTGTTGAGAGACTAGAAGAGGAGGCAATGGATCCGAAGCTTAACGACTACTTTAATCTATACCCCACTAAGGAGGAGATTGCATATTATAATAATCTTATTGATAACCCGCGATCTCCTTTCACCATAATTGAACCTAAGATCAAGAGAGGCGATCCTAAGAATGCTAAGATACCATGTATGATTGGATATAGGCACATTAGCAATGCTTACATTGACTTTAAATCTCCAATCAACATTATGTCCTCAACGGTTTATAATGATATAGTGAACACAAGACTTGAACCTAGAAGGGATCCCAAGTACCCCGGTGGAGTTTGTAACTTTGTCGGGAGAGTTAAAGGTTTACGTGTATTTGTTGGTAATTTCACTTTTGTCACCGACTTTATGATTGTGGAGGATCTTGCTAATGTTATTGATTGTCGATTATCCAATGTTGTTTTTGGCAAACCATTTGTTGAGGAGTCTAAGTTAGAATATGATGAGGTAGAGGGCACGATCCGGTTTGCAAATAACACCGATAGTATCACTTATAGGATGCCTAATAGGATGAAAGAATTTCGCTTTATATCTCGTTTTGATAGTGACAACGTTGGTGCTTTTGAGGATATTGATGAGAAGGATAAGAAAAAGGGCATGGACTATGTATGGGAAAAAAGGAGTCTTTACTACAAAGATTGCTTGGCCCTTGGACCAAAGTATAAAGTCGATGAAGAATTTACCCAAATGATTATGGGGGCGATTGAGAAAAAGGTGATTGGTTTCTACAAGGAATATCTACAATCGGAGAGTGGAACCAATGATGAAATCACGTAGTAACCCATGAATTTGAGTCTAGCTACAAGACTCGTAAATAAAGAAAAGCGCTTCTTGGGAGGCAACCCATGTTTTGTGTGATTTTATTTGTTTGATTGTTATTTGCTTCCGTATGCATGTTTAATTTTTATTGTTGGTTGATCATGTTTCTCAATTAAAATGTGGAAATACTTTACTATGTTGTTTGGCCTAGTCTTAACTCCAATCTAAAAGTATTTTTGCAAAAGATAAGTGTAAGGGGAAACCCCAAATATGTTTTTAAGAAATAAACCGATCATGATTCTCCACAATATTAAATGAACATGTATATTCGTATTTGTTAGAGTCAAATGCTTGTATTGAGTCATAATGAAGTTTTGCAGGATTTTCCAGGAAGTAGGACCAAGTTTTTCCAGAAATTTTCCGGAAACTTAACATAAGAATTTCTGCAGGTCCATTCTGACGGCGTCACGAGTTTACTCTTGACGGCGTCAGGAGTTAAAATCTGGAAATTTTACCGGTTTTGTTTTTCTAACGGAGTCTTATGGTTTTTGTGAATTATTAAGTTTTATAATCTCCAGGAAATCTGCAAACTTCATTCCACAAGCATTATATCTTACTTTGTTTTCTAGGATTTAGTAACTTATATAGGATGCCGCCGATTTTACGCGAGGTTGTTTTGTCTATTTTGTCAGGATTTACAGGTTATGTACGACAAGGAGATGATTTATATTCTGGAAGGGAAGCTTTGATTGTTCATTTTCTTGGAGGAAGATTTAACCTGGCCAACCTATAATCCATACCGAGCGAATCAGGGGAGTATTTGATTTCATTCTCTTTACTTTTTCACTTTTACATTCTTTACTTGAACATTGGGGACAATGTTCATCTTAAGTGTAAGGGGAGGGTAAAAAGATGATACCTTACATATGCACTTTCGCTTGAGTTTGTTTTGTTTGATAGTAGATGTGTAATAAAACTATGAGAAATACTTGTTAGTGCAATTTTAGCGCCAAATTTAAAATTTTTTACAACATTTAGGAGTGAAACTTTAGCCATAGCAAGCGTCTCATGGATAGGAGATTGTATGACTAGCACATAACCGTATATTCAGAAAAATTTTCCACCCAAATATGTGAGGTTCGCCTTTAGATTTGATAGGAAAAACATTCATTATTAGTGCTTATGAGTGTATCGGTAGCATTTAGATTCTAGAACTTGCGTTAGTGATGCATCCCGAGACCGCTAGTGAGACTACATTCGTGTAGTAGGATTTACTACATGATAAGAGGCATTAGGATCACCCTTGTGTTAAACCCGTATCATAATTACTTGACCATTTAAGTCATATCACTTGACTAGTTAAGTCAACTAATTTTTCCCACACCCTTAGCGTTGTACTCATTTTTAGTACACGAAACCCCTAGTACACCCCTCCGAGCCTATCTTTTCGTTTCTAACTTTAAGCATTTTACTTAAAGGAAGAATTTGTTACACCCCACTTAAATGTACACCCAAATCGCCTTAGCCTTCCGTGTATGCGATCATTTTTAGTGCATTATTGTTATTTGTTAAACCCTAAGTTAACTTTCTAATTGATTACATGGTTGCTAAGTCGAGTCATATCCTTGTACATATTGTTTTGGGACGATTGGGACTCATGGGTAAGTACTTATTTTATGGAGTAATGGGGAAGAACATCATTTATTACCCCCATATGTGCGTTAATCTTAAAAGTGCTCCAAGTGTTTTGATTTTCTTAATTCGAGTCATTAGATTAGTCGAATGTAAAGTATGTAAAGATTCAAGTGTAAGGGGAATGTTCATTCCCTATGATATATTATTTTGGATGGTAGGGTAAGAGTGTATGCAAAAAAAAAAAAAAAAAAAAAAAAAAAAAAAAAAAAAAAAAAAAAAAAATCAAGAAAAAGAAAAAAAATAGAAAAAGGAAAAAGTGAAAAAACATACGGACTACCATCCCGTTTCATTCTATGTTCATTTTATGTTTTTAGTTATTTTTCATTTATTAGCTTAAGTCGAGTCTAGTCTTGGCTTAGCAACGCCATCTTAACCAAGATTGTTAACTCGCCACCAGTAAAACTTCCTTTATCCAACAAAACCGTGTAATTCATATCCCTATACCTAACGTTACAACCCTTTAAAAGACCTCTTTGATAGTTTATCCTAGGTGCTTACGCCATGTGGTGGAGGTTTGATCCTTTCCCAAGCCTATGGTAATCTATTTTGCTATGACAGGTAGTGAGAGATATCTTCCATTTCCATAATGTTATATTACTTTATTACACCCGAGAGAAGTGAGTATCTAAACACTATTTGTGAGGTGCTTGTGTATGACCTCCGTGCTTGTCTATTGGTCTTTAGTGGAACGATTATTTGTTGTAATTACTTTTATATTAGTGTTAAATGACCCCTAACTTGTCTTTTGAGTAGAATAAAAGCGCATTTGCTTGAGGACAAGCAAATCTCAAGTGTAAGGGTATATGATGAGGCGAAAAACGATCCGTTTTTAGGGGGTCATTTAAGCCCGAATCCGACTTTATTTGATCAAATATTGCCCTAAATCGTTCCTTTTGTGATTTTAGGTACTTGGAGAGTGAATTCTGGAAAAGAAGCTATTTCGGACGTTTTTGGAGCATAAAAGTGAAGAAAACGGCAAAGTCTCTATTTTCCATGCTGAGAACAGTGCATGACGGCGTCAAGACTAAACTCCTGACGGCGTCAAACATCAAGAATAAAATACCGCAGTTCATGAAGGCGTCAAAAGTTTGCATGACGGCGTCAAAGTCCAAAGAATAAAATACCGTGGTTGATGACGGCGTCACTTAGGCCATCATAAGTAGATCAAGGCCGTCCGAGGAAGTATTTGGCGGCGAGATGACGGCGTCACACCATTGCTCTTGACGCCGTCACCTCGGTTTTCCTATATATAGTTTTCTAGTTTTTTCATAAAAAAAAGAGGGAAGTTTTGGTGAAACCCTAAAGACGAATTTGGTGGAACTTTTACAGGTTTTTCAAGGGTTCCAAACCCTTGATACCTTGCATTGTAATTAAGATTAGTGTTCTTCTAATTCAATCAATATGTCTATGTGTTGGTTGTCTATATCTTGTTCTTGTCTCAATTCCATTATGCTAGGCTAGATCTCTCTTGTGTTTGCTTGGATCTAATGAAACCTAGATATTGATTATGTGTTGATTACTTGTTTATCCTTGTCTTGGATGAATGATTTTATATGTTAGGCTTAAGAAAACTGGCAGATCTTCAAATGGTAACATGCCTGAACGTCTTAAGAAACATGAACCGAGGCGTACTAGGTCTTTATTGGTTGTATTTAATGCATGAGCCACTGTTTACAATCCCTATAGTTGTGCTGGGTCATGGTGTAGGAGGAGATAAGAGCTCATAGAATTAGGGAGTTATGTATGCCACCCCATGAACGGTATTAAGGAATACAATCCGTCATCCATACAATTATAACAAGTAATTAACGTGTAAAAGATATCTAGGGAGTAGTGAAGTCTAAGTAAACACAATTTCTCCAAATACTGCTCACAACTTTGTAATAATTAGTTTATTTTTATTTTCAGTATTTTATCTTAGTTTTGGGTTAGTTGAATAGCAACTAATTCCGCCCACTCTTTCAAAACCCGATATTTTAATTGCTTTCTAAAAAATATAAAAATACAAAAATAATCATCCCTCACCTTTAGAACTAGTAATTAGGTTTTTTAATCCTAGCGACACTATTCCTAAGCTGAACGATCAATCCCCCGGTACTTGTCACTATACTATACTACAACGATCAGGTACACTGCCTGGTAGGGGTTGTAAGCTTCTCGAGATCCCTCGAGAGGTAAAGCAAGGTGCGATTCCCACGCATCAGCAATCTGAAAATCACCAGATGGGCGGCCTCCTTAATTTTGTAAGGCGGCCCCCTTAATCATTAAGGGGACCGCCCCCTAATTAAGGGGACCGGCCATCTGATGGTCGGGTTTACAGAATCTTTTCTGCTTTTTAGCCCATTTCAACCTACATTTCCCATTTTTCACCAACACATTTTGTCCTAATCTCCCAAACAAACTTTATCCATCCATAAACACACAAATCTTACACTATATATATCCCAAATCTTCCACACTCTCCATTCATCCCTTCATGACTTCTCCAAACAAACCAAAACCAAAAGCCTCAAGGCTTGCAAGAATGACGGAAAAACCCGTTTGGCGAAGAAAAAGCCCTCGAAACTAATCCATCATAACCAATGAAGTTGGAAATCACTCAACACCTCCAACCACTTACTTCCCAAACTTTACACCAAATTCACAAGGACATTCATTTGATCCTCTTTACAAACCATACAACATTGGCCAAACATCTTCCTTCATGCCAAACCACTCATCTCATCCTCCAACCATTTGTAATGATCCATACAAGTTTGATCAACCATCCAACTACAATTCCAACTACACAAACCCAATTCATCCATATCAACACAATGACTTTCTCCGCATTGCCATAGAAAAGCAAAAGTTCCGTGATGAAATATCCCAAATCCATGATCTTAGTGATCTCAATGCCATGCATCTTGCACACCGCAACAAAGGGCAACCTCCATCATCACCCTACAACAATTGCCTACCTCACTCTCTCAACTTGGATCAAGTTACAACCCACACTCACTATTGCCCTTGTTGCATCTTCCTTCGAAAACAAATCCTATACTGGAGTGAAGATATTTCTTGGATTGAATATCTCCTCACTCGTCCTCATCCCATACCACCCTTAACATGATACAACATCGTAAGATACACCTCTTCCGCTCCATACCCCACTCCATATCCCTCTCCATCTAACAACTAAGCTTTATGCTTACGTTCTCCTTCAAGCAAATAAAACAACCAACCATGGGTTGCAAGCAAGTCCAAGTGCTCTCTTAGGCAATATAGGACTATGTCTTTTCTTTTGTTTCATTGTAATCAATATGCTTTAAGCATATTGAATGTTGTAATGCTAATCATTTCTATGATGCTTGGATGAATCTATTTTTATTTGCATAATTATTGCTTTGCATATATATGTGTCTTGGTCTCTTCAAATATTTTGTGTAGCCAAGATCTCCATAGCTCATTCCCTTGGTGCTCTCAAATGAGGGGGAGCATACATCAAGGGGGAGCATTCTACCCATTTAATCTTCTTTCACGAAGCTTACTCGGCCTAACCTTTTTGATTTTACAAAAAGGGGAGAAGAGAATGTTAAACTCTAATAATTACTTGTCTAAAAATTATTTTTTAGACCTAATGAGTTTAAGGTTTTGTAATCATCAAAAAGGGGGAGATTGTTGACATAAATAAGGTCTAAAAACATTGTTAGCATATTAACAATATCTCTATGTTTTGATAATTACAAAGCATAAACTCATTAATCTAAAACTTATGACGTAAACAAGTTTTTAGTGCTTAATATTTGTCTTTGCATCCATATCACTTAAGGTATGAATAAACAAAGTGTTTATTGCATTTCATGATCAAAGGAAAATTTCTAATCACTAGAATTTTTATAAAATGTATTAAACATTCTATATCTCTTACAAAATTACTTTTGGAATTAAAAGAATATTTTTAATTCATTATAAATATATGATTTCAAATTTCCAACCAAAAATGGCAAATTTTATCCAGAAAAATTTCCCTCACAAAAGGACAAGAAAATCCAACGTTCAGGAGGGCGGCCCCCTTAATTATACTAGGCGGCCCCCTTAATCATTAAGGGGACCGGCCACGCTCCAGAACAGTAAATTTTCTCCCTATAAATACTGGTTCATCCCACAGAATTTTCTCACCTTTTGCACTCCTAAACTTTCTGTTCTAGATCCCCATTTCTATTCTCTTAATCCTTTGATCATAAATACGTAATTATTTGTTTCAAAGTGATTCAAACATCATCCTCTCAAGTGCAAGAGAAGAATACTTCTATCCTCCAAGACAAGAAGTATTACAACTTGTTGTGACCTCCACATCTAAGCTGTTGGTGTATCATCAAAATTATTTACATAATTCTTTGTGAAGATTGTTGTGAATATTTGATTGTAGATAGTTGTGCTAGGTATATTGATTGTGTGATTAGTTAGTTGTTTGGTGTGAAGAAGAAAAGTTAGGAATTAGATTGTAGTGAAGAAGCTAGGTGTGAAGTTGTTAGTTGTGAAGTAAATTGGTGTGAAGAAGATAGGCGTGAAGTAGTTAGTTGTGAAGTAGATTGGTGTGAAGAAGTTGTGTAGAAGTTGTGATTTAGTTGTGAAGAAGTTGTGGTGTGCAAATTGGTGTGTAAGGTTTTCTCCGCCATAAGGGAGCTTGTTGATATAGTGAAGAAAACTCTCGAGTTAAGTGCTCGGGGAGTGGAGTAGGGCAAGGAAGGTGTCCTTGTAGCCGAACCACTATAAATCTCTTATCTCGCGGTTCGATCTTTCCATCTCTTATTTATTTCATTATTTATCATTGTTATATCTTACTTATTGATAGTTGTTTATATTGTGCAAGACATGAGATCACATATTATCGAATCTAAATTTTAAAAACTAAGAAAACACTAAAACTATCTTTTATAACGAATTAAAAAGACGTAGAACTATTCAACCCCCCCTTCTAGTTTTCCACAGATGGCAAGGGGAAACCCTATATAAAGGGTTCTTATTTTCACAGTGCTTATCACAGTAAAAACACCACTTTCTCCATATTAAGAATCATCGATCAAGAAAAAACCATTATCTTCTAAGGTAACTGCGTGTGCGTACCATAGTCAAAACTCGTATAGAAGATGGTTCGACAATTAAATGAGTTTATGTCCGAGATTGACGAGGATGAACTCCTTCAGTTCATCTCCGACTATTTCATCCCTGTCGCGGTGCATCCGGAAGTACCGGATATGGACGCATGTATCGCAGACTTCCCTGAGGGGAAAATAGGGGTATACACGTGTTTTTTTGAGTTTACGAACCAGCGCGTGCCTATATCCCTACATATCTCTCAGCTGCACTGTATAGGTGCGGCGAAAATAACAAATTTTGAAGTAAACTGTTGTTTACTTGCGATAAATCCTACCATCAATCTCTTCCACCCGTTTTACCACACAACGTGGTCGAACGGGTGGGTATTGTTTTCGAAGCGCCCAGGGCACTATCACTGTTATACTGAAAAAGTAGACGCCCTTAGGGGTTGGAGGGAAAAGTTTTTCTGGGTAGATGATACGGTATACCCTTCACTCTTTGAGTTTTATACTCAAGGGACGCTTTCAAAGGATGAGCGCCCAAATCCCGGTTCGTATAGCACAGAGGATGCGGAAACAATTAATGAAAACCGCATCCCCATCAATTACTATCCTGAGGAGTTTTTGGTTTACATGGGACTTAGTCGCAACTATTTCCAAGGTTTTGATGAAGTTCCAACATTTCTGGATGAGAGCGGCCGGGGTGGGTGCTTATCCTTTCTTATCCTCGCATCTATAGTATAAGTGCTCTTGCATATTGTAACTTTATCAACTAATTTGTTCTCTGTTGTTTGTTCATGTGTTGCGCAGAGATGGACTTGTTTGCTGTAGTGAAGTTGACAAAGCCCACGCAAGTGACTGTGGGTGTGCGCCCATTGAGGGAAGGTAAAGTGCCTATCTTGGAGGCCACAGCTAGACGTCTTCTGGAGCCTGCGCAAGAGGATTCCTCTGATGTTGCGCAGCCTTTTCTGAATGCAACTCCGGTGCAAACTGTTCCTGCGCAGGGAGTGGCAGCTCCTGAGCCTGTGCGCACTGGGTCGTCTGAGAGTGCTGGGATCCTCAAGGTTGATACCGATTCTGAAGAGGAGCGCCAGGGTGCCAAGCGCAAGGCTGTTGATGATGATGGTGAGGGTACTTCCAAGCGCAGGCGCCACATTATCACTGTGGAGGAGTACACGGATGAGGAGGCGTCGTAATTCGTTGCTGCGCACGATACTGCTGAGATCTCTTCTCCTTCGTAAGTGACAATGGTTTGGTTATCTGTTTTCCTTCACTTTATTTGGTATATAATGCCTTGACACCTTGTTGTTTGCGTGTAGCGCCAAGGCTACAGGGAGTGATGCAGCGTATGTGGAGCAGTTGTCTCCGCAGGTGACTCGTTCTCCCGTGGAGGAGCCGTTGCAGGCCTGCGAGTGTTTATCTACTGAGGAGATGATAAAAGAGCTTAGTGTGGCTGGTGCGCGCCAGTCTTCTTTGCTTGCCCAGCTCGGGACCAAGTATGCTGGTGAAGGTAGTGCCAGCGCCCAGAAGGATGAGGAGATTGCGCGGCTGAAGGCACAGTTGGTGAGTGCACATGCTGAGGTGAGGTCCACAAACTTGTATACTCAGAAGCTGGCTGGTGAGAAGGTATCTTTGCTTGCTCAAGTGAGCCAGGTCTAGTCTGTGTATAATGAGTACAAGAGCAATTGTCATTGGGCTGTGAGGTACGTAGAGCAAAACAAGAGCAATCATTTTGCTAAACTGGACGAGTTGATTAAGTTTGTAAATGAGTCGTTGGAGCGTCAGGAGGGGAGGCTGCGTAAGCTCAGCATAGAGTATGACGAGGAGCTTTATCCACATTTGTTATCCACCATTGCTGAGTGCAGGTATTCCATATTCTTTTGCTTCCTTTTGCCTTACTTGGTTTCTCGTTGAATTGTCATCTAATGAGCGTGTTGTGTTTGTAGGTGGTTAATCAGTCATGGTCTCCGGTTAGCTGCTATGGGTACGTTGGAGTCCCAAGAGGTTGTGGAGGCCTTTGGGAAGGTTGTGGAGTGTGCCATGGCGCGTGGCAAGGCTCAGGCTATGGAGGGGAGCTTCATGAGAGCAAGATGCTGACAGTGCCGCTCGCAGAAGTACCTGGCTATAAGGCGGATGCTTATGATGAGCTCGTGGAATCCTAGGGAGGCATATCCTGGAGGATGCAGAGACTCAGCATGACTATTTTTTGAAGCCTAACGAGTCGCAGCTGCAAGTTCCTGTGTTCGCACGACCGCGCGACATCCTCAACCCCTTCGCCCTTTAGAAAGAGGTCCCCTTGAAGGATTGCTTAGAGCCCATCTGGAGAGGGCCGCAAAGAAGAAGGGTACGAAAGGGAAGGCCATCCTTTGTGGTGTCGGTGCCGCGCACCTTCCCAGGTCAGATGGAGTTCCTGTTAGCGTGGCGACCATGTCACCCAAAGATTGTTTGTTGTTGAGGATGTTGATATAAATAATGTATAAAAACGTTATTAATATCTTTCGATATCCTTAAGTTTTGACGATCACAAAATATAAGAACATTAAACGCAAAGTTAACATGTAAACAAGTTTTAAGCAAGTTTATATCATCTCATCCAACATAATCACTTAAGGTATGAATAAACAAGTGACTAATACATTTTATGATCAAAGGGATGTTTATTTAAATAATAAAAAGTTTATAAAATTAAATAAACACAATATATATTTTTGAAAAACATTTTTGGTAATAAAGGAAAATGTTTTATTCGTAATAAATATATGAATTCAAAATTTTAACTAAAATCAGTTAGTTTTTCACCAAATAAACTTTCCACAGAAAAAGACAAGAAAACTGCAGTTTTCGTCTGGGCGGACCCCTTAATTATAAGGGTGGCCCCCTTAATTTTAAGGGGGCCGGCACACAATTAAGGGGACCGGCCACGCTCCCTTGTCAGATTCTGTCAGAAATTTTTCCCTATAAATACCACCTTAAATCTGGAATTTTTCCCACCTCTTGTACGAAAATTTTCAGATCCAAATCTCTCTAAACATCCTCCTAAAAACCCTTTGATCATATAATTGTTAATCCTTGTTTCAAGTGATTCATTCCTTCACCTCTCATCTCTCAAAGTGCAAGAGAAGAATACTCCTTCAACATCAAGTTGTGAAGTATTGTAGATTTGTGTATATAGTCTAGTTGTTGTGTACATTCATTGTAAAGGTGTGATAGTAGTGTAACTAGATAGATCTAGGAGTAGAAGTTGTGAATAGAAGTAGTGAGATATAAGTAGTGGTGTGAAGAAGAAGTAGTGGAGTAGTGTGAAGTAGTAGTGGTGTGTACAAGTTTTGAAGAAGGTGTGCCAAGACGTGAAGAAGTTGTGTAGAAGGTGTGAATAAGTTGTGACGAAGTTATGGTGTGTATATTGGTGTGTAAGGTTTTCTCCGGCATAAGGGAGCTTGTTGACATAGTGAAGAAAACTCTCGAGTAGGTGACTCGAGGAGTGGAGTAGGGCAAGGAAGGTGTCCTTGTAGCCGAACCACTATAAATCCTTTCTCTCGCGGTTAGATCTTTCCTTATCTTACTTATTATCATGCTTATATCGTTATTACTTTTGTAGACGTAGACGTATATGTATAGTTGCTCATATACTGTTAGTATTGATTTTACTTAAAGATCAAACAAAGGTTTCATTCACAAAACAAAGTTTTTACAATCAAACTAAAAAGGTAACATACATTTAATTGATCATTTCGATCAAGTATAGTTTTCATACAAAATATAACTAAGGATTATAAAATAAACGTTTACTTACTTATCTCTCGTATATAGCTATAATTGTTTATATTATGCATGTATTGATTTCACATACTTAGTTTGCATTATTATTATTGCTCATACTTAGATATAGTTGTTCATATTGTTCAAGACTTGAATTCATATAAGATCGAATCAAAGTTTTAAGAGTAAACAAGACTTTTAAACAACTAAGTTTTCATAAAACTAAAAAGACGTAAAACTATTCAACCCCCCCTTCTAGTTTTCCACAATTGGCATCAGAGCTATGTTAAACAAGATTTTTAAAATATACTGTATTTTTAAACTTGTATCGATCTATGGAATTGGAAAAATATTTAGAAGGGCAATCTATGCAAAGACCACGACTATTTGAAAGTGATGATTTTTATATTGGAAAAATAGATTCGAAACTTATGTGAAATCGAAAGATCTTGATCTTTGGCATGTCATTACCTTTGGTGATTTTCCCCCTATTCAATATAATTTTGAAACTAAAATGGATGAAATTGTATCTCTTGAACAACAAAATGATGATTTGAAAAGTAAACTAGCAAAAAATAATGAGGCTAAAATGGTTATTTATAATGCATTACCACGCAAAGAATATGAAAGAATTTTTATATGTAAAACCGCAAAAGAAATTTGGGATTCTTTACTAATCACTCACCAAGGTAATAGTCAAGTTAAAGATAATAAAATAGATCTTCTTGTTCAACAATATGAACAATTTACGATTCCGGAAGAGGAATCAATAGATAATGCTTTTGCTAGGTTTAACACTATCATCACAAGTTTAAAAGCACTTGATGAAAATTTTTCTAGTAAGAATTTTGTTAGGAAATTTCTTAGGGCTCTTCATCCAAAATGGCGAGCTAAAGTTACGGCGATTGAAGAATCGAAGAACTTGTCAACTCTTCAACTTGATGAGTTGATCGGCAACCTGAAAGTCTACAAAGCAATAATAAAGAAAGACTCCGAGATGGTCAATGGAAAAAGAAAGCAAAGCAAGTCAATTGCGTTGAAAGCTAGGAAGGAATCTAGTAACGAGGATAGCTCAACCTCCGAAAGTGATGACGAAGAATATGAGATGGCCGTAAGAGACTTCAAGAAATTCTTCAAAAGGCGAGGAAGATTCATTAGACAACCGCATGATGAAAGGAAAGCAAACCAAAGAAATAAAGATGACAAAAATGGCAAAAGTGATAGGAAGTGCTTCAAATGTGGTGATCCATATCATCTCATCGGAAAATGTCCAATGATGCCAAGAGATCAAAATCAAAAGGCGTTTGTTGGAGGAGCTTGGAGTGATAGCGATGACGATGAGAAAGAAATCACAAATGAGGAGAAGTGTCTTATGGCTAAGACATCAAGCGAGGTACGTTCCGAAACCGAATACTTTAGTGACGAAAATTTATCATTAGACGAAAAAGACCTAGATAGTGAATATAATAGGTTATGCAAAATAGGTCAAAAGGTTATAGCTAAAAATAAGTCACTAAAACATATTAATAATCAATTAGAAAATGAAGTACTCGAATTAAAAATTAAACTACAACATTTGGAAAAAGAAAAAGAAGTTTTTAAAGAATGTAAAACATGTTTAGAGGTCGTAAATGAAAACGAAAAACTTAAAGATGAAATTTTCAAACTTGACAAGTTTAAAAATAGTAGTAACTCACTTAAGAAAATAATAAGTGTTCAAGAAACTTTGGGAGATAAAATCGGTCTAGGATTCGACTTAACTAATGTTTCAACTAGTGAAAATAAAAATGAAAAGTTTGAATGTGAATCTAGTAAACAAAAACCATTAGATTCAAAACCTAAGTATGTACCTATAAAAGATAGAAAAATACCTATTGCGAGTGATGAGGAAGTAAAAAGTTTTTATAAACCATCATTAAAGGCCAAAACCGGATTTTCTAAACTAAAATTAAGATCTAAAACTCCACCTCCAAATAGACCAAATAATCCTCATCCTCGGTCTAAAACCCCTCAACATAGGAGAAATCAAGGTAGACAAAAATTTTCTAATAATAGTCACCCAATGTGGATTAATCCACATCAACCAAGCTTTAGCCCATGGGAAATTTCACCATACATGCATCCTAGTCAATTGCAAACCATGATTGGTTCAAATAACTTTGGACCAATGAGACCATGGGAACCAAGTGGCTAAGTTGTCACTTTTCGAAACTTGAAGTTTTTTTTTGAAGAAAATTTATTGAAGACTAAAAGGTACGCATTTCTTTTAAGTTTATCGTAAAAATTTATATTCTTAGATTTATAACTAGTTAGAATAATGCTTAGTTATTGATGCGTGGGAATCGCAACAGGCTTTACCTCTCAAGGGATCTTGAGAAGCTTACAACCCCCACCAGGCAGTGTACCTGATCGTTGTAGTATAGTATAGTGACAAGTACCGGGGGATTGATTGTTCAGCTTAGGAATAGTGTCGCTAGGATTAGAAAAACCTAATTACTAGTTCTAAAGGTGAGGGATGATTATTTTTGTGTTTTTATATTTTTATGAAAGCAAGTAAAATCTCGGGTTTTGGAAGAGTGGGCGGAATTAGTTGCTATTCAACTAACCCAAAACTAATATGCAATCAAAATTAAATACTAAAAATGAAAATAAACTAATTTATACAAAGGTTGTGAGCAGTAATTGGAGAAATTGTGTTTACTTAGATTTCACTACTCCCTAGATATCTTTTACACGTTAATTACTTGTTATAATTGCATGGATGACGGATCGTATTCCTTAATACCATTCATGGGGTGGCATACATAACTCCCCAATTCTATGAGCTCTTATCTCCTCCTACACCATGACCCAGCACAACTATAGGGATTGTAAACAGTGGCTCATGCATTAAATACAACCAATAAAGACCTAGTACGCCTCGGTTCATGTTTCTTAAGACGTTCAAGCATGTTACCATTTGGAGATCTGCCAGTTTTCTTAAGCCTAACAAATAAATCATTCATCCAAGACAAGAATAAACAAGTAATCAACACATAATCAATATCTAGGTTTCATTAGATCTAAGCAAACACAAAAGAGATCTAGCCTAGCATAATGGAATTGAGACAAGAACAAGATATAGACAACCAACACATAGACATATTGATTGAATTAGAAGAACACTTATCTCAATTACAATGCAAGGTCTCAAGGGTTTGGAACCCTTGAAAAACCTGTAAAAGTTGCACCAAAATCGTCTTTAGGGTTTCTCCAAAACTTCTCTCCTTTTAATGAAAAAACTAGAAAACTATATATAGGAAAATCGAGGTGACGGCGTCAAGAGCAAGGGTATGACGCCGTCATCTCGCCGCCAAACCTTCCTTGGACGGCCTTGATCTACTTCTGACGGCCTATGTGACGCCGTCATCAACCACGGTATTTTATTCTTGGGACTTTGACGCCGTCATGAACAACTCTTGACGCCTTCATGAACTACGGATTTTAATTTTTGATGTTTGACGCCGTCATGCATTTACTCTTGACGCCTTCATGACTGTTCCCAGCATGGAAAATTGATACTTTGCCGTTTTCTTCACTTTTATGCTCCAAAAACGTCCAAAATGGCTTCTTTTCCAGAATTCACTCTCCAAGTACCTAAAATCACAAAAGGAACGATTTAGGGCAATATTTGATCAAATAAAGTCGGATTCGGGCTTAAATGACCCCCTAAAAACGGATCATTTTTCGCCTCATCATATACCCTTACACTTGAGATTTGCTTGTCCTCAAGCAAATGCGCTTTTATTCTACTCAAAAGACAAGTTAGGGGTCATTTAACACTAATATAAAAGTAATTACAACAAATAATCGTTCCACTAAAGACCAATAGACAAGCACGGAGGTCATACACAAGCACCTCACAAATAGTGTTTAGATACTCACATCTCTCGGGTGTAATAAAGTAATACAACATTATGGAAATGTAAGATATCTCTCACTGCCTGTCATAGCAAAATAGATTACCATAGGCTTGGGAAAGGATCAAACCTCCACCACATGGCGTAAGCACCTAGGATAAACTATCAAAGAGGTCTTTTAAAGGGTTGTAACGTTAGGTATAGGGATATGAATTACACGGTTTTGTTGGATAAAGGAAGTTTTACTGGTGGCGAGTTAACAATCTTGGTTAATTACATGTACAAGATGGCGTTGCTAAGCCAAGACTAGACTCGACTTAAGCTAACAAATGATAAATAACTAAAAACATAAAATGAAACATAGAATGAAACGGGATGGTAGTCCGTATGTTTTTCTCTTTTTCCTTTTTGTATTTATTTATTTTTTTTTTTTTTTATTTTTTTTTTTTTTGCATACACTCTTACCCTACCATCCAAAATAATACATCATAGGGAATGAATATTCCCCTTACACTTGAATCTTCACATACTTTACATTTAACTAATCTAATGACTCGAATTAAGAAAATCAAAACACTTGGAGCACTTTTAAGATTAACGTACATATGGGGGTAATAAATGATGTTCTTCCCCATTACTCCATAAATAAGTACTTACCCATGAGTCCCAATCATCCCAAAACAATATGTACAAGGATATGACTCGACTTAGCAACCATGTAATCAATTAGAAAGTTAACTTAGGGTTTAACAAATAACAATAATGCACTAAAAATGAGCGCATACACGGAAGGCTAAGGCGATTTGGGTGTACATTTAAGTGGGGTGTAACAAATTCTTCCTTTAAGTAAGATGCTTAAAGTTAGAAACGAAAAGATAGGCTCGGAGGGGTGTACTAGGGGTTTCGTGTACTAAAAATGAGTACAACGCTAAGGGTGTGGGAAAAATTAGTTGACTTAACTAGACAAGTAATATGACATAAATGGTCAAGTAATTATAATACAGGTTTAACACAAGGGTAATCCTAATGCCTCTTATCATGTAGTAAATCCTACCACACGAATGTAGTCTCACTAGCGGTCTCGGGATGCATCACTAACGCAAGTTCTAGAATCTAAATGCTACCGGTACACTCATAAGCACTAATAATGAATGCTTTTCCTATCAAATCTAAAGGCGAACCTCACATTTTTGGGTGGAAAATTTTTCTGAATATACGGTTATGTGCTAGTCATACAATCTCCTATCCATGAGACGCTTGCTATGGCTAAAGTTTCACTCCTAAATGTTGTAAAAAATTTTAAATTTGGCGCTAAAATTACACTAACAAGTATTTCTCATAGTTTTATTACACATCTACCATTAAACAAAACAAACTCAAGCGAAAGTGCATATGTAAGGTATCATCTTTTTACCCTCCCTTTACACTTAAGATGAACATTGTCCCCAATGTTCAAGTAAAGAATGTAAAAGTGAAAAAGTAAAGAGAATGAAATCAAATACTCCCCTGATTCGCTCGGTATGGATTATAGGTTGGCCAGGTTAAATCTTCCTCCAAGAAAACGAACAATCAAAGCTTCCCTTTCAGAATATAAATCATCTCCTTGTCGAAAATAACCTGTAAAACCTGACAAAATAGACAAGACAACCTCGCGTAAAATCGGCGGCATCCTATATAAGTTACTAAATCCTAGAAAACAAAGTAAGATATAATGCTTGTGGAATGAAGTTTGCAGATTTCCTGGAGATTATAAAACTTAATAATTAACAAAAACCATAAGACTCCGTTAGAAAAACAAAACCGGTAAAATTTCCAGATTTTAACTCCTGACGCCGTCAAGAGTAAACTCCTGACGCCGTCAGAATGGACCTGCAGAAATTCTTATGTTAAGTTTCCGGAAAATTTCTGGAAAAACTTGGTCCTACTTCCTGGAAAATCCTGCAAAACTTCATTATGACTCAATACAAGCATTTGACTCTAACAAATACAAATATACATGTTCATTTAATATTGTGGAGAATCATGATCGGTTTGTTTCTTGAAAACATATTTGGGGTTTCCCCTTACACTTATCTTTTGCAAAAAATACTCTTAGGTTGGAGTTAAGACTAGGCCAAACAACATAGTAAAGTATTTCCACATTTTAATTTAGAGACATGATCAACCAACAATAAAAATAAAACATGCATACGGAAGCAAATAACAATCAAATAAAATGAAAATCACACAAAACATGAGTTGCCTCCCAAGAAGCGCCTGTTTTTGTTCGAGTCACGAGCCTGACTCTACCCTTATTTCATGGATAAAGGGGAGGTTTTCCCTACACTTAGGATTCAGTGTGGGTGGAAGTAGCGATACACACCCTTAGGGTGGAGGTATGCCACGTGAGGAAAGAGTGGTGGATGAATTATATGCTCAAAGGGGTGTGCTCCTATCATCATAACCTTACCTAATTCAATCGGGTTAATGGGTGGATTAAGATTTTCTCCTAGAAAGGGATCATTTTCAATCAACTTCAAGAGACTCCTAGTTGGGAATCCATCTTGACCTAATAAACCCGGTTTAAACCCATAATGTTTCTTGTGATCAATCATAAATGGGTGATGTAAGCATGTAAGGTCATTTTCCACTCCTATGTCAGCTTCCTCCCTAGAAGGCTTTACCTCTCTACAAGGCTTAGAGTCTATTACCTTTATCCTAAGACTACCCGGACTATATGGTTTGATGGGTGAATCGGGACCTATTTCAATTCCTAAATCTTCATCCAAGGATGGAAGATTAGGTAATGGTTTTGGTTGAGGCTCCGGGTCATCAAAACTAGGAACTTCCCTAGAACTAGGAGTAAGGTTATCACTACAAGTGTTCAAACCTATATCCTCTAGTGGTGCTTGGTCCAAGGGTTCTACCTCAATTGGGGTTCCTATAGTCTCTTCTACTTCTTCCGGGTAAGTCACGGGCGGTGTATGTGCCTCAAATGATGGTAGGGCTTGTGAGGTCCTTTGTGGGCTTATGTTATTTATCTCATCCTCCATTTTATCTAGATTACCTATGTGCTTGTTTTGTACTATGGCTTTAGGTGACATCCACACAGGTATCCCTGAGTAATCATCCCCAGACAAACTTCCTGTTTGCTCCTTCAAACTTGTTTTTGATTGATTTGTGATGTTGTTTGTTGGGTTGTCTACTCTATAATAATATTGGGCACAGTCTTCTATGGTATCCCATGCTTCTTCAGCACTTAATTCCCTAGGGCCCCCATTGGCAAAATCATCAATGCACATTTGGTCACATCGGTTGACACGATAGTAAAAGGTTTCGGTTAGGGATGCTAAAGAGAAACTATGATGAGGGAATTTTCGAAGTAAAATTTTAAAACGAGTCCATGCATCATATATGGGTTCATCTCGATATTGTTTGAAATTCGAGATGTCAATAGGGTAGAATGGCCTTTTTGATTGGTGGTATGGTGGATTCGCGTACTCCATAATGGTGAACGGAATAGTCAATGGAAATTACGAACAAACACACAAAGAAAAAGATAGACTAAAGAAAACCTAAAAATAAAATAAAAAAAATCTTACTAGAAAGGAATCTAGCAAGTAGACCTAATAAAAAGAAATTCTAACCTAGACAATAACTATTCCCCGGCAGCGGCGCCAAAAACTTGATGCGTGGGAATCGCAACAGGCTTTACCTCTCAAAGGATCTTGAGAAGCTTACAACCCCCACCAGGCAGTGTACCTGATCGTTGTAGTATAGTATAGTGACAAGTACCGGGGGATTGATCGTTCAGCTTAGGAATAGTGTTGCTAGGATTAGAAAAACCTAATTACTAGTTCTAAAGGTGAGGGATGATTATTTTTGTGTTTTTATATTTTTATGAAAGCAAGTAAAATCTCGGGTTTTGGAAGAGTGGGCGGAATTAGTTGCTATTCAACTAACCCAAAACTAATATGCAATCAAAATTAAATACTAAAAATGAAAATAAACTAATTTATACAAAGGTTGTGAGCAGTAATTGGAGAAATTGTGTTTACTTAGATTTCACTACTCCCTAGATATCTTTTACACGTTAATTACTTGTTATAATTGCATGGATGACGGATCGTATTCCTTAATACCATTCATGGGGTGGCATACATAACTCCCCAATTCTATGAGCTCTTATCTCCTCCTACACCATGACCCAGCACAACTATAGGGATTGTAAACAGTGGCTCATGCATTAAATACAACCAATAAAGACCTAGTACGCCTCGGTTCATGTTTCTTAAGACGTTCAAGCATGTTACCATTTGGAGATCTGCCAGTTTTCTTAAGCCTAACATATAAATCATTCATCCAAGACAAGAATAAACAAGTAATCAACACATAATCAATATCTAGGTTTCATTAGATCTAAGCAAACACAAAAGAGATCTAGCCTAGCATAATGGAATTGAGACAAGAACAAGATATAGACAACCAACACATAGACATATTGATTGAATTAGAAGAACACTTATCTCAATTACAATGCAAGGTCTCAAGGGTTTGGAACCCTTGAAAAACCTGTAAAAGTTGCACCAAAATCGTCTTTAGGGTTTCTCCAAAACTTCTCTCCTTTTAATGAAAAAACTAGAAAACTATATATAGGAAAATCGAGGTGACGGCGTCAAGAGCAAGGGTGTGACGCCGTCATCTCGCCGCCAAATACTTCCTCGGACGGCCTTGATCTACTTCTGACGGCCTATGTGACGCCGTCATCAACCACGGTATTTTATTCTTGGGACTTTGACGCCGTCATGAACAACTCTTGACGCCTTCATGAACTACGGATTTTAATTTTTGATGTTTGACGCCGTCATGCATTTACTCTTGAAGCCTTCATGACTGTTCCCAGCATGGAAAATTGATACTTTGCCGTTTTCTTCACTTTTATACTCCAAAAACGTCCAAAATGGCTTCTTTTCCAGAATTCACTCTCCAAGTACCTAAAATCACAAAAGGAACGATTTAGGGCAATATTTGATCAAATAAAGTCGGATTCGGGCTTAAATGACCCCCTAAAAACGGATCATTTTTCGCCTCATCAGTTATATAGCTAGTAATACTTACTTGCTCACATATTATGAACCCCTCTTAGTTGGCTTTCCTAGGATTTAAATTAAAATTGTTCGTTGTCAAACAACATAGAAAATGGAAATCTTCTATGTCCACTAGTAGAAAACTCATGGTGATGAAGTGAAATGAGTTAAGTGGATTAATCGTTAATATAGAAGTAAGACAAGATCCCTCGCGTAAGAAAACTATGGATGAAACAAGCTCTCGAAGACTATGGCATTAGGTTAGAAAATATTCCTATTATGTGCAATAACAAAGGTGCTATAGAAATACGTCATCACTTTTTTAGGGACATTATACAAAAAGAAAATATAACAATAGAGAAGGTATCTTCGGAAGGTAACATTGCCCATATAATCACTAAGCCTCTTAAGCGTGATTTACTTAACTACTTACGTTTAGGATTAGGAATGATGGAGCAAATTGATTAAATTCTTGTAATACTTAACATCTTCTGAAAAATCAAAGTTCTGAAAAATTTTCTTTGTCAGATGGGCGGACCCCTTAATTTATAAGGGCGACTCCCTTAAAATTAAGGGGACCGGCCTCACTTTAAGGGGGCCGGCTATCTGAGCATAAAATTTTAAGTTTTCTTTCTTCTCAAATCTGAGTCTAGGATTCTATTTTGCACAAAATCAAGAATTGAGATATTTTGTTTTGCATAAATATATTCTCAAATAAAATCTCAATTCATTTTTGAAATTATTCTCACGTTTAGAAAAACTCATTGTTGAATAATGATAAAAACATTTTTCTCAAATCATGCACAATAGTCTCACTCTCGTTGTCTATATATATATATATATATATATAATCCAATATATACATATACATGACACTTAGAAGTGAGCAAAGGTAAATCAAGGAGATCAAGGATCATTTCTTAGGAATATTTGCTTAGGAGTCGAAACGATCTTAACTCCGTATTTGTTTCATATAGGCATACACTAGAACAAAATCAAGAATTACACTATCACATTTGTTCCATCACTAGTCTCTCACTAACTAGTTGCCTTACACTAAGATAGGAGTTTTAGGTTGAATGATTTGCTAAATTGCTTATTTGTCTTATTGGTTATGCATGCATGCTTAGTTATGACTATTTTATGTGCTTACTTGCTTTCCTATATACTTTTCATGCATATTTCATTAAGATAATACTTGCCTTGTTGCCTAAAGAGTTGGACTTGCCCAAAACCAAACCTCATAACCTTTAAACACTCAAACCACCAAAGCGAAATGAAAAACCAAGTCATCCCTTCCATCAACATCGCTCTCACCAATCACACCACTTGATACTCATTTCCCATCTTCGCCAATAACTCCATCTAGTCATCCTCACAAAAAGATTCAACCATTCCCTACACTCTACAAACTGTGTCATTACCAATACAACTTAACCCATGAAAGTCAAACCATACATCATAATAACAAACCATCCATCTCATCACCCAAATACACCTTCACCCTTGCTCCCAAAAATACACCTTCATCTCACTTCACTCAAATACACCTTCACCCTTGCTCCCAAAGATACACCTTCATCTCACTTCACCCAAATACACCTTCAACACACCATAATCTACCATGGATTCACCAAAAACTTCCATTTCCAAAATATCAAAGAAACAAAATATCCTCATCATCACTCCTAAATAACTCTTCATTGACTTAACCAATCATGACTTCTCCCAACAAATCAAAGTCAAAAATCCTCATCAATAAATGATGTTGTCTCTAACCAACCAACACCTAAGCCTCCAACTTACCCAAATGAAACCACCCTTCTACATCAATAAGACAACCTCACAATCACTCTCACCAATAAAATCCCACATTCACCTCACTCACTTCTACCAAATGATCCTTTTGAGGAACATACTCGATTTCAAAACAACAACCATTACCCTCAACAAAACATGAATCACATGCCAAATCAAAACTCAACAACACCACCATCACCTTTCTCCGAACAATGAAAGTTCATTGAAGAGCTCAAAGAAGCTCATGAGCTAAGTACTCTTCTTGTCATGCATCTTGTTCTATGCAACTTGGACCAACCACCTTTATCACCCTACTCAAATTGTCTCCCTCACTCACTCCACTTCAAGCAAGTTGAGCATCATACCCACTATTGTCCTTGTTGCATTTACCTCCGAAAACAAATCATTCTCTTGGAAGAACACCTCACGTGGATTGAATACCTCGTCACTAGGAAAAACTCAAACCTATCACTCACTCAAGACACCAACAATTCATCAACCGCTCCAAACCCACAACTTACCATTGAAAATGCATCCGTAGATATCACCCTTTCATTATCACCCATAACATCCCTTAATGCACACTTCTCCTCATCACCAATCAACCTACCAAACTTCAATCCTATCCCATGAAGCTTACTTGAAGCCAACTACCATGCTTCTCATCAACAACCACCAAACTCTCCAAACACCATTCCAACAAAAATCTATCTCCACTAAATCCAACTACCATGATTCCCACCTACAAATAAATTCTCCACAAACCTTTTGTGTTCCAAGCAAGTCCAAGAGACCTCAAGTTGGCAACTTAGTATTATGTAGTGTAATTTGCTAGAAAAGCATATATATATATATATATATATATATATATATATATATATATATATATTGCTTGTGCTCTAAATATTTTTGCAAGCATTCCATATCTCAATTTCTTATGACCTCAAAACGAGGGGGAGTATACTTCAAGGGGGAGCTATACAATCGTCGGGATAACCTTTTTGATGTTAACAAAAAGGGGGAGAAGTGATATAAACTCACACTAAAAACTTGCATATATATTAATTTTTAGTTTAATGAGTTTAGATTTTGTAATCATCAAAAAGGGGGAGATTGTTGATATAAATAATGTATAAAAACGTTATTAATATCTTTCGACATCCTTAAGTTTTGACGATCACAAAATATAAGAACATTAAACGCAAAGTTAACACGTAAACAAGTTTTAAGCAAGTTTATATCATCTCATCCAACATAATCACTTAAGGTATGAATAAACAAGTGACTAATACATTTTATGATCAAAGGGATGTTTATTTAAATAATACAAAGTTTATAAAATTAAATAAACTTATTATATATTTTTGAAAAACATTTTTGGTAATAAAGGAAAATGTTTTATTCATAATAAATATATGAATTCAAAATTTTAACCAAAATCAGTTAGTTTTTCCCCAAATAAACTTTCCCCAGAAAAAGACAAGAAAACTGCAGTTTTCGTCTGGGCGGCCCCCTTAATTTTAAGGGGGCTGGCACACAATTAAGGGGACCGGCCACGCTCCCCTGTCAGATTCTGTCAGAAATTTTTCCCTATAAATACCACCTTAAATCTGGAATTTTTCCCACCTCTTGCATGAAAATTTTCATATCCAAATCTCTCTAAGCATCCTCCTAAAAACCCTTTGATCATATAATTGTTAATCCTTGTTTCAAGTGATTCATTCCCTCACCTCTCATCTCTCAAAGTGCAAGAGAAGAATACTCCTTCAACATCAAGTTGTGAAGTATTGTAGATTTGTGTATATAGTCTAGTTGTTGTGTACATTCATTGTAAAGGTGTGATAGTAGTGTAACTAGATAGATCTAGGAGTAGAGGTTGTGAATAGATGTAGTAAGATATAAGTAGTGGTGTGAAGAAGAAGTAGTGGAGTAGTGTGAAGTTGTGAAGTAGTAGTGGTGTGTACAAGTTGTGAAGAAGGTGTGCCAAGTCGTGAAGAAGTTGTGTAGAAGGTGTGAATAAGTTGTGACGAAGTTGTGGTGTGTATGTTGGTATGTAAGGTTTTCTCCGCCATAAGGGAGCTTGTTGACATAGTGAAGAAAACTCTCGAGTAGGTGACTCGAGGAGTGGAGTAGGGCAAGGAAGGTGTCCTTGTAGCCGAACCACTATAAATCCTTTGTCTCGTGGTTAGATCTTTTCTTATCTTACTTATTATCATGCTTATATCGTTATTACTTTTGTAGACGTAGACGTATATGTATAGTTGCTCATATAGTGTTAGTATTGATTTTACTTAAAGATCAAACAAAAGTTTCATTCACAAAACAAAGTTTTTACAATCAAACTAAAAAGATAACATACATTTAATTGATCATTTCGATCAAGTATAGTTTTCATACAAAATATAACTAAGGATTATAAAATAAACGTTTACTTACTTATCTCTCGTATATAGCTATAATTGTTTATATTATGCATGTGTTGATTTCACATACTTAGTTTGCCTTATTATTATTGCTCATACTTAGATATAGTTGTTCATATTGTTCAAGACTTGAATTCACAGAGGAAGCTCCAAGTGGCTGGGAGTTCTGCGAACCGTGAGGGTAGCCCCAAACTAGAGCGTTGTCATAGTATTTAGGCTATCTTAGATCTTTTTTTTTTTTTTTTTTTTTTGATAGATTTACATTTTGTGGCGCATGTGCCTGTAAAATCTATATTCTTTGTAAACTCATGGTTTTGGTGAATAATAATGTTTAACTTTTTGTACGTCTTGTTTGTGGCACTTTGTACTTAGATTATTTGTCTTTTCGTGGAAGACTTACCAAGAGTCAAAATTAAAACGTACTTAGGAAAATATGTATTAAGTCCATAACTTAATAAATATATGTGAATAAAAAATTCATAAGTGTATGGATAGACTTGCAGCGTGCTGCAAATACTATATCAAGGAACCAAGAGTCTTGGCTTCTAAATTGCTAAACGCGCACAGTGTGCATTATTGCGTATCCTTCGTGGGATGCGCATTAAACTTACTTCAACGTCTTGAAAGTAAGGTGTTTAGCAAGGATGCGTGATCCAATGTTGATGGGTTTGTAACCCTCTTACTCAATGAGTTATTTAGTAGGTTTACTCATCCTTCTGCCATCGTAGGTCTTATTAAGGGCATGCACGCCATGTAGGCAAAAAAAATATAAAGTAACAATATTGAGACATAATTAAAAAAATGTAAGCAATAAAGTTAAATGTGTTATGGAGTTAGCTAGAAACCATAATGTTGTATTAATACTTGCAAGTTTTTGAAAATAAAAGACAATTCCCTAAAAAAAGAAAATTCAAGTAAACAGACATTTATTAGGCACTTACTAAAGTGCAGAGTTGTCTATGCGTGGGCATAGCCTGTCCTAAAGATAGCATCTTTTGAGATTGCAGATGTTCCAAGTGTGTGCTAGCTCATGGCCTTCCATATCACACAACTTGTATGCACCATTGCCTAGTGCTTCTGTGACCTCATAGGGTCCTTCCCATTTGGGTCCAAGCTTGCCCGTGTCTTCTACGTGGCTTGCATCATTGGCGCAATATACAAAGTCTCCTAGCCTGAAAGAAGTGTTTCTGACTTTTGCGTCATAATACTTCTTCATCTTTGATTTCGCCTTTGCCTCTCGTATAGCCGCATGTTCGCGCCTTTCTTCCAACAAGTCTAAGTCCATGCGTCGCTCATCGTCATTAGTTGTGACAGTGACTTCCGCTGTGCGGATGGTTGGCATTCCAATCTCGGCTGGTATGACAGCTTCTGTCCCATAGACAAGAGAGAATGGCGTATCTCTAGTGTTGACTTTGATTGTCGTGCGGTGCGCCCATAAAACATGCGACAACTCATCCACCCATCTTCCTTTATGTTTGTCAAGGCACGCTTTTATTCCTTCGTCCAGACTATAATTCGCGCGTTCAACCAAACCATTGGTTTGTGGGTGCTTAACTGACGCAAAGTGTTGTGTAATGTTTAATTGCGCGTACCAGTCTTTGAACGGGTTGTCACAGAATTGTTTTTCGTTGTCCAAAATAATTTCTCCAGGTAGGCCAAAGCGACATACAATGTTGTCCCAAATGAAGCGTTTGACTTGGTTTCCTGTGATACTTGCCACTACCTTTCCCTCAATCCACTTGGTGAAATAATCTATGGCCACTATGAGGAATTTTAGTCCCCCCGCTGCAACTGGAAAGGGGCATGCAATGTCAATGCCCCAATTATAGAATGGCCATGGTGAGGTGATTGATGTCAGCTCTTGTTATGGTCGGTGCGGGATGGGCCTGTGGACTTGGTAATCACTGCATCTCTTTATCATGTCTCGCGCATCGCGATGCATAGTAGGCCAGTAGTATCCTGACCGCAATGCTCGTGCCACAACGGATCGTGGTCCTGAGTGCATACTGCATGAACCAGCGTGGATCTCTCGGAGTACGTAATTTTCCTGAAGAGGTCCAATGCATCGAAGTCATGGTTGTAGGAATGAATAACGATATAGGATACCATCTCGAAGTTCAAACCTCTGCGCTATGCGTCGTATCCATCAGGCGTCCTTTTGTTCTTGGGGCAATATTCCCTTACTTATGAATTCTATGATAGGTGCCATCCAAGTAGGGTTCTCTTCTTCTATTATTGTGGATATCTCCATCTTAGAGATGGATTTGTTCTTCAAGGTCTCCAGCAATACCTGTTTTGACAGGTGCGCAAAGCTTGTAGATACGATCTTACTTAGCGCATCTGCTTTTCTGTTTTCTCCTCTAGGAACTTGTTTGATGGTGAACCTGTCGAAATTCTGGATTAGGGACTTGGTCTTGTCAAGGTATTGGTTCCTGTGTTCCTCCTTAGCCACATATTCGCCTAATACGTGATTTGCCACTAATCTGTAATCGACATTTGCCTCTAGGTTGCGTACATCCATTTGAGTTGCTATGCGTAATCCAGCAAGTAGGGCCTCATATTCTGCTTCATTGTTTGTGGCTGTGAATTCAAAATGCAATGCGTAAGTGAATTTCGTTCCATCCAGGCTAGTGAGGATAAGGCCTGCGCCTGATCCATCTACGCACGAAGATCCGTCCGTGAATAGAACCCATGGTTCTTGTAGCGTTACCTCGCTTTTTGAAGGTGGAGTATCGGTATCTGGCTTCTCGCTGATGAAGTCTACCAATATCTGTCCTTTAATCGCAGTGCGTGGTCTATAAGAGATGTTATGCTCGCTCAACAACACATTCCATTTTTATAGTCGTCCCGATGCGTCAGGTTTAGAGATAACTTGCTTGATAGGTTGGTCCATAATTACAGCTATTGGGTGCGCTTGGAAGTATCTGCGCAATCTCTTAGCTGCGAATACTAGAGCTACGACCAGTTTTTCCATGGCAGTATAGTTAGTCTCTGTCTTCTTGAGTGCTTTGCTTACAAAGTATATTGGTGTTTGAACGGAGTTCCTATCTGTCAATAGCACCGCGCTGACTGCTCCATGTGTTGCAGATAAGTACATGATCAATTCTTCCCCTGGTCGGGGTGCGACAAGCTTAGGAAGTGCTGCTAGATGTTGCTTGAGCTATTGAAAAGCTTTTTCTGCTTCCGCAGTCCATTGAAAGTCTCCCTTTTTTGTGCACTTCGTGAGTGTTTTAAAGAGAGGGAGCAACTTTTCTGCTGCTTTAGACAAGAATCGATTTAGCCCAGCTAATTTTCCGTTTAATGACTGGACTTATTTCAGTGTGCGTGGTGAAGGAAGTTCGATGACAGCTTTTGTTTTCTCTGGGCAGGGCTTAATGCCATCAGGTTCTATCAAATACCCAAGAAACATGCCTTCTGTAGCGCCAAAAGTACACTTCTTGGGATTTAACTTCATGTTGATCCTTCCCAATGTTTTGAATGTTTCCTCGATGTCGCGCACAAATTCTTCTTCAATATGGCTTTTTATGACAAGGTCATCAACATAGACCTTCAGGTTGCGGCCTACTTGCTTCTCAAACGCTTTGTCCACCAACCGCTGGTATGTTGCTCCTGCGTTCTTTAGGCCAAAAGGCATTTTTGTATAACAATAGACCCCTTGACTTGTGTGGAAGGCTGTTTTTTCTTCGTCTTCCTCAGCCATCTGAATTTGGTGATACCCTTTGTATGCATCTAAGAAGCATTTAAAAGGGTATCCACACAAAGACTATACCTTCCAGTCTATCTCTGGTAGCGGGTAACAGTCTTGTGGACATGCTTTGTTAAGATCAGTGAAGTCCACGCACATTCTCCAGCTACCATCGCTCTTTTTTACCATCACTGGATTGGAAATCCAGTCATGGTAATAGACCTCCCGCATGATGTCTGCGTCTATAAGCTTGTGCACTTCCTTTAGGATGGCTTTTGCACGATCTGGGGCTTGGCCTCGCTTTTTCTGCCGTATTGGAGGATATCCTTGTCGGATTTGTAGCTTCTGCTCTGTGATAGTTCGCGGTACTCCAGTCATGTGCTTTGGTTCCCACGCAAAGATATTTAGGTTCTTTTGCAAGAGTGCGCACACAGCCGCTTTGCCTTTGTCAGACAACGACCCTCCAATTGATATCTCTTGATCTGGATAGTCAGGGTGAATTGCGACTTTTAGGTTTGCCACTTTTGCTGTGTGCTGCTCTGGGGCACACGGGGTCTCATTTTTCACCGTGTTGCATTCCTTAGGTAATACAGTGGCATTGTAGATGGTAACAATACCTCCTTCTACTGGGAATTTGAGCATCCCGTGTGTTGTGGATGGTACCGCGCGCATGGCTGATATTCCTGGACTTCCAATAATGTCATTCTATGGCGAAGGAGACCTGATTACCATAAAATTCATCCAGGCTGCTGTAGAATGTTGCTCATTACCAATGACCACCAGTAGGCGTAGTTGCCCCATGGGCCATATCTTCTCTCCTGTGAAGCCAGTAAGTGACGTCGTAGCTGGAATTAACTGACTCCGTATCTCAGGTCGCAGCCTCTTGAAACAATGTTCGTACATAATATCTGCGGATGCTCCTCCGTCAACATACATGCGGTGGATATCGTGACCCCCCGTGTGTATTACAATAGTGAGCGGTTCCACTACTGTGTTGTCCGCAGTCAGAGTGGGGAAAGAGATTTCGCTCCCATGGGAAAACTTTTGGCTGACTTTTTGTTTGGTCTTTCACTGCCATGACTGTATCATGTAGATTGTGTCCGCCTTGTCTTTGGGTGTCTCTTTTTTGCCCCCATTCTTCTGTCTATCTTTTCCCTCTTTGATGTTCTTAACGAGGTGATCCATTTTTCCTTCTTTCACTAATTTGTCGATTAGTAGGCGCAACTGGACACATTCGTTGGTAGTGTGACCCTTTTGTCCATGGTATTTGCAGTATCCACCTCCTACGCGCCTATCTTCTGGGGTACGCATTGGTGGAGGTTTTGGGAAGTTTGCTCCTTTCGTCGCGAATATCTCTCTCGGGGTCTTCGTGAGTGGAGTGTATTTGTCGTTATCCCGTCCACTTCCTTGATTGCGGTAGTTTCTGCTGCGGCTGCTACTTTGGTTATTGGATTGTTTCCTAGGCTGTTCTTGTGGCCTATAGGTTGAGTAACCTTTCTTGCTATCCGCAGTAGCTGCTTCTCCTTGGATAAAGGATCTAGTGCGCTTCTTCAATTCATCAAAGGTTTGGGGTACCTTATCATTCGGTCTCCTTATTAGCTCTGGGTTATTGATCCCATTCATGAACCCTGAGATCTTTAGCACTTTGGGGAACGCCTTGACATGTATGCATTCATCCTTATAGCGCTCCATATAAGCGCTTGTGGATTCCCCTTGGCGATGTTTTACTCTGGCTAGTTCAACAGGGTTCTTGGCGCACTTCTTTCTTTGAGTGAAGTTCAAACGGAATGCTCTTCACAACTCTTCAAACCCGTTTATGCTTCTTCGTGGAAGCTTGCTAAACCAAGTTCGCGCATTCCCTACTAACGTGGAGTTAAACATATGACACCATACAGGTTGTGGCCAATTTTCGATAGTGGCAGCTGATTCAAAAATTTTTAGGTGGTCATCAGGATCACCCGTTCCATCATATGTTTTAAAGTTGGCGGGCATGCGCCTTCTCTTATTATCTGAATAATCGTTGATGCGCCGTGTGAATGCGTCAACCTTTTGGCGGCGCCACGGAAGAGATATATCTATGTCTTCTTCCCCGCGATGTCTTCCTCTCGACTTCTAGTGTCCTATTTCTCTATACTCGTTGTCCGAGGAGTCACTTGAGGAGGAGTTGCCCCTTTTGCGGCGCTTGCACCGTTTTTTCTCGGAGTCCGAGCTTGGGGGGCTTTCACTTGGGGAAATTTGTCTCCCAAGTCTATCATGAATTCTTCTACTTCCAGACCTTGAAGAGCTCTCGCTCGGTGACCGTTGTTGTCCAAGTCTATCTTGCATCCTGCAATTACCAAGTCTAGCGTGGACATTGGTACACCTTTCATTGTCTTCGTACTCCTCTGAGTATTGTGAATCAGATGATGTACCATCTATAGTTGTCCTTCCAACTCTAGCAAATACTGGAAGTCTGCGGCTATCCTTTTCGCGCCCCTCCTTCTGGTAGCGCGATGGGGATGTTTCGTATTCTGAGTTAAAGTTAAGCCGGGCTTGCAGGCTCTGACTTGACCTTCTCCTTGCCTCCTCTTGCATGAGGTTAGTTAAAGTTTCGTAATTTTGAGATACAAAATTACTTAATGTTAACTCAGGCACGTCCTCTTCCAGTGCAAGGATATATGTTTCCACATTAGGTCCCCTATCTCGATTAGGTGCGCCTGGCGGCACAGTGTTGTCCACTATGGGTGTCGTTTGATGGGGAGTAGTGAAGAGAGTGCGCTGAAGTTCCTCAGCGCTTGGAACCACCGTGGTGGTCTTGGTAGTCCCTGTGGGCAATTCTACCGTTAGGAGAATTAGGGTTGGGCCCGATTCTTGGTGACCAGGTGCATTGGTTGTTCCAGAGGCCTGCCTAGAGGTCGAACCTTGATGGTTCCTCCTCTGGGGGTCACCACGTGTTTTTTCCAACTGCGGAGTCTGCTAGCTTCAGTTTTTGTGTTTCGTCATTCTAGTTCTTAGTGTAGGGTCCCACGGATGGCACCACTTGTTGATACAAAAGTTGGGCGTTCCTTATTTGGGTTCCTGTTCTCGTACCAATCAGATCTTAATGCTTGAGACCTGCGCACTAAGAAAACAAACAAACATCGTACGGCTTATAGCGGGATTGTCTCCCACGATTATCCTCCGGCGTGAGAGTAAGTACTCGGTTTTAGGGTTGTATAGAAGAGTTAGGGTTGTAAAATCGTACCTTTAACAAGAGTTATGATATTCTTTATATAGGCACGAAATCCTTATTGGATACGTGTTCCTTACTCTTCGGTATATCCGGTTGTTTATATATATATATATATATATATATATATATATATATATATATATATATATATATATATATATATATATATATATATATATATATATATATATATATATATATATATATATATATATATATATATCCCTTAATTAAGAGATATCTATATCAAAACCATAAATAACTTTGGGTTTGGGCTTTCGTGAGCCCAAACCGTTAGTATGGTAGCCCAAATCATTATTATGATAGCCCACTCGTGATGGGCTTGGGTGTTAGTTATGTTCATTAATCGGGTTCGTGACCCGGATATGGACTATACGTCATCACATACTAACTCTTAAGCCTATATGTATGCCTAGCCCTCTCTCTACCCAAAACACACAAAAAGTAGAATCATTGTAGCTATCCATCAAGCTCTCTACACTCAAGTGGGTTAAGGGAGAGATACTAGTCGTGCTTAAAGTGTTCTCTACATCATGACAACATTCGCTTCTGCTTCGGGTATGTTTTACTCGTTCATGTTATTGTGTGGTTATTATCATATTCTAAGATCCTTGTGACATAAAAGATTGATGTGTTCATCATGAATATTTGATGCTAATGTCTACACATATGAATTGCTTACATTTGGTATCTAGAGACAACATTTTTGAATCGATAATAATCCGTGTATTCGTATAGTTAAAACAGTTGTTTTTTTTATTCATGTTCTGTTCTGTTTGCACATTTATATAAATAAATATGTGTCATATTTGTGATTCGTATATCGGTGCATGAACAAAAATATGTTTGTATGTTAATGAAAGCTTACTATGATGTTCCTTATGTTTCTTTTAATTACAAACTAATGATACTTTTATTTCTTGATAGAATACTAATAAATTGTTTGGATGTATCAAGTATTTGTTGTTCACGTTTGTTTCCATAATCGAGTTGCCATTATGTATACATGACTTACACACATCATACATTTGCGTTTAATATTAAATAAGTAAGGTTCACATAATTATTTTCTATTTGTTCATTTGTCGAATGTTATCCCTTATGATGTTTATCGCTTCCGCTACCGAAAATAGTTTTAAAATATTGTATGATTTGTAAACTTGGATTAAGATGGTTCACTGTTGTATGCATTTTCTCTTGAAAAGTTCTTATGTATGTTTAATATTATGAATTCCCGGGTCCTTATGCGTTAATGTTATGACTTTAATGTTTTAATGAAAATTATGCAATTTAGAATGTAATGGCACAAAAGTAACTATATTCTAAGATTAGTCTCCATTTACGTTTAAAATAGTATATAATGCTTATGATTGTTTTTTATGTATAATGAGAATTGAGAGAATGTTACTGTCTAATCATAACTATTCTGTAGCATTCGTATATCTTCTATAACTCATAATTTGATTGCTTTTCATTATGTATGATAATTATATTGAATGCAATTATGATGAAGTTAAATGTTAATACATAATTTGAAAGATGTATTGCTTGTAACATCTTTATGGCTTAAATCTCCATTAATTACCTTTAAAGCCATTTATTTATTATATGACATTAAGTAAATTAATTTGTTAATCATCAAAGTGATCAAGTTGATTTCAAATTTGTAGTCAATTTATGTTGTTTTATAGAATGCTATTACGGATTTTTTATTAGTTGATAGAAATTATGAATTTTTCCCAGAGGAAAAATTGTTCTTCTATAACTAATAAATTTAAAGATGAAAATTAGTATACTTTGTCATATGTATATAGTTATCCAAAGATATGTATATATTTGACGAAGCCTATTTTATTTTCTTGTAAAGTTTCATTGCATTCTAATAACAATTTAAAGCTATTTATATATTATATGACATTATGTGAGATTAATTTGTTAGTCACCAAAGTGGCCAAGTTAATTTCAAATTTGCAGTCATATAATTCATGTTGTCTTAAAGAATGTTGTCATGAATTTTTTATTAGTTGATAGAAATTATGAATTTTACCCAAAGGAAAATTTATTTTTCTATAACTAATAATCTTAAAGATGCAAAATAATATACTTTTGTCATATGTATATAGTTATCCAAAGATGCTTATATATTTGACGAAGTCTATTTATTTTCTTGTAAAGTCTCATTGCATTCTAATAATGATGAGGATATATTGTTGTATTTACCCAAAGGAAACCAATAATATATATTTCATTTATATCGTAAGAATTTTTAACTAGTAAGCATATACATTTTCCGCAATTAACGTTCACTCTCAAGCTTCTTCTGTTACCTAGTTTACCGATGTGAATTTCTCCAAATGAAGCTAACAAGTCACTTCCCATTTAGGTGCTTTTGATCTTGACTTGGCACTATTGGAGGATAGGCCTGCTGACCTAACTAATGCAAGTACAGAGGCTCAAAAATCACACCATAAGGCATGGGCAAGGTCTAACAGACTCTGCTTGAACTTTATGCGGATGAAAATTGCCAACAACATTATGTCTTCTCTTCCCGGCATTGAAAATCAGAATACTAAACATTTTCTTAAGCTTGTGGAAGAGAACTTTCGTTCTGCTGATAAAACACTAGCAGGGACACTCATGACTGAACTCACCACCATGAAATTTGATGGTACAAAGAGTATGCAGCAACATGTCCTTGAAATGGCCAATATCACAACAAAACTTAAGACATTGGGTATGAATATGGATGACTCTTTCTTGGTGCAATTCATAATGAATTTACTTCCTTCTGAATATGGACCATTTCACATCAATTATAACACATTAAAGGATAAGTGGGATATTGATGAACTGTCCAGTAAGCTTATTCAAGAGGAAGCAAGACTAAAGAAACACAGAGTTCATTCTGTTAACTTGGTGAATCAAGGGGATGACATGAAACTCAAACCAAAAGCCAAGAACTTTAAGAAGAAACAACATGCTACAACCTCAAAGGTTGTTAATGGTGGAAAGAAGGAACTAAGGGACACCAAATGCAATTTTTGCAGGAAAGAATGACACTTCCAAAAGGATTGTCCTAAGCGTAAGGCTTGGTTCGAAAAGAAAGGTATACATTATGTTTCTGTATGCTTTGAATCAAACTTGTCTGAAGTTCCTTCTGATACTTGGTGGTTTGATTCTGGTGCTACTACTCATGTTTCCAATATTATGCATGGATTCCTTACAATCCAAACCACAAGCCCAACTAATAACTTTCTCATTATGAGGGACCGAATGAAGGCCCCGATTACAGGTGTAGGGACTTATAGACTGAACTTAGATACCAGGTTTCACTTGGATCTACTAATACTCTCTATTTACCTTCAATTTCTAGAAATTTAATTTCTGTTCTGAGACTTGATGTTAGTGGGCACACTTTTGGTGGTGGAAATGGTCGTTGTAATTTATATAAGAATAAATACTTTATTGGTTATGGTATTCTTATCGATAATTTTTTATAAATTGATACTTGATGATGTTTGTTCTGAATCTCTATTTATTGTTAATCATAATTTTGCAATGAAACGTAACATGGTAAACAAAAATTCCGCCTTCTTGTGGCATAAACGTTTGGGTCATATATCCAAAGAAATATTACAAAGAACGAGATTCTACCGAATCTAGACTTCCTAATTTTGGCTTATGTGTGAAATGCATTAAGGGTAAGCAAACCAAACATAGCAAGAAAGGTGCCACAAGAAGCAGTAATCTCCTTGAAATCATACACACCGATATTTGTGGACCATTTGATACTCCATCATTCACTGGAGAAAAATATTTTATCACCTTTATAGATGATTTTTCATGTTATGGATATGTCTATTTGCTGCATGAAAAATCTCAATCTAAAAATGCCCTTGAGGTATTTGTAAATGAGGTTGAGAGGCAACTTGACAGAAAAGTTAAAATCGTAAGATCTGATAGAGGTGGTGAATATTATGGAAAGTATGATGAATCTGGACAGTGTCCTGGTCCCTTTGCAAAGTTCCTCGAAAGTCACAACATATGTGCTCAATACACTATGTCGGGCACGCCACAACAAAATGGTGTGGCAGAAAGGCGAAACAGAACATTAATGGAGATGGTTAGGAGTATGAAAAGTAAATCCTCTTTACCCAAAAGTTTGTGGATTTATGCACTTAGAACCGCAGTGTATCTGTTAAATAGGGTTCCTAGTAAGTCAGTTCCAAAAACTCCTTTTGAGTTATGGACTGGAAGGAAACCTAGTCTGCGACACCTGCATGTTTGGGGTTGTCCAGCAGAAGCACGGGTTTATAATTCACAAGAAAAGAAATTGGATTCTCGAACCATTAGTGGTTACTTTATTGGTTACCCAGAGAATTCCAAAGGGTATAGGTTTTATTGTCCAAACCACAGTTCTAAAATTGTTGAAACAAGCAATGCCAAATTTTTGGAAAATGGTGAAGTTAGTGGAGTGTTGAAAATCAAGTTGTGGATATTAACGAAATAAAGGATGATGATCCATCACCCATGAATGTTCATAAATCCACAACTGCATCAAATGTTGTTCCTGTATTTAAAAATCAAGAACAACATTTGAATAATGAACAAACACCCCATGAAGATACTAACTTACCAACTCAAACAAGTGAACCCGTTGGAATAGCATTAAACAAACCTGCAAGGGTTAGAAAGTCATCTATTCCTGATGATTATATAGTTTACTTGCAAGAGACAGATTTTGATATTGGCATTGATAATGACCATATAACCTTTTCACAAGCCATAGAAAGTGATAAGTATGAAATGTGGATTAATGCTATGAAAGTAGAGTTAAAATCAATGGCTCAAAATAACGTCTGGGATCTCGTAAACTTGCCAGAAGGTTTTAAACTAGTTGGTTGTAAATGGGTCTTTAAGACCAAACACGACTCTAAAGGCAATGTTGAAAGATATAAAGCTAAAATTGTAGCCAAAGGTTATACTCAGAAAGATGGCATTGACTACAATGAGACTTTTTAACCCGTCTCAAAGAAGGACTTGTTGAGAATAATATTGGCATTAGCAGCTCATTTTGACTTAGAGCTACATCACATGGATGTGAAAACCACCTTTCTAAATGGAAATCTTGAGGAGAAAACTTATATGGAACAACCTGAAGGGTTTTTCATTGATGGTAAAGAAAAGATGGTGTGTAAATTAAAGAAATAAATATATGGACTTAAACAAGCTTCTAGGCAATGGTATATCAAGTTTCATGATACCAATACATCTTTCGATTTTGAGGAAATCAAATTTGATCGATGTATATACCACAAGATCAGTGGGAGCAAGTTTATATTTCTAGTTCTATATGTTGATGATAATTTACTTGTGACTAATGACTTTGGTTTATTGCAAACACCATGGAAGAAAATTTTGTAGCTTGTTATGAGGCTACTATTCATGTATTATGGCTGCGGAACTTTATTTCAGCGCTTGGGGTTGTCACTATAAGCAAGCCGCTAAAAATTTATTTTAATAATACCGCAGCAGTTTTCTTTTCTTAGAACGATAAGTACTCTAAATGTGCAAAACATATAGACATAAAGTTCCTTATCGTAAAAGAGGAAATTTCAGAAACATAGAGTGTATCTAGAACACATTAGTACAGATCTCATGATTGCAGATCCTCTAACCAAGGATTTACCACCAAAGACATTTACGCAACATGTTCCTAAGATGGGTCTTGGTTGTATTGATAACTAATTATGATGTTCTAAACACTCTTGAGCTCAATAAAATGTTTCTGATTTTATTTCTTATTCATTATGTTATTATGCATGCATTTGTGTTTGAATAAGAAATTTGTATGTATTATCATAACAAGTATGTGGACTGTATGTTGTTTATATATACTTATGAATCTAGCATGATGAGCTCATAGTGTTGTGATATATGGAAGGGAGTATACGAGTATACTGTGTATGACCGCCATATTCCTCACTATGTAGTTTGTTGTGTCAAGATACTTATGATGTTAACGGTTAATAAAATTTAATTCGCTAGCCTTATGTTGTACCATGTAGGAATATCATGTCAAGTGGGAGAATGTAAGAATGTGACATGTTATTAGTGTCTCATTAACATCCCATATTAAATTGTAGATTACATATACTTAAATGTGTAATCAAATAATTCAATATAATAATGATTGCTCCTAATGGTACTTTAAATTTTAACCGTTTTATTTGTTAGTATTGATGGACATACTAACTCTTAAGCCTATATGTATGCCTAGTCCTCTCTCTACCTAAAACACACAAAAAGTAGAATCATTGTAGCTATCCATCAAGCTCTCTACACTCAAGTGGGTTAAGGGAGAGATACTAGTCGTGCTTAAAGTGTTCTCTACATCATGACAACATTCGCTTCTGCTTCGGGTATGTTTTACTCGTTCATGTTATTGTGTGGTTATTATCATATTCTAAGATCCTTGTGACATAAAAGACTGATGTGTTCATCATGAATATTTGACGCTAATGTCTACACATATGAATTGCTTACACCATCTCCAATGCATTTATATGTAATACACGTTATTTTACTATATAAATCCCGATACTTGCAACATGATCCATCGTACAATGTTTTAGATTACATTTGTATGCGTAAAAGTGACTAAAAATGCATTTTTCGCGGTGTTTTATTTGTACCGATTTATAATATCCCTTAGGGCTAATTTTTTTGATAAAGATTGACCCTTAAGGTCTTAATAAATCAGTGTTTGAGAACCCTAGGGCTACAGGTTTGCATATGCATGGCGAGGGATTTTTACTTGCTTAAATTCTTCGTTTTATGGCTTATTCTGATATATTACTTGTTTTAATTGTGTTCCATGGCAGACACATGCATGTTTATCATGAAAATTAAGCCAACCTCTTATTAATATCATATTATTAAAGTGTTGATATGTGGAACGTGCAAATCGATGATGACCTTGCCTATATATGCGTGTTTGTTTGTTACGTTTTATTTTCTAAAAAGTAACACTTTAACAGGTACTTGCACAAGAAAAATAATTCCTAGAGTTCTGGAATGAATTAGATAGTGAAATAAGCTAGACAGGTTTATGACTCAAAGGGCTACAACTTTGTAGTTCGGTGCTTTGAGCGGGGAGGACTCCTTCTAGGAGATTTAGGGCTTGTAGTTTTCTGTAGGCATGAGTGTTCAACCTCTTTTGGAATAGGTCTAAAAGCAAGTGGGATCTGTATATTTGGTTATATTGGTTTGACCCATAGTTGACCCCTCGGGTTTTATGAGTGCTCATCAACACGAGCATAGGAATTCATCGATTTATATTTTTTGCATGTCTTGATATGATTGTTACTTTATTTGTTTCATCTATTTGTACTTTATTCTAATTGTGACTTATATAAACTTGCAAATTATTTTCGGAAAATTAAATGGAACTAAAACTATTGAAATATTATTTAAACTAATGTCTTGCATCGTTTTAAACAGATTGGGTTAGGTTTTGATAGAATCGTATTTTTATTTATAAAAAGTTTCGGTCATTAATGTATTGTTATAGGTTGCTTTAGAATATCATTATGATGAAGTTTATGTGTATTTTTCATGATTTTATAAAGTCTAAGGGCTAGTTATGTAATAGTTTCAAAGATATGTGAAGCCCTAGACATCCACTATAAATACTCTTGTAATCCTCATATTTGAGGTTGGTTCTCTTAGTAATAATATAGGTCATTATTTCACACACTAGAGTTCCCACTCTCTCTCTCTACTTACTTTCTCTCTCTAGGATTAAGCATGATTCACAAGTGATTTAGGTTGTTCTACGGTCCTACAAGTGGTATCAATCGCCTAGGGATAATTTTAGGTTGTTTTAGATCGTTTTTTTGGTGTAAAATTGATTTTTTGAGAAACAGTTACTGTTCATCGTAACTTTATCGAGTTAGGAACAGAATTTTAGCGAGTTTGGGGTAAGATTTACCGAGTTAGGTAATTTTTACCTTGCGAGTTTGGATTTTTCTATCGAGTTTGGAAGTTAACTTAGCGAGTTTGAAATTCTCTGGCGAGTTAGGGCTTAAGTTTCAGCGAGTTAGACTTCAGTTTCTGCGAGTTTGCTTTTGTTGTTATCAAGTTTCGGAAAGAATTGGCGAGTTAGCCTATTACCTTATCGTACATCGAGTAAGGTTCATTGTGGCTCATATCAAAGGGAAACTCTGCTCAAATTTTGTCTTGTTACCGAGTTACAACCTATTTGAGAAATTACTGAGTTTGACAGTTTGTTAAGACATACCGAGTTTGTTAATTCTTAAGACATACCGAGTTTGAACGATTTTAAGACATACCGAGTTAGAGTAGCAAGAATCTTACCGAGTTTTTTGGCGGGAAAAGTTGAGTAAAATTTATTTTTTACAGGAGACTAAACCTTCAATTTTTACGCGAGATTTAAATTTTGGTATAAGGTTGAAAATTTTGGCCCGAAATTCAAATTTTTTCGGTAAAATTTGGCGTCAAAATTTTTAAAACTCAAATTTTTCTGGTAACCTTAGAATTGCATTTTATAGTGATTTTCAAATTTTAGGTGAGAAAATTTTCAAATATTATTTTTGGAGTGAAAATTCGAAATCACTAAGATCAACCGAGAACGAACTTTCAACTTCACCAAAACATCTAATCTACAACAACAACTTTTGTTATCTTTCAAAAGATCCTCAGAAAAACATTTCACTTTGAATTCAAATCATGGCAACTCAACAAGACATTCATGCTGCCGGTGCCGAAAATCGACCTCCAATGCTTGAAAAAGGCGGATATCTTCCATGGATAAGCCGCATGCTTCGTTACATCAAAACAAAGACCGATGGTAAATTAATGATCAACTCCATTACAAATGGTCCATTTAAGCCAAGACAAGTTCAAGTTGAAGGTAATCCAAATACAACACCTCCTACTCTACCATTCGTGCGTGAACAAACAGAAGCAGACTACACGGATGAAGACAAGAGGCAGATCGCCACTGATGATATGGCAATGCATTTAATCCAACTTGGATTACCACGCGAGATCTTTGATGTGGTCGACAGCTGTGAAACTGCTTTTGATATGTGGGAACGAGTTAGAAGGATATGTCATGGAACAGAGATTGGGCAACAAGACGTTGAGAACAAACTTCTAACTGAATGGGAGAACTTTACATCCACTAAAGGTGAACAGATTGAATCCTACTACACAAGGTTTTGCACTTTAATGAATGAGTTAATCAGAAACAAGTTGACACCACGAACAATTGCAACAAACATCAAATTCATCAATAACCTTCCAGAAGAATTGGGTCGTTATGTTACAATTGTCAACCAAACAAAGGATTTACATAACATGAATTATGATCAACTTTATGATTTTCTGAAGCAAAACCAAGATGAGGCTAATGAAGTAAGGAAAGAAAGATTGGCAAAGAATCATGATCTTCTCGCATTAATTGCTACTACACCAACACCGTTTTCAGTGAACACACAACAACCATCATCATCTCCCACTCACAACTACATGCAACCACCATGCATTCAACAACCAACACCGGTCTACCAACAACAGTTCTACCCACAGCAACAACAACAAGTTATTCAACAACAACAATACCCACAGTTCCAAGAACCAGAATTCACTAACAATGATGAAGCTACTGCAGCCTTGACACAAGCGTTTGCTTTTCTGACAAAGGTATTCCAAGGACGTTATTCTACACCAACTAACAACAACCAAAGGATTTCATCGAACACTCGCAACAAGCAGATTGCTCAGCCGAGTTTCAATATGGGCAATGGAGGCCAAATGGTTGGAGTTTATGGGAATCAACAGGGATATGCTACTGGATTTAATATGGGTAATCAGAATATGCAGAATGCAGGTCAGTATGCAGGGAATCAGTATGGTCAGTATGCAGGGAATCAGATGGGTCAGTTTGTTGGAAATCAGAGGGGTCAGAATGTTGGTAATCAGGCAATGGGTAATCAGAATAGGAATGTTGCAGCTCCAGTTGTTGGGAATCTGGGAAATGTAAATCAGGGTAATCCGATAAAGTGTTTCAACTGTCAGGGTGTAGGTCATATGGCAAGGAACTGTCCTACTAAGCCGAACAAAAGAGACACAGCGTACTTGCAGAAAGCATTGTTGTTGGCACAAAAGAATGAGGCAGGGTTTCAGTTGAACGCAGAGGAGAATGATTTTATGGCTCTTATGGATGACATGGAAGACATAGAGGATATCGATGCGAACTGCATATTCATGGCGAATCTTCAAGAAGCTAAGTATGACACGGATTCTGACACACTTCCTGTTTATGACACCAATGCACCATCTGAGGTATCCAACTTAAACACATGTCACAATAATGATATATTTGATATGTCTCCTCATGAGGAACAGCATTTTGAGAAGCTAGCATCTACTTATGATACATACCCGGACACGCCAAGTAGTAGTAATACTCCTTCAGCAACTCCAGATGTGAATTATAATGGAGGCTTCGTTTCACAGCATGCTGAGAATAATGAGGAAACATGTGCTTTGTTTGAATCATTATTGAATAATTGTCGTACTAAAATTGAGAATGTGAAAAAGGTCAATCGCGATGTTAAGGCCGCGAATGTTAAATTGACCGCTGAGCTTGAGAGTTACAAGGAAAACGTTAAAGCTTTTGAATTTCATAACAAAAGATTGTCTGAATTAGAAACTGGTTATCAAAATTCAGTTTCAAGGGAAAAACTTTTGCAAATCAAGTTTGATACACTTGATGTTAATTCTTTCAAGAAGATAAAAGCTTTAAACGCGGAAATTTCTTATTTGCAAAACCAACTCTCTAAACAAAAATCAGCTTATTCCAATCTTGAAAAAGAAAGGGACGAGTTGAAAAAGGAATTTGCAAAGAAAGAAGATAAACTTTTGGAAGAAATTGTAGAGTCAGAACACATGATTGCACATTTAGAAGAATTAGTGGTTAAGTAGGGTCAGTCAAGTCAAACAATGAAAATGATTTCAAATCAAACTAATCCGATTTACCATACGAAACATAAAATGGCTCTCGGTAACAACACCCCTTGTAATCTCAAGAAAGCTCAGGAAGAACAGAATGTTTTGTATAATGGTAATGTGATTTACACCAAACATAATCCTCCCGTCGTTCGGGATTCTGTACAAACGATGGAACTTGTCGAAGAGAGCATAAATAAAATGAAACAAAAGGATTTGAAACCCATTGATTATAACAAATTGAACAAACTTTCGGGAATTACTTTTGTTCCACAAACAGAACCATCTGCGTTTTCCATAAAACGACCATTTGCGAAATTCTTTTCTAAAAAGATAATTGTTTCCAAATCTCTTTCAAAAATGGAACAAATGTCCTCTAACAACACTTTTAATACAAGTGAGGCTAGAGACATTCTTGATGACATTAAAAAGAGAATTCAAGAACTTCAAAATATTGTTAAATCTAAAACTACTATTAGTATTAACAATTTGCATTCTAGTTTTCATATCGAACAGAAAAAGGTGTTTGAAAACGAAATTACAATCCCACTGAATAACATCAGTGCGAGGGTAATCCATTTTGAAAACGCTTTCTTAAAAGAAACGGCCGATTTTGTCAAGGACCACAAATCCCTGGTAAAACAAGCTAATGAAACTCATGAAAACATGAATGTTTTAGAAAAGTTAAATGATTCTCTCTTCAAAGCAGTTCTGTCTACTGATATAATGTCTATCATCATACAAACATATTCGATTCAAGACGATGAAAGACTGAGAGCTGAGACCTCTGAAATTGTTTCCAAATATGAAAATGCTCTTATAAAGCTTGAAAAAGAAAATGTGTCATGTTTTAAACAACTTGATCGAAAAAAGGAAGAATGCAAGTATGACAAACTGTCGTATGAGCGTGCTTTCAAGAACATAAAAGAGAAAAATGATCTTTTGAGGGCTCAGCTTGAATGTCAAAAAGGGAAGGGTGAGGAAACTAAGTTTGCAAAACCATCAACTTCGGAGAAACCAAATGTTCCAAACACGGTTCAAAAACCAAAAATGTCTATTTCACGGTTTGCTCCAAAAGTCGATGAGAAAAAGGATTTGACAAAACCAGTCACTCCAACACCCTTGCCCAAGAAAAGTGAAAATGAAAAGATTGTTGATACAGGAAAAGCGGTTGTTGAAACACCAAAAGTGATAGCACCTGGCCTTTTTAGGATTAGTCCCACTAATGCGTCTGCCTCCACATCTAAGACTTATGAGGGCAAAACGGATAATTCTAAAGAGTCTATTGATGCTAAAAAGGACAACAATATAAGTCCTAATGCGTGTGCCTCAACTTCTATAGGATTAGAAAGCACCTCTAGGAGCAGCAGACTAAAGCCTAGGAGCAATACAAGGAACAATAGAGTCTCGCCTGCCTCTAAGAGTAGTTGCAAGAATAAAGTTGAAGAAGTAGAAGAACACCCTAGGAATTTATCGCTTTCTAATAAGAGACGTATTTCATCTGAATGTAATGTCGAGAGTACTGGTTCTAATGCATGTAATGACACTGTTTGTTTAATATGCAAAAAATGTTTAATTAATGATGTTCATGATGAATGTGTTTCTAAGAATGTGAATGTTACGCCTGAACAGAAGAGCGTTTCGAAAGGTCTTAGTGCAAAATCTAGATTTGTTGGAAACCTAATTAAAAGAATTAGGAACACCACTAATAGTCGCACGCCTAGGAACTATCTTAAGCATTTTGTTTGGATTCCAACGGGTAGAGAATTTATACTCAAGGATGGCAAATTAGAAATAGTTCAAGCTAAACAAGTAGCAACTGTCTATGAGTGTGATTTTGATTGTACCCCTAACCCCATGGAACCAAATTCAAAACGGTTTCCAAATACAAACTCTTCTGTTATTGGAAGGTTATCGAAATATGTCTTTGGATCGTCGACTCGGGTTCTCCAAGCACATGACCGGGAATTTAAAGCTGCTGATCAATTTCGTCTGGAAATTCATGGGAACTGTACGCTTTGGAAATGATCACGTAGCAGCTATTCAGGGTTATGGAGATCTTCAGTTTGGGAATTTTTTAATCACTCGAGTTTACTACGTCGAAGGGTTGGGACACAATTTGTTTTCCGTTGGGCAGTTTTGTGATGCAGATTTAGAAGTTGCATTCAGGAGAAATACGGTTTTTATTAGAAATTTGGTTGGTGATGATCTCTTAACTGGTAATCGTAGTACAAACTTGTATGCTATTGACATCAACCAAATGGCTTCTACATCACCCATTTGTCTTATGACAAGGGCAACCGAAATTAAGTCCTGGCTGTGGCATAGACGTTTATCCCATCTCAATTTTGACACCATCAACAAGTTAGCCAAAGACAACATTGTCAACGGTCTTCCTAAGTTCAAATACACCAAGGATCATCTATGTCCATCATGCGAACAAGGAAAAAGCAAAAGAGCATCATATAAACCTAAAACCGTACCTAGTTCGGAAGCAAGGTTACATTTGTTGCACATGGACTTATGTGGCCCAATGAGAGTTGAAAGCATTAATGGGAAGAAGTATATTCTTGTTATTGTTGATGATTATTCAAAGATATACTTGGGTAAAGTTTTTGAGATCAAAAGACGAAGCACCAGGCATCATCATCACCTTTCTGAAGCGTATTCAAGTTCTACTTCAAGCTCCAGTAAGGATTGTAAGAACAGATAATGGCACAGAATTCACAAATCAGGTGTTAAGAACCTATTTTGAAGATGTTGGAATCACTCACCAAACATCAGTTGTTAGAACTCCACAGCAGAATGGGGTAGTTGAAAGAAGAAATCGAACTCTTGTGGAAGTTGCTCGCACAATGCTAATTTATTCTAGTGCACCACTATTCGTACGGGCTGATGATGTTGCCACTGCTTGTTTTACTCAAAACCGATCCCTAATCCATCCAAGATTCAATAAAACCCCATATGAGCTAGTGAATAACCAGAAACCTGACATCTCTTACCTTCACGTGTTTGGTGCTTTGTGCTATCCGACGAATGACAGAGAAGATCTAGGAAAGTTAAAAGCTAAGGGTGATATTGGAATCTTCATTGGATATTCAGAAAACTCAAGGGCATTCAGGGTGTATAATAGAAGAACAAAAAGGATAATGGAGATGATGAATGTGAAGTTTGACGAGATTTTACAAATGGCTTCTGAGAGATACGCTCTAGAACCCGTGCTTAATCTGATGGCTTCTAATCAAAACGGATTAGGACCCGCACTAAACAGTCAGACTTCTGGACACATCAGTTCAGGACTTGTGCCTCAAGGAGCTCATTCAACAAACACTGACAAACCTTCAGAACAAGAACTGGAAAATTTCTTCGAGTTAATGTTTGATGAATATTATGGTGGAACTTCGACAAATGCATCTCATCATTCCGCTGCACCCGCTCAAAACCATCAACCACCACCACCACCGCAAGATGCATCTACAACAGTCGAAGCTGAAGCACCAACTCCCTCAGCATCATCAACATCTACTCTAGCAACTCCAGTTATTGAAACTAAACTACCAAGAGTTGATAAGCAAAACCAAAACACAAATTTTCAAGAAGAAACTACAAATAATTCAAACTATGTTGCGTTAGAAGAAGAAGAAGTATTTGAAAACCCATTTGCAACAGACTCTGTTGAATCTTCTTCAAGGTTACAAGAACCATCTAACACACATATGTTTAACACAAGGTACCCTTCTACACTCAAATGGACAAAAGACCATCCAATTGAACACGTTATTGGTGAACCTTCAAAGCCAGTTCAGACGAGGAGACAACTTGCCACCGATCTCGAATTGTGCATTTACATTTGCTCATTCAGCCTCAAAGAACCTAAGAACATTCGGGAAGCAATGGCAGAATACCCATGGATTGAAGCAATGCAGGAGGAAATTCTTCAATACCTGTTACATGATAGTTGGGAACTTGTTGAACGACCACTTGATAAACGAGTTCTTGATCTCAAGTGGTTGTGGAAGAACAAACTGGATGAGGAAATGACTGTAATTCGTAACAAAGCTCGTCTCGTGGCTAAAGGATATCCACAAGAAGAAGGGATAGATTTCGAAGAATCATTCGCGCCTGTAGCTAGACTTGAAGCAGTCCGGATTTTCTTAGCCTATGCAGCTCACAAAAACATCACAGTCTATCAGATGGACATTAATACAGCTTTCTTGAATGAAACTCTGAAAGAAGAAGTGTATGTGAGTCAACCAGAGGGATTCATCGACAAAGATCATCCAGACTACGTCTACAAGCTTAAGAAAGCCATTTATGGTTTAAAACAAGCTCCAAGAGCGTGGTATGACGAACTATCACCTTTCTTGCTCAAAAACAATTTCACCAAAGGAACGGTTGATGACACCTTGTTTATCAAAAAATTCAAAGATGACATTTTGATCGTTCAAATTTACGTGGACGACATAATTTTTGGATCAACCAATCCTAACCATTCAAAACATTTTGAAAATCTCATTAAAAGAAAATTTGAAATGTCCATGATGGGGGAGCTAAAATTCTTTCTTGGTTTACAAATACATCAATCCCCTCGTGGTTATTTTATCAATCAAGCTAAATATACAATAGAGATTTTGAAAAAACATGGAATGGAAAACTATGATTCTGTTGGTACACCAATGGTCACTTCACCAAAAATAGGTGCTGATTTGTTTGGGAAACCCATCGATCCAAAGAAATATCGGAGCATGATCAGTTCTCTCATGTACCTAACTGCTAGTCGACCCGATATTCAATTTGCTGTTTGTTTGTTAGCACGGTTTCAGGCAAAGCCTACCGAACTTCACCTCAAAGAGGTTAAACGGATCTTTCGGTACCTACGAAGCACCATTAACATGGGACTTTGGTATCCGAAGGATTCGGGGTTTAATCTAATAGCTTTTTCAGATGCCGACCATCCCGGTGATCAAGTTATAGCAAAGAGTACATCAGGTGGAGCACAATTTTTGGGTGAAAAGCTAGTAAGCTGGTCGTCAAAGAAACAGGATTGTACTGCGCTATCAACCGCCGAAGCCGAGTATGTGTCTCTATCTGCGTGTTGTGCCCAAGTTCTTTGGATGTGGACACAGCTCACAGATTATGGCTTTACTTTTGACAAAATACCTATGTATTGTGACTCAAAAAGTGCCATAGCCATCTCGTGCAATCCCGTACATCACTCTAAGATGAAGCATATCAAAGTCCGCTACCATTTCATCAAAGAACACGTGGAAGAGGGTACTGTTGAATTATTTTTCGTTAAGACTGATTATCAACTCGCTGATCTATTTACTAAAGCCCTTCCAAAAGAACGGTTTGACTATTTAGTTCGACGAATTGGCATGCGAAGCCTAACTCCTGAGGAGCTAGAACGTCTTCTCGAATCTTCTTGAAAAATGTTTTCAAAATCGCTTCGCTGTAAATATTTTTGAAAAAAAAACAAAAATACAAAATTTGAAAAACCAACAAAAACAAAATACAAAAATATAAAATTTCAAACAATATAAAATCAAAAAATCCAAAAATATTCTTCTTACGACATGTCTCTCGTATAAATCAATATTCTGTACGTTTCTAGAAATGTTATTCAACAATGACACGGACATGTACAGATGCTTGAACGGGAGTTCTTTTAAATGTTTTTCTAAAACATGTCATTTCTTAAAAGTTTCTTCACTATGGCTTTCGTATACTTCAGTACGAAACCCAAACTTAAATGATGACTTCTGATTATTTCAAATCAAGGACTCGTATTTTCAAGGACGAAATCTTTTTCAAAAAGTTCGAGTCTAAACTAACGAAAAAGACTTCAAACAAAAACTCGTGTTTTCAAACATAAATCTTGAGCACTTTTTCAAGATTGTTCAAAAGATTTCTCAAAATCTCTCAAATGAGTGCTCAAGATAACTCCCTCAAACCATTAATTGATTTTAAAATGTGCTATCATTAAGGGGGAGTACAAAAACAAAAATGTTCCGAATTCATGCAAAATGAAATCTGTCTATCTCTCCAAAAAGCTTTTTCTTAATCAGTTGATATCAAAAATATCACGATATGCTATTTTTGAGGGGGAGAATACATGATTAAAAAGTGATCAAAGATGTTTAAAGTTTGTGACTGAATCTCAGAAGAGCTCGACTCAGTAAGTACCAATGAATTGACGAAGCTTAAAATGTCAGTAATCGAAAAGACTTGTCCTGGATGGGTAATAATTTCAAGCTAGTCTAACTAGTGATGTAAGCGTGTCTCGAATGGGACTTATCTGAGTAGAATGTACCGTATCGAGAGACTTTCTTTGGACTTGACCAGGACGGGTAATAATTTCAAGGTAGTCTAACTAGTGATGTAAGCGTGTCTCGAATCGGTCATGTTCACTGAAAGTGGATCAATTCAAAAAGTGCAAACTCCTCACGCATGTGCAAATTTCTTAAAAATTCATGAGCACATGTGAAGGGGGAGTCCTTCAAAATTCGCAAAACTCTCAAAGTGGTAACAACAATGTGTTTTATTATCATAAACACTTTGAGAGATTTTCATAAATGGTTTCATGGCAATTATAGGATAGTCATGGTGTTATAAGGTGACTAAGGTTAGGTAAAACCGTCCTATGATCCGCCAGAGCCGGAGGGATCTACCCAAGGACAATTCCAACAGATTAGAATTAGAATTCCTTAGGTATGATTGAAAAAAAGGAGAAAGAAGGGGTTGAAGAATTAAAAAGAAAAGTTATGAAAAAGGGTGAAAAGAAATAGCCCTCCATATGTTCAACCTTAGGGCAGACACCGGGTTAAATTCGTATGCTACTGGTTGTTACTAAGGTGACACCGGTATTGAAGATAAAGACGTTATGGACCCAGTGACGCACTGCACTTAACCTTCTAGCCACTCAAGTTCTCTTAAAAGAGCTTGTTTCATTCTCATGGGGAACCAGTGTAATCTATCGACCTGTCCCTTAGAGATGGTTGATATTGAAACATGAGACCTCTCCCTAATCTCCGCATAGGAAACCTAAGTGTGCACTTATCGAGTCTAGAGCCATGAGATACATCAAAGATCTCTTAGGAACACTTAGTATTTCTACAACTGATGTTCTACATCAATGGACACCAGCTGTAAATTATTGAGTCCTTCGCAGATCTTAGCAATCTGCCGAGAACGTTTATGAGAGAATTACAAATGTACTTCTCAATGATTGAACGGAAATTCCTGCCAGGGTCAACATCAAGCAGCCCTGACAACAGGTCACTTCGGTAATTCTTTATGGGTTACGCTTAGTGTTCGCGGTGGTTTCAAACGGTCTACAGTCGTGGAGTGATCCCCAGCGACTCACCCAGTCATTGAGCTACTTAGTAGGTCTCGCAAGCTCTTTCGGGAGTATCCAACATGGGAACGGCCTTGGTAAGGGTTAGAATGAGTCTTCACACTATGCTGTTGACGATCTCTAATTCCTTATCTGTAAGTACCGGTTGTTTATTGCTAACTGTTTACCTACAGCTATACATCATCTCCATGGCGAAAGATTCCACATGCTCATACATGCATCACAAAGTCAAACGAAAGTTCTCACAAAGATCAAAGGATAGTAACAGTCAAAGAAAGATTCTACGCCAAAAAGAAGAATCTACAAAGTAAAGTGACGAAGATCAAAGTGAAAGAACGGAAACAACAAATGCATGTATCACAAAGACTTAAGACGTATGAGCAAGTTGGAATGGCAGACAACCACCACAAACACAGAAGTAACGAAAGGCAGATGACATCATTGGATCACTTCAACAACAATGAAGCATGATGAACTGGAACTATGATTCATCTAATGATTCTTAAAGACGTCAAGAGCTATGAATGTTAAAGTTTAAAGACAAAGATTATGACGTCGCGCAACCTTCAATGACCAACACTTAGGGGGAGATTTTTAGAATCGTATTTTTATTTATAAAAAGTGTCGGTCATTAATGTATTGTTATAGGTTGCTTTAGAATATCATTATGATGAAGTTTATGTGTATTTTTCATGATTTTATAAAGTCTAAGGGCTAGTTATGTAATAGTTTCAAAGATATGTGAAGCCCTAGACATCCACTATAAATACTCTTGTAATCCTCATGTTTGAGGTTGGTTCTCATAGTAATAACATAGGTCATTATTTCACACACTAGAGTTCCTACTCTCTCTCTCTCTCTACTTACTTTCTCTCTCTAGGATTAAGCATGATTCACAAGTGATTTAGGTTCTTCTACGGTCCTACAGGTTTACATTGTAATTTGCTCCCTCGAAAAACTTTGCAAAGACATTGGTTTAATGAACTTTAATACATAATTAGAGTTCTTACACAGTTTTATCAATGGTCGAATCATGGTTTAAACTAATATCTTGCATTTTTTTAAACGCATTGAGTTGGGTTTACACCGTAATTTGCTCCCGCGAAAAATATGCATGTACATTGGGCTTTAACCATGTTTGCCTACGGTTTGAATAACCTATAATCTTTTCCTGACAAAACATGTCTTAGTATTGTTTTGTTAATAATTGAAATACTTGAGGTGTAATAACCTTTTGAGGGTTTAATTATAGGGTTTGGTTATTCTTTAATCTTTTCCAGGGATAAAAAAGTGCACCTACTCTGGTTTTGTATAACGCTTAAAAGTTAATTGTAACGTGTAATTATTTATGTTGTCCAAATTTTATTATATATCCACAAAGGTTGCATATTACAAGTAAATTGTGAGTTAAATACATGAATATTTAAAACTAGAGTATACGTTAGTTAGAAAAATATTTTTTGTTAACTTATAGTATGAAGATGTATGCATGCTTCTTCGTACAATTTTTGATACACTTAATTTTATCAAGATGTTTTACACCCACAAAATATAAGTCATTGCCATCCAATTGTGAGGACACTTGAAATTGCCTTTCACTCTATGTAAGACGTAGGTAAATTGCAACCCAAGGTGACTATCCTCTATGCGGTAGACCTAGTATGATCTTCACATGTTCTCAAATTGGACGACTAAATCAAGTTAAGCTGTGAGATCCTTAACCTGAGGCAAAGACGGGACTAAACATGGCCACATGACACTAGATGTTTGACACTAAATGCCGTGAGTCCCATAATGAACTAAGAGTTGCACTTGTTATGCAATTATCGCTCGTCGCTTACCTATTGAATCCAACATTGCTAGCAGATCAACTGATGTGATGAGTGAAAGTTCAAGTAGGATCTTAACCTTTTACAAAATTAATTGTTTTATTTTTTTTAAACTTGGGTAGTTAATTTTTAAAAGGATTAGTTATCGAGAATACAAAATTTTGAACTTTGTATTTTCTGTTAATTGTGTAATGCAACATGAACTGTAAATGAAAGTTTGTACTTTTCTTTAAAAAAAAAAAAAAAAAAACAAAAAACAAACCGAGTCTCCTTTCCTTGAAAAAAAAGAGACAGACTCATTCATATCCTTATTCCTTACACGAGAAAGCTATAATAGGAACGATTGAATTATCCCAAATTTTAATCGCACTCATATGCGAACTTACTCACGAAGTCGGTATGTCTTGTATAAGTCAAATGGTTAAGTGAGGTTATGCATCTTATTCTTTCAAGTGGTTTCATGACCCTTATTCGGTTTTGAAATTTTTGAAGTAATAGGGCATTTGGATATTTAGAGAACATTTTTCTATAGTTATCAAATGATAACATCTTGACCTTATCAAGACACCGTATGAGTTTTGATTAGAAAACCATACGTACTATCAACTTATTTTCATATACATTATATGAACCTTTGTGTATTTTATTAGTTTGTACAATATGTATAATAACATTTATTTTTATTGTAGGAGTGTTTTAAAAATAACATTTATTAGGCATTTATTGAAGAACTGTTATAAGTCTACAAATTTAAAACACTTAATATTTTAAATGTAACTTCATTTTACATTATTGGTAAGTGAGTTGCTTAAATTTTAAGCCTTTCATTTTTGAAAGGTCCTAAATACATTATACAGTAGTATAGATGTGAAAGGCTTATATGTAAATACACTAAGTGTAAATACTTATTTATCGAGCTTTGCGAACCATGCCCGAATCAAATTAGAATCTTATCTTATATCTCAATTATAGTTGGTTTAAGAAAAACATCACAACATATAAATCGAGCTTTTCGAGCCGAGCTCGAGCCAAATTCAATATTTCTTGAGCCAAGCTCGAGGTTTCCTAAGGAAGGCTCGTCGAGCTATCGAGCCAAGCTCGTCGAGCTATCAAGCCGAGCTCGACCAAACATAATACTATCGAGCCGAGCCGAGCCTTGTCAAAGTTTGACTCGATTCGACTCATTTACACCCTTATTCATCGTAAAATACTAGCAGTGACCAAGGTCCAAAACTAAAGCATCAATAAAAGAAATTGAAGAATGCAATCAAGAAATGAGATCAATATAGAACCCATATTTGCCATATAACCAATGAACTAATCATAGTGATCTATTTTTTTTATCTAAATTAATAAAAAAAACATTTTCACCTTTTTTTAAATAACATATCTTGCAAACGGTAAATCTTCAAGCTACAAAAAAAATATCATCGCGACGAGAATTAAATTATCTTTCTATAGATATGCATTGTTATATACTTTCGACGAACGTTTTTTTTTTTGAATTTCCGCTCAGAAAAATCATATATGATTCGTAAAAATCACATATGATTTGATTTTTACAAATCACATATGATTCTTACGAATCATATATATGTGATTTGTGAAAATTATATATGATTCGTAAAAATCACATATGATATGATTTTAACGAATCACATATGATTTTGCTGGGCGAAAATTTTGAGAAAAAAAAAGTTCGCCGAAAAAAAAAATTCGTCGAAAGTATATAACAATGAATGTTTATAGAAAGATAATTTAATTCTTGTCGAGATATTTAATTTTTAAAAAAGAGTGAAAGTTTATTTATTTATTTATTTATTTATTTTGATAGAAAAAATGAGTGTCTAGAAATGGTTCATTGGTTTTATGGCAAATATGAGTTTTGTATTGATCTTTTGGCATGCAATCAATCGAATGCTCGTGATAAAAAATAAATAAATAAATAAATAATTATTAGATAATACAAGTACAAATTATCCACTACTTAGTATTCATTGATATTTATCTTTATCTTTACTAACTATAAAGATAAAACAAAATTCTTTAAAACTTATAAAATGAGTAATATTGTTCTTTAAAACTTATAAAATGAGTAATATTGTTTACCAGAATACGCTAATTTATAAAAGGCACTACAATTTACTAATTATCTTATTTAAATAGTTAAATACAAATTAACCGATAAACTTCTTTCACTCTCACTTTCTCCCAAAAAAAAAAGAAAAAAAGAAAAAAAGAAAAAACGCTCACGCAAATTGACGCTACCATAGTAATCATATAGTCTAATAAAACTAGTTATAAATCATGTGCATGCACGAGGTTAACACATAAATCAAATTTATTTTAAAATTTTGTTTTACTATATGAACATATAAGAATCCCGTGAAAATTGTGATATAAATACAACTAATAAATATACATGAGTTTGTCATTATGTATTAATATTAGATGAAAGATTTAACTTTGTTTAGCTAACATAGATGTTGAGGTTGTTGTTGTTGTTTAACTTTAACTATTGATATCATGTTTTACAAAATGTGCGAGTTTAGTCGCACCACCTAATGAGCATCGATGAAGTTAAAAATATACTCCGTAAAGTTTTTTAAAAATGTTTTTCCGATATCCATATATAAACTTTAAATAATAATTACATGAGTCGTTGTTATAAGTACAATCGCGTATATTTGATATCATATTGTACAAAATGTACAAGTTTAGTAGCACGAGCGTTGTTGTTGTTATAAGTTAAAATATATCCGTATATAAACTTTTATTTAGCTGACATAGATGTTGAGGTTGATATTGTTGTTTAACTTTTAACAATTGGTATCATGTTGTACGAAATGTGCGAGTTTAGTAGCACATAATGAGCTGATGAAGTTAAAATATACTCTGTAAAGTTTTTAAAAAATATTTTCAGGATATATGTATATAAACTTTAAACAATAATTACATGAGTTGTTGTTCATATCACAATAATTTGTGCTTAAAATTTGATATTTATATTACCGTTAATAATAATTAAGCTGTATTTAATATTCAAATCCATGTACGTATAAATTAAACTTTTAAATAAGATAAAATGAGTTATTATTTAACATACATAGTAAAAAGAATATTTTAATAAATGAGTGTTTAAAACTAATATTTATTTTAAAAATATTTAACATATATTAATACTAATTCGTATATTTATAAAATTTTTAAAGTTTAATGGATGGAAGTCTCAAGCTAATAAAAATACTCATGTAATTGTAAACAAAGTAATATTATAAAGTCTAAGAGGTATAAAGTGTAAAAAGTTATTTGTTTATTATCTAAAGTTATAAAAAAACATGAAAACTTATAATTTTACACTTAACTTTATATAATATATTTAAAATCAACCACTAATGATTTATTAATTACCTCCTCTTTTTTTTAAGTTTTTATTTTCATAAATTTGACACCTATATTTTTATGTGTTTTTTTCCTCAATCAAATTTTTCACCAAATTTATTACTATTCTATTGCCGACGGTGCATTTAGGTTTAAGTTATTTATTCGATCAAATCTATTGTCAATCATGACCGTCATAATTCTTCCTTTTAAAACGAAAAGTTAGTTCACAGGATAGATAAATGTGACAAAAAAAATAGTAGCATCACAAAACAAGAGCTGAGATTCATGAAGAATCTATACATACCATAGAACCTATCAACCAATCATAGCCATCCATTTATATTTTCCACCTTTTTTTTCAAAACAACATATCTTGTAAACGGTAAATCTTCAAGCTACAAAAAAAATACAATCGCGACGAGAATTAAATCATCTTTCTATAGATATGCATTGTTATATACTTTCGACGAACATTTTTTTTTTAATTTCCACCCAGAAAGAATCATATATGATTCGTAAAAATCATATATGATTCGTAAAACTCATATATGATTCGATTCTTACGAATCATATATGATTTGTTAAAATCGAATCATATAATCATATATGATTTTTCTGGGCGAAAAAAAAGTTCATCGAAAAAAAATTCGTCGAAAGTATATAACAATGCATGTCTATAGAAAGATAATTTAATTCTCGTCGCGATGTTATTTTTTTATTTTATTTTTTTGTAGCTTGACGATTTACGGTTTGCGAAATATTTAAGTTTTAAAAAAAGGGTGGAAGTTTATTTTTTTATTTTGATAAAAAAAAAATGAGTAACTAAGATTGCTTGATGGGTTATATGGTAAAAGTTGAATATATAAATAGCTTTTGGCCACAAAACAAAAAACCCTTATTCCTCGGCATCCTTGATCTCCAGTATTCTGTTTCCAAATTCAAATTTCACCATTATTATATTTATAATTCACACATTGGTGGCCTTCTCATGTTTCACATATTCCACTCACTATCTTACAAATGTTCAGTGAAGTCATCCCCATCTTCAAGAACAAGGGCGACGTACAAGTGTGTAGCAACTATATGGGTATTAAACTCCTTAGTCACACTATGAAGCTCTGGGAGAAGGTTATCGAGAGAAGGTTGAGAAGGGAGACGAGGGTGTCAGAGAACCAGTTTGGTTTTATGCCAGGAAGGTCCTCGATCGAGGTTATACACCTCCTCAGAAGCCTCATGGAGAAGTATCGAGAAAGGCAAAGAGACCTGCATATGGCTTTCCTCGACCTAGAAAAGGCCTACGATAGTGTCCCACGTGAGTTGATTTGGAGAACTCTGATAGATAAGGGAACTCCTAGGAGATACTTAAGAGTCATTAAGGATATGTACGAAGGGGTGAAGACCCGTGTACGGTCCACAGTGGGAACCTCAGAGTTTTTCCCTGTGAAAGTTGGACTACACCAGGGGTCAGCCATTAGCCCTTATCTATTCGCCTTGATTCTTGATGAGCTATCACGTGGGATCCAAGAGTGCATCCCTTGGAGCATGATATTCGCAGACGATATTGTATTGGTGGCAGAGTCAGCGGACGGGTTGAACAACAGACTTGAGCAATGGAGGGAGGCTCTTGAAGAGAATGGCCTTCGGGTTAGTAGGGAGAAGACTGAATACATGAGATGTGCTTTCGGTAGGAGCGATATCAGCCACAACGAAGAAACGGAAGTCTGTATCGGAGACCAGATCCTCCCACCTAAGGAGTCTTTTAGATATTTGGGTTCGGTGATTCACAAATCAGGGATGATAGACGACGACGTTACCCACCGTATCGGAAGAGGCTGGGCGAAATGGAGGGCGGCATCAGGGGTTCTATGTGATAGGAAAGTACCCGTTAAGCTTAAGGGTAAATTTTATAAGGTGGCTATTAGACCGGCTATGCTGTACGGGTCAGAGTGCTGGCCTATCACAAAAGCTCAAGCAAACAGGGTGGAAGTAGCGGAACTAAGAATGCTCAGATGGACTTGTGGTAAAACTATGTCTGACATGATTCCTAACCGGGTGTTCAGATCGGCACTTGAAGTAGAATCTATTATCTCGAAGATGAGAGAAGGAAGGTTGAGGTGGTTTGGTCATGTCAGGAGAAGACCATAAACAGCGCCAGTAAGGAGAGTTAAATCGCTTATAGTCGATGCTCGGAGAAGGAGGGGTAGACCTAAACTTAGATGGGAGGATAGGCTTAAGCTCGACATGGAGGAGCTTCACTTGTCCGAGGACATGACCTCAGATAGGAACGCGTGAAGAGATAGGATTAGTATTCGTGGTTAGTTTTGGGGCTAGGATGGTGGAGGGTTTGGGGTTTGTTGTGGCTTTAGCTTTTTGGGGTCCCTTGGCTGGCCCCCATTAGGTGTTAGGAGCTTTTGCGTTGCCTCGGCTAGTGCTTTGGTTTTGCCTTTGTTGTGCCTTTTAGCTTTAGGCCCTTTGCTTGTGCCTTTTTCTTGCTCTTTTTGCTTTGCCTTAGTTTTAGGCCCTTTGCGTTGCCCTCCTTGGTCTTAGATGCTTGGTTTGGCCTTGGTCTTGTGTCCCCCTCGCACCCTTATTTGCTGGCGCTTGTCTAGGTGGTTTTGTTTTGGTTGTTTTGTCTTGGTTGTCTTGTCGTTTTGTTTTGTTTGCTCTTTTACTTGTTGTGTCGGTTTGCTTTTATGTTTGCTTATATGTTTGTTGTGTCGTTTTGCCTATATGTTTGTATTGCTCTGTTTGCTTTTATGCTCTTTTGCTTTTCTTTGTTTTGCTTTCTAGTTATCGTTTTCTTTACTTCGAGCACACTTTGCACACACTTGCCGGAGGTCTTTCTGGAAGCAGTCTCTCTACCTGCAGGGTACCCTGGGGTAGGGGTAGGATCTGTCTACATCCCACCTCCCCCATACCCCGCCTAGGCGGGATTGGGTATGTTGTTGTTGTTGTTGTTGTTATCTTACAAATGTTCAATTATATCTTTTTTTTTGTTGTGTGTGTAAATTACTTATGGTAATAATAATACTGATTCTTGGTATTTTTGTTGTTTTGTTTGACATGGCTTTTAACATCCAACAATATGGATTAATTTCTCTAATAATGTGGTATGTCCATGCGTCTACATTGTGTATATATGGACGAGAAACAATAGGTACAAATTGTTTCATGTGAGATATGTACGTATATACAATATTAAAATTCAATAATTATTTGTCACTTAAATTCAATAATTATTTGATAGTAACAATATTAAGAGGATAGTGGTAAATTCAAAACAGTTCTTAAAAGAAACTAAATTTCGGTGTTTAGCCGCAATAAAATTTACCCGTTTGATTGACGAAGATGATATTTTCGGTTCATTTTTACTCACCTTATGTCACAATAGGTTAACTAGTGTGTTTGGCAAAGTCATGTATATATTGCTCGTTGTTTATGCCCTGAAAAATGGAAGAAAGGATGGAACATGCACGTTTATCACCGGAAGTTTATGCTGTTTATGCCATGAAAAATGAAAAATGGGCCATCCAGTTATACGTATATGCACATGTAAAACCTTTTAAGAACTTACGCACACGTTGTAGTACATTATAGTATAGTGTAAATGACATTTTAAGTTACACATTTGTATTGGAATGATCATCTTAGTTCCTCATCTATGAGATTTGTTTTTTGAACTGCCTTAAAATCCGTATCTAGACAAGTAATTATCTATTTCGTATCCTATGAGCACTTACAGAATTTTTTTTTTTTTTTTTTTTTTTTATTATTAATTTTTTAATAAAATATACAGACAACAAGTTTATAATTTTTTTTTTCTAAGTTAAAACGTTATGCCCGGGCAACGCACGGGTATTGTACTAGTTAAAGTTTGACCGAAATCAATTCAATTTTGACTTTTTATTGGCCAATCATAGTGCTCGATTTCGCCTATGTGTCAAAATCGAGCTTTCCTATTGGTCAAATTTTTTTTCCACTAAGCTTGATTTTGCAAAATCACTCCGAAATAATATAATTCCTTTATTATATAAAAGATAAACCATCTTAATAAAATTATGTACTCCATAAATCATTTCCCGCTGATGGGCAACGAGCATAAAGCTATTGATTTTTTTCCTTCTGTAAAAAAAAAAAAAAAAAAAAAAAAAAAAAAAAAAAAAAAAAAAAGTCTGATCATCCTCGACTGTAACAATCTAGCTCAGAGACAATGGTTGAAAAATGAAGCATCCGTAACATGATGGTTTCAGCCAATAAAGATGACACTCAAATCAATAATCCACACAAGAAATGCAGGTAACAAGATAGCAAGATATGACAATACAATCAAGGCTCTGTACCAACTAAAACACAAGTTAGATACTTTTTCAGTGAACTCGAACTTCACATAAGCAAAGATTGTTTTTTTCTAAATGATTAAACTGCTAGTTACCTTCCAGCTCCAGTTTAGAAGTTAGCCAAGAACAAATCTCGTCCATCTCTTCTGGGATCGTGTAGTGGCCAAGCCTGTGTAAATAGAAATATTTAATTTTATAAAACTTCATTAATAAACAAACGCAAGAGCAATATTATAAAGGAAGATTACATACGAGTCATAGCCTTTGAATGTCAAATTTTTGAAGCCAGTTGAAATGAGTTTCTGGGCTGACTTCTCGCCAAAACGGAAGCTTATCACATCATCAGCTGGTAATACATAGCAGGATAATTATTAGAGAAACTACAAAAATTCAGACTTTGACAAAATGAACCCAAGGAGATTAATTATCTGTTCATATCATGCAAGTAAAAAACAGCAAATGTAAGTTAAAAATTATAAATAGTTTGGAACGGCACCATAAACTTAACAGAATACATTTGTAAATATAATATCGCAAAATTTTCTATAATAAAAACTTAGCAACTTGCACCACAGGTACGGAGTTCTTATTCCAACACACACTACTATCCAGAAGCAGTCAAGGTGCTATACTTAGGAAAATCTGATGAAGATTATAGTTAACAAAAAGTGACTAGCTTTAAACATAATAACTGGATAACGATATAATGTAACTTACCTACCGTCAATGCTTAACTCTTTTGTCTTCTTTCATAAAGGTGATGTTTGGCAAATGTTGTTTTCTTTTAGGAACATCAGCATGAAAGAGGGGAAGTTGGAAGAATCTAAATAATCTATATGATCTTGATTTTATTCCTTAGAAAATGAGGAAGTAGAAACAGCCCAAACCATGCTTAAAACTAACTTTGAGAGCTAAAATATATTAACCTATATTTACTTTGTCAAGTAGGAGGACGAAGAAACCTCGAGCTTGCCCATAGTGCTCTAAATGATTAAACTGCTAGTTACCTTCCAGCTCCAGTTTAGAAGTTAGCCAAGAACAAATCTCGTCCATCTCTTCTGGGATCGTGAGTTGGTACATGATGTAAGCTGAAGTTGAGTTGGTATAAAAGGCAAGCTATGTTGAATTGATACTTGATGAAAACTAATAAGCCATGCTTCTTGCTCCTCTCTTGCAAAATAACAATCTATTATATATCTACGGGTAAGGAAATCTGATGTTGAGTTAGTGCATGATGATAATTTAAAACACTTGCTTCCGGCTCAACTTTGACAGATTGGGAACCAATGTGCCTTCTATAGAGAATCTGTCAAATATCAGCAAGTTGATTCCGAGTTCATGATCCAAGTAAGAAAAGCTTCAGGCTAATGAAACACATGATTCTCGCTGACCATAAAGAAGTCCAAGGATGGGCTTTTCAACTTGATAGTCATATTTGAGGGGCACACATCAGGATGTGTAGGAGCCTCTCTAACCAAGCGAACATGTAGCAGCCTAGTGCCCTAGTCAACCAAGCAAGTTCACTTGTTACTCTCTTTAATAGAACTCTGATGGAAATAGAATAATAAATTGACCAACATATATCAAACAATAGTTAACTAACAACCTTGAAATGGCCACGCCAACCTCCTGAAAAGGGAGGACCTTACTGGTTTGAGTGTGTGTGGCGGTGGGTTCAAACCCGGTGGATTAGTTGGGCAAAAGGTAGGAAACCATGGTTAACAAAAAACAAAACAAAACAAAACAAAAAACAAAAAAACAAAAAAAAAAAAAAAAAAAAAAGACCTAACAAAATAGCGACTTAAAGTTCAATTAATAGACCAACACTTTAGGTTAACGCTCTACATTCGAAGGGGTAGAAAACTCTACTAAGCATAGTCACTCCATTAATATATAAGTATCCCACAACATTCACAACTCTGTATAGCATCTTTAGGTTAACGCTTTACGTTCGAAGGGGTAGAAAACTCTACTAAGCATAGTCACTCCCTAAATGTAATTAAAATAAATATCCCACAACGTTCACCAACTCTTTATTAGTATACTATAAACATTGAAATACCAAACTACACCATACATTCTTATTTATGCATAGCATTAAATGAATCTCAATAACACACCTTCTCCATTCATGTTAATATGAAACAATTTAACAAACTCTTTTCTATAGTGGAAGGCCACTTTCATTTTCTCCTTTGCTGTGAGTGGTGACTTGTTTGAGAACCCCATATTTTCTTAAAGTTTATATAGAAGTCTCTATCATCTTTGCTATGAGAGTGGTGACTTGTTTGCGAACCCCTTTAATTCTCGTGTGGATCCTTAAGAAAGAACCTTACCTTATGCCACTGCAATTTCATTTTCTCCTCTATGTTCTAGGTAAATTTCATCACATTATGTATACCTTGGGATCAAACATCCTCAGTCCACCTTTAATCTTCGTCCTCCATATTTGCATATAGTTCCTTTCTAAGCCTCGTACAGAACCAATTCAACGCATCTCATAAGTGCTTTGAACACCAAATTTCTTGTAAAATCTACAAACACTTCTTTGCATACGGCAAAGAACTTTTCCAACGCCTTGCGAACTAAAAATTGTCTTAGTACTATGTAATTGTTTTTTAAAGTCCTCCCATGATGCAAAAGGCTAATGTTGTTCACACTATTTGAACCAATGCCTCACCCTCTAAACATAATCACATATCGCCAAGTTGAATTTTTTTGAATTTCCCATTACACATGTTACTCTTTGTCATTGGTTAACGAAAATAGAATAATAAATTGACTAAGAGATACCAAAAAAGAAATAGATAACTAACAATATAACGACTTAAGTTCGCGCATTGGCCAACTTTACACATTAACGGCCTAATTGGAAGAGGTAGACGACTCTACTGAACATGGTCACTCCCTTAATGCAATTAAAATAAGTATCCTATAACATTCACTAATAGTCTAACTTGTAACTAATTTTACCATTTAGATTAAAATACTAAACTACAATTTACAAACTAATTTAGGCAAAATTAGACGAATGCCCATGCATAGCAACGAGATTTTATAGTAGCAGATGCTTGTAGTGATAAAAAACGTTTGTCGTTTATAAATAACTAGCAGGGTATCCGCGCGTTTCAGCGGCGGGAACCCCGAAATAAAAATTTTCAATGACATTAATAAAAATGTCACGGGAAGTCATTCTGAAACCTAAATTTGCCTCGAGAATGAAATACTAAAAGATTTAGTAAACTATACTTCCCACCCTAGCATATATTTACAATCTTAGGGTTTGACACAAGGTCCAAAACACTTTCCTATATAAACCTCATTATACCCTCACTTAGGGTTTGACACCCTTTCTCTCTCAAACCAGCAGCACCCTATTTCTTCTTCTTCTCCAGTCGTTTTTCGGGCCAAACAAACACCACCGCCGGCCACTTAAACTCACCGCCACCACCACCACACTCCTTACAACCTCCCCATCATTTTGACGTACATCACGAGCCAAGAAACACCTCCCAACACCACGATTAACACCATCAAAGCTTAAGTTCATCACCAAAACCATCTCTCTCACGTTTTGTTGATACCGGCAGTCGAAGATAGGAAAACCCACCACCCTTTTGTCGTTCTAGCGACGGTGGGGGATAAGTACATGAATTTTCAAGAGTTTTAGATTAAATAAAGATTAAAACTAATGAATATGAAGCTAAATAATTGTTTGGTATCATTTTCTTTCTTTTTGTTGTTGTCGTTGTTATTGAGCCGCGAAAACAAGGGATGCCGTGAGCTTGAGCTCACAGCCTTGTGTATGAGTCGAGTTTTATTGTGTCGAGTCTTGGTCACAGGTTCGTGTCTAGGTTAAGATGGAGGGTTGTACATTGTGTTTAAATGATTGTAATATTGGGTGTAGGGGTGTTTTTAATGCTATTAATGTAGAATTAGGGTTGTACATTGTGTTTAAATGATTGTAATAGTGGGTGTAGGGGTGTTTTTAATGCTATTAATGTAGAATTCTAAGGAAAGTGGTCTGAATTTCGATTCACGCTAGTTTTTGTTGTACACAATGCTTTGGTTGTTGTAATTATGAAAATTGCTTGCTTTAAAGTATTGTAAACCATGCATCAATTTTTGTACATCTGAATTTTTTGGAGAGGGAGTCCTTACTCCATTATAAGTAGTATATATATAAGTTTAAAATTTGGGGATTAAACACGATTTAAACTAAATAAAAACAATATGGGTTATGGGTTATAAACGAAATAATAATAAAAGTTTATGGTTTCTGTAGAAAACTAGAAGGGGGTTGAATAGTTTACCATTTTAAAATTTAGTTTGCTTTGAAAACTTTGTGTGATATCGACTTAATACAAACAATAAACGAATAAGTAAAGTGCAAGTGAGTAAAGAAACGATCAAACCACAAGACGGATGTTTATAGTGGTTCGGTCTACAAAGACTCTTTTTCCTTGCCCTACTCCACTCCCCGAGTATCTGACTTGAGAGTATCCTTCACTAATCAACAAGCTCCTTTAACCGACGGAGAAAACATTACACGTCGCTTACACAAGATTACTGACACAAAGCTAGATGTCGAGTTCGTTTACAAGCGTACAACTACTCCCGACACTTTGTATTTCGAGGACTAAAATACTAACCGATCAGTACATAGAGTTTATGATTGTTTGGTACAAACAATGATGTATGAATAACAACAATAAATGAACAAGCCTTGCAACGTTTTGTTGAAGCTTGTAATGCTTAGATCTTCTTGCTACAAAGAAGTTCAATAAAATGGAATATTAGTGAGTTAGAAATGAATGAGAGAAAGTATGATGTAGTTTATGCTAGTGAGTGATGAGAAAACATCAATGTGTGGCTTGCTACTTATAGGCAAAACTGCCTTAGCAAGCCACGGATGGGACGGAACCAAAATATGGGTTTCGTCCGTGTATCCCAAAGGTTCCGCCAGAACGTGCAATAAAATCTCATAAAATCTTGATCAAATCTAACCAAAATATTTTCATATCTTTCCAAGGATTTTATGAGTGAAGATCTTAGCAAAATATATATGAAATCTTCCAATGATCTTCACAATGTTGTTACAAAGATATCAAAGTAATGCATGTCATGATGTCATCATACATTTCCAATTTTAGAATTAACTTATAATATGAAAATGTATGTTTGTAAAACGTATATGTAACTAAAGTGATGTTTAGATTGTAATAATAAAAGACTTGTGACATTATTAGTAAAAGACTTTAACCATATTTATGTTTTTGCTAAAAATAAAGTTTACAATTTGTCGTCAAAAAAATTTAGCAAAGATCGTATAGTATAAATAACGTTTTTAGACGATATTTGTATTAACAGTTTCCATATATAGTTTCCTTAATTTTTCACTTTCAAGAATATAGGTTTTTCCTTTATATAAAGTATAGATAAGCTACTCCGCCCTCATGAACGCACTTTGTCCCAAAAGTTTATATTAAACATGTTACAACATCTATTATAGTGGCAACTCCTCATCTAGAACACAGCCCACTTTTCTTTTTCTTTTTTACATCCGGATATCTGTCATCTTTACGATGAGAGTAGTGACTCGTTTGAGAAACCCTATTCAGGTGCCGCTCTCTAAGAAAAACTGATAGAGCAACCTAGTGTATGACTGCATTAACTCCTCTTCTAACGCATAACCCAATGTTTTTACCTCTTTTATGTCTATGGGTCTCTTTAAGGTACGAGTGGTGACTCGTTTGAGAATCCCTTTAATCCTTACGTTGATCTTTAAGAAAAAAAAACCCCATAAAGCACTCTTGTGTGCGACTATATTTTCTCTGTATGTTATAGATATACTTCATCAAACTGCGTAATCCCTTAAGATCAATCTTCCCAAACCCTTATATCTTTGCCTCCATACTCACACTTAGTTCCTTTTTGAAGCGTCGACCCAAACCCCTTGAAGTCGCCCCACAAATGCTTTGAACTCCAAATTGCTGGTAAAATTCACATACAAACACTTTCTGAAATACGACAATTTTTTCCAAACAACTCACAAATCCAAGAATTGTCTTAATGATTGTATCTAAAAGTCCTCCCATGTAAAAGTAAAAAGTAAAGTAACTCCCAATACCGTCTTCCATGGGTTATGTGTCCCAATACCGTCTTCCACGGTGTATGGGGAGGTTGAGATGTAGACAGTCTTACCCCTACCTAAGGTAGAGAGGCCGCTTCTGGTTCTACTAAAGGTAGAAAAGGACCTCCGGCCTTGCAAGGGGTGAGGATCGAACCCTTGACCTCCAGAGGCAAGGGTGTTAACCACTTGATCCAAGCCTTGCTCTTTTTGAAAGTCCTCCCATATGTAAAAGGCTAATGTTGTTGAACGCAATGAATTCTTACGGTCGCCTTTTCAAAATAAAATAATTATCCATGAATGTTCTCGACATTCATCTTGATATATTTCCTCCTTAAACCTAGTGTTCGGACCCTCGCAATGAATTCTAGCATTGGGACCCACAATTCGCTCCGTGATATTTGTAACCAAAAAAGGGTTAACGGATCATTATCATTCATTGGCCCACAAAGGCGACCATAATCGTTATGGGCCTAAAAAGTTCCTATCAAATTGCACTCACATCAAGTCTACCTTAGTTAGTTTAACCGAAATCCACGATTTGGTATTACTCCCAAAGAGTTCATGAGCATCATTATGAATATTGTTTCACTTTACGGTATCCAAAATAATTTGTGATATACAATAGCATAGCTTCCTATTTTTATGCACGAACTATTTGTGATTTTCATCATGACAATATCAACCAACGATTTTGTCTAAATTTATTTCATCATCATTCTTCGCCTCCTTTACCAAGCGGAAATCTTTGACGTTGCAATATGCCATCTCCATCTTTGCCCTCGTTTAGACCATCCTTGCCATGGATGGCAACAGGTCTGGTTCAGAGCGGGTTTTAGTGTACATGTACCCGCACCCGTTTATAATATCCAAAGCCGTACCCGCCCCATTACCCGTCGGATACACAGTTAATATTATCCATTGAAAGTTTCTCCGCGGGTATCGATTATCCTCAATTGAATATTATATGGACAAAATGGCGGTATTAATATTAAGTCAAACTAAAATCCATCGACAACACAAAGGAAAACACCCTAATATATTCAAATTGTTTAAAAGTTAAAGAAAATGAATATCGTATCAAACGATTTAACGCTTTTGAATAATTCATGTAATAGAGATACTTACATAAGAAAAAATATAATTGAAGAAATTATATATAATGTATATACTCTAATTAATTATAATATCAATAAAGGAGGTATAGATTCGGGTAAACGGGTTTGGGTACGGGTAATCGGGCAAGTATTACCAGAACCCGTCACCGAACCCGTACCCGGCTAAAATCTTTTATCAATACCTTAACCCGCATCCAAACCCGCAAACCCGCCCCCGAACCCGACCCAACCGGTTCGGGTTTCGGTTTTCCCTGTCGGTTCGGGTGCTTTTTCCATCCCTAATCCTTGCTAGCCAAGAAGACGATGCCTATGTTTAATAACAACACAAATTGTGCCATTATCCCCTTTCTCCCATTCTCTTTTTCTCTACTTGTGTTCCTCCTCTTATTTAGCATCACTCACACTATATCTTTGAAAGAGGTAAACTTCTCGTATAGATGTCTACATTCAAGAAGTAGGCAAGCCTTGTTGATGGACGAAAGGTTATTGTAATCAAAATAAGCATCCAAAAACATTCTGTGACTAACGTTAGGTTCTCGTAATTGGACGGAAAGCAACAAAAGTGATATGCCGGATATACGCATGTTTTATAAGCCATATCACCCTATCTAAAACGCATTTAAAGAGCAAAACAACAGATAAAGGGAACTTAAGTCTTCTGAGAGCTTAGCGATGGACTTTATGAAAAAGGAGTTGCACTAAAAGTCTAAACCTTAAACGGAAGAATGAAAGAAAGAACCATGAAAATTAAAAAAGAGACACCTTTACCGCGGTCACGATCAGATGGACCACCAAGATCGCAGTCGTCCACGACGTTCCTAAGCCACATACAAACAAAGGCTACGACCATCGGACAGACCAATCTTAGGTCACCCATCTCACACATCTTTTATCACATAAAACATAAGTCACGATTAATTTGTTTTAATGAATCGAGGTAGCGACCTAAAGACGCTTCCACTTCCAAATAACAAATAACAACATCTGTAACATACGTCCTAGAAAGAAATGTGAAACAAGGTCTCGCGTGAGTGACAAAACTTAATCTGCCCGATGAACACCATGATCTATTTTGATTATAGCTTGTGTTTATCATAAATTTGAGCTCTAACTCCATACACGGCTTTACATCATCGAGTGTCTTGATGATAATTTCTAGTAAAACATCATGAATGCATATATACAACATTATACGCCAAAAACGGACAATGAAATAGCGATAACTTATTTGATATAAAGCCCAAATAAAGGCACAATAAGCCAACTTTCAAGAAGAAATGACGAGATCTTGCGATGAATTATAAATTTCTATTGAGATATTTGAGCGTCGGGGAAGTAGTGTTCTAATGAGTTTGTCTAGGACACATGTTAGAAAAAAATGTTAAGTCCGGTTTTGTAAGAGTTACAAAAATCAATCTGCGAATCAACATTTTATAAGCACTAGGATCTAGGTGGTTTGTGTCCAGCCTTGTAGTTTGAGGTTTGTCAACAAAGGACAAAGGTAGGCATGAGATTCGGTAAATCAAACTCCTTCCATAATGCTAAAGTAACTTGATTTAAATGTACTCATCAATTACACAATGGTTCGCAAAAATAAAAAATTGTTTTTGATTGTTTGACTATACAAAGTTCGGGTTTTGGAATCCTTAAAACAACTACCACCTGAATTTGTTCACTGATCAATAAAAAATTATTATAAATGTCTTAAAATATAGAAAAGATATTTTCCTATGTGTATTTAAAATTCATTCACTTATGTCCATTGGTGGCCACGCCATAAACAAGAAATTATAAAAACAACTTAACAGCAAGGAACATATAAGATTCACAAAGTCAATTTTTTAGATTTCACATATAACTTTTTTTTAAAGAAACATAGTATTTTAAAATATTATTTTATATTCCAAAATGCAGCAAAAAGTCAAAAAACACTGCAGTTCACGCGTAAAAAACCAAAAAGGAACAAATGTGTACCGACTGATCCTTTGGCTGCAAGAAAGTAAGACAAAAAAAAAGCGCTTACCTTTGCCATGACAAAGCAAAGCAGGCAAGGATGAAGCACGATTTGCAGCTACCTCCCCTTCAACCTTCTTATTCAGGTCACTAGAAAAGTTCAGAAGACAATTGTCATAAAAACAAGGTACTACTGAATGGAAGGGTATAAAGAAATAAAAGTAAGTAGTCGAACTTTGCACATGGAAGCCAGCCAGAAAGGCCAACAACTGCATCCAAATGAGTAGTATATGGGTCGCTGTTGCCAAACTTCCCATGGGTAAAGCAGCTTGCAGAGTATAGAGCAGTTGCTGCACCCATACTAAAGCCTCCTATACCAAGTTTGACTGCCAAGTTATAAAATATATGAAATAAGAACAGCATCAAAACAACAATACATAAGTTATTACCCGATATTTCTTGTTTACTGTTAAGGTTAGAGGTGGCAATTTGGACCCATATACTTATCGAATGGATCAATTCAAAGAACTTAGCTAAGGAACCAGTTTGAATGGTCAAAAAGTGTGCCAATAGTGTATTTAAATGCATACATAAACTGGTTATATTCATAAATTCAGATATTTACTCCAATAGATATTATTTGACATTTGTAGTGCATTAACTATCTATAAGGCTTGACAAAAGCTGTTCCAGGTGCACCAGTGTCGACCACAACCCACCTTCTACCCACCCGTTTTAGCAACTTTTAGTATTAAGGTCGTCAAACAAGCATTTCATTTTTTTTTTTTTTTTCTATTCTTTACTTTTTCCTTTTAACTGAACAGAGGGGTCTGGGGCGTTTTTTCTTTTGAAACTATGATTGATAACAAAATGCTAAATTATGAATTAAATGTATACAGACTGTAAATGAAACATGTAAAGTTGGAAAAATGTGAACCTGGTTAAATATCGAAACAAAACATTAATAAAGTCCAAACATTGTATATTTTCTAGTTTGACATCTAGGATTCTTAGCGGGACTAGTGTGAGCCATTACGTGTGAAACTGGAATAATGCTTTAATGTTTTTATTAAGACAATTACTTATGTTATTAAGTTGTATTATGTATGGGTCATAATGGGTCAAAAGGCAGTGTAATGTTTGAGTCGAATATGTTAACCTAAACAAGCCTTGTAGGAAAACAGTTATAGTTTGTTAGTTATTCTAGTTGGTAGTTATAAACGGTTAACTTGTGAATCGACACAATGGTTAACATTGTAAGGGTGTGTCGATTCTACATGTATATATAGTCTAGGTCGAATCGTTTTAATATAAGTCTTTTTATTTCCATTCACTGTTACATTGTTTTGTTATTTACTTATCCAAACACACTTTCATAAACACATCATGGTTAATACAAACTACTACATTGAACAAAACTTGCTTCCATCAAAACCTGTGAAACGTGGCCAACAGTCAGAGCGCATGTTCTGATCCATGGGGGAAGCAAGTTCAAACGATTACCAAACACACCTTTGACAAACATTACTTACAACGACAAACAAACCCAAACACCCCAAAATGGTCAAAACATAAGAAACATATTTCCCCTGAGGGAAAACAGTTACTCAAACAAAAAGTGGAAGAAGTTGTCTCTTACAACTCTCTGAAAAATACAAAACCACCATTAGAAAGGAATTTCAATCGATTGGGTGAAACCAGTGGGTTGTCAAAGAAGATGAAGCGTGCACGTTGTTATGTTTGCAAAGAAAGAGGGCATGTGTATTGGCAATGCGTAAACAAAGGTAAAGATGTTGATACAAAGAAAAAGGAAACAATTGATATGATTCCCACAACAACAAAGAAGCCTGAAGTGTATGGAAACTTCAAATATGAACCGGAGTGTGTGCATGTTGTCACAGACTTCATGGTGGAAGGGTCAGATAAAGGAAATTGGGACAACATTTGGTATGTCAGTAGTGTCTATAAAAGACACATGAGTCCTATGAAACACCCGTTTAAACGAATGATCCAGAGGTTCAAAGTTTAAGGCACACAAGAAAGGGAAAAGAAGTTTTTGATTTCCTATGGGATAGGATAAGTTTATGTGGAAACAAAGGAAGGATTAATAACAGTGTCAAACGTGCTTTACACCCCTGAAATTACCCTAAACATACTCAGTTTAGATCAATTGGAAGAGCAAGGCTATGTGGTAAGTCATGAAGGCAACAATTGTAAAGTCACATACATGTTTGATGATATGGAAGGACAAGCAGTTGAAGATGAAACCACCATAGAAGAGGAAGATGAAGAAAGCATCAAGAATAGCCACAGTAGGTTCCTAGATGGGTATTTTAGATCTTTGGATCTTGATGAAGAATGCTCTTTGATCAAAGGTATGGAGGAATTGAAGATGGACAGGGAAGATGAACAAGATTATGTGGATAGTGAGTATCTAAGTATGAATGGAACTCTATACTACATGAAGGTAAATACTTTCCAACGATTCATTGCTTTCTTAGATTTGATAAAAATAGATAAGTTAGTTTATGGAAATTGGGAAATATTGAGAAGCAAATTTGAGGAAATGATTGAATGGTTCTACATGGTATATTTGAAACAAGAACTGCTAGGAGAATTACCACCGAGTGTAAGGGTAATTAGAATAGATTTGTTGGGGCTTTATAAGTTTGTAGATGCACTGGGTGGATACATGAATGTGACATTCAGTAACAAATGGAGACAAGTTGCAAGTTTGCTAGGATTAGCATGTGAAAATCAAGATACAGTCAAGGAAATGTATAGAGAATACATTGGCATGGTGAAATTGTACTATGAAGATGCAAAGAGGATGCAAGGAAAACCAGATGTGGAGGTAAATGATGGCAGTGATCATGCAGAAATCATTGGACCACAGGTTGATGCACAGGTTGGTGCAGAAGTACAAGATATGCAAGATGAAACTCCAAGAAAAAGGAGCAGGACTGTGAAGGAAGATGTGATCATGGAAAAAGTCAAGAATAGGAGCAACTATGAACCAACAAATGATGGAAAAGAAGAAAGTACTAGCAGCAGCAGTGATGATTTTATCATCATCACATGAAGATGGAACCAAGAAGGACATGGAAGCATGCATTCAAGCATTAGGAGGGAGAATGTGAAACTGGAATAATGCTTTAATGTTTTTATTAAGACAATTACTTATGTTATTAAGTTGTATTATGTATGGGTCATAATGGGTCAAAAGGCAGTGTAATGTTTGGGTCGAATATGTTAACCCAAACAAGCCTTGTAGGAAAACAGTTATAGTTTGTTAGTTATTCTAGTTGGTAGTTATAAACGGTTAACTTGTGAATCGACACAATGGTTAACATTGTAAGGGTGTGTCGATTCTACATATATGTATAGTCTAGGTCGAATCGTTTTAATATAAGTCTTTTTATTTCCATTCACTGTTACATTGTTTTGTTATTTACTTATCCAAACACAGTTTCATAAACACATCATGGTTAATACAAACTACTACATTGAACAAAACTTGCTTCCATCAAAACCTGTGAAACGTGGCCAACATTACGCGCATATAAAAATATAATGAAAACTGTTACGATCCCACATTGGCCAAGTATGGGATTGGTTGATGGTTTATAAAGTCTAGGTGTCCCCTCCTCTTACAAGCTACCTTTTTGAGTGAGTTCTACACTTGAACTTATGAACATCGATACGAGCCTAGTATGGGATAGGTTCGTATCAATTGGTATGAGAGCTAGCCCTACCTTTCGAGGTTCCAACACTTGGAGTGGTGGCTTGGACCCGGAAAAAAAAAGGGTGCAACCGTGACCAACGAGCTCAGAGTGGTGGCCTGTGGAGTGGTGGCTTGGACCCAACGAGGGGTGCCAACCGTGACCAACGAGGACGTTGGTTCTTCAAAGCGTGGGGTATTGTTACGATCCCACATCGGCCAAGTATGGGATTGGTTGTTGGTTTATAAAGTCTAGGCACAAAAGAACTTTGAATCTTACCATTAGGAGGCTCAGTAGACAGCAGACTCAAAACATGTGCTGCTGAAGCATCCATCCCTTCTATATCTTGATTTCCATCTTTGGACAGGTCACTTACATCAAACCCTATTATCCAGGATACGGACCTTAATAATTCATGCATGTCAAAACTTGAATTTTCAGTTGAGAAACAAATCAATAACTTATGGTTGAGCGGGTGACAGAGATATCGAACATAAATAAATCAATGTTACAAAGCATTTTAAAAACGTACATGCAGTCGAAGGAAAGCCACCAAACAAGGTTACTGGTCGAGCAGGTGACGTAGGGCATATCCATTTGATCTACACCATATGAAGTAAACTATCATGTGCTATAAAATTAATCAAGAAAAGGGAGTATCTCTCTATTGGCCAATATTTTGCCTTGTCGAGAAACACCTACACTTTCGGTTTTCTAACAACTTTTATGTAATCAGAGCATTTTTACAAAACTATTTTTTCTCTACAAGGATAAGTTGAGAAAGTAAATTTAAAAATGAAGGTTGCGTTTTACTAGCATTCAGAGCTCAGTCATTTTAATATCCGATAGTCGGTGCATGTTTTTTAGTAAACATCAATGTCAAATTTAAAGTTTATTACCTACATATACAAAAAATATTGTGCACCTGATAAAGCTAAAAGCTTGCTGAACCTTGATATCAATATAGTTTTCATTTAAAAAAATAAAAAATAAAAGGAACACAAAAACAAACAAAAAAGTAAGTGTTACCCAACGACAACTTAGTGCTGTCCCAATAACGATCCATAATAATTTAATTTCACAGTAAAATTGTCCTTACATTTCGAAGAGGAAGGGTCTCCAAGAGCTGCGACCAGCTGCCAGAAGAAAATATATATAAAAAGATGAAATATTAATCTTAATTTCTTTTATCTGAAATTTCAATTGTGTAGAAATACAACTAATGTGAAAAACTGTATATGCATCAGTTATAAAGCACTCTTTTCGAAAACGTAAATGTGTATAGTTGTGTGAATCCCAACATGAAAACACAGAAAATAGTATTTACCTTGAACCATTATCACCAAGGCCATGCAACCACACAATCGTAGCCTGGTGTTTGCCTTTAGGTTTCACCACATATGTCCGTCCAAACTCAAATGCCCTTCTGGCAATTCTACCACCTTTTATGAAAACACAGATCAATGTTTCAGTTGAACAGATACGAAAACAAAAAGGGAAAGTTAGTACGAGGAAAAAAACAAAACTAACCAGAACCGATAGAGGGTCCACTGAAACTCATATTACTGATGATAGAAATGCAGCCAGCAACAGCAGCCACCACGAAGACAACCTGCGATGAAGAAACCCTACACATCGATTTCAAATCCAATATACACCTTTATATTACATGAAATAAGAAAAGTACTCAAAGCATGTTTATCTTACTTTTATCACAATGGTTCCGTCCATTCAACTATTATTCTAGTATCTTGGAGTTTATTATAGAAGAAAATCAATCGAATTACAAGTTATTATTTTTTTCTGATCACACCAATGCTATCACCTCTTTCCAAAATAGAAAGACATAACCTGATCGGTACGAATTGCCAATTAAACAAATTCTTGACTCCATAACCGATATCTAGTCATTAAGATTTAGAAAGAAAAGAAAAACAAGGGTGGTCTGCCTTATGTTAACTTATACATAACCACCAACAAATTGCAGCTTTTTCTTAACCGATTGTATACATCGGCAACATCAGTTATCCAAAAGACTAAGTATTATAACAAAGCAAATCGCTGTCTTCAAATTTGACTAGACATATATCCAGGATGCGACAAACTAGAGGATCAATTAATAACTACAAAAGATGTGCAAATCTAGCTTCGGAAAATTCCAACAAAAAAGACAGTTACATATTGTGGACATCCAAAAATCGAAAAAGTTTGCAACTTTGATTGGAAGTAAGAGAGTATATAACATAAAACATCATAACTATGGGTGTAACCGTGTGTAAGTGAGTCAAGCCAACTCACGACCTAGTCAAGATCGACTAGCAAAATACTCTGAAATCAACTCGATTTAAACAGAGATAAGATCAAGCTCCAGCTACTCAAGTAGACTTTCGAGTTGAGCTCGAGTATCAAAATACTCGGCTCTAAAGGCTCGCGAGCCTTATCAAGCTTTTGTCCTTTGAAAATTTTACCCTTATTGCGTATGTATGTTTGCATACCTTTTGAACTATATAAGCAAGTCGAGTCAAGCTAAAAGTATCTGCTTGAGTCATGCAGAATTTAACTAATATTGTTATCGATATTATTAATACCGACAACCTAGTTGAGCCAACCTTGAGCTCAAATAGATTTTCAAGCTCAAGTTTTTAGGTCAAGTCGAGTTTTGAGCTATATAGTGTTCGATCTCGGCTCCACTACACCTGTAGTTTGTAGTCATAACCCTCTGCTCCATTATTTGAACCCCTTATTCAATAACCTAATAATTTTCAAAATAAAAAATTGACATATATGCTTTTATGATGTGCTTGTGAGCTTATTAGCTTATATGACTCAAATAAGCACAAATCAAGTGTTTGGCTAAGCTTATATGAGTGGGCTAATGTGCTTATATAAGCGTTTTTCTATAAGCCCCGAAACTGTGGCTTGTTAATGGTCCGGGCATAGATAACATGCTCCGTCACAAATTACAATTTTACTCTCAATTTCTAACACCTTCGCGCATGACTTATGAGTTTATTAACCCATGTCTAATAGGTCATTTAATAACATAAGATAAAACAATCACTTGAGCTTATCAGGTCATTAAACATAAGCTAATCCAAACATATAAGACATACGCTGCTTGTATAACATAAGCATAAATCCAATTCATAAGCCTAGCCAAACACCCCCCTTAGATTCTTTAAAAAAGCTGAAAATGTTGCCTAGCTACCTAACAAACCTTACCCACAATAATTTTGAGTTAACAAAATTAACCAAACTGAACATCAAAATCCTAAATTCAATATCAATCTTGTAATAAACCTATTAACTTAACTTCATTTTCTTAATCACTCAAGCAAAACAACAACAATGATATCACATATAAACACAAAAATTAATAACGCATATTTACAAGAAAGTACCTGAAGCAGATGCGGGAGACAACAACAAGGAACTCTGACTCACGTTATAAGCAGTGCTTGATTTTTGGTGAGTTTTACATTTGGCTTCCTTCTTCTTTGAGGGTATATACATTTTAGGTCCTCATAAGGACATAGGATATGTCAGTACTATTTTATAATGCATTGGGGAATTCTATAATTAGAAAAATACTTAAAATTCAGATTTTTTTTCTTGCTTATTATAGAAAGATTTCAAAATTAATTTGTTAGGAAGCAAGTTGGTTAGGAAGTTTGTTAGAAAGCGATTGGTTGTTCAAACTAAAATTATTTTGCTTAACCATCTCTAATATCTCTACTTATAAATCATGAAGACAACTAAATGTAACCAAATAATGCAAAAATACGCCGCCGCATTGCGTGGGTACCGTTCGAGTATATACACAACAGACTAGAGTATATCTATGTTTGGGAGGGGTGTATATGTATGTAGTTTATGGAAGCTTAAAATTTTAAAATAAGCCGGTTTTTGTTTGTAACACGGGCTTATGAAGGCTTATATAAGCCATAAGCTTACATAGCCCAAGCCCATTGAAAGGGGTTATGAGGGCTTATAGCTAGTTATATTACTTAAACATCATTTAAAATATAATTGATTATCACGCAAAACCAGAAATATATCTTAATTTAATTTGATTTATTTCTATGCGATTTTTACATCAATAGGCTCCAGTTACAACTAATTCGCCAAACAGCTTTAAAAACTATAAGCTCCAATTTTCGGCTTATAATATGAGCCACAGCTCTGGCTCCAGCCTCAGCCACAGCTCATTCCGACAGACATATATATGATTGTTTAACATGTTTTTGTTCATTTATGTTTGTTTTGTATAAAGGTTTAGCTGTTTAGGACTTGGTTCAATTTTAAAAGAAAAGTGAAAAGAGAAAATGTATAATTGTTAAAAGGAAAATTATTGATGTGCATAAAACTTGTGTTTAAAATCATGCTTAATAATATGATTATAAGGTTGCATGCAGTACAGGGGAGGATCGACTAAATGACCGACTAGGCGATCGATAACCCTACTGTGGGTGTCGATCGCGTAGTGATCGATCACCACTTTTTCACTCATTTGGATCGTCCCTGCGATCTAAATTGTCCAAGTTATTTGTTTTGTGTTTTGTTTATTTCGTTTACTTCCTTTTTGTTGGATCGATAAATACTCTGACCAAACTACTTTGTAGCTTGTAAGGGTTTAACAATCTTGAATAACTTCAAAACTATTAATAATGAAACACTGATGTAACCTTGTTAAGTATGCGGAATCTACTAAAACAAAGCTAAGAAGAAAAACTTTCAATGATTATATTAAACCAAACTTTGAACCTGCTTTACAACACAGATTCACTAACAACCCTAATAACTCTCTTTATTAAATTCTAAAGTACTCGTACTAAAAACATAAGCATACATCTAATACCATCCAAAGGCTCCTTTTATAGGCATAAGGAAAACCTTAAGTCAGTTTACAATACTTGAACGACAAGTAAACTAATACTAATCTAATTCTAGAATATTCTAATAACTTTGCATTACAATCCTTTCACGATATTGCATAACAGTCCTTTATCATATAAGTACTTTTAACATTCTTCATGCACGAGCAGTACTTTGACTTTTCAACATAAGCAGTACTTTGATCTTCAGAAGTACTTTTCATCTTTATATCCCAACAATCCTCCCCTAACTTGAATTCCACTTGCTTGATTTCAAGTTCCTTTGTTATTCTTTAACTTCAAAACTTTTATTTTCAAGGAAATATTGAATCTTTATCTTCTTTGTGACTTGTATATCAAAGTACTTTTCATCAGCAACAGATCCTTTCAAAGCAACTATTCTTTTCAGCAACTCAGCAACATATGACAAATGTACATCAAATCATAAAGTTTCATGCTATTCTCATCACTTCCAGGTGTGTAAACTCCTGTGAGAGGTGAATCATTGAAAATTAATGGATTTAGATGTCTCTTTACCAAAGCCATTAACTCTGGAGTAGCCAATGTTTAGGTTTAAGCACGAAAACCATGGTACATTGATAACCATATGATTTTTAGCAAACCATCAGCTATCAACGGATTTGTTTAGTCTTTACCAAGAGCCGTTTACTTTTGGACTAGTTAGTTCTTTTAGTACAATCACAACCATGGTGAACTAATTACCATACAAATGGTTTTTCCACAGCCTTTACCACAAGCCATTTTCTTGTGGGCTAGCCAACTCTTCACTATAACAGATATGGTGAGTTGAAAACCATACAATTTTTAGTAAATTGTCAACTTAAAACGGATTTGATAATCACATCATAGCCGTACCCTCATGATGAGTCAAACTCTTTCTTGTCTGTTAAACATGGTGAGTTGATTACCATTTGTTGTGTAGTACAGGTACTAACACCATGTATTTCAAAACATTTTGTTGTTGTCATCTTATGCTTCAAAAGTTCTTTTTCTTTTTATTTTAAACTTAACCAAAATACTTTTACTGGTTTTATGCAGCAAACAGTACTTTGAGAAAGTACTGTTTGTCTGGCAGTACTTTAAATAAAGTACTTATTATTCAAAAAGATTTATATAATACAAATCATACCAGTAATTATGCATCATCTTCTGAAGTAGTCCACTTGATAAATAGCTCAATCACCATTAGTGCTACTTCATTCTCTTGTTCAACCTCTATACCATGATCTAGCATCCTTATCATAAGATCTCTTGTAAGAGGATATATTCTATCTGCTAGCATGTGAATCATGGCACCATCTTCTAATTCAAGTGAATGTACTCCTGATGACTCAAAGAATCTCCATCTTGTAATTTCCCAAATAAGATTAATCCCACTCCTGTTGGCTCAGTATTCTCAAAATAGGCTTCCACTAGTAGATACAAATGATATAGATCTTCTCTGTCTATCATATGCAGTATGTCCCATAACATATTAAATACCCTGAAGCTTTCATCTTCTCTATGAAATATGAGATAATCTCCTTCAGATGATTCAACAACAGAAAAGGTAGAAATCTTAGACTTTTTCTCAAAATCTTCTGTTTTCTTTGGATTCTCAAAATCCACAACTCTTAGATAATTCCTCAGCTCATCAACATTATCAGTTCTCAGCAACTTAAGCTTCTTTGATAACTGATCATCAAGAGTTGTTCTCTTCCTCTTTGTCTTTCTTTTGCCAACTTGTTCTTTCATTACTTCCTCCAACTTCTTTTCCTTTTCAGAATCCATAGGAACAAAACTATCAAGAATTGACTCTAGAACAGCATCATATAGTTCTTTCACCTGTGGATATCTTAATCTTTGTAAACCTTTATATCCTCTGCCCTTCAGAAAACTTATCACTGAATTTCTTTCTTGAGCAATGGATAGTGGTCTTCTTGTTTGAACAACTGGCTTCCTTGATTCTCTTTCATATTCAGCATCCAAATTAGCTTGATACTTTCTAGCAGCTTCTTCATTCTTGGCTATCTCAAAAGCCCTTAATTGTGCTAAAGTGAATTTCTTCTTCTTGTTGTTGGATTCCTTCATGATTCCTTTTGCTTTATCCTTAGGATCCAATTCTTCAGTAGATTTAGAAGAAGATTGTGAGACTTGAGCCTGTTGAACACCAGGAATACTAATACTTGTTGGTCTTGAAATATTAAGCTTAATCTGAGCAATAGTCTCATCATCACTAACAGTATTTTCTTCTTGCTGAATTGGGTTAGAAGGACCAGCTTCTTCATCCAAAGTTCTTGTGGAAGGACCAACTTCTTCATCAAAATCCAAAGCAGTACCTTTAAAAGTACTTTGCACATCAGTACTTTGAGCATCAGTGCCTTCGAAATCTACTTCTTTTGTATCTCCACTTTTAATACCAACATTCTCAACTTCAAAATTAACTTGCTCAGTTTCATCACTTTTTCTTTCAGCAATATCATGATGAGCTTCTTCATAATCCATAGTATGATCTTCTTCATTTAGATCTTGAGGTACAGTATCATCTTCATTCATATTATCATTTAGATTCATCCCCAATGTGAATGAAGATTGTTGTCTAAACTTATTATTCTTTGACTTAGAAATCTTCTTCTTTTGACCACCTTTCCTTTGTTGTTTCACCCATAACCTGTGATGCTTAACAAGTGGCCAAACAGAATTTTTCAACTTCTTCAACTTTTTCTTTAACCTCAAAATCTGATCAGCTTGAGCATTAACCACATTCTGCAGTCTTCTAAATTCTCTTGTCAATGCATAAGTGTCCAATTCTCCCTCATCTCCTCCAGATGTTTGAGACCCATCTGTTGAAGTATAATCATTGGGAGTAGGTGGTTGGTTGACATGTTGCTCTGAGTCAGACTGAGCAGTACCTTGCACAGAAGAAGTACTTTTCCTTGAAACAGTATGTTGAGAAGTACTTTCATTGGAAACATGAACTGGCATTGAAGTAGTTCTTGCACTTGAAGCAATTTATAGAGGTGATGCAAGAGGTGGTGTTGGAGTGTGAGCTGAATCAGAATGCTCAGATTCACTAGATGCATCAGCTTGATCTCTAACAGCTTGAGCCACTTCCAAAATATGAGCAGTCAAAGGTGTATTTCTCCCAGAAAATTTAACACTATTGTTAGCCATAAAAGTAAACACCTTTGCAAGAAGTGCAACAGAGGGTAAAAAATTTTGAGTTTTGGGTAGATCCTCAAGCTGTTTGTTCCAGAATACTTGAATAAATCTAGGGTACATCAAGAATGGTGAACCATTATTAATATGAGTAAGCATCCCATCTAGAATCATGTTGGAAAAGTTAAAAGGTCTATTGGTAGCTAACCCAACTAATGCAGAAGCAATGTATTGACCAAATTGATCCCAAGCAGTACTTTTAGGGCTCAGACAATGAAGTAAAACATGAACAAGGTACTTCCAGTGAGGGGTAAATAAAGGTTTCGAAAAGTGAGTTTAGTAAGAGCACCTTCATACCCTATATCCATGAGTGTAGCTGATTGGTCCTGAACGGTCAACTAAATCAACCAATTGAATGGTCAACTAAGTCATACGTCTCAGACCAAATCTCCATGGAGTATAGAGTTTCCCCGGGTCGTTATGTCCCGACGAGGTGTGCAATTGTAATCGTGAACGTTTTAAGTGATCGGGTGATTTAACAGAAAGGTCAGGATTTTTATTATTATGATTACACTACGAGATTATGATTAAGAATAGCTTAAAAACACTATATTAACAATTACTGATGATCAGATAACCTAAAAACGTGATTTAAACCTAAAAAAGCGCGTTTGAATTTGAAATAAACGCGAACGCGCAAAATAAAAAGTGAAACGGGAGCAAATAAAGTCCTACGGTTATGAAAATTACTTTTCTACGATCCTAATGACAAAATAAAATTTATAGAAAAAGAAAAATAATTTTTACACTATTTAATTAATTACTATTAATTAATTACTAATTATTAATTACTTTTTAATTACCTAAATTATACTAAATTACCATTAATTATAAATTTAAACTAGAAAAATGAAAATTAAATTTAGAAAAATCTGAAATATTACAAAACTAATTTTAAAACAGAAAATCTATTTTTCCTACTTTTAAATTAATTATTATTAATTAAAACTAATTATTTAATTAATTTAAACTAAATTAAATTATAAAAAATACTAAATCAAATGAGAAAAATCTAAAAAAAATTCCTAAAAATACTACAGGATGTCAGGAACCTAGGAAAATTATAAAAATGAAAAGTGCTTTTTGAAAAAGCTAAAAATAAGCTAAAAAACTTAAATAGAAGCTATCACTTTATTTAATTTTTGATTTTTCTTGTTTTTCTTTTACCAAACTATTAAGCAACTGTAAAAAATGAACTTTTGTGAAGGCAACCTTTGTGGAACTTAAAAATAAGCTATTTGGAGAACCTAAGTGCTAACAGCTTAAGTTTTAGCTAAAAGTGAGAATTTAAGCTCCAATAAGCTCACAACAAGCTGTTAAGCTGGAACCAAAAGCAAATTTGGATGCAAACAAGTTAGGTGCTAAGGAAATAAGCTAACACAACAAGAAAATCTCACTGAATCAACTAAAGAGTTCAAATAAGCTAATCCAAATTACCGACAGACCTCAGGCCAAATGTGGCACTTGCAGCTTGTTGTGGGGCCCACAGGGGGGGGGGGGTTCAGAGGACCAAGTGAGATGGCGATCTAAAAAGGCTGCTAGGAGGGGTTTCTAAAACACCCAAGAGCAAGCAATAAGCTCAAGGATTGAGCTATTGGTGGCCTTGGGAAGGTGGGTCAGCTAGGCTGAGCTCAAGGTGATATTCTGAGATAAGCAGTGGATCAAACAAGCATACAAGCAAAGGCTAGGGGCAAACACAAGCATAAATCAACTAAATGTACTCCAACAAGTTAGAAACAACAATTCACAACCTAGGATCAGAAAGAAATTAACAAGCTTAATGAAAGCTGATGATTCAGCTTAACTATGGTCAATGGACAAACCCAAGGGTGAAAATAAGCTATTAATTAAGCAAACTTCATATACAGTTATCAAGACAACCAAAGTAGCTTTCCAAAACACCCCTTGTCAAACAAATTGGTCACTAATGAACAAAATATGGAGGAATGAGAAATGGGTCAGAACAAGGGTGTTGGGTGTAGGGGAGGTTGCACTCCCTGCAGCCTCAATTAGGCACATGCATAAGCCACATAAAAAATCCAAAAAATAAGCAAAGCATAAATTCTTGTAGTTTAGGTGGAATATTTTGATTTATGAAAACTTCAAGTCCTGATTCCTCCCACAAAAATCATGAAAAATCCCCCAAAAAGTAGGATTTTAACTAAATTGCAATTTTGACCTTTTTTGATTTTTGCAAAATGTTGACTTAACTGAGATTTCAATCCCCCTATGTTACTGAAGAAGTTATATTAACCTGAAATGAGACTAAGACAAGCAAGCTTCACAAGTTTTAAAGCCAAATTGATGATTTGGCTTCCTAAATCACCAACAGTGAGGCTGCTAAGGGGTTTTAGGAGTGATTTTGACTTTTATCCTTAAAACTACCAAAGTTAAAGTTTGATTACTCTAACTTGACCCTAAGAATGAATCCTTAGCTGATTTGGCATACTAAAAGTCACAAGAGCTTAGCTAAGTTTGTTCATCCAAACACCCCTTTAGTAACTGCTATGAATGATTTTCACAAAGACAGACAGATTTAAGAGATAAATTACCAAACCAATAACTTAACTACTAATCCTAACTATATTAAAAGCTAAATGAACAATAAATTTCAACAAATAACAACTAATGCTCAAGTATGCAGATTCAACAATTTAAGACAGTAGGTACTACAAATTAATCTAAAATATGTAAAGACTCAAGTTAAGCACAAAATAACTTATAAATACATAAACTGAGCAAATACAAACTAATGGAACAATAATAAGGAATGATTCAAGCAAAAAGTGAGAAAATGACCTTGAGTCTTAGCTAAACAAAGGCATCTGTGTTATAACTCCAAATCAGTTTCTAAACCACCCTATTCCTTCTCATGAAGCCACTAACCCACTGCCTTCCATAATTTACAGTGCTCCTTGCCATCTTCTTCATTTTTTCATTTTATTTTGTTTTTTTAATGAGATTTTCTGTTTCTTTTCTTTTTTTCTTTATTTTGGTTTTCTATTTTTGGATCTTTGAAGCAACTTCTAATGAAGCTTATACAAACTTATAAAACAGTTTAGAATATATTTTGAGCATAAACAACAATTATGGCTAAAATTGCAATTTGTAAGTGAAAATAAAAAGACTTGAAACTGAATTGATACTTAAATTAAATTTAAGAAAATGAATTACAACTTAAACATTAAAGTTACTGAAAGGAAATTACAAAGATAAAAGATGCCATGAAAGGCTTACAAAGACTGCCTATTTATACTAAATTGAAAACTAGGGCTTCTTTCCTTCTTTGTGCTTGTTTACTGAGAGAAACCAGTGCAAAAGCACTCTTTGTGCTTCCTTGAATCATTCCCAACCATTGGATTAGGTTTGGCTTCATCTCAACCCTTGATTCAGTTTTGGCACCATTTGGAGTTATGGATAGGTGACGTGGAGGAGGGGGAGGTGAATATAAAAGCGGGGGTTGACAATTGAGGTGGTAGGGTGGCTGGTGTAGGCTGTGTTGGAGAATGGAGGGGGGACAAGATTGTTTGAGTTGCAGGGTGGGTTTGTTTGGTTAGGGCGGCAAAAAGGAGAGGAAGGGGAAAGGGTTGACCCTTTGACTCCGTTTTATTAATAAAACGTTTTTGGGTTTTGGGCTTGGTAATTGGGCTTGGGTAATAAAAGGGAATAAAAGGGTTGGGTTGGATTGGGTGGTTTGGTTTAGTTTGGATTGGTTTGAAATAATACAAAGGGTCCGTTTGTATACAAGGACCATTTTTGTAATTATGCTGAAAATGAGGGACCAAATCTGCCAATCTTCTAAAGTTATTCCAAGGTACCAACTTGCCAATTCCAATAATATAAGCACCATAAAAGAAACTTTCCAAAATTTGAATATCCCGGGTACAAATTTTGCCAATTTTCAAAGTACAGGGACCAAATCTGTAATATTTTGAAACTTATCACCAAAGGACTAATTATGACACCATGTGATTTCCAAAGGACCTTTGTTGATTTTTCTTCCAAAATAAATGCCCAGGGACTAATTTTGACAAGTTTTGAAAGTTGGGGGACTGAAACTGCCAATTTTGCAAACTTTGTTCGTTTTTCAACTATTTCTAATCATTTTGCATTTGAAACATATAAAACACAATCCTTGGGATATTTTCAGTATTTTGATGCACATTTGAGTGTTTTTGGATGTTTTGGAGCTCAGATTTGACCAAAAATGATGAGTGTTTGAGCATTCATCAATCCCCCACACTAAACTATTGCTAGTCCCTAGCAATCTTTTGAGAAACTTAATGGATTTGAAATCTCTTTACCAAAAGCCATTACTTCTGGAGTAGCCAAATGTTTCAGTTCAAGTAAGAACTATGGTACACTGATAACCATATGGTTTTTAGCAAACCATAAGCTGTCAACGGTTTTGATTTGTCTTTACCAGAAGCCGTTTGCTTCTGGACTAGCCAACTCTTTGATGGAATATAGTCATCATCTTGGTGAGTTGATTACCACTTATGGTTTTCCACTGCCTTTACCACAAGCCATAACCTTGCGGGCTAGCCAACTCTTTTACTTTTTAGGATATGGTGAGTTGAATACCATACAATTTTCGGTAAATTGTCAGCCATAAACGGATTTGAGATATCTTTACCAAGAGCCGTTTGCTCCTGGATTAGCCAGTCCTTCTGTTAGACATGGTGGACTGATAACCTTTTATTTTGTTAGTGCCAAAAACTTCCACAAAATAAAAAAAATAATTTTGGGCAAAACGGGGGTATTAGGGCACTAACATGTTCAAAAACGTGTGACAAATACGATAGAATTCCCCCCACACTTAGAATTGAATATTGCCCTCAATATTCAAAGTACCGGCTATTATGCTGACATTTAGAACGTAAAAAGGAAATACTAATAGCCAAGTGTGAAACGGAAATATATATATATATATATATATATATATATATATATATATATATATATATATATATATATATATATATATATATATATATATATATATATATATTTGACTTATGTACAACAGCAGGGGCAACTCCCCCACACTTAGGTGTTAGAAAAGAGAAAGAAGTCAGAGATATGGGTGAAAACCCACGTTGAGCTACTGTTTTTGTTCACCGAGTTGCTAGCTTGACTCGATCCCTGAATTCATTTGTCCTTGGGGAAAGTTTGAAGATCTGGGACAACCATGGATGGTATGTCCTCTCCAAAGTAATGTTTCAAACGATGCCCATTCACTTTGAAATTTGGACCGTCATTTTTAGATAACTCGACAGTGCCATAAGGATAAACCTTTGCGATAGTGAATGGGCCAGTCCAACAGGTTTTGAGTTTTCCCGAGAAGATCTTGAGTCTAGAGTTGAAAAGAAGGACTCGGTCACCAACGTTGAAAATGAGGTTCTTGATTTTTGAGTCATGAATCTTCTTTGTCTTTTCCTTGTAGATCAAAGAGTTCTCGTAAGCTTGATCACGAAGTTCATTCAATTCATTCAGTTGAACTTTGCGATGAGCACCCGCAGTTTGGAGGTCAAAATTTGCATGCTTGAGAGCCCAATAGGCTTTGTGCTCAAGCTCGATCGGAAGATGGCACACTTTCCCGTTCACAAGCTTGTAAGGCGTACACCCGATGGGTGTTTTGTAAGCTGTACGGAAAGCCCAGAGTGCATCATCTAATTTATCCGACCACGATGCACGATTTTCACCCACAGTTCTTTCCAAGATTCTTTTAATTCCTCGATTGGAAACTTCTACTTGTCCACTTGTTTGAGGGTGGTATGCAGTAGAAAGACGGTGAGTTACACCGTACTTTTGCATGACTGATTCGTTGTGTTTTGATGTGCAAAAACAATTTATCAATATATCAACAAACGTGAGGTCTAAGTTATCGTGAGACAACTAGACGTAGAGAATTACGAGTAAACCTTTTAGGAAAAAGATTACCTCGCAAAAACTCGTGAAAGTGATATTAAAATTGTGAGACCGGGAAGTGATTTCCCGGGTCGTACCCCAACGAGGTGTGAATGGAAAGTTTCGTGAAAAGATCGAGATTAAAATCTTGTAAGTTTGGTTGAGAAAGGTTATTTGGTTTTGTGGTACGTTAAACTTACGGAAATTAAGAATTAACGAATGAAAACGTAACCTAAATGTGAATTTACACTAAAAATAAAATTTAACACTTAAAAACTACCTAAGATACTACGGGAAACATAATAGGGAATTAGGGAACCTTAAAACGTAAGCTAAGATTAAAAACGTAAAAGTTAACTTAAATAAAATGCGAGTGCGCAAAATAAAACGTGTAACATGAGCTAATAAAGTCCTACGAATCTAAAAATTATATTTTTAGAATCCTAATGATATAAGAAAATTTTTGGAAAATTAAAACTATTTTTACAACTATTTAATTAATTACTAATTATTAATTACTTTTTAATTAACTAAATTATCCTAAATTACAAATAATTATGAAATTTAACTAGAAAAATGAAATTTTAAATTTGGAAAAATCTAAAATATTATAAAACTAATTTTAAAACAGAAAATCTATTTTTTCTACTTTTTAATTAATTATTACTAATTTAAAACTAATTATTTAATTAATTTAAACTAAACTAAATTATAAAAAATACTAAATCAAATGAGAAAAATCTGGAAAAATTCCTAAAAATACTTCAAGTTCGCAGGAACCTAGGAAAATTATAAAAATGAAAAGTGCTTTTTGAAAAAGCTAATAAATAAGCTAAAAAACTTAAATAGAAGCTATCACTTAACTTATTTTTGGCTTTTTCTTGATTTTCTTTTACACAACTGATTTACTACTTAAAAGAACAAACTTTTGTAAAGGAACTTTGGCTTAAGCTCAATAATAAGCTCAGTGCACTCAAATAAGCTCAACAGTGAGCTTTTAAGCTGAAATTGAGAATTTAAGCTACAAATAAGCTATGTAAGGATCCTCAGAGTGAAAATAAGCTACAACTAACTTAAAGGAACTGAATTAAACTCAAATGACAGCAAACATACACTAGGTAAACCAGAAGATCAAATAAGCAATTACTAGGATCCTCAGACCCCAAACAGGCCTGCAACTAACTTGTAGGGCCAAATAAGCTTGTTGAATAAGCAATTGAGGACAAACCAAGCATCAATCAGACAAGTCACCCTGGTCAAATTCCTAAATCACCCAGAATCAAGGTCAAAGATCAAGATCTGAGCAGGTAATGATCACATGCAAAATGGGTCAGAACTGGGAACAGGGGAGGTTTATGGCCTACAGCTCACTTTGAGCCACCACACAAGCTTCATGAAAATTCAGAAAAATAATCCAAAGACAGATTTCTAAAGCTTAACTAAGGATCTATAACCCTTAAAAGTTTCAAGGTTTAAAACTAAACACAAAATTCCTTAAAAATCACACAAGAATTAGATTTTTGCAAGAACCTGAGATTTTGACTTTTTTTTCTTGAACACTAAGGTTTGACTTCTGTGAGTTTGAACTGACTCCTAATGGCTAATTATGATATATTATGTTAGAATGAGACTAAATTAGGCTATATTAACTACTTATACATCAGTATGATTGATTAAGATTTCTAAAATACCTAACAGTGGACTGCTATGAAAGTATAAGTTGAGATTTGACTTTTATCCTAATACCACTAACTTTTTATGCTAAACCTGAGCTATCAGAATCTATAGAAACATGTTTAGATGGTAAACAACAACAAACACAGTCTTAATCACAGGGAAAACAGTGAATCCAAACACCCCCTTAAAACTACTATTGAGAGTTATACACAGCAAATCAAGGATCTAAACAAAGAAACTGAAGTACTAACTTATACTAAACTAAAATACACATAAACATGCAGAAACAAACTTCAAATAACTACTAAAAGTAATAATACAGATTATGCTAAGAATTTGGAGGAGGTCTTACAAATTGAACCAAGTCACAGAACCAATGAGAACTAGAACCAAGTTTAAATCCCTATGCTCCCATGAGCTCTAAACCATCTTCAATCAACCTTCTTCTGCTCCAACACCAAGTACCACCATTTTTATTTTATTTTGATTTTTCTTTGTAATTTTCTGTATTTTTTTTCTTTTTCTGAATTCTTCTTAATTCAAAGTTTCAAAGGGATTTCAAGCTCTTATGTGAGCTTCTGAGGGCATAGTTAAGCACAAAACAAGGTAATATCAATTATTTGAGATAACAGGGAATCTAAATAAAAATTTGAACTTGAAACTAAATGTTTACTGGTGAAGAGCAGCTTTTTGCTTCAAAAAACTGCACATCAAAGGATGGTAGTGATGGTGAACTCAATGTTTACTTACAGCGGTTAAAGGTATGATATGCATCTGCTTTCCCAAGTACCTAAAACTCAAATAGAAGTAATTTATGGCAACATGATCAAAAGTATACGTGTTAAGTTATTGTTGTTGCTGTTACAGGTTGTTGTTGTCGTTGTTACTTGGCCGAGAGAAAGGAGAGGCAAGACGTAAAGTTATTGTTGTTGCTGTTACAGGTTGTTTTCGTTGTTACTTGGCGGAGAGAAAGGAGAGCCGAGACGTAAAGTTATTGTTGTTGTCGTTGTTACAAGTTGTTGTCGTTAGCTACTCTCTTTGTTGTTTTTTTTTGTTGATTTTTAATGTTGTTAAAGTTATTGTTGTTAAGTTATTGTTGTTGCTGTTACAGCTTGACTTGATGTCGAGATTATATTTTATGTTACTACTTTGTATTATCAGGTTTTTAATTATCATTTAATAGAAAATTAGGAACTGGAAAAAATTAATTTAAAAAAAAAATTAAGTTATGACTCGCAAAAAGGAGTCATAAAACATGGGTCATAAATGCGCGTCATAGAGGGATGACGCACAAATGCGAGTCATGAAGCTTTATGACGGGTCTTTCCTTGACTCGCATTTGCGCGTCATAAAGCCTCTTCTTGACTTGCGTTTGGAGTCAAGAATAGCCCTTTTTCTAGTAGTGAAAACTACATGCCTTGAAGGCTTACATGTGATGCCTATTTATACTAATCTTTGAATTAGGGTTCCTTTGCTTGTTGTGCTTCTTCTGTGAGACTCAGCAGTCCAAAAGAGTCCCTTGTGCTTTCTTTAACAAATCCCAACCGTTGGATTGGACTCTTAATCACCTCAGCCCTCCAATTTGGTTTTGGCGCCCAATATGTGAGGATTGCCAGCGTGGATTGAGGTGAGGGGTAGGGTGGCTCGGTAGGTGTGTTGGGGAGAGGAGGGGGAAGACAAGTATGTTGGAGAAGGTACAGGTGATGGAGATGGGTGAACTGTTTGAGCTTGAAACCAGGAAAAGGAGGCAAAAGTGGAGGTGGTTGACTTTTTATTTGACCTGGCACGTTTTATTAGTAAAACGTGTGGGGTTTGGGCTAGGGTCATTGAGCTTGGGTGGGTTGGATTGCTTTTATGTTTGTGTTTGGATTGGTATTTGGAGTATAATAGGATCCATTTGGTTTGTAGAAATAATCAAGCCCAAGGACCATTTTTGTAGTATGCTGAAAATCAAGGACCATTCATGTCATTTTCCAAACTATTCCAAGGGACCAATCTTGCCACATTTCATCAATGTAAGTACCACAAAAGATATTTTTCACCTTAAAAATTCCCAGGGACTGATTTTGACAAACTTGCAAAGTATAAGGACCAAATATGTAATTTTTCCAAAGTTTTCACCCAAGGACTAAATTTGATAATTTTTGACTTTTAAATGCCTTAGGTTGACTTTTCTTTCAAAACAAATGCTCAGGGACTAGTTTTGTAAATTTTTGAAAGTTGGGGGACTGAAACTGTCAATTGTGCAAACTTTGTTCATTTTTTCATTGCTTTTACTCATTTTGCATTTGAAACGTATAAAATACAATCCCCGGGATATTTTCTGTATTTTGATGCATATTTGAGCGTTTTTGGATGTTTTGGTAGTTTAAATACGACAAAAATGATGAGTGTTTGAGCACTCATCAATGACTTTGTCAAATTTGTCATTCCAGAAATGCGTACCACGATCACTGATAATAGCACGTGGAGTTTCAAATCGAGTAAAAAGAGCTTTCAAGAATTTCACAATAACTTGGGCATCATTAGTGGTTAAAGCTTTCGCTTCAACCCATTTTGACAAATAGTCAACAGCCACGAGTATGTACTTATTTCCATGAGATGACGGAAATGGCCCCATAAAGTCAATGCCCCATACGTCAAAGATTTCACAAACTTGAATTGCATTTTGAGGCATTTCACTCTTTTGTGAAATATTCCCGTGACGCTGACAAGCGGCACAAGATTTGACTAATTCCTGGGCATCCTTATAAATCGTGGGCCAATAGAATCCGGAATCAAATACCTTCTTGGCGGTGTAGTTTGGATTATGGTGTCCCCCCGTGGGTCCAGCATGGCAAGCCTTGAGAATGTGATTGGCTTCCTGACCATAAACACACCGTCGGATGACTTGATCCGCACAGATTTTAAAAAGGTAGGGGTCGTCCCAGAAGTAATGTTTTACATCTTTAAAGAATTCATTTTTTTGTTAGGACGACATCCCTTTCACAACAAAGTTACCCGCATGGTAGTTTGCAAAATCGGCAAACCATGGGGTAATAGAATCTCCTCGAAAGGTAACCGCATTGAGTGTCTCGAGAGGGAAGGTTTCATTAATTTCCTTCTTCTCGAAGACATCTTGGTGGGGGTTTTCCAAATGGGAGAGATGATCAGCAGCTAGGTTCTCAGCTCCTTTTTTATCACGTATTATGATATCAAATTCTTGTAGGAGGAGAACCCAACGGAGTAGTCTCGATTTTGCATCTTGTTTTGCAAAGAGGTACTTCAAAGCCGAGTGATCCGTATACACTATGCATTTGGTTAATATCAAATACGGCCGAAATTTTTCAAAGGCATACACCACTGCTAATAGTTCTTTTTCAGTGGTGGTGTAATGACTTTGAGCCTCGGTCATTGTGTTGCTCGCATAGTGTATCGGCTGAAAATGTTTTGATTTGCGTTGCCCCAAGACTGCCCCTATTGCATAATCACTAGCATCACACATAAGTTCAAAGGGCAAGTCCCAATCGGGGGCAACAAGAATCGGTGCCTCAGTAAGCTTTTTCTTCTAAGTTTCGAAAGCTTCGATGCACTCGGGTGAGAAGATAAAAGGAGCATCCTTCTCGAGGAGATGGGTCATAGGCCGGGCGATTTTGGAAAAATCTTGAATAAACCTACGATAAAAATCGGCATGACCCAAAAAGCTCCTAATACCTTTGACGGTAGTGGGATGAGGTAATTTTGCGATGACATCAACTTTGGCTTTGTCAACCTCAATCCCGTTTTTTTGAAATTTTATGGCCGAGGACAATGCCCTCTTTGACTATAAAGTGGCTCTTCTCCCAATTTAGACATAACCTTGTGTCTTCACAACGTTTGAGCATGTTGTCTAAATGGGAGAGACATGATTGGAACGAATCCCCAATGACCGAAAAGTCATCCATGAATACCTCCATTGTTTTCCCGATCATGTCGGAAAATATTGACATCATGCACCTTTGGAACGTGCTAGGAGCGTTGCATAAACCAAATGGCATGCGAAGGTAGGCAAAGGTTCCGTAAGGGTATGTGAAGGTAGTTTTCTCTTGATCCTATGGATCAATGGGGATCTGAAAGTAACCCGAGAAACCATCGAGGAAACAATAGTACTCATTCCCCGCTAATCTCTCGAGCATTTGGTCCATGAAGGGTAGAGGAAAGTGGTCTTTGCGGGTGGCGTCATTTAACTTTCGATAGTCAATGCATACACGCCAACCCGTAACCAATCGAGTTGGAATCAACTCATTTTCTTCGTTTGTGACAACAGTAATGCCACCCTTTTTTGGAATGCAATGAATGGGACTAACCTAAGGACTATCCGAGATAGGGTAAATCAAACCGGCATCAAGAAGTTTTAAAACCTCTTGTTTGATGACCTCGTGTATTTTTGGATTAACCCTTCTTTGTTGTTGGACTGCTGGTTTAAAGTCATCCTCTATTAAAATTTTGTGCGTACAAAATTCTGGGTTGATACCCTTGATGTCGGAGAGTTTCAAAGCAATTGCTTGTTTATGTGACTTTAAAACCTTTATTAGAGCAGTCTTTTCCTCATCACTCAAATCTTTAGCAATTATGACGGGTAATTTATCATCACCCTCCAAAAATGCGTATTCAAGATGAGGTGGTAAGTCCTTGATCTCGACCTCAGGAAAATCATCAGTTTCTGTTGAACCAAGATCAAGCCCAATCTAGGATATAGAAATAATGATTGAATGCACAGCGGAATAATGAAAACACAATCAAAGTTATTAACAAGGTTTTACTGATAGAACAATGATCCTCTATGGATCTATATCACACATACTAAAGGTGTTTTTCCTGGAGTTTTATTTTTAAGCCTATCTAAAATAAAAGCCTATATGTTCCTTTTATACACAAGGAACCCTAATACAATAATAAATAAAAATATCAATGCATATCACTACCTAAAATAGCTCATGCATATCCTAACAAACAAATACTAAAGATACAGATTCATTATATCCGTAGAAATAAGTCTTTAGCAGGAACACTATGTCAGCAGAAACCATCTATAGCTTCAGCAGAATCCTATCAGTAGAACTTCATCAGTAGGAACTTCTAAAATTCCCAACACATCTTTCACAATCTTGTTGATGGTCTTAAAGTTAACATGACCAAGTCTTTTGTGCCATAACATGGATTCATCCAATGTGGCCTTTGCAAGCAAGCAAGTAACATCATCTTTCGCCACAATGTTCTTCATATCAATGTTGTATAAATTGCCTTTTCTAGGAATTTTAAGTAAAACCTCACTTTCATCAGGTAACTTATAATCCTTAGATAGGACAAAACATTCATCTTCTGTAAAAAGAACTCTGTGTTTCTTGTCACACATCTGTGACACACTAAAGAGATTATACTTAAGCTCTTTCACATAGTACACATTCTCAAAATCCAAATTTCCAGCTTTGATAATGCCTTTGCCAGAAACTTTACTACCGATTCCACCTCTAAAGCTGACAAATTGTCCATCATAAGGTTTGAAGTCTGTAAGATAGGACTTGTTGCCAGTCATGTGCCTTAAATATCCACTGTATGAATAGCCTTGATCTTCTTTAACCTTTGAATGTTCCTGCACATAAAATAAAGGAATTAGTTCCTTTTGGAGACCCAAGCCACAATTGACTTGGATCTGCCTCGTGTATCAATATAGTTAAATCTGTCAAAGGTCATTGATACACCATTGGGATTGTTAGAGGTGTTAATTCCTTTAGCTTTCCATTCCCAACGTTCTGAGGCCGTCACAGCATATCCCAATTTTACCCCTTTCTTGTTTACAGAACCAGCAGTGGTGTCTTTTGGTCTAGCAGTGGCAATTGTTGGCTTAGCAGTGGCAACTGCTGGTTCAACAATTTTAGTTTTTGGTACCCACTTCTGATTGTAAACAACCTTCTTCTCATAAAAGGTCCTTTGACCTGTTTGTGCAGATTTAACAAAAGTTGTAATAGGTTGTGCACTTTTAACAGGTGACTTTGGGTAAGCTGTGTTAACTTTTCTAGCAGTAGTTAGAGGTTTGATGCTAGATTTTAGTTGAACAGCCCTGGGAATCATATTGCTTCATGGATTAGGTGAGTATATTTTTGGGTTTTCATTCATCATTGTGTTCCCAAAAACTTCGCTTCTTCCCTTATGGTAGTTACAGTTAGCATGAAGATTATCAAAACTACCACAGATATGACATACTTTATTGTTAAACACAAAATCACTACCAAATTGTTGAGGCTTAAGATTATTCCAGTTCCTCTGGTTTCCCCTAGGAGCTGGTGACCTATGTCTATACATCTCAGCATATTTTATAGTTGGCCTAGTTTGATAAGCTTGTTTCCTAGGCTCTTCCTTTTCAGCTTTAACAACTTCAGAAACACTGGTATCTATCTTAATCTTAACACTTTCTTCCACTAGAGATGAATCACTAGCACTCTCAAATACATCAGTCTCTACCTTAACCTTTTCATGAACATCTTCTTTCACAAATTGAGGGCCATAAGTCCTAATTGGTTCTTGAAACTCTTCTATCCCTATATGTGCTAGATCTATACCTGGAGGTGCTGAAACACCTCTTAATGGTGGGGGGGGGGGGGGGGGGGACAGACTTGTAACCTACACCTAATTTGGCCTTATTAACCACTTGTGCTTCCCAAATTCTATCTATACACTTAGACTGATGAAATGTATCATAAGTAATCTGAACCTTTTCATTAGCCTTTTTAAGCTTTTCCAATTCTTCTCTAAGTGCCGTATTCACAGCAATCTTATAGTCTAAGTCTCTTTTTAATATAGCAATATCATCATTATACTTAGACTCATTTGCTCTATAGTGCTCTATTTGTGTTTCTAAGACAGACAAACCTCTTTTATAATTAGACAAAGTATAATTAGATACCATTAATTCAGTGGTTCGTTTATCCAAAAGTTCTCTAAGTCTATCACACTCTTTTAATTCCTTACATGATTTAGAGCAACAAACATTACAGTGTACCTCAGAATCAGAGAAGGCCATAAGAGCTAGTTCTGTTGCCACCATTGCAGATTCTGTTGGTGCTTCTTCCTTATCAGCCATGTAACTCCAGTCATAGCTGAAACCGTTAGTGGCTAACATTGCCTTAGGTTCTTCCACAGTAGGTTCCTTCTTCTTCTCTTGCTTGTACCAAGTGGATTGGTTGTCTGGCTTTCTTGGTCTTCTACACTCTCTAGCAAAGTGTCCCATCTTATGACAGTTGAAACATTCCACCTTTTTCTTGTCAAAACCTGCAGTCTCATTACCATTAATGATAATTTTTCTTCCTGTCCTTTGCCAGAATTTCTTTACCTTTATACTTAGCAGTGCAACCTGCCACTTGATATCCATCTCTTCTAGATCATCGTCATCCATTTGCTCCAGATCTTCATGTTTTAGAAGTGAACCACTGAATTGGCTTGAGAGGTAAGCATAAAAGGTAGGGTTTCCTAGTCCAACAATCTTCTTTTTAGAACCAGCAGTGGTAACACTTTCACTGCCAGTGGAAACAGCAATATGAGCAGCATCTTCATCTTCATCACTTTCTTCATCAGAACTATCATCCATTGATGATGATATAAGAGCTAAGTTCCCAGAACTTGTACTTAGCTTCCCTGCCTTCTTAAATCTTTGTTCAATAACTTTAAAGTTATTGCAAAGATCATTGAGCTTCATAGTTTCCAGTTCAGGTTTGTCTTCCCATACAATAACATTGGTGTGAAACTCAGAAGGTAGGCTTCTTAGAAACTTCAAGTTGAGGTCTTCCCTTTCTACCTAAATACCAAACATAGTGATTTGTGTGACAATCTTCTGGATTCTAGTGAAGATGCAGTCAATTGACTCATTACTTGTTGAAGAGAAGTTCTCATAGTTTTGTTTCAACAAGGTCTTCTGGGTTTTCTTGGTAGTATCATTGCCACAAAAAACAGAGCATATCTCTTCAAACAAGGTCTTAGCAGTCTTGTACTTGTTGAAGGCTATTATTTGATCCCTAGGAAGGGTCATCAGCAATAGACTTCTTGCCTTCAGGTCATTCTTCTTTTGAAGTCGCTCTTCATTAGTGACTGGTCCAGTATTTAAGGTCTGGAAAGTCTTGCCATCAATTGTCTCTGAGGAAGTACTTGGTTTGAATGAATCACCATACATGATGATTTCCAAGAGACCATAATCTTGCACCAAAAAGAACTGTTCAATCATAATCCTCCACATCTCATACTCATGGAGTTTGAGCTTTGGAAGTTTAGCAGCAATATTCGACTGACTGTTCTCCATCTCTATTGGACTTTGAAAAAGTGAGTAAACTTTGGATCTTCTAAATCAAAGTATCAGAAACCTGGCTCTGATACCACTTGATGGATCTAAACACACACCTTGTGTTAGATAGATACTTTGAGTATTACTATGTAGTACGCGGAATTTACTATAGAGTATTTAAAAGATGTTTGTGAGTTAAATGTATATGTTGTATGTGAATGAAACAAAATAAACACAGGGTTTAACCAAACTTTAAGCCTCAATATTATTGATAATAATACGAGTGATCTTAATATCACTAGGGTTACACCTTGAAGCTTTTGTTAATGATACGTACCTAAGTCTAAACCTAGGACCTCCTTTTATAGGACACAAGGAGTCCTTTACAAGATAAGTATAAACCTAGAAGAATAGGATATACACAAGATCTTTTCTATACTTATCTAATACATGGTGTCCTAAAAATTATCCTATAAGCAGTGGTAACATTATGTACTAGTAGTGGTAATGAGTTTCCACTGCTAGTGCATTATTCAGCAGTGTCTTCTTCCATGCTTAACAATGGTAAATGTTAGTTTAATTCCCAACACTAATAGAATCAAAGATTAAGCTTACATGGCCTGAAATGTGGCGTACGTAAGAACTAGGTTTCTAGGTGGAAAAACAACTCGACAAGGATTCAAGGCTTACACTACTCGACTTCTAAGGCTACTAGGACTCTTGTACTACTACTAAGACTAGAAGATTGAAGGTGAAGAGAAATGATGGTGTGGTTTTGAAATGAGAGGGGTACGAGGGTTTATATAGGGTTTGTTTGGAGTGGTAAGCAAGTAAGAGTGTACGAGGTGTCAAGAGGGGGAGGGAGGTGACTCATAGCAGCTACTAGATGAGTATTATAAGCTACAAGGTAGGCTAGGGGTGGTGTGCAGGTTTTATGGCCGTGGGATGGTTTTTGGGTGACAAGGAGGTGACGAGGCCTCCTTGTGGACGTTTTGTGGCCATAGGGTGATAAGGAGGTGCTACAAGGTAGGCTAGGGGTGGTGTGCAGGTTTTATGGCCGTGGGATGGTTTTTGGGTGACAAGGAGGTGACGAGGCCTCCTTGTGGACGTTTTGTGGCCATAGGGTGATAAGGAGGTGACAAGGTGGTGATGGAGGTGCTTGTAAGCTGCTTAGGGTGGTTATAGGGGCGGTGGTAGGGGTTTTGTAGTGGTATTTAGCCAAACTCCAAGTAGGTGATGCACCTACTTGTGTGCTACTTAGGGAGGTTCTAGGGTGTGTGCTTAGGGTGACCAAGGTGCTAGGCTACTTACTTGAGGTGCTTGAGGTGCTTATGTTTAGGTTTTATCTAGTTTAGACCTAGTTTAGACTAAGTTTTGTTTAGTGAAAGATTAGGTTTTAGCCTAAGGTTTAGAGCCTAGATTAGGTTCCTATGGGTGCTTAGTGACTAAGACTAAGTCCTAAGAAGCTTATACTAAGTAGTGGTAGCTTATGGTAAAGGTTTGGGAAGGTTTAACCTAGTTTTAGGACTTGTAAGACCTAATTAGGGTTTTGTGCTTTGGGACTTGTACCTAAGCTTCTAGAGGTTTGTACTAAGGTTTGGGGAGTCTAAGATATCCTAAAGTTGCTAATGTAACTCCGACATAAGTCTTGAGTACTTTCAAACTAGTTTAGACAAGCAATTAGTGTTTTGTAAACACATAGGGCTCAATTAGGGTTCGATTAGGGTTTGTTTTGGTATTGTGGTAGATTTAGTGTGTTGTGATGATAGATTACTTATTGTGGTGTTGTAGTGATCTTAGATTAGGAGTTCAGGTGTTATGGTTGTAAGGATACTTGGCTTGAGAGGATACGTGAGTAGGTCTAGTGAGTCATCACATGCAATGCACAGAAAAGAAAAGCAAAAATTTACCTGGGGGAATACCTAATATTGGTTTTGTGGAGGAAATGATGTTGATGGGATTTTATGGGTGTTTACAAATATTTAGTCACACAACGAATAAAGCAAATAGTGACCAAAACTGTTAATAAGTGTGACTATATACATCTTTTAGTCATATTTAAGAAATCAATATATATCAAAACAAATTCAAATATATTTTAAAACAAATTCAAATACAATAAAATTGTAAATATAAAATTCGTATATAACTCTATACCCTAGGACCTCCTTTTATACACCAAGGAGTCCTAGTCAGCTTACAATACTTTCCTAAGTATCTATAATCTTTTTCATAAACAACTAATACATATCATACAAGCAATACTAACTATATGAAACAACAATACTAACTTATAACTAACAATTGTAACTAATACACTAGCAGTATTAAATTCGAGCAGTCTTAATCTCTGAGCAGTCTTAACTTTTTACTAGCAATACTAACTTTCAATAGCAGTGCTAACTTTTGTACTAATCTCATCATTTGGATATTCTTCATCTCTATTTTAAGTAGAAAAGACAAAAGTTAGAAGCACATACAATATCCTTTCTTGCCATCAATGACTGTGTTTGGTATGTATGTGTATGTGCATTTGCTTGCATTTAAGAGATAAGAAAAAATTTACCAAGAGCCGACGGGAAAAGCGGTCTGATGTGTCATTTGCTTTTAAATACCCATTTTGCTGCAGTTGTAGAACAAAACGAGCAGACAGTTTAGTGTTATTAATCTGTATGAATTTAACGGAGATTGCAAACAATCACACTGATATGGTTAGAAGTTACAGTTTTACGAAATGGAAAAAAACATACACCAGTTCAGAACAGCACCTAAAACCTACAATGGTACAAAAGGTTAGTAAACCAACTTGGTATACCTTATCTTGGAATTATTTTTCTACTTTAGAAGATTCAAATGCATTGCCGTCATCCCAGCTGGCAGCTGGATGGTTAGCCACCTGTTCCATTAAACAAGGAAGTTAGGACCCCAGATTGCTGACTTGAATAAGGGGCTTTCTTAGAAGAATTCCCACTTAGACTGAGTTTCCCATTGGTAAGACATCAGATGCTTATCAGCAAGGTTTTGTGTAAGTTGGCGGAAAGTGCCAACGTCATCAACCAAATTTGCTTTTTGCATCCTTTGACCGATACCATGAACCATGAATACTAGATGCCGTACAGGGACCTGTAAAAACTTGAATACCAAAACAATTTTATTGCCTGTAATTTACAGCTAATGGATCAATCCATTTATGACTTATAACCATAAATTGAGCTTGAAAGTATTATAAACATAGAGCCTGAGAAAAACACCATTAGTTTTACATGTGAATAATAATTGTCCACTTGTTCCTTTATCTGCTGACGTAACTCATCCTATCAACAGATGTTATGAATTGTAAGAAACCAAGGCCCTAATAACGCTGTATAATATAAGATCTGCCAACCATGAAACAGAAAAAATATACTTGGGGTTGGCTTTGGTGACTGAGATGGAGCATAACCATGCCTCAATTTAATTCCAGTCCCTCAAAAATGAACTGTGCCAGATAATCCAGATGAGGGAATTTTTAACGAGGCATCCCATGTATCATCATCACCCGTGCAAATAGCATGTAGCCCCTGCAAGAAACAAGTAATGTGCTTAATGCCAACATAAAAGACGACAAAATTAGATGTCCCAAATATAAGTTTAGCATCAAAAACCAACATACTGGGGTAGACCCTTGCATATCAACTCGGGCAACAAATAATCTAGATGGTTGAAATGTTTTGCATTGCCAAACCTGGAACGAATAAATGTCAAACACATTACCAAGCAAGCAAATCAGAATCACTCACATTTGGTACAAATGAAACAGTTTCACAAAAAACAACCATATTTGAGTTAATTTCCTATAACAAATGTTATGTCAATCTCTTGATAGATCACTTACACGACTGCGATAAGCAAACTCCAACTATTCAGCAACATCCTCCTGGAGTGGAAACTAATCAAGACTCCCTTTACGAGCAAACCGGTGGCCTCTTAGAACACGTCGATTGTTTCCATTCCAATAAACAGGAAAACTATGTCGTCTTAATAACTCTACCTGCAACGATTACCACCACACGAATTTATAATCAAAACATGTTTTATGCTAGTTTTAATCCACGAAAATCAATATAAATCGTTTTATATTCGATTACATATTTAAGAAAATATAAATTAAATATGTGTTTGAGCATACCCATAATCAGAGTAGGATAGGTGAGAGAGGGTAATGGTGGCTCGACTGTGATGGTGGTGGATGTGGTGGTTATCTCGAACCAAACAACTGAAGCAAACAAACTTACCCATTTCCTCCCTTGTCTTGATGACGGTGATGGCGTGGAGGAGCGATGGTTGGTGGAACGACGGCGAGATAAGGCGGTCAAGTGTAGCGGTGGTGTGAGTCGGTTCTAGAGAGAAGGAGCGATGGAACACGGTGATGTCGTCCAATAAAGCACGATGATGGCGTGGAGGAGCGATGGTTGGTGGAACGACGGCGAGATAAGGCGGTGAAGTGTGGCGGTGGTGTGAGTCGGTTCTAGAGAGAAGGAGAAGGGATGAATAGAAAGAAGATAGATCTGACTAGTGTTAGTGTTTTAGGGGAAAAAGGGGCGGGATCTTGAGCGGGAGTTTGAAATTTTAGGGGAAAAGGGGCGGGATCTTGAGCGCAAGATTGAAATTTTGGAGATTGAAAGCCTGTCAAATGAGCTCAAAATGTTTAATGAGTTGAGCTCAACCTTATATAAGTTCGACTCGAGTTATTGTTGAGTTCTCGAGCTTGTAAGTAATATAAAATATGTTTTTTTTAATTTGTAAGTGTACTAAGTATAAATACTTATTTATGAATGTATCAAGCTTTTCGAGCTGAAGTTGAACCGAATTCAATTTTTAGGTTATATTATATTTCAATTTTAATTTGTGTAAGAAAACACATCTTTTCAAATAAATCAAGCTTTTCGAGTCAAGCTCAAGCCAAGTTCAAACTTCCTCGATCCCGGATAACATGATTGGGAGGTCCCTGGATACTTGCTTCTTAGTGTCTGCAGTGACAAATGGTATACACCTACCAAGCCGGTGCAACCCATGCATGACTAGTGATAATGGCTAATTCACATGGGTCATGGGTAATGTGCACTAGGTTATAACTGGTCACATTCATTAATGGGTATTTAACATCATATGGGTCATATGCATTGGGTTATAGTTGCTTAGAGTATCATGTTACGACACATCCATGACTGTTGACAATTGGTAATTAACATGGGTAATGGGTCATGTGCATCGGGTTGTAGTGGCTTATAATACGTGTCATGTTATCGACTAATACATTCCTGGTGATTGACAATGGGTAATTAACATGGGTCATGGGTAATGGAAACTATGAATGACCGGTGATAATGGCTAATTCACATGGGTCATGGGTCCTGTGCATTAGTTTATCACTGGTCACATTCATTAATGGGTATTTGACATTATAGGGGTCATATGCATTGGGTTATAATTGCTTAGAGTGTCATGTCACGATACATCCATGACTGTTTGGTAATTAACATGGGTAATGGGTCATGTGCATTGGGTTGTAGTGGCTTATAGTGTCATGTTATCGACCAATACATTCCTGGTGATCGACAATGGGTAACTAACATAGGTAATGGGTCATGTGCATTGGGTTGTAGTGGCTTATAGTGTCATGTTATCAACTAATACATTCCTTGTGATTGACAATCGGTAATTAACATGGGTAATGGGTCATGTGCATTGGGTTGTAGTGGCTTATAGTGTTATGTTATCAACCAATACATTACTGGTGATCGACAATGGGTAATTAACATGGGTCATGGGTCATGTGCATTGGGTTGTATTGTCTTATAGTGTAATGGAAACCATGCATGACCGGTGATAATGGGTAATTCACATGGGTCATGGGTCATGTGCATTAGGTTTTGTAAACTAAGAAAAAAACTTGGGCGGATTTCATACTATTGTGACAAGTATCCCTAGGGGTGTCCCCACCAAGTAGATCTTACCATATGTACTCTTTGGCGACTTTTTAAATACAAAATAAACTAAAATACAAATGTACCTTTAATACTTTTAGTTTTTAAAGTTTTAATACTTTTTATACTCTTAGTTTTCATACTTTTAATAGTTTTAATCATTTTTAAACTTATAATATATACAAATCCTATGCAACACACTTCACATAATCCTCTCTTTCTCTCTCACACCCCTTGTTCATTCTTTCTCTCTCTCATTCGAAACCCTAACGCTAGCAATTAGACACATAGATCGGAAGCATATGGTAACATACTTAGATGGCTTCTATATTGATCCTAAGTTTGATAGATGATTTGGTTTACTCTAATTTAGGGTTATTTAATTGTTTAAATGGGTTTTTGTTCGAGGATTATTTAATTTAGGATTATTTATAGTTTAATTGTCAGATGATTATTTAATTGTTTTTTTGGTTTATCTAATTATTTAATTGTTTGTGTTTCTTTAATTAGGGTTATTTATTGTTAGGGTTTATGTATCTGTATATCGTGTTTTTTATTGTTAGTGTTTATGGCTGTTATATGAATTATGTTGCATTTGTATTGAGAGAATAAGGAAGAGAAGTGGCGGATGTGTATGCGAATATTTAGGCTAAAACATCCAAGTATCAAAGATGGAAGAAGTATCAGCGATGGATGAACAGACACCACTTTCAAGTATGAACATAAACCTGTTCTGGTGTTGTTCATCCATTGTTGATTCATCTTTGCTCTTTGTCAAAATACAGAAACAATTATCAAGTATAAGTTGTAAATAATATTTTGGCTTCGATGCATGAGAAACAATTTTCAAGTTTTTATGCCTTGGAAACCTTAATATGTACAGCCTACTAGTTGTTTGTCCAGTCTCTAGGTTCACTATGTCATATATTGTGATATATGTGGTCCATCATGTACCAAGCTCGAAAACCTAGTTGGAGCCTTTTGATTCTCCAATTGGTGAAGACTCCTTCCTTTTAATGAGGATTGAGAACTCGGTTTTTATACGTGTTATATCTGTTAGAAAATTCATATGTGTTCAACTTTTTATTATTGTGGAAAACTAGAAGGGGTAGTTGAATAGTTTTACGTCTTTTTCGTTTTATAAAAGTTTGCTTCTAAAGAGTAGATTCAGATTATAAAAACTTTGATTCAAAAATGTAGATTTGAGTTTGTTCACTATTGTAGTTTGAACACTACTTAATTAGATTATTGAGTAAAAACTACAATGTTATTTATTACACAAACATACACACACACACACACATATATATATCTATACTACGTTATAATGCATTTGGGACTATTCTATAATTAGAAAGGCTTAAAATTCAGATTTTTTTCTTGCTTATTATGGAAAGATTTCAAAATTAATTTGTTAGGAAGCAACATTGGTTAGGAAGTTTGTTAGGAAGTGCTTGATTGTTCAAACTACAATTATTTGGCTTAACCATCTCCAATATATCTACTTATAAAGCATGAAGACAACTAAACGTGTAACCGAATAATGCAAAATATAATCACAGGCTACCCGCCGCAGCATTGCGCGGGTATCGTTCTAGTATATATATATATATATATATATATATATATATATATATATATATATATATATATATATATATATATATATATATATATATATATATATATATATATATATCCCTTTAGTTTGTTTATATGAGATTAGTGTTGTGAATGGAACCTAGTTTGATCTTTATGTGAAATCAATATATGCACAATATAAGCAATTATAACTATATGCAATATGTAAGTAAGTAAACTAAGTAATGAACGAGATATGGAAAGATCAAACCGAGAGACAAAGGATTTATAGTGGTTCGGCTACAAGGACACCTTCCTTGCCCTACTCCACTCCCCGAGCACCGAGCTCGAAAGTTTTCTTCACTAAGTCACAATGCTCCCTTATGGCGGAGAAAACTGTACACACCTTAGCTTACACCAATTTAACGACACAAGCTATATGTCGAGTTCTAATCGTAGCTAGAACCAATCTCACAACTAGAAACAAACCACAACTTCTTCACACCCTTTCACTCCTTTTACACTTCTTCACAACTCTTGTTTCTTCACGCCTTAACAACCTCTATCTATTCACTACTTCAAAGCTTCTACGTCTTCACAACTTCTAGGCTTCTATGTCATTACAACTTCAATACTTATATGTCTTCACAACTTCAATACTTCTATGGCTCTACTTCAAGGCTTTTATCTCTACACCACAACAAGGCTTCTACTACTTTAAAGCTTCTATGTCTTCACTACTCTAAGGCTTTAACGTCTTTGCTACTTCAAGGTTTCTACACTACGATACGGCTTCTATATCTTTACTACTCACCACCACTTCAAAGTATTATTACTTCTTATACTTCCTACAACTATTCCTATCCACATCTACTTCTTCACTTCTTGTACCACTTCACACCTTCAACAAGTCTAAATCTATCTAACTAATATACACACCTTATACACCAAAGAATGAATGATTTACAAGATGAAATGAACAAACAACTTAGATAGAAAGATGATACTAAGTTGTAATACTTCTAGTCTTGAATGATAGAAGTATTCTTCTCTTTGCACTTGAGTGTTGAAGCTTGAATCACTTTGAAACAAAGATTTATGTATATATATGATCAAAGGATTTTAGAGGATAGAAATGGAGGTTTAAATCAGAATGTTTAAAGTGCAAAAAGGTGAGAAAAATCTGTGAGATGTACCAGTATTTATAGGCAAAGCTGGGGGGTTAGTAGCGTGGTCGGTCACCTTAATAACTAAGGGGGCCGCCTAGTTAATTAAGGGGGCCGCCCCTCCAGAATGTTGCCTAGCTTTATCCTTTTGTGGGCAAGATTTTTCTGGATTAGATTTGCCATTTTTGGTTGAAAAGTTGAATTCATATATTTATAATGAATTAAACATATTCTTTTAATTCCAAAAATGTTTTATAAAAGATATGAAATGTTTTGTGACATTTTATAAAAATCTAGTGATTAAGAAAAATGTTTCTTTGATCTTATAATGCATTAGACAGTTTGTTTATTCATACATTAAGTGATTAGATGGTAAAAGTGAGCATTTACTACTAAATACTTGTTTATCTCCTGATCTTTGGTTTCATGAGTTTTCATTTTGTGATTATCAAAACATAGAGGTATCGAAAGATATGAATAACGTTTTTAGGCATTATTTATATCAACAATCTCTCCCTTTTTGATAATTACAAAACCTAAACTCATTAAATCCAAAAACTAATTTTTAGACAAGTATTTAGAGAGTTTATATTCACTTCTCCCCCTTTTTGTAGAATCAAAAAGGTTTAAACCGATAAGTTGAAAGCTCCCCCTTGATGTATGCTCCCCCTGTTTGAGGGCACCAAGGGTTCGAGCTATGGAATACTTGCAAGAAAAATGTTAGAAGCACAAACAAATATATATATATATATATATATATATATATATATATATATATATATATATATATATATATATATATATATATATATATATTATAACTGGAGGCGTTTGACTATTTTTTGCCACATATTCATGGTCAATGCCCAGTCATTACCACGTATTCATGGTCAATGCCCAGTCATCAAGTTTTGAGCGCCATGTCATCAGTAGTGTAAGCCATGTCATCACATCACATCTTTTATTATTATTATTATTTTTAATAAAATCCGGATTTTTTTCTTTTTAATATAAAATTTGGTTTTTTTTTTTGATAAAAAATTATGTCTTTTGTGGGACTCGACCTAAGATCAATTAATACAAACACAAAGATCTTAACCAGTGGACTAAGCCACAATTTGTAATATTCAATGAAAATCAAATATGTTATGCTTTTTAAAAAAAGTATCAGCTATATATGGAAAATATACTGATAATAATGATTCATTATTTATCAAATTAAAAAAAAAAACGTAGTATGAAAAAAAATTCTTAAAACCCTACATCCAAAAAAAAGTCGATTAAAAAAAACTATAGCTACAAGAAACTCAATTCAAAAAAACTGTGATCATCTTCTTTGTTTTTGTTTAAAGGTATATGGTTTTTTCTCATAGCCCTAATGAATCTTTGTTATTTTTTATTTATTTTTTTGTTATTTTTCTTTATGCAGAAATCACTGGGATTGCAGAAAATATATAAACATACGTAAGAAAAATGACATGTTCATTCATCTATCCCGACAACTTAGGTAACTCTAATCATAAACATAACATACGTTCATCTATATGCATATGTGGGTTTTTTTTTTTTTTTTTTTTTTTTTTTTTTTGCATTTTGCATGTTAGTCGTGTTCTTTGAACAGATGTGGTTGTAATGAATCTTAAAACAATGATTTCTTGGTGAGTTTTATTTAGTTTCGATGATTTGTGATTGGTTTATTTAAGTTTTTGGTTTAATCAGGTTGTAGTTATTTCTTGATATCATTAGTCATTCTCTCCGTATGTTGACCTAAACAGAATTTTTTTCCTAATGATCATCAAATTCTCTTTTTTTGCTAATGCTTATCTAATGACCTTTTTTGGTGTTAGGGTTATAGAAAGATTAATCAAGTTGACAACTACTATCGATACACCAAAGGTAAGGTCTTTCTATGGTTTTCTGCTTTTATCTCTAAGAAAAAGTAAAGATCTATATTTATTGGTCATTATATATTTTTTTAAAACCTGTTTGGTGTCATGAGTTATAATATATATTTTTAATGTGAATGATGCAATTGTTATTCTTATTGTGCTCGGTAATGTTGTGTTAGGTGAAGATGACATGTTGAATCCACAAACAGATTTAGTGTAAGTAATTCTGGAAACTCTTTTTTGGGTTACAACTATTTTTTTCATATTAATTCATGCAGGGATTCCACAAAACATGGGTGAGTATGAGACAATGGTAGTCCACGTAGATCGATGACAGGTATGTTGGTGACTATACTGATTTGGGTAACAATTTTAGTTTCTGATTTACATGTCTATGGAATCTGCTCCCACTGATAATCGTTTCACATCTACATGTCGTTTAATTAGAGGTAATATCCGTTAGTATTTTAGAATGCGCAGATTCTTATGTCGTTAGGATGCCTTTTCGCGTGTTTAACTTTTTACTATGTGTCTTGCCCATAATTTGACAGATGCATTTTCAGTATCTGCTTTTGTGTACTTATGTAGAAAATGGCGGTGTACAAACATCAGTTGCAGGTTCGTTTGCCAAAACTGAAGGGATTTTGTGCAGATACTGAAGCCACCACACTCCAAAGGGTGCTGCTCTTGACACAATTTGTTCATGGTAAGATATTAGACATTTAAAAATGGCACCACGCTTATTAGATATTTTCAAAAATCAAGGGTGCTGCTCTTGAATATTAATATTAGACATTTGTAAATGGCACTACACCTATTAGACATTTTAATATTAATATCAGGCATTTTAATGGCATCACACCAGCTTTAATGGTTTTTCAAATGTACATACACATTTATCCTATTTAGATTAAATATTGATTTCTAAAAATCGTACTTATATTGTAGGCTTAACTAAACATATTTGATTCATCTGTTATGAGTATGCTTATAAAAAAATTCATAATATGAATTATTCATGCCCAATGCTTTTAACTTATAAGAATCTGAAACATCTAACTCCAGTGTTATCAATCCTAGGAATACTACCCAATATAGCCACCGACGTAATTAACCCTTCCGAAATGCTTTTCATTAAAAGTTGTTGACGATTTTGCAAGGCCTGCATTGTTAACATTTCGGTGGTACTTTCCTCTATTAAAGCTAAATTTGGTTTTTACTCAAAATCTGTATTGACTCCCGTTTTAGTAAACATAGCTGACATCGAGAAGTTTAACTACTCTGTGATCAGCGTGACAATGCTTGCAGTGTTCAAAAGCGTCATCAAAAGGTAATTTTTTTGACATTACTTTATTCTTTTTGTTAGCCTTGCTTAGTTTCTATAATTTCTTTTTTGTTACTTCAAGATCATCGAGGAGGGACTGATTACTGTAGCTCCCGAAGATATAATAAATAGGCTGGTGTACCTGTGCGTACTATGGCCACCGGGGGCAACTATTTTTTGGCGATTATTCTTTGAACATAAACTGTAGTTGAGGATCAACAACAACATGGCTTGATCCATGGTGACAATCTGTGCGTACACAATACACTCCTGGCGGTTAAGTAACATTCAATATGGATTTTGTGCAGGCACTTTTATACAAAGTTGAATTTCTATTGAAACGTAGGAACAAATAAAACACGATCCGAATACATGGTTATTGTTGACCATGAACCACTTACAAACCATGGTTCCTGTTTTTCAGATAACTATGCTACTGATAACTTAGTTGTGGGTCCTTCAGAGAGCATTTACGCAAAATCAGACCATGTTGGAAACCAATACGTGTGGCCCAGTCATGCTTCAACTGAAGGTTATCAAAGTTATGTTGATACCTTATAACATTAAATTTTTTTTTATGGACAGTTACAGGTGCCACATCTTCTTACATTGACATTGGTGACTGTAATTGGTTTTGTGAATATTGCAATGCTGCCTTCCGGTATGAAGAACCGCTAAAGCCGTATTTATTTATACATTCCTTTTTACAAAGTGAGTATATCTTTCGACATTTTGACACCACAAAGTGTTTGAAATTGTTAATCTAAAAAATAGCTATGGTTGATCACATGAGTGTGAAAAGCTAACGAATCAATGAACAATCCAAACTATCTAAACAACCTATATTTTGACCAAATTCTATTTTGATCCTGTCTGGTCTTAAACTAAAATTTGAAGGGGTTTTTGGAGTTGCTGCAAATTATAATTCTTATGTGGTCTTTGGGTGTGGTATTATGGGGTTTTAGCTATTTTTAATGGATGTTCGGGGCTACTGTGAAACAACAGCAGTAAACGGGTCAATTGGGTCATTTTAAACAGGTGTTTGGATGGCTTTTAGTGGGAGTTTGGGTGATTTTTGGCCTGCTGCAAAATAGCAGTAGTAAAGGAATCTCCGGGTATTCTTAATGCAAAAGATTTACTAAATACATTGATGATATTAACAGATGATAAATTCGCCTTTTTAATTTTAGGAAAATTATTGGACAAACAAAACACTTCACTTAACCAAGTTGATCCAATGACTGATCTGTCCAAGGCAGATGCATTTCTATTTTGCACTCTCATCGTGTCAATCAGGAAAAGGATCCTTACTCTCTTGACTTGGTACTTCAAGACAATAAAGTAAGTATCATTCCACACTTTACATGAGATATTTAGAATTTATATGATAAAGCAGCCTCATTCAAAACTATTTTGGTTTTCAGAACAACCGCATTCAAGTTTTCAATAAGAAGGAATTGAAAACTTTGGTATTAACTTATATATAGTTGTGCCCTTTTTTGCAGATGTCATAGGCACAGTTGTTGCCATTGGAGAAATCGTGCCTCTTAACTGATCTGGTGTTAAAAAACTAAGGAGAACAGTTGTTCTACATGATTATGAGTGAGTGACTTATATTTACACTTATAAGTAATAAGTAATTGTATAGATTTTATATTGCTTATAACATAAATCTCACACAACCAATTCAATATTTTAAGAAGTTTTCATAAATAAATATTGCATTTATATGACTAGAAAGGTGCTTTATGAGATTTAGTCATAAATCCAATTTGACCCATTCATGGGCAAATGGTTTAAGAACTTGAAATTGCTTTTTGTTGTATTTATGTAGCATGTTGTCTAATTTTTATTTATAAATTTACTATTTATAATTCTCATCATCGAAGAAATTATACCTATGTTGCGGAACGTATGAATGTCTTGAATCAGCATGTCCGCCAATTTTTGGTGGGATGGATCATGGTGTTGGACAGTGTCCTAAACATCGACATGCTTGGTTTTCTTCCTGATTTTCTTGATGGTAAAAGACATTTCTTCCTAATTTTCTTGTGAATTTTCTGCAAATAGGTTGGGCCAGGGATTGAGGCTCTTGAGCCATTAGGAATCTCTATCATGCTCATGGTACTAAGAGATGATTCCATAAACCTTTCTTTTCAGTTCTTGGTTTCTTAAAATGCTCTCTTATTCCATACGATTCAGGTCTTTAAATCACTTACTTTTTGATATATAAACTATCAAAAACTGCTGTTTCTGTGTACATATAACAGTCTAAGCATTGCTACTCTTGCCGAGTGAAATCGAATCTAAAAAGAGCATTTCAGTGTTCAATGATTTGTACATCAACTGTAACACATTTTTCTGCAAAGTGGCGGCTACTAGAAAGGTAAGTCCCTCCTTCTGATTGGCGATGGGTTTCCGTGGTTATGGGATGTATCTATCAGGTATGGGTGCGAAGGTGTAAAGTTTTTTAGAGGCTAATGTCATGAAATATGCCAAATATGGATATCAAGACCCAACACTAGGGGTATATCTCAGTCTAAAAAAAATGAATCTCTACCCAATGCAAGCTCTGCACCTGTAAAAGTTATCAAGACTTTTATGGTCATATGGAAAAAGTTTTAGGTGCTACTTAAGCATGATAAACTCATAAACCTAAGACACACACAAGATCTATATGGCTAGAATTAATAGAATCTCAAAGCACTGCAGTATGCACGTTCAGCTTGGGATGGAGTGAAGCATATACAAGTTGTTGCTCCACTCTCAATATTCAGTTGATCAAGGTTGGTTATTACTCCGCTATTATTTTTCTATCTAGGAATTCAAAATGTTGTACATGGCTGTTACGTCTTATTAGATGTGTTTTTTATATACACTAGGGATGTGTACAAAGAGTGCATATGTTTGATGGGAACAAATATCACCAAATATGCTAACTCATATTGTGACTGATCCTGGGAGAACAAAAAAAGCCCCAAGTGAGCTTCCATATTGTCCTCTTTTATAAAGTAATGTTTACTTTCAATCCCCTCATAATACATAACATGCTATATCAGGCAGGCTTCGACATCTAATAACCTGTGGATAGGTCATAATATTTATGGTATAACCAAGTGAGTTGAATGAGATTGCCTTCTTTCGTCTACAATATTTTCAAGTTTTTCACTTTTACAGTCTTCTTCTTTCTGTTTAAAATTTTCAAACAGTACACATAGCATAGTCATTTTTGTTATGAAAATAACAAGAATGACCCTTGGACCATTACGAATAAAAATGGTTTTATTTGCTTTCATCATCATAATTTTGAATTTGTTCATGTGTAGGTGTCCGAGCCTTCGATCCGAAAGAGACGATTGTCACATGTCAAACACAGGATTTTAGTTTTAGACATGCTAAAACATTTGCAGGAGCAAATTGCATAAAATATACTCACTGAAGATGGTTCAACAAATTGCAGAAAAAGACCTGCATCCTTTCCTAAAAATTTATTTATTTCGTATAAAAATGTAAACATGCTTTGTGAAATGATTAAGGGGTTGTTTGTATAAGCGTATTTCACCAGCTTACGGGCTAATTTGTATTTGGGACAGCTCATAAGCTGAGTTTCTTTGGCTTATAAGGTAATTACATTTACCTTTTGTACTTTAATAAGTTGCACTTGTAACAGGAAAAAGGTGAGCTTATGAGCTTAGTGGAGTAAATGAACAAAAAACGCAACTGAAATGGCAGTTTTTGAGAGGTCTAGAGTCGGCTTACAGATTAACAGGAAGAAAGCGATTGAGGAAATGGTCTTTTCACTTCAGTGTTGGTGGTGAGTACTCATTATGTGTATTTATAGTCTTCAATTAGTTCACATTTAGATGGCATAATCATAACGGGTCAAAACGGGTCTGAAACGCACCCCTTTAACCTCACCCCTATATTAGTAAACCAATATTTACATATTCACACAATTTTATTAGTTCTGTTTCTAAATTAATTTTTTTGTAATGCAACCAGCCCGAGCACATAGTCGATATGCTTTCACAGAAAGAATAATGATAATATCAGTATGTTTATATATTTTCAGTTTTAGCTCAAGCAATAATGTAGTAAACCATCCATAAGGTAGTTACCATCGCAATTCAACCTATCTAGGGCTCTATTTAGAACAAGTTTTGATCTTTTTAAAATACCTATTATGGTGTCGTGTATGTTTCAATGCCAACTAACTAGAATTGAATCTTGATATGACCTATAATCTAAATGGATGTGATACGTTTCTTTTCTCATTCAGGATTCATGGGACATGAGTTGCAGAGATGCCCCTTATTGCAAAATATATCAGGGACAATGTATGTGTAGGCGTCTTTTGAATGCTGTTGTACGTTAATTAAATAATTAACAAGAATTGGTGAAGGAGCCTAAAGATGCTTCCTTGAAAAAGAATGCCAAAAGAGTCACCGCTTTCTTGAAGAACTCTTAAAGATTGGTATGTACATACAATTCGGTTTTACATTAATGAGATTCAATAAAATTGTAACATGTTTGCACTTTAAGTAATCATGCTTCTATACTTTACTCACATATACCTGCTATCGAGTGTTATAAAAACACAAGAGTAACTATAGGCACTTGCAACTGCATGAAATTTGGTTTACATCTTTAAGTTTGATGATAAATATAAATTTCTCTATTGCAAAAAGTCTCAATTGTGTGACACTCAAAGTTGTCACACTTAACTGATTAATTTTTACACTTATCTGTGTAAACGTATTACAAAAAGCCTGTAGAAATAGCTAATTTGTTTTATTAATATGATCTATACCTGGAAGAAGAGACAAGCGACCAAAAAATACTGTTGTGTAGGCAACACAAGTCTTGCTTTGTGTTACAAAAGGTGAACACAACGGGGCTGAACCTAAATATACATCTGGATGTGGATGCTATTGAAATTCATGGAGTCATGGTTGTTATTATACCTTTTTCTATTGATGTAGTTGCACTAAATGTTTATGATCATGCATATTAGTATTGATAACTGAATCAATATTTAAGTGTTTACTTTATTTCACAATAGAACTAAAAGCATGTACTTTGTAATTGCGGATACCTTATTAAGTTTTATTTCCTCTAATCCGATTACCATTCATTTCTTTTTGTTCTTTATTACGGCTCTTCCTTTCAACATGTACACTTTTCAACCATTTATGAACATATATTTTTTTTTCGTTCTTAATGCATTCAAAAAATAATTTGGTATGTTTAGAGTTTATTTTCATTAAGTTACTTTTTCCAATGATATTTAAAACATAATTTTACGATAACTAAAACTATCCAAATTATAATTACAAGTCATGCCCGCCCATTGGGCGGCTTTGAAGTCTAGTATATATATATATATATATATATATATATAACAGGAGACATTTGAAGAAAATGCCACCTCATTGCCCAGTCAATGCCCAGTAATTCAATTTCAACTATGTCATCAGCCATGTAAGCAATTTGTTGCCATGTCATCATTACACGTAGGCAATTTAGGCAATTTTTTTTTAAAAATTTGTTCCACATAAGTAACCTTTGGATGAGCTAAAATGCGGTTTAAATTAAAATTCGTGTAAAAATGAACTCATTAGGATTCGAACCTTGGGCTGGTCATCCACTAACAAGAGCCTCAACCATTAGACCATTTCAGAAGTTGTGGTATACAAATGTAAAACAAAATTAATATATTGACAAAAACATTACCTGCTTTCCTAATTCAAATTGTGATTTGTTATATCTATACCATGTTTAAAGCCGGATTGAAAGTTTTCTTCTCATTCGACATTCAAAATATAATAAATCAATAATCACGGCAATAACAACCCTAAATCTTGATCGTGAATCGTTCAGTTTTGTAAGTTAACACACGCACACAAAACCAACATGGATAAATATGTTTAATCAAAGGTATTCTTCAATTAACAAATTCAAGGTATACTAATCATCTTCTTATTTATTTAGGGTTTTTATTTTTTGAGTCACATATAATGGCTTAATATGATATTCATCACCAATATGGTGAAAAAACTTATATTTAGTTCAACTGCGTATGATTTCAGGTCTTTTTCTCACATACTCATGGCCTACACCTTACAAGGCTATTCACATACTCATGGCCTACACCTTACAAGGCTATTCACAACCAAGGTAGTAAAACTCTTCGTTTTTGTTTTTTTTCAAAGATTGGTAGTGGTGGAAAATTATGCTCAATGTTTAGGAGTGAAATTAAATGTTTTTAGAAAAGTATAAAGTGACTGTAGCATCAATGCGCTGGATTCTGACCATACGAGCTTAGAAAATCATGATGCTTTTACTACCGATATGGATGCTCACTCTGTTGTTTGCGATGCAGCTGTGCAACAGCCATCATGAGCTACGTGTGATACTTTTGCATAGCTAGAGTCACAAAGGCATAGGGTCATTACTAGGGGTAAGCGTGTGCTGGAAGACGATGTTAATTCAGCGCATTCTAATATAACTAAGTGCCAGCGACTACGCGTGACTGAAGGAAGCATTCATTCAGACTCACACGAGGAACTCCCATTCATGGGTACATTACCTGCATATGGTAACCACCATGAAAGCGCCACTAACACGCCGTGAAATATGTGAGGTACTGTTGTGCATGTATTCTGTGTTTCATGGTTTTTGACCGACCAGGTTTGTGAGCATCATGATACATTCTTTGTTAGACCTCCTGCATTATGATATCTATTAGAGATGATATATTAAAGGGATTAGTTTCGATCCATCTATTTATGAATGGGTTGGTTGGGGTTACGTTTTTACTACCTCTAACTCAAAGTGACCATAATTCAAATATTTTCATAAACAAACCATTAAAAAGATGAAATAAGTTAGTATTGATCAGAAGCTATAACCAAGAGTATCATCTAAAAAAAGATTAATTGGACCAGAATTACCACCTATAACCAAGAGTATCATCTAAAAGAGATTAATACAGTCAATAATTAGCAAAAGTTATTCTGTTTCTTTTTGTTTTTTTTTTTCATGTTAAAGGGTGTGAAGATGCAAGAAAGGTACTGATCAGAAGCTGTAACGGGCCATTGTCATTACTCATTGCATCTCTATCGAAGCAATTTTGCATGTATGTCAGGTCGAGGCAGAACAATTCATCTACTATGTCTTGCAAACTGAGAGTTGAATGTCTTAATGGAGCATTAAAAGGTATAGAGATTAGTTTGTTTACTGGTATAAGCGTTGATGCTGAAAATCAAATTCAGTTGCGAGGTATGATAACCAACATGCTGTGGTTAAAATGTAAGTTTTATATTGAGCTCGCACTTGATCTGGAACTTTATATTTCGCAACAATAACTAAAGCTACAAAATCAGACACTGCGTTTGCTTTGAGGACCGTGGTTATACCCGTACCTGAGTGTGATCAGGTTTTTATCCAATGTATTTCTTGCATTCTAATATTGTAGCAATGTTCATATATTAACACAATTTTGATGCTTTGTTGCAGGTTTATCAACCATCTGAGTAAGAGCTAAAGGGATACCTTGATCCATATGAAAATGTGATGTGTACTGAATGACAACGTGGTGGTGATGATGTTTTGAAGTTACTATCTGATATATGTGATTCATCTGCACATACTTTTTCTGTTGGTCATGGAATAGAAGTACCAGAAGGGAAATTGGTACTGTGACGGATGTAGACCGACTGTATTTAGTTCTCTAAATTCACAACTCCCAACTCCCACATCAAACTGAATATTAAGCAGTAATATATCAGATCTTTCATCTCCAGTTGCTGGTGGTTTTGATCTTAACGAGGCGTATGTACCTGAAACGCCATTGACACAACAAGCTCGTGTTTTCCCTGAATCTAGAGTTCCTGTAAATGATTTTATGGCGGGTCGTACTGGAACTGGAGCAACTACATTAAGTGATAGACGAAGGATACATCGTCAAATACATCATCGGCTTTGGAATAATAATAGAATGAGTGCAACATCACCTTCTTCTTCAGGAGTAAGATTATTTGGCTCTCAACTCAAACAAAGGGTTGCTCAACCTCATGCATCTTTTAGCAGAAGGGAAGATCATAACAATGATATTATGTCTTTGATACATGATGTGGATTTTTACTCTTCAAGAGTAGATCGGTTTCTATAGAAGTGCAGAATTCAAATTTGGCATCTCTTGATATGTCATTGCAAGGTGAAAATGGTGCGTACGGCATGGCTTTTGATTCAAGAACGGGATATCCACATCTTCACCCTTGCACTAACAGAGCAAACATCACGACTGATGCATATCGAGAGGTGAGTTACTATTAAAGCTGGCGATGAGAAATAAATGGTTAAAAGTTCATTTAAATAGTATATATCCTTTGTCATATGCTTTAATGTGCTCAATATGCAATTTGTTTCATCACTTATTGATATTGTTGCAGCGTGTTCTCTGAATTTGTTTTTATAGGCCAAGAATAAGACGATTATATAAGAAAGGTCACAAGCTTGGTTAAAAAAAACAGAATTCGCAGGCTGAAGAGCGCATTGTGAAAGGCAATTTATTTCCTGCCAGATAAGCAGTTTTAGTAAGCAATCATGAAAAACCCTTTGTGTTTAATTATAGTGGAACGCACTATAAATATCAGAGGTTAGTTTAGAAGTAATTGCAATACGTTGCTCAGTGCCACTATAAGATGTTGTTGATTTTGCTGGTCTTACAATTGATCATCGTATCTACCCATCACTGATTTCTGGACACCACACGAGTGCTTCCACTTGCCTTATGAATAATCTCTTACTCGAGTAGATTCAACTTCTTGATTATATTATGATTGTTTAGCTCATTTCCTATGAGTTGGTGAGCGAACCCGTCAACTGGATGGTGCCCATGTGGATTTTCTAACAGGGATCACAAACTCTCTTGGAATTAAGGTATTTCTTATTTTTTTAATCATTTTTTCTATGTATAGTCCTATGTACAATGGATACTGACAATCCTTTATCAAAAGGTGAGCGACAAAATGGATTCAAGTGAGTTGGTGCAGCTCATTGACATCTTGAAACTTGAGTATAAACCAGGAAGGGTTACTATCATAACAAGAATGGAAGCAGAAAACATGATCATGAAGCTTCCTCATCTTAATAGAGCACGTTTATTTATCAGTTGGCCATGATATATGGTTGAATTAGTATATATGGTGGTGTGATTCAATACGACGCATCAGGGCTTCATGTGGTGACAAACTCCTAATTTACACTGTCTTCAGAACTAAACAAGCTGATAACCATTGGGTGTGATGACTTCGCCATGATCTCTCCTATAGCAGCAATTGAAAAAAAGAATATTAGCAGTGGATGTGTGTCTGTTTGATCCAACATTAAAGACCCGTTGGTTCATGTTCAGGTTTGATTTATATTCTAACCTCTGAATACCATCTTTATATGATATCTATATACTATATATTAGACAACTTAAAACCATACTTATATACAACATGCAATATATGCGGGGTTTATTATATTGTCTAGCTGATGACTTGGCGATGAACTCTCCTGTAAAATATTCCCAACATGGAAGTACCTCAGGTAAGGTGTAGGACCTTAGATATATCAACTTTAACACAAATATAAGCACTAGAAAGATGGAAAGATGGTGACTTGATGAGATATGTGTGGCGTAATATATGAAGAAATAGAGTATAAAGATGAAGAGAACTTTTATTAAGAAACACACACAATACACACACAAGCACACACCTCAAATGAGCCTTTGAGGTGTTTATATAGTTCTTAACATGATGCCTTAAGAGGCTTTCCATGGGCTTGGTCTTGGGCTTGGATTACATGTTTAATAAAAAGGCTTAGATAAACTAACACATAACATATTAGCTTACCAAGACCAAGGCCCATTGACTATTCTAATAACATAAACTACGACACATTACAACGTTACAATAAATGAGAATGACCATCACTTTTTAATATAATTTTTAATGCTAACATAAGGAAATAAAATAGTAATATTAATCCAGCCAACAAAATTATCAGTCTATTGGCTATATTCAAAACGTTGATATTAGGTTCTTGATTCTACACATGAAGGTATATTGCATCTTTAGAAAATGATAAAACAAAAACAAAAACAAAAACAAAAAACAAAAAAAAAATAAAAAAAAATAAAAAAACAAAAAAAAACAAAAAAAAAACAAAAAAAAAAAAAAACAAAAAAAAAAACAAAAAAAAAACAAAAACAAAAAAAACAAATCTTATGATTCGTGTAGGCTGTAAATAGATTGTGCCCAAAAGGAACAAATAGGGGTTGTTTTCTTAAGCCAAAATGTGCTCGACCCTATATCTCGAACTTTTATACGATGTTAAGTAATACTAAGTTTTCAAGCCATTAGGCCAAAATTAGTATCCATGTATCTTTTTACTTTCTCCGAGTGATGGAACAACCTTATATATGATATATATATTTTTCTATTGTTTGACATGAGTTTAATGCTTACTATTGCTAGCTAACAAAATTTAATATAAATTGCAGATTTTGTGAGCACTACAGTCTATGGAAGAAAAGTTCAAAGAGGTTTTATTCAGGTAAGCTTTTAACATATGGTTCGGCGTCAACTTCACTATCATAATATCATCAGTCACATTATACTCAACCACGAGTGAGCCAACCATATGCTTCCCCTTTTTCCTTTTCCAAGCTCAACAGGCTCTAACGTATTGATTGTATATCATCATATAGTGTTAGTACATTTAAACGTAAACATGTTCAGTACATCATGGTAAATCTTTAAGAGTTGTTTCACTAGACAATATATATAAATATAATATTCTTGGTATATATTACAATGTTAGAGTAACATGAAAAAAAATTGAAAACCATTGATGATTCTTATGAGTGTCCATAATTTCTCTTTTATTTTATATACTGTCATTCATCTTGATGCCGCTTATTGTATTTAGTGTGGCAACTGATTTACTGTTGTCAAACGAAGCATATCTGGCACGTGCAAGAAGAAAGAAAGAAAAAGAAGCCAATCCATCTGAAATTGATCTTGAGGTATCTTTTCCTCATCTCTTTGACCGGACACTTTGAGCTAGTTTTGCTGCAAAAATGGTTTTTTAAATCGAAATTTTATAGGCTGTAGGATTATTCTTATTGTACATGGCTTTTCATTCATATAATGCCTGGATTTAAAAGATTTTCCAACATAGTTAGAAGGTCAAAATGTATAGAAATGATGCCCAGCAAATGCTCTAAACAAACCCATGTTGGATGAGTACAGTTATCACAATGATACGTTGAATTTTCAAAGCCATACATGGATTTTCATATAGATAGAATTTTCTAGCTCTGTTTCTTAGGATATTTTCGCGACGCTATAGGCAATGTCCTCATAGCTTAGAATTACAGTGAATTGAAATCTTCCAGACAGTAATCATGCTACTGAGAGGCGTATAATGCTCCTTCATAATACGTGGAATGAGCTCACTAAAATCACAAAATGTAAAGAAAAGATTCATTATCTTAAAATTAGAGTGAGTCATGTCTCTCACAAACAAATAGAGTGGGATTTAGGCTTAGGATAATTTGGTTTAGGTTCGGAATGAAGGTGAGACTATATTCTCCACAACACAAAAGAAACCTAGCCTCACCAAAAAAAAGTTTAATCTTCTTAGTTTGGTGAATCAGCAGTTACAAGAGCTTTAGTTCATTGTAAGTAACTAATATTCCATTTTCCAGTTTGTAAGTTCACTGATTATTTGATGAAGACTCGAGATTAAATGGATGTTTGAACATTGGGGATTGCGGTGTTCTTTAGTATTTCTATTTAGTCTTATTGAAAGTGTAGATATACATGTGAGACATTTGGTCAATATTAAACTGCATAATGTTGATAGAGGAAGTGTCAAATGATTGTTACTTACATATAGTTAGACTTGACATATTAAGATTGAATTTTAGAATCTAAACTGTTTTTGCTAAACACCTTAAAAACTGACACTCTTCTATCCCACAAACTCAAATCTAATCCCTCTCTCATTTTTATTCATTTGTGTTCTCTCTGTTTCTTCCGCTCATTGTTACAATCCTAGGGCAAATGGTTATTGTTCATTATGATCTGCAGATGCAATACCTTATTAAACTTAGAAATAGTGTGTAAGATGTGATTACATAATTATATTATTCAATAAAAATATCTTTTAGTGGTGGTAAGATGGGTGGTTTAGACAGGTTGATAATGGGTCAAAACGGTTAACATCCTATTAGGGGTACGAAACTTTTGTCAGTTTTATTAAAAAGGTTAATGTATGAATTAATATCACGTATGTTTACCTTACAATCGAAATGTGTTACAATCAAATTTAAGTTTATCATCATTTATATGTTATGTATTCAATTGGATTTATTGGTACAGTTGTATAGGCACTCAAAATTTATAAAGCGACTATTCGTGGATGATAATTGATGAGGTTTTTTTTTTTTTTTTTTTTTTTTTTTTTTTTTTAATTAAGAGTTTACATGTAAAAATAGCTCATGGTAATTTTTTGTATTCCTACAGTCTCAGTTCCATTAAAATGTCATGTCATTTGTTACAAATATTCACTATATTACATCTATGTGATTTTATCTGTTTCATGATTAAAAGTTATGTTGAGGATCACGGGCTCATAATTTAACACTTGATAAGCCTAATATTTCCACTACGAAAATCTTAGTTTATATGTTAATAAGACTCCTACTCACGTAAATGTGGCGCAGAATGCATTGAAGTGTTCGTTAAGGAAGTGATATATACTTGCTACAAAATTCCTTACAAGTAATTTTATAAGTCATGCCTACCCATCGGGCGGGCTTCGAAAGCTAGTATATATATATATATATATATATATATATATATATATATATATATATATATATATATATATATATATATATATATATATAGCATAATAACAACTAATGATAAGCATGGCAAAGGAAAATTAGGAACACATATTAAAACATTCATTAATTCAAAATGATTATGTCAACCACATAATCATTGTTACATCATACATAATACTAGAATTCTAAACCAAGTAGAATATCATATTGTGCCAATAGAGAGTGTCATCAAACTTGCTTGTATCCCAAAAAGCTTAAAGTGTTTTATTTGAAAAATAAAAAACATAAGCATATAGTATGCTTAGGTGAGAGTGGGGAGTGGGGATCATGTTGATGGCTTAATGGAGGTATATTTTTGGTTTCATGGATGTTGGTGAGTTTGGTGATGTAGGGCTTGGAGGTGGTGAGTGTGACATTTCAAAATTTTCATGTCATTAATCTTAATATTATTTAACTATTTTATTTTTAAATAATTAACTTCGTCAGAAGTTATCCGCGTTTCATCATAACACCTTCAATTAATTCAACCGCGACTAGACTACGTCCATTCTACAATTTTTATGCATCATTGTTTCCTTAAAATCCTATTCTAAAATTAACTTTTCAATTTTTCCATTTTTACGTAAACCTTGCACCATTACGTTTTACCCGATTTAAATTTACGTTTTAAGGTTTTGACAAAGTGAGCCAACCCTAGACTATGATAATTTACATATTTATGAAATTTTAAACTATTTTATGTTTACAAATGAGTTTTATACTTGTCGTGTCAATTTTATAGCTTACGTCACTTTTATCAAAAACCGGTGTCACCAAACGCGTTTTTTAACTCACGGTTTCAGTTTTAACGACGTTTAAATACTCCGATAAACCTATGACTCAAATAATATACTAAAAGTAGTTATTTTAGCAAGTTTTAAAATTTTTACAAGTTTAGTATTTTTACGTTACCCGCTTTTACGTTTCGCGTCTTAAAAACTTTACGTTTGCAATTACCGGGATCAAACTATACCCTCTAATTACTAAACTATCATTATAATGCAAGATTTATAAAAATATTCCACATAGAACCTCCTTGTGCCACCTCCATCTTACACCAAGGACACTTGTCTCATGTATGAGACAAGTGTGATACTACTCATACACCAAACTCATCACTTCACTTTTACACATGCAAATCTATGATAAAAATTTTCTTCTCTCTTGTTTTCTCCACATTATGAACGACCCATTCTCAGCTCCAATCACCAATTTCATCTAAATTCTAACTAAATTATTGATCATAGATTAAAGATCTTGAAGGCCTAGTCTTCCTCATGGTTTATTCCACTTAAAACATCATCAAATCTCATCATTTCTTGGTTTCTTTTTGAAGTAGTTTCAAGTTTTGATCAAGATAGTTTAGGGGCTGAGATTTTCAAGTTTTACAAAAGTTTTTGGTGGATAAAAATTGGGTTGATATGGGGTAAAGAAATGGTGCAAGTGTTGATTGGGTTAAACTAGGTCTAGTGTTCTTGTTGTTGTAATCTTTCTTGTTCATCACTTTTGTAAGAAAACTCCTCCACTAACTTTCAATTTATTTTTATATTCACTACTGTAAAAATGATATATATTGATGTAATTGTATAGTATATAAGTTATAGGGCTTGGTTAGGCTTGGTACATGAAACTAGATCACTAGAAACACTAAAGGACTAGACATGCTTCTGTGATTTCTGAATCAGAGGCAAAGATGGAATAAACTGTACTAATCAGTAAACATTGAGACTAAACTAAAAATATGTGGTTGTAGGTCTATGTCTTGTGGTCATTTTGATGGGTATTTCATTAAATAACTCATTACGATGATTAAACTAGAAATATTTTTGTAAAACATGTCCAGTTCTGAGTAACAGATTTGAAACATGTAAAAGTCATTTTTTTTGTGCATAACCCTCTGTTACTCAAAGAATAAAAGTTTTAGATAACATCTTAACTTAAACGTGGCCGAAAGCGGGGAATTAATTGGACTTGTAAAACTCTAGATATCGCATTTTTCGCGGAACTGTTGTAATTTTGAAAGCTGATGGACTGAATAGAATGGATAACTTGATAGTTTTACTAATATTATTTAACTTTTGGCTTAGTAAAACCCACAAGACTAGTTAGTACAGGTAAATACCTTTCCGGAAATATAAAGAACTTAAACTTTTGACTTACGGTTTAAGAGTAACGAATCTTCTAAATTGCGCAAATTATAAAAATGTTAACAGATTTTGACTTTAAAAGTATAAAGGATTCAAAAACTCATATGATTATATCTTTAAAACTTTATTTTGAACACTTCATATAGATAGGGATTATGTACCAAGCGTAGACAAGATAATAACTTATATATGTAGCTAAGTTGCATCAATGTTTATTTTCAAAAACCTAAGACAAGCCTATATATGTTTAGGTTCTTCGTAGAGCTTCGCGGCTATCTTTCTTCGCTTGCTTGATTGTGATTATTCCTCTTTGTTCACGGTGAGTTCATAGCCTCGCTTTTAGTTACTTCAATTGTTTTATAAACCTCGCGAGGGGGATACATGCTAGTTTTACAAACCGAATACAAGTAGTTTTTGGTATGCTTGACCCGATTACATGATTATAGTCAATTGAGTATATTTCTTGCCAATTAAGTCCCCATCATGAACCGTTAATTCCGTGGGAAACGCTAGTATTATGAATATGCATATTTGGCTTGGCGGGCCTGACCGGGTGAGTAGCGCTCATACATCAACGGTCACATAATATTGAGAGATTACGTGGTAAATGGCAAATCTTACCTTTTCGGGGCATTATTAATCTAGGTCAAGGTTCGGTTTCATGAGCTCAATACTATAAATCTTATTTCCCGACTTGTATTTGTTACATGTGAACTTAATTATGGGTGTATAACAACGTAGCCCATCATATTTTAAACTGAATTATCTTGTATTCAACTGATTACTTATTTAAACTCTATGAATTCACTCAACTTTATGTTGACTTTTTAGCATGTATTTTCTCAGGTATTATTTTGCTAGCTGAGCATTGGGAGCAATCGGAGTCGCGTGGATATCAAATATTGAAGGACTTGTTTTCTTCACATTCGATTATTATTATTATTTTTAAATATGCAAATGAGTCATGTTTAAACTCTTGAAACTTAAAGTGTTGAATAAAAATTGTTGGGACCTTTGTACTCTGTTTTATCAAATCGAATGTGACATTTTATTAAACGTCTCTTTTGAGGTCGTTTTATGTAACTTGTTTTTATGAATTATGAAGTGACACCCAAATTGGTATTCCGCTGCGTTGTAAAATTTTGGGGGTGTGACAGAATGGCATCTGAGCATTAGTTATAGCGAATTAGGTCGTTTTCAAAACCTAAACTATAACTGATTTTTGAATTTTTTTAAGTCTTTCACCATTGTTCGATATCCGCGCATGCTTGCTCCCAGGTAACTTATATGCTCTATTTTGCATCCATACTTCTATTATATGACTAATGAATATATCCCCTAGTCATGATTTTGCTCTCTCATGCCTACTCTTACATTCTTGTGATCTATGAAACTTTTTTTAAGACATTGTGGGTTACACAATGGTCTCATTTACTTCATTAACATTGTGAGTTGCACAATGGTTTCTTTTATTTGTCAGACATTGTAGGTGATTACAATGGTCTATAAACTATTTCATAACCTTATATACTATCATTACATCTAATGGCGAAACTCGTTACAATTTATCAATTCCTCTTGATTTCTTTACTCCCCGTAAACTTATGTTTCCTGACCATTTCTGCACCTTTTTTCAAATTGATACAAATTATATAGAAGACTATCTATATACACTTGATTTTCTCTTTACTATTTATACCTATTTACAAGAGCGTTACTTTTTATTTGTATAAGGATATTTATTATAAACGTTTTATCCGACTCTTTACACTCAGCCTCTATAGCACCATGTCAATAAATTACCCCACTACTACTTTACAAACTAATAACATGATGCACCACTATTTTTAGCTCTGACTAGTTCAGAATTGACTATTTTGTCACCCCTTTACAAATTATTTGGTAAATTACCTTGTAAAACTACTTTACTACCATCTTTTAAACCATTTTTGCTAAAATTTTTAATACAATGCTTTCCACTCTCTTACAAACTACTTTACCATCATCTATAAACTAAATTACTCGTTTACTTTAACCTCTTATGAACGATGTGGTGATCTCCGAAACATTTTCGCTACTTCACTTTATTTCCTTTTGATGATATTGACATTCGGTGTACTTTGTCAATTCCACTAGTTATTTTATTGTTCAACTCTGAGTGTGAACATTTTTCTTATGCCTTTGAAGCACGTATAATGTTTTCGTTATCCATTGTTTTGAAATCTTCCATTTGATGGGAGTGCGACCTTAACTTGTCATCTCGGATCATGCCATCCCTTGGCACTTACCTTTTGGAATGCGACTGACTAATGTCATACTATTATTCTCGTTACTTCTTCTTATGATTTTGATGAATCATGTCGTTAATTAGGCATCCTCTTATTTATTGTAACACTTGATCTTATTGTGTATTTTATTTTGTGACGGACATACATAAGTAGGATGATTTATAATCGTCTTATTGAAATGAATTGGGACGCTTCTTCATTTGAATAAGGAAATTATAAACCGCCGAACCATAAATTCATAAATCTTCACTTACATGGATTGGAATGCCTCTTTATGTAAATGACGAGTTATGAATGAGTGGGCTTATGTGTATCCACCATAGCGTGTGTACGAATCATTCTTTGGGCTATGAACTCCCCTCGACTCGTAATTTGTTATGTGGATTTTTCCAATTTTGTATCGACCGCCGCGAGCTTGATGAGCTAATAGTAATGTACTATTATCCGCTTTCACGAATAGACGACTTGATAAATTCCTTATCTCCTATTGTCTTATCACCAACACTTTTATTCTATCCTTTCCTTTAAGGACCCTCACGACATTCTATTCGTTCCCTCATACCATTGCTTACACATTAGGTGATTTCTATCACTTGTTCTATCTTCATTGCTATCTTGTCACTTTGTCAAAATCTCGAGCACAAAATGCATTAAGCACCTCCATAGGCTTCTATAAAAATTTTATACATCTTTATGAAAATTTTACAAATATTTCACAAGGGTTTAAATTACCAAAATGACCTTCTTAAGTTAAAGAGTCAGTTCTAACCACCCTCTTCTGTAAAAAAAAAAAAAAAAAAAAAAAAAAAAAAAAAAAAAAAAATTGATAATTATAATGACACCATGCCCTATCTTTCAAATTATATGTTTTATACATCATATTTTAATCACGTCTTAAGGATATGAATGATTTAAACTTCGTTTCAACTAATGATTCCTAAAGATTTGAAAATAGACCTTCTACAATCACAACCATAAACCCTAGTCTCAACATGGTTTTTATACATGCATCCATCCTAAAAATCTTTAAAACGACCAAAAGTGATTCTTGAACCTATTTTATCTCTATTATAAACACCATTTTTATCAAAAATGAATAGTTTAAAATTCTCCTTAGACGACAAGTATCGAACCGCGTCGTTAGTTATTCTAGACTTCATTCCTTACAACTATCATTATCTTTTCTCAAATGAACCGTCTAGAGATAAAGCGTGTTGAGCGCCGGGACGTCGCTCTCTTAAGGGGTACGTGCTGTGACATTTCAAATTTTTCATGTCATTAATCTTAATATTATTTAAGTATTTTATTTTTAAATAATTAACTTCGTCAGAAGTTATCCGCGTTTCATCATAACACCTTCAATTAATTCAACCGCGACTAGACTACGTCCATTCTACAATTTTTATGCATCATTGTTTCCTTAAAATCCTATTCTAAAATTCACTTTTCAATTTTTCCATTTTTACGTAAGCCTTGCACCATTACGTTTTACCCGATTTAAATTTACGTTTTAAGGTTTTGACAAAGTGAGCCAACCCTAGACTATGATAATTTACATATTTATGAAATTTTAAACTATTTTATGTTTACAAATGAGTTTTATACTTGTCGTGTCATTTTTATAGCTTACGTCACTTTTATCAAAAACCGGTGTCACCAAACGCGTTTTTCAACTCACGGTTTCAGTTTTAACGACGTTTAAATACTCCGATAAACCTATGACTCAACTAATATACTAAAAGTAGTTATTTTAGCAAGTTTTAAAACTTTTACAAGTTTAGTATTTTTACGTTACCCGCTTTTACGTTTCGCGTCTTAAAAACTTTACGTTTGCAATTACCGGGATCAAACTATATCCTCTAATTACTAAACTATCATTATAATGCAAGATTTATAAAAATATTCCACATAGAACCTCCTTGTGACACCTCCATCTTACACCAAGGACACTTGTCTCATGTATGAGACAAGTGTGATACTACTCATACACCAAACTCATCACTTCACTTTTACACATGCAAATCTATGATAAAAATTTTCTTCTCTCTTGTTTTCTCCACATTATGAACGACCCATTCTCAGCTCCAATCACCAATTTCATATAAATTCTAACTAAATTATTGATCATAGATTAAAGATCTTGAAGGCCTAGTCTTCCTCATGGTTTATTCTACTCAAAACATCATCAAATCTCATCATTTCTTGGTTTCTTTTGGAAGTAGTTTCAAGTTTTGATCAAGATAGTTTAGGGGCTGAGATTTTCAAGTTTTACAAAAGTTTTTGGTGGATAAAAATTGGGTTGATATGGGGTAAAGAAATGGTGCAAGTGTTGATTGGGTTAAACTAGGTCTAGTGTTCTTGTTGTTGTAATCTTTCTTGTTCATCACTTTTGTAAGAAAACTCCTCCACTAACTTTCAATTTATTTTTATATTCACTACTGTAAAAATGATATATATTGATGTAATTGTATAGTATATAAGTTATAGGGCTTGGTTAGGCTTGGTATATGAAACTAGATCACTAGAAACACTAAAGGACTAGACATGCTTCTGTGATTTCTGAATCAGCGGAAAAGATGGAATAAACTGTACTAATCAGTAAACATTGAGACTAAACTAAAAATATGGGGTTGTAGGTCTATGTCTTGTGGTCATTTTGACGGGTATTTCATTAAATAACTCATTACGATGATTAAACTAGAAATATTTTTGTAAAACATGTCCAGTTCTGAGTAACAGATTTGAAACGTGTAAAAGTCATTTTTTTTGTGAATAACCCTCTGTTACTCAAAGAATAAAAGTTTTAGATAACATCTTAACTTAAACGTGGCCGAAAGCGGGGAATTAATTGGACTTGTAAAACTCTAGATATCGCATTTTTCGCGGAACTGTTGTAATTTTGAAAGCTGATGGACTGAATAGAATGGATAACTTGATAGTTTTACTAATATTATTTAACTTTTGGCTTAGTAAAACCCACAAGACTAGTTAGTACAGGTAAATACCTTTCCGGAAATATAAAGAACTTAAACTTTTGACTTACGGTTTAAGAGTAACGAATCTTCTAAATTGCGCAAATTATAAAAATGTTAACAGATTTTGACTTTAAAAGTATAAAGGATTCAAAAACTCATATGATTATATCTTTAAAACTTTATTTTGAACACTTCATATAGATAGGGATTATGTACCAAGCGTAGACAAGATAATAAATTATATATGTAGCTAAGTTGCATCAATGTTTATTTTCAAAAACCTAAGACAAGCCTATATATGTTTAGGTTCTTCGTAGAGCTTCGCGGCTATCTTTCTTCGCTTGCTTGATTGTGATTATTCCTCTTTGTTCACGGTGAGTTCATAGCCTCGCTTTTAGTTACTTCAATTGTTTTATAAACCTCGCGAGGGGGATACATGCTAGTTTTACAAACCGAATACAAGTAGTTTTTGGTATGCTTGACCCGATTACATGATTATAGTCAATTGAGTATATTTCTTGCCAATTAAGTCCCCATCATGAACCGTTAATTCCGTGGGAAACGCTAGTATTATGAATATGCATATTTGACTTGGCGGGCCTGACCGGGTGAGTAGCGCTCATACATCAACGGTCACATAATATTGAGAGATTACGTGGTAAATGGCAAATCTTACCTTTTCGGGGCATTATTAATCTAGGTCAAGGTTCGGTTTCATGAGCTCAATACTATAAATCTTATTTTCTGACTTGTATTTGTTACATGTGAACTTAATTATGGGTGTATAACAACGTAGCCCATCATATTTTAAACTGAATTATCTTGTATTCAACTGATTACTTATTTAAACTCTATGAATTCACTCAACTTTATGTTGACTTTTTAGCATGTATTTTCTCAGGTATTATTTTGCTAGCTGAGCATTGGGAGCAATCGGAGTCGCGTGGATATCAAATATTGAAGGACTTGTTTTCTTCACATTCGATTATTATTATTATTTTTAAATATGCAAATGAGTCATGTTTAAACTCTTGAAACTTAAAGTGTTGAATAAAAATTGTTGGGACCTTTGTACTCTGATTTATCAAATCGAATGTGACATTTTATTAAACGTCTCTTTTGAGGTCGTTTTATGTAACTTGTTTTTATGAATTATGAAGTGACACCCAAATTGATATTCCGCTGCGTTGTAAAATTTTGGGGGTGTGACAGTGAGTTTGGAGTTGAGTTTGTTGGTTGAGGGTTTTGATGTTGTTCAAGTGATGGTGTTTGTTGAGATCTAGTGAGAAGATACTCAATCCAAGTAAAGTACTCATTCAATGCAATGGTTTGTTTTTGGAGGAAAATGCGACAAGGGCAATTGTTGACATGCTTCTCAATTTGATTTGTGTTGTGTGGTGATGAGGGTGAGCTAGATGGAGGTGGATCCAAATTGCGTTGAGCAAGATGTAAGGCTAGAAGAGCACTAAGCTCATGTGCTTCTTTTAGCTCCTCAACGAACTTCAATTGTTCGGAGGAAGGTGATGGTGGTGGAGTATGGCTGTTGTCTTGGGTGAAGGTTTGAACATGCAACATAGGAATGGCATGTGAAGTCGTAGGGAGTGGTGGTGGCACTCTTGGTGGTGGAGACATGTTTGAGCTTGGGTAATCATGAAAACATGATATGGATGGAAGAGATGCTTCATGAGTGGATAGTGTTTTTGTTGAATGAGCAACAAGTGAAGTATTGGCAATGAGGTTAGGATTGTTGTTTTGGGATTGTGCATGCTCATCATGAGAAGAAGCATTGGTGGAACCAAGCATGGGTGTTTGGTTTTGTTTGTGAGATGGGTTATTTGTATGAGCATAAGATTTGGGTATTGGTTGATTGGGAACAACATCACTTGAGCTTTGACACGAGTCAATCTTTCTCCTCCAAACGGGTTTTACGGAGATCTTAGCAACTCTTGAGTGTTTAGATCTTGGGTTGTTGGGGGATGACATGTTTGGTTGGATGATCATTAATGATGAAGGAAACAGGAACCTCGACCATCAGATGGCCGGTCCCCTTAAATAGGGGTCGGTCCCCTTAAATACTAAGGGGGCCGCCCATCTGTTGATTCTCAGATTGCCAGAAATAGGTTTTTGGCAGAAAATTTTAGAAAAGGTTGTGTTTTCAGGTTTGATTTCAAGCAAGTCCAACTCTTTGAGGCAATATAGAATATACTAATCATGTATATAAAGCATGTTATTTAAAGAAATCAAGTAAACAAGTAATTTTTAATTTGCATGCAACCTACTTATTAAGCAATTAAATCATATAGACTAGGAAACAATAAAACATGATAACCATATATTCAACTATATGATTATGAAGAATAATGAGCTAGTTCAAACATCATGATGAGTGCCTATGAGTAACAAATGGGAAGTTATGATTACATGGACTTCAAGACTTGTTACAAACAAGATCCATATAGGCAAACCATGATTTTCTTGAAATGACTTGGTTTTATAATGAATGCCATGTTCATAAAAGTATATGACAAATGTGAGATTATCATAGATGGCGTAAGAAAACGTTTTTAGCTTTATTCAACAATGCATTGAAGTAGATTCAAGTGTGTATTTGAGTAGAATAGATTGGGTTTTACTTCAAGAGATGTTGACAAAAGAGACAAGAAAATTTTCCCAATCCTGATTTTGATTAAAACAAAGTTTTGATTGCTCATAGTCAAATATGTTGTTTGAAGAAAAAATGAGATAGTTATTTGAAAGATTATTTTTCAAAATGTGAGGTTTTATGCATGATATTTGATTTTTGATAGCAAGAATCACTAGTTATGGATTTATAAAGCATTTTTAAAGATATCATGTTCAAGAGAATCGGTTAAGCCCGTTGTCACATATAACCACCTTGTATGCTAACTAAAGACATGGATAAGTGATGACATAATCTTATGGGCATAATGCAATATAATTGAGAGAGATATAACCAATCATCTATGGTTGCAAAATTAACTCATATACTTACTCATCTCTTTATTGTTTTTAACAATAACTTATCTTAATCCTTGGTTAAATTATAACGTATCTATTTTTGCTACTAGATAGGTCATTTATCCTAAATGATAAGCATTCTACTAGTGGTCATAGATGATTTCTAAATTCAATGATGAATAAGAAAGAGGGCAATAAATCCAAAATATAGAGGGTCAACTAAACTAATTTCTAGTAAATATATATTACTAATTTTAATAATATATGAACAAGGCAACCTACAAGCCTAAGCATATTTATAGACCAATTATGGCATAATTTGATATAGTGTGATATTTATAAGTTTTTGAAAAGAAAACTTACCTCATATCCAGCAATTCTTTATGAGTAGGCATGTGAGTGTTGGTTAACATCTTCAATGTTTACCCAAAGCATGATAACGTAGCAAGGTATTACTCCAACGTTATTAAAGATCAAGGTAGCTTGATCCGAATCACGTATTAGATCACTTCAAGCATCTTTGATGAGTGCCATTAGAGTTTGACTCCTTGATGATAGTGGGTGTAGAATGATGAGATGACAAAGATATCTTCAACGGAGGTAATTCCTTTTACATGAGTTGTGTTTGTCAAAACCATTTGCGTTTGATTCCTTCATCTTTAGGTAGTAACTACGTCATTTCAAATCGTGTGTAGAATAAGATTCAAGGTAAATGATTCACTAGTCTTAATATGTAAGTTATGAAAGTGAGCGATCCATTGTAAAAAATAGAAACGTCTCTTCATTCGTTTATTACCTAATCATGAAAAACCACTTGGTACCTAGATTCTCATGGGTCCGAGATGGTTAGTTGAGGACATCCATTGCATTTGAATGCACGTGGTGAGGATGTCGCCAAGGAGTACAAGAATTCATCAATAGTTTGTCTTAACGAAAAACAATGACTTTCTTGACTTAAATAATTGATAATAGATGCAAATAATATAAATTCTAAATTTCTCTACTAGGTTTTACAAATTTTATTTTCCTTAATTTACTTGTTGAAGGATCATTTGCATTAAATCCTAAGCCGGTTTTATCATTAAATGACTTTTGAATATTAAGTAGATATTTTAAAGATCTGGAACTATTTTCAAATTTAGCTAATATTTTTGCTTTTTTATTTTCCTTTCTAATTTCTTGTTTGTAGTCTTGACATTTTTTACATTCAAGATCAATTTCAATATTACTTTCAAGTCTAGACATTTTATCTTCTAAAATTATTTCTTTTTCAAAGTTACTTCCAACGGATGTTGAAGATTCATTTTTAAAAAGGATTTTTGGGTCTATGTTGCAAAAATGTTTGAAGTTGTTTTCTAATTTTTAAAACTCTAATATAAATTGATCATAGCAAAAATGTTTGGTTTCGGATTGTACCTTATTTGTAGCTTTATTTGCTTCACAATCTTCACATACCATACGATGATTATTATCATCGTCTATGTCGCTCCATGTTTCATTTGTAAGTTCACTTAGGTCTTGGCGCATGTAGTCTTTGCCATCAATACTTGTAGTTTCATTTATTTGAATATCTTCACAAGCTATATTTTCATCATCTTCTTCGTCCGTGTCGCTCCATGATTTATTTACAATCTTTCTTCAGATTTGGCTCATATATTCTTCATTATTGATACCTTCAATAACCACGTTTGAACTAGTAGCACTTGTGTTTATTTCAACTAAATATTTATCTATTAAATTTTCTAAAGTGACTAATTCTTGTGCAACATCAAGTTTATCATCTTTGGTTTTACATTTCCCTTGGTGAAGATTTAAAAGACATTTCCAAATATCATTTGCCGTTTTACAAAAGAATAATTTTTCATATTCAACTCTTGGTAGAGTTTTGTAAATCATTATTTTAGCTTTAGTATTTTTATCAATCTTCGTTTGAAGATGATTATATTGATTTTCAAAATCCGTTTTAGTTGTGTGAGGATCACCAACTGAAGTGATAATCCAAAGATCAAAATCTATTGATTTCACATAACTTTCAAATTTATTTTTCCATTCACTAAATATAGTTTTCAAATAATGGTAATTGTTGAGTTAAATCTCCTTCTAAATATTTTTCAGATTCCATAGATCGTTACAAGTTTTAAAATACAATATATTTTAAAAATCTTGCTTGACGTGGCTCTGGTATCAATTGTGGAAAACTAGAAGGGGGGTTGAATAGTTTTACGTCTTTTTCATTTTATAAAAGTTTGCTTCTAAAGAGTAGATTCAGATTATAAAAACATTGATTCAAAAATGTAGATTTGAGTTTGTTCACAATTGTAGTTTGAACACTACTTAATTAGATTGTTGAGTAAAAACTACAATGTTATTTATTACACACACACACACACACACACACACACACACACACACACACACACACACATATATATATATATATATATATATATATATATATATACTAGACGAGTACCCGTGCATAGCAACGGATTTATAATGACAGATATTTATAGTGATATTTTGGTTAAGTGTTTTGCGTAATGTTTTGTATAACTATATTTGTTTGCCGCTAGGAAATCTCGTTGCTATGCATGGGTACTCGTATAGTTATTTTTGAAACCTCCAATATGCATATGCCTCTTTTTATATAACTTGTACATAACCCGTTGATATGTTAGTAAAGCAAAAGTAAAATGATCAACTATCATCTAAGGAAAATAATAATTTTTTCTTTTTTTGTTTATTAATATTTTTCATTTAAATAAACTAATCAAGTATCACTTAATTTTTGGTACATATAAATACTTTTTCATCATACAGATTATGGAAATTATTTGAAATTTCATTTAGAAGTTTGAATTAACACACTGGGTTGTTTATATAGACAATGGAAAAAAAATCTTTGCCATATATACTTTCATAAGTTTCAACTTTAGCCGCGATAAAATGTCATTGCTTTGCACGCGATAAAATGTCGTTGCTATGGAAAATAAGATAATGTTTTGAAAAGTATTAATATTATAACAAATCTTGTGTTGTGTTACAAACCGTGTTTTTTGAAATGAATTTGAAATTTGCCTATCTCTACCAACTTGTGTTAAGTAATAAGTAAAAGTAGAAGATGGAAATTTATTAATACTTGCCTATATTATATAAGTAATCAAACGTGTAGTTTTTATATGTTTACAAAGTTGCCTAAATTAATTAAGATTTAGATAATTAGTTGACAAGGGCATTATGGGGATTGACCAAAAGTTAAGAATTTCACATTTCACTTTGACTATTTTCACATTATAAGTAGTATAGATATATATAGGGTCCCTTTCTTCCGAAAACCACTTTATCTGCAAAAACTACGAGAACCACCATTTTACAACTAATAATACACAATGTACATCATTTAATGCTCCATAATATTTTGTTTTTTTATTTAATTCAAAAGGGTATAATAGTAAAAGATATTTTCATATTATTTTTGTTTTTTTTTATAATTCCCCTTTTTTATAGATCTTAAATTTCAGATTTTTTTTTTTTTTTTTTTTTTTTTTTTTTTTTATGCTAACATGTTTTCAAATAGTTATAGTGCATATATAAATAATCATTATTTTTTTAAAATTTCAATGTGTATGCATGTTATTTCCCCCCAAATAGTCAAGGTGCATACATGTTTTATTCCCTTTTAAGGTGCATATATGTCCATTAATAGAATGAAATTTATAACACACCAATAATATAAATGTTATATACAAACTTCAATATTGTTTGAAATACAATTAAAATACAGATTTCTAAAAGCATAAAAACATGAATATAATCGATCTATACATGTGAGCACTAATAATATATTCAACACAAATGGACATATGAACACGAGTAGCCGTCAACAATTTTTCAAAAGTCGGACATATATGCACACTTGTAGCCGTGAAAATTCTTGTAATTACACCTGATACAAAGAAAAGTACAAAAATTAGCAACAATAATATTGCTTAAATAGAATTGTGTTGAAATACATATATGCAAGTACTAAAACATGTATGCACACTTGTTAAAATACATTCACATAATAATTGCAAACATACATGTTTTAAGCATTCAATTTATAAGCAATCATTTTTTAAAACATACATGTTTACTGTTTTAAAACATACATGTTTTAAGCATTTCATTTTTAAGCAAAACATTTTTTAAAACATACGTGTTTGCTGTTTTAAAACATACATGTTTAAAAAATTATGACTTATCACAACATTGTAATGTGATAACCCAGGCCCACAAAAGTAACAAGAAAACATATATGCACTCGGTAGGTTCCAATTATTTTAGATGTCATGACTGAAGTTACTTTAGATGTTTAAAACATAGTCAAAACAATTTTCATAAACTAGTCCAACAAAGTTTGATTTAGTTTGAAATTGAATAACTATCAAACATTGCAATTTCATCCCATGCATATATAGATATTTAAATGACATCATGACACATGAAAGTGATCTAGCATACACTAAAACAATCAACAATGGAAAATTCAGAATCAAGACTATACATTTGTTTTAGGCCTCTTTATTTTTAAAATAAAGAACGGAACATTTGTTTTCCAATGAAGTAACCACTCCCTTGAGAAAAGGAAACCTTGTAGAAGAATCAAGTAGAACAAGAACATCAGATGCATATGTATAACTTGATCTCCATGTCCCATCCGACTTCTCCAAATAAATTGCTTTATTATCCGTTTCATAACTCTCTAGATCCACCTACAAACCTATTATTTTCCAAGATTATATCACCTTTTTCTACAGATCTAAAACCATTTTTTCCATATCTATTTTTTTTTCCAAATCGAAACTAATATTTCAAAAACACAAAACTCAACCTACTCAACTAAAAACAATGAATCAATATAAAAGAAAAATAAAGAAAACCAACCTCATAACAAGCGTGTTTATTAAAATAAGCATGATTCAAAATGGTTGGTGCGGGTGGGAACGAGAGGTGATGAGAGTAGCGGCTATCGTGTGTTTTTTTTTTTTTTTTTTTTTTTTTTTTTTTTTTTTTTTTTTTTTTTTTTTTTAATTGGAACAAATCGATCGGTTATAAAGGGCAACTTTGGGTACGATACAAAGAGGCCAGAGGGTTGGTCGTGATTTTACGATAACATAAAAAGGTGGCGGCTTAGATATTGGGGTGGCAGTTTTAGGGTTTACAGAGAGAAGAGATAAGTGAGGAAGAAAGAGATAAAAACGAAAATGATTTAGATCCATATTATTAGACGGTTTAAAAAAGAGTGGGATAAAATTCCAATGATACCCTTTTAGATTTTTAAATAATGGTCTAATTTTTAAGTTAATTACATTAATGGCACACTTCATTATAGTCATTGATCACACAATCTAATGGACAATATTGGTTCTCGCAGTTCTTGCAGATAAAAGTGGTTCTCGTAAGAAAGTTACAATATATATATATATATATATATATATATATATATATATATATATATATACATACATATATATATATATATATATATATATATATATATATATATATATATATATATATATATATATATATATATATATATATATACTAGCAGGGTCCCCACGCGATGCAGCTGCGGGCACCCTGTAATTTAATTTTTTCGGCTAATAATTTATTTTATTTGTACATTTTTTGTCAATAGCTTTGCTGATTAGTTTTTTATGGCAAAAGTTTGATGAAATTTTGCTTAGTTTGTATTATTTTATTTATTTATTTTTTGTTTAGTAGTTTGCTTGGTTTGTACAATATGTGAACATATTTTAGTTTATTAAGTTCCTTTTGACAATAAATTTATGGATAGCAAAAATTTCGTTTAGCTCGTGTCCGTTCGGGCCCGAGCCCGTTTGACCCGTGCCCGTTTGGGCTCGAGCCCATTTGGCCCGTTGCCCGTTCAGGCTTGAATATTTGTATAATATGCTTTATTATTTGTATTAGTGACATTTAATGCAGGAATTATATTTAAGTTGGTTGTACAATATGCTTGATAATTTGTATTTCTTATGTAAGGGGTGTTTTAATAAGTGCATTAATTGTATTTATTGACAAGTTAATTAATTGTATTTAATGTACATAATGATTTATTTATTGTATTTAATGTTAGTATTAATTGTATGTTAGAATTAAATATGAGGGGAATTTCTATAATTAGCATTTGTTGTTGCACTTATAGCTTTAGAAGTTGTAAGGCTTAATTTTAAGTATTTTATTAATAGTAGGCCTTCATGCTTTATAATATAGTATGATATATATATATATATATATATATATATATATATATATATATATATATATATATATATATATATATATATATATATCCCTTTAGTTTGTTTATATGAGATTAGTGTTGTGAATGGAACCTAGTTTGATCTTTATGTGAAATCAATATATGCACAATATAAGCAATTATAACTATATGCAATATGTAAGTAAGTAAGCTAAGTAATGAACGAGAGATGGAAAGATGAAACCGAGAGACAAAGGATTTACAGTGGTTCGGCTACAAGGACACCTTCCTTGCCCTACTCCACTCCCCGAGCACCGAGCTCGAGAGTTTTCTTCACTAAGTCACAATGCTCCCTTATGGCGGAGAAAACCGTACACACCTTAGCTTACACCAATTTAACGACACAAGCTATATGTCGAGTTCTAATCGTAGCAAGAACCAATCTCACAACTACAAACACACAACAACTTCTTCACACCCTTTCACTCGTTTTACACTTCTTCACAACTCTTGTTTCTTCACGCCTTCACAACCTCTATCTATTTACTACTTCAAAGCCTCTACGTCTTCACAACTTCTAGGCTTCTATGTCATTACAACTTCAATAGTTCTATGTCTTCACAACTTCAATACTTCTATGGCTTTACTTCAAGGCTTTTATCTATACACCACAACAAGGCTTCTACTACTTTAAAGCTTCTATGTCTTCACTACTCTAAGGCTTCAACGTCTTTGCTACTTCAAGGTTTCTACACTACGATACGGATTCTATATCTTTACTACTCACCACCACTTCAAAGTATTATTACTTCTTATACTTCCTACAACTATTCCTATCCACCTCTACTTCTTCACTTCTTGTACCACTTCACACCTTCAACAAGTCTAAATCTAACTAACTAATTTACACACCTTATACACCAAAGAATTAATGATTTACAAGATGAAATGAACAAACAACATAGATAGCAATATGATACTAAGTTGTAATACTTCTAGTCTTGAATGATAGAAGTATTCTTCTCTTTGAACTTGAGTGTTGAAGCTTGAATCACTTTGAAACAAAGATTTATGTATATATGATCAAAGGATTTTAGAGGATAGAAATGGAGGTTTAAATCAAAATGTTTAGAGTGCAAAAAGGTGAGAAAAATCTGTGAGATGAACCAGTATTTATAGGCAAAGCTGGGGGGTTAGGAGCGTGGCCGGTCCCCTTAATTAAGGGGCCGGTCCCCTTTATAATTAAAGGGGCCTCCTAGTTAATTAAGGGGGCCGCCCTCCAGAACGTTGCCCAGCTTTGTCCTTTTGTGCGGAAGGTGTTTGATGTGTGCTTATTCACACATCATTTTTAGGCCTTAAATCAGACCAAATACACCAAATACTAACCAAATATGCCAAGAGAATGTGTGTTTTTGTATTTGTGTATGTGCAGGTACGGATATGTGAAAAATAGACAAAAACAAAACCAAAACCAAAACCGAAAAAACGAGCACGAGAATGGAAAAAGGTCAAAAGTCGGAGCCGGGGAAGCTTAATGATCAAAGAAAGCTCATTATATCAAATGAAGTCTTCAGAGAATTATAAAGTTGCAAGAATGGTCCCTGATCAAAGTTTGGTGTGTGGAAAACTAGAAGGGGGGTTGAATAGTTTTACGTCCTTTTTAAAAGTTTATTATCAAAAATGTTTTGTAGCTTATTAAAAACTTTCGATTCGATCTCAAGTGAATTCAAATGACAACTAATATAAGCAATTCTAATCTAATAATAAAAGTATTGAAATGTAATGAAGAAAAGATAGAGTTAGAAAGATCAAACCACAACACGCGAATTTATAGTGGTTCGGCTACAAGGACACCTTCCTTGCCCTACTCCACTCCCCGAGTACCACACTCGAGAGTTTTCTTCACTATGTCAACAAACTCCTTATGGTGGAGAAACCTTACACACCTTGGCTTACACGAGTTAACGACACTAAGCTAAATGTCGAGTTCTAATCATAGCTAGAACCAATCTCACGACTTCTTCAAGGCTTCACACCTTCTTCACAACTTCACAACTTCTTCAAGGCTTCACACCTTCTTCACAACTTCACAACTTCACACCTTCTTCTATGCACAACTAATTCACAACTACTAAACTACTTTACAACACACCTAGTTTCTACAATCAACAAATTTACACAACACCTTTACAAATATCTAACACAACTACAATATGAAACTAGCTATACACAACACTACTACAATTAGATAGATGTAGAGAAGTGTTCTTCTTCTTGCACTTGAATGGATGAAGCTTTGGATCACTTGGAAACAAAGACTTATGAATTATATGATCAAAGGATTTTAGATCTAGAAAGGAAGGTTGGATCAGAAAGTTTATAGTGCAAAAAGGTGAGGAAAATGTGTGAAATGATCCAATATTTATAGGGCCAGATTTTACTGTTCGGGAGCGTGCCGGTCCCCTTAATTATAGGCCGGTCCCCTTAATCATTAAGGGGGCCGCCTAGTAAAATTAAGGGGGCCGCCCTCCTGAACGTTGGAAAAGTTTTTCTGGATAAAATTTGCCCTTTTTGGTTGGAAATTTGAAATCATATCTTTTTGGTTTAATATAGTATTACCAAAAATGATTTACAAATATATATAAAATGTTTATGTCATTTTATAATATGTTATGTCTTAAGACAAAATTTCCTTTGATCATGTAATGCATAAGATGCTTAGTTTATGCATACCTTAAGTGATATTAGATGTAGAAGTAAATATTTGTCACCAAATACTTGTTTACTTCTTAATCTTGACTTAATTTGATTTAAGTTTTGTGATTATCAAAACATAGGTTTATTGAGAGATATTAATAACCTTTTTAAACATTATTTATATCAACAATCTCCCCCTTTTTGATGATTACAAAACTTAAACTCATTAACTCAAAAATTAATTTTTAAGCAAGTATTTTAGTGAGTTTATATTTACTTCTCCCCTTTTTTGTAGAATCAAAAAGGTTATGCCGACAATTTTCAAACGTGAAAAATTGACGGGTAGAAAACTCCCCCTTGATGTGTTCTCCCCCTCGTTTGGGGGCACCAAGAGAACGAGCTATGAAATGCTTTGCAAGAAAAATATTAGAAGCACAAGTATATGCATGCAAACATGTATAAGATGAAAAAAAAAATGTTTGAAAAGAAAGCATTCATATTCAATAATAGGTTGTGTCAAAACACAACATACAAGTAGCAAGTGGATTACAAGTAGAAAAAGTTAGTACACAAACTAACAACAAGGAAAATACATCATCATGGCAAGAGTACATGGTCTTCATAGAGCTTGCAAGCAAAAGGGTGGTAGAGGCTTTATTTATTATGCATGTTAAATGCTTAATTAGGAGAGCATGATGGTGGAGGAATGATTGGAGAGGATGGTGGAGTTGGTGGTGGTGGTGGGTTTGTAAGCAAATGTTCAATATATGAAAACATATATTGAATTTCATCTCTAAGGCCAAAAATGACCGTGCGGTTGTGGATGCAACAAAGACAAGTATCCCCATGGGATTCAAGTAGCCTCCAAGGTACGGGATTGGCAAAGAATGGTGGTGTAATTGGTGGAGATGAGAGATGAGCATCAAGTGGTGTTATTGGTGAAAGTGAGATGGTAAGATGAGTGGACATGGGTTCTTGTGTAGGAAGTGGTGATGATACTTGTGGTGACAAGTGTGAGTTGATGTAGTCATTGATTGATGAGGTTGAGGGTATGGAGGATGAGGAAGTTCCATGAGTGGAAGGTGTTTTAGATGGTGCATTGGGTGCACTTGGGGATGAGCATTTGGGTGGAGGTTATGGTGTTTTGTTGTCTTCATTTGTTAAGTCAATGAAGAGTTGTTTTGGGAGGATGACCACAAGTTTTTGTTTCTTGGAGGCTTTGGAGTGTGAGGTGCTTGGTGGAGTCATGATGATTTGGATGATGAATGATGAGATGAAGAGTGGTGATTATGGAGGGAATTTATAGTATGGAAATGGTTGTTTTAGGTATATATTTGAAATGGTGGAATGAGATTCTAAAATCAGTTGGGTTAAAATGGGAAATGGTAGCTGATACTAGAGAAAGGGTTCACAAGATGCAAAAGAAAACAGTGAAACCAGTTCCAGATGGCCGGTCCCCTTAATTGTATGCCGGTCCCCTTAATGATTAAGGGGACCGCCTAGGGAATTAAGGGGGCCGCCCATCTGGTGTTTTCCCAGACGACCAGAAACCCAAAATTTGCAGAATTTGGTGATTTTTCAAGTGTGTTTTCCCAGCAAGCTCTATTAGAAGTATATACTCTAGGAATGATGATATATAAACATATATATATAATCAAATTGCATGCAAATAAACATATTATAATCCATATTGAAAAGAAACATGTCATAACATTAAGATAGTAGCATGATCACAATTAAAGTCTAAACATCATTCAAGAGAAAAACAAGAAAGAACACAAGTATTTCCGAATAAATCGGACAAATAGCAAATCATACAAATGTCAAATAGAACTAAGTAATAACAAGTAGCAATACATCAATATTTCCTACTTCTTCTTCTTTCCAAGCATCTTCCTAAACAACTTCCCAACGGATTTGAAACCTCCTCGAAGTTCTTCATGTATTTGTTGTTGACGGTTGAGGATAGACGTTTGACGAGTGAAGAGAAGCTCATCGGTACGTTCATGAGGAAGAGGAATTTGATACTCGGTATCATCAAAATCGGAAAGATCTTCAACAAAGGTCGTAGGGGATGGAGTACTAACACGTGAGGTGTTTTCCTCCTCATCATCATCGTCATCACGATCAGATGTAGAACCACGAGGCCTAGAGTACAAAGGAACACGAGATTTTCCTTTGTTACTACGAGGACGACGAGTACGAACAAGAGTAAGTTGGTTCAAAGTAGGAAGGATGTGAACGTAGTAGTCTCTTTGAAGATGTGGGTAGTGTTCCATCACATAACGATAAAGTCGTGTGAGAAACATACCATAAGGAAGATTGGCATTTGGGGTGTTTTTGGCGGACATGATTCGATGAATAAAAAGATAAGCCAAATTGTATTGCTCTTCAGCAATAACACAATAAAGCATGTGGGCAATGCTCGCCGTGACATGATCACGGTGACCACCAGTACCAAACGCATTCTCTCGAATGAGTTCTTCCCACTTCTTTATATCTCGGCTTAGCTCTTTGAGGAGGATTTGATTGGCATGAATATCGACATTCTTCGACTTGATCACTCGACTAGTCGTACGACGTTCTAGTTCAAGCGTTCGACGAATGTCTTCAGGACTAGGAATCTCAAGAGTGGAAAGATCCCATTCATTTGAGAAAATGGCTTGGCCGTTGTATGGGATTCGAAGAATTTGACCTAATTGAGCAAGAGTAAGAGTGATGAATTGATTTTGAATCATGAAGGAAATGAGGATATTACCATAGGGATCAGTTTGCACCGTCACTTGGCTATAGAAATCGAGGACAAAATGAGGAATGATTGGTTCGTTGATATGGAAAAGACATTCAAAACGAATATTGGTGAACATTCGTTCGGTTTGATCATTTTCATAGAAAGATGGATCGACAATTCGTCCTTCGTGAATGTTTCTATTTTCAATAGGACGATAGAAACAAGCAACTGAAGGAGACATGTCGGGAGTAGAAGAGACATTTGGAATGTATTGTTTGGTTTTGGAAACATCACCAACCGTGGTCTTAGGCATTTTCACCTAAACAATATAACAACAAAAATAAAATTAATATAAAAACAACTATCATGCATATGTTATATATATGTATATAATTATATGCAAATTATGTGGAACGAAATTCTACTTCGACACAAAAAAAAATTCAATGAAGTAGTTTCATAATGTTCCTTTTATTTTGATTTTAAACTCGTTTAGAATATATAATATCAAGGAGTATGATATCATAATTCATTTCGAAATACGGCTAGATATATATTAGATTATATATCTTCCATTTCGTAAGAGTTTGACACAACCTAAGCTTGTTGAAAAGATTAAAATGCGAATTTTAGTTTTCAAAAATATCATTTTCGAGATAAACCAAAAGCTCCCTTAACTAGATAAAAACATCCTAAAACATCAATATATATATTGATTATATATCTTGATGACGTCTATTGATTTTAGTAGTATTAACAAGTTTTATGAACAAGTTTAAAGTTTCAAATAACTACATATAGTTATAGTTTGTTCATGAACCAAACGCCCATGTTGTCTTCATGAACCATTTCTTAATAAATTGAAAAGTATGTTTTGATTGTTTAGGACGTTAAAACAATGAAATGTAGTAAGTTTTAAGTGGTTTTTGAGAGTTATATCAACAATGTGCCTCTTGAAAAATAAAATTTAACAAGGGTTTATGGGCAATTAATGATTTTGACAAAATGATATGTTATACTAAATTTGAGTTGCAATACATCATTCTAATCCTATGGGAAGGATTTGGTAGTTCAATTTCTAGCTTCTATTACACTTAAATTCGAATTAAAATAAATTTTAATAAAATGCATAGTAATTGATTAGACACCAAATCGAATGAAATGTGATGAAATGCATGTTGGAAAACTTACAAAAGATGTTGTTATATGTTTGGTTGATGTTTGCCCCTTGCGAAACAACCCCGGATTGGTGATATGATGGAGGATTTTGATGTTTTTGGGTGCTTTGGTTCGTACTCAGCAGCAGTGGGGAAGAACAAATGAGTAAATGGAGTGTTTGGGAAAGGAATTAAGGAGGAGAAACGGATTTAGAAGCATCAGATGGCCGTTCCCCTTAAACATTAAGGGGACCGCCCTCGATAACAAGCCGGTCCCCTTAATTATTAAGGGGGCCGCCTTTGAAATTTACCAAATTTCGCGGAATTAGTTTCTGGAACAAAAATATTTATACGTATATAATTAGATTTATGATATATCAAAAATACGTAAACGTTTATTGGCACGATGATAGAATTCTTAACAATTTTTAATTACCGTTTCGATAATTAAAATATACCTTTGACAATTTTGGATAAAATGATCAAAGTGTTAAGTTGATGAAGGGTTTGAGGTGTGTTCGGGAATGTGTGAATAAGTGTATATATATATATATATATATATATATATATATATATATATATATATAAGTATAAGTGTGAGTGAAGAATGGGTTGATGGGTGAGGTTTGAAAGATAGTAGCGGAGATAGGATAACGTCGGCGAGAGGAGTTTGTTTCATCCATAGTGTTCACGTGCGAAGGCGTTCTTGCATGATAAAAGTCCACTTGACTCATATCCCTTCATCATCATGAGTCTCCTAAAAGAGGACTTACTAGTATAACGCGAGGGGGGAAGGAAAGGGTTCGATAAAGAACGATTTCCTGGAGTTCTAGAAAGTCAACAAATGACGTATCTAGGTTATGTGCAGGCTATTATATATATATATATATATATATATATATATATATATATATATATATATATATATATTAAGTATAATAGTATATATATATATATAAGTATATATATGATCGAACACATAAAGAAGAGAAGAGACAAGCTATATCTACGCAAACAAAGTAATCAACTAAAACATATTTATCTAAGCATGGCAATGAGTTATGAAAGAATGGCGTACCCGGTGGTCTTCAAAAAAAATCTTCAAAATCATCAAGATGATATATAGACTTTGAAAAAGTCTATGTTGAGAGAAACGTCAAGATTGCCTCAAGGAATTTTCATCTAGCCATTTGATCCCCATTGTCTCTTTGGTCCAAAGTTGTTTGGTCCAAACATGTTTAACATTTGACTAGGGTGCATGAAAGGTGGTAGTATACCCCAAGGATTGTAGCTTTGTTGGTAGTTCCACATTTGATTACTATTGTTATTATAGTTTTGCCTATTTTGGTTTCTTCTTGGTTGAGGTGTTTTAGACCTAGGATTAGAATTATTTGATTTTCTAGGTGGTGGTGTTTTAGATCTTGTCTTAGATTTAGAAGATCCTACCTCGTTTTTCAAAGACGGTTTATAAAAAGCTTTTACTTCTTCATTGTTGGCAAGAGGTATTTTTCTATCATTAATAAGTATATACTTAGGATTAGATTTTAGAGATTTTTGTTCGTTGGGTTCATTTTCGAATTTGACATTTTTAATCTCACTTGTTGAAGCTTCATTTGAATTAAATCCTAAACCGGTTTTATCTCCGGATGTTCTTTGAATACTTATTATTTTACTAAGTGATTGACTACTATTTTCAAATTTATTAAGTTTGCGAATTTCATCCCTAAGTATTTCGTTTTCACTTTTAAGTACTTGACATGATTTACATTCTTCAAAAATTTCTTTACCTTTTTCAAGTTGATGTATTTTAATTTTTAGTTCAAGTACTTCATTTTCCAATTGATTGTTTATGTATTTTAGTGATTTATTTTTGGCCATTACTAGTTGTCCTAATTTGCATAGCCTATTATATTCATTATCTAGATCTTTTTCATCTAATGATAAACTTTCATCACTAAAATATACGGTTTCGGAACGTACCTCATTTGATGTATTCGCCATAAGACACTTTTCTTCTTTTGTAGTTTCTTTCTCATCTTCATCACTAATACTCCAAGCACCTCCAACAAAAGCTCTTTGATTTTGATCTCTTGTCATCATTGGACATTTTCCGATGAGGTGATTTGGATCCCCACACTTAAAACATTTTCTTTCAATCTTCTTGTTGTTGTCATCTTTACTCTTTTGAAATGTTTTCCTTTCATCATGCGGTTGTCTTACGAATCTTCCTCGCCTTTTGAAGAATTTCTTGAAATCTCTTACGGCCATGGCGTATTCTTCGTCATCACTTTCGGAAGATGAGCTATCTTCAATACTAGATTCCTTTCTAGCTTTCAAGGTGATTGACTTGCTTTGCTCTCGTTTTTCTTTGACCATTTCGGAATCCTTCTTAATGATAACTTCGTAAACTTTTAGATTTCCAATTAATTCATTAAGTTGCAATGTTGACAAATTCTTCGATTCTTCAATAGCCGTCACTTTAGCTCGCCATTTTGGATGAAGAGCCCTAAGAAACTTCCTAACAAGATTCTTACTAGAAAAATTCTCATCAATTGATTTTAAACTTGTGATGATAGTGTTAAATCTAGCAAAAGCATTATCAATTGATTCCTCTTCCGGAATCGTAAATTGCTCATATTGTTGAACAAGTAGATCTATCTTATTATCTTTGACTTGACTATTACCTTGGTGAGTTATTAGTAAAGAGTTCCAAATTTCTTTTGCGGTTTCACACATAAAGATCCTTTCGTACTCTTTACGTGGTAGCGCATTATAAATAACCATTTTTGCTTCATTATTTTTAGCAAGTTTTCTTTTTAAATCATCATTTTGTTTTTCAAAAGGTACGATTTCATCTTTCTTAGTTTCAGGGTTATTTTGAATAGGTAAAAAATCACCATTAGTAATAACATGCCAAAGATCTAGATCTTTTGATTTCACAAAAGTTTCGAATCGATTTTTCCAATATAAAAATCCATCACTTTCAAATAGTGGTGGTCTTTGCATAGATTGCCTTTCTAAATATTTTTCAGATTCCATAGATCGTTACAAGTTTTAAAATACAATATATTTTAAAGATCTTGCTAGACGTGGCTCCTGATACCAATTGTGGAAAACTAGAAGGGGGGTTGAATAGTTTTACGTCCTTTTTAAAAGTTTATTATCAAAAATGTTTTGTAGCTTATTAAAAACTTTCGATTCGATCTCAAGTGAATTCAAATGACAACTAATATAAGCAATTCTAATCTAATAATAAAAGTATTGAAATGTAATGAAGAAAAGATAGAGTTAGAAAGATCAAACCACAACACGCGAATTTATAGTGGTTCGGCTACAAGGACACCTTCCTTGCCCTACTCCACTCCCCGAGTACCACACTCGAGAGTTTTCTTCACTATGTCAACAAACTCCTTATGGTGGAGAAACCTTACACACCTTGGCTTACACGAGTTAACGACACTAAGCTAAATGTCGAATTCTAATCATAGCTAGAACCAATCTCACGACTTCTTCAAGGCTTCACACCTTCTTCACAACTTCACAACTTCTTCAAGGCTTCACACCTTCTTCACAACTTCACAACTTCACACCTTCTTCTATGCACAACTAATTCACAACTACTAAACTACTTTACAACACACCTAGTTTCTACAATCAACAAATTTACACAACACCTTTACAAATATCTAACACAACTACAATATGAAACTAGCTATACACAACACTACTACAATTAGATGGATGTAGAGAAGTGTTCTTCTTCTTGCACTTGAATGGATGAAGCTTTGGATCACTTGGAAACAAAGACTTATGAATTATATGATCAAAGGATTTTAGATCTAGAAAGGAAGGTTGGATCAGAAAGTTTATAGTGCAAAAAGGTGAGGAAAATATGTGAAATGATCCAATATTTATAGGGCCAGATTTTACTGTTCGGGAGCGTGCCGGTCCCCTTAGTTATAGGCCGGTCCCCTTAATCATTAAGGGGGCCGCCTAGTAAAATTAAGGGGGCCGCCCTCCTGAACGTTGGAAAAGTTTTTCTGGATAAAATTTGCCCTTTTTGGTTGGAAATTTGAAATCATATCTTTTTGGTTTAATATAGTATTACCAAAAATGATTTGCAAATATATATAAAATGTTTATGTCATTTTATAATATGTTATGTCTTAAGACAAAATTTCCTTTGATCATGTAATGCATAAGATGCTTAGTTTATGCATACCTTAAGTGATATTAGATGTAGAAGTAAATATTTGTCACCAAATACTTGTTTACTTCTTAATCTTGACTTAATTTGATTTAAGTTTTGTGATTATCAAAACATAGGTTTATTGAGAGATATTAATAACCTTTTTAAACATTATTTATATCAACATGGTGAAATTGGCAAGATTAGTCCCTCAGCTTTCAGATTTTGGCAAAAATAGTCCCTTGGAGAAATTCTTGAAGAAAAGTCAAAGTATGGTCCCTAATGAATCAGGAAATTACAATTTAAGCCCTTGAAAAGTATTTTGAATGATTTACAGAAATGGTCTTTAAGATTTCATAAAATTCCACATTGGTCCTTGTCTAAATAATTTTACTAATCCTAAAATACACTAAACCGGATCCACACCTGCTAGCCCAAAAATAACCACAAGCCCAATCTACCCTTACCCAGCACCCAGTCCACTAACTTATACCCGGTCAAACCCTTATCCGACCTGGTCAACACCTTTTTTAATAAAACACCCCCAAAAACAATTTACCTGCCCCCTAAATTACAACCAAACCCAGAAATTACTGTAGCTCTAAGAACCCTAGAAAATCACCACTTACAAATTACCCTGATTGGGTAATAATTACTTAATTAATTGGAGTTTCTAGAAGGGCTGCACATGTCAGGGAATGTCAGACAAACACGTGGACCAATGAAGAGGCACACGCAGGATTCATCACATCACCAATTCAATCCAAGGGACCTAAATCAAGCGTGTGATCGAAGTTGAAATCAAGGGACAAGATTGAGTATAAGAAAGCACAATAGAGAGCTTCCTGATCCTTCCATCAAACCCTAGAACCTCCCAACTTCAAGTATAAATACCCATTTCATTCACAGTTGAGGGTGTGTAGTATTTTGTGTAGGTTTTAGTAGAAGTTTGTGCTTTGTTTTTTAATTTGTAATCTCAATTTAAGCTTTGTACTCAAATTTTCAGTTTAATATAATTCAGCTTTTTATATTTTCAGCTTATTGTCTCTACTCTATTTTAGTCTAGTTTAGTATTACTTTCCATTATTTTAATTCAGTTCTTTGTAAGTTTATATTAATTTCTGTTTTGAGTTTCTATTTTATCTTATATTGAAAAAATCCAATAAAAAAATAAAAAATTCAGAAAACTAAAAAATTTTCAAAATAAGTTTTATTCATTCAAATTAAGCTTCAAATAGTTTTTTTTTGTTTAACATAAGCTCAAATAAGCTTCCTTATAGTGTATTTTGAGTTTGTTCATTCATATCTCTCATAATCACAAAAGTCAAACATAGTCAACTGTGAGCTTATTTCCATTAAGCCAGCTTATTTGAGGATCAAAGGCAGCCAAAAAGGAGACCATTTGGCCTGTCAAAAGACAGGCTAGCATCGTGAACCCCCTCTGTTAAGCTAAGGGGGCTTTTACTTGTAAGTCCTATTTTAATTTGATCTAAATTTTTGCAATCAGTTTAGTAGTGGTAGTGTAGTTTGATAATTGTTGTTTATTTCTGATTACTTAGTTATATAATTAGCTTATTCTCTGTTTACTTTGCAAATTGAACTTAGTTTGCTTTAATTTGGTTTGTAACTGTTTCATATTGTTGTCTTACATTGGATCTGTGTTGTTTTGGTTCTGTGGTTATTTGATATCTGAGATCTATGTTTCTGTGTTAATTTGGTATAGTTGGATCATTATTGGAACTAAGGTTGAGGTTTGGATTGCTTTGGATTAGTTTTGAGTGGAATTTAGTGAGACAGTCACATATTCAGGGGTGTTTGGTTGAGATTAGTTTACTGGTTTAACCTGTGATACAGAGGTGGTAGTTTGCTTAGACATCATTCTTAGGTACATTTAGGTCTAATCTTACATAAAAACAGTAGGTATACTACATCAAAAGTCAAAATAGTTTTCATATAGACATAACGGTTAGTTAGATAGGTTTATTTAGTTGCATAATTTCATCAATAGTTGCATATTAGTATTAGAGAGCCTTAATTGATTGCACAAAAGCTTATTACAACATAGGAAATTAATTAAGACAGGTTTAGATTCAAATTAGTCAAAGTTTCATACAAATTTAAAAAGTCAAAACAATTGAACTCAGTTAGTTTGGTCAATCTTTGAGAACATTTGTAGAGTTTAATATCATTTGGAAATACTTTTGGATTGTTAATTTGAGTAGCTTAACAGTCAGTAAATTAACATCAAAAAGAAATTTGAGGTTTGGATCTTATTTGCTTATTGAAAAATTGCCTTTAAGTTGCCTAATTGATATTATTGTTCCCCTGCACCATCAGTGATCAACATAGTTTAGGGCATTCATTAAGTAATCTAATAAGTTTAGAAGTGTAATCTTTTGCGTAATTTGAGATCTCAGTAGGTTAAACAAACTTTTGCCCCCATAAGCTGACTGTTCTGAACTTATTTGGACTGCTTATTGGCTGATCTAGTTGTGTGGATTGGAGATAGTGCCTGATTAAACTTTTAGGGCTGCAATTGTGCATTGTTATTCATAATCTGAGTTTTATTGCTCATTTAAGTCCCATTGTGCCATAAGTTACTATTTCCACTGAGTTTTTGCTTTGTACTTCAACTGTTTGCTTATTTGCTTTCTTATAATTGCTTATTTGAAACTGATTTAGCCCATACCTCTGTTTCTGAGTTCATACTGGTCCTATTTTGTTCCATTAGAGCTGATTTGAGTCTAAAAATCACTTGGTCAAAGTTAGGGTCAGTTTTGGTGAAAGTGCTTATCAATAAGCACTTCAACATAAGTTGTTTCAATGCATATAGCAATTCCATTGCTTATTTTCAACTTTTTAAATTTTTCCTAGCTTTATAATATTATTTTAGAATTTCCCTGAATTTTTCATATTTTTCTGAGTCCATTTGCTATTTTTCTTATTTAATTTTAGTTTTTATTCAATTTTCAATACTTTTTAATTACCAAAAATTCCAAAAAAATCAGAAAAAGCCTAGAAAAATCCAAAAATATTTTATAAATTAGTTTTCAATTATTTTAGATTTTTAGAAATTTATTTTGCAATTTTCCCATTTATTTTCAATTTTATTTGAATTTTAAATAGTTTTTAATTAGTTTTAATAGTTTTTAATTCCTAAAAATTACATAAAAAGCAAAAAAATTAGTTTTCAGTTTTAAAAATAGTTTTTAGTTATTGTATAATTTTCAAAATTTATTTTGCATTTTTCCCTCTTAATTTCTATTTTCATTTAATTTTTAATTAGTTTTTAATTCATAAAAATTAAATAAAAAGTCAAAAAAATATTTTTCTTTTTCTCAAAACTTTCTTTTATCATTTTTAACTTTAGAAAATTATTTTCAAGTCCGTAGGATTAGTGTTGTTTAAAATTCACGTTTTATTTTGCGCGTTAACGTTTATTTTACGTTTAAGCTTACGGTTTTTAATTCTACGTTATGTTTTTGGTTTGATTACTTGAATTACGTGCTTAAGTGATTAATTGCACTTCATTTTCATATTCGTTAGTGTAATCTCATTCAAATCACTTTTTCACACTTTCACGACACGTTTCACGAATCGGGAATTCGAAATTCCATTCACCCTTCACACGGACTACGACCTCGGGTTATCCATATTTCTTTGCGGATTTCTTTGAGTTATACTATACTATATAAATATACTTTGATTGATTTTATCACATCAGTGTTTCTGGATTAGATTTGCCATTTTTGGTTGAAAATTTGAATTCATATATTTATAATGAATTAAACATATTCTTTTAATTCCAAAAATGTTTTATAAAAGATATAAAATGTTTTATGACATTTTATAAAAATCTAGTGATTAATAAAATTTTTCCTTTGATCTTATAATGCATTAGACACTTTGTTTATTCATACCTTAAGTGATTAGATGGTAAAAGTGAGCATTTACTACTAAATACTTGTTTACGTCATGATCTTTAGTTTGATGAGTTTTCGTTTTGTGATTATCAAAACATTGAGATATCGAAAGATATGAATAGCATTTTTAGGCATTATTTATATCAACAATTATTATATGTACAACCCACTAGTTGGTTATTATTATATGTTCAACTTGACATTCATGCACGATTAGCTCTCTAATGTCGTAGAATCTACATAATTAATATGTATGTTCGTCAAATCTAAGGGAGCAATATAAATGATAGAAGGAATCTGTTTTCTAATAACTTAAAGCTCAATATCAGGGCAGATCTATCTAACGTTGTAGATCGGTTCCCTCACTGGTACAAAAAGTTGTATTGGTCACGCCAAAAATGTGTGACGATATGCATATAGTCACACACGTTTTTTTCGTTGTGTGTCACAATAGGTCCCGCCACCGTAGGTGGCATATGGTCACATTGTTGAGTTCGTGGCCTTTTCCATTGAAAAAGAGTGACCAAAACCCCGAATATGTGTGACAAATTAGGCACAAGTTTTGTTGGATTAGTCATTATCAATGACCGTAAACACCTTATAGTCACACGAATGTTTTTTGAGAGTGACTATTGTTCGTCCTTTGGCCACATAAATATATAATATATGTGACATTTAAGATGATATATTCAAGTAAATATGTATTTTGTGTGACTATTGATAATCCAATGGCCACATGAATATACAATAAATGTGACGTTTGTGATGATTTAGTCACAGAATGGGTGTTATTTTTTTGGAGTAAGTCACATACAATTTAACACAAAGTGGCCAAAAGTGCGAATAAGTGTGACCATATGCTGTTTAAAGTGAAAAAATGTGTATTTTTTGTGACTATTGATCATCCAATGGCCACATGAAGTTTATGTTTGCGTGGCATTTTGTAATATTTAGTCACACAAAGCATGTTTGTTTTGGGTATTTAGTCACATACCATTAAGCAAGCAGTGGCCAAAAGTTTGAATAAGTGTGACAATATGCTGTTTAAAGTGAAGAAATGTGTATTTTTTTTTACTATTGATCATCCAATGGCCACATGAAGTTTATGTTTGCGTGGCCTTTTGTAATATTTAGTCACACAAAGCATGTTTGTTTTGGGTATTTAGTCACATACCATTAAGCAAACAGTGGCCAAAAGTGTTAATAAGTGTGACCATATGCTGTTTAAAGTGAAGAAATATGTATTTTGTGTGACTATTGATCATCCAATGGCCACATGAAGTTTATGTTTGCGTGGCCTTTTGTAATATTCAGTCACATAAAGCATGTTTCTTTTGGGTATTTAGTCACATACAATTAAGCAAACAGTGGCCAAAAGCGTTAATAAGTGTGACCATATGCTGTTTAAAATGAAGAAATGTGTATTTTGTGTGACTATTGATCATCCAATGGCCACATGAAGTTTATGTTTGTGTGGCCTTTTGTAATATTTAGTCACACAAATCATGTTTTTTTGGGTATTTAGTCACATACAATTAAGCAAACAGTGGCCAAAATCGTTATTAAGTGTGACCATAAGCTGTTTAAAATGAAGAAATGTGTATTTTGTGTGACTATTGATAATCCAATGGCCACATGAATTTTGTGTTTGTGTGGCCTTTTGTAATATTTAGTCACACAATGCATGTTTTTTTTGGGTATTTAGTCACATACAATTAAGCAAACAGTGGCCAAAAGTGTTAATAAGTGTGACCGTATGCTGTTTAAAATGCAGACATGTGTGTTCTGTGTGACTAATGTTAATCCAATGGTCACATGAATTGTTAATTCATGTGGCATTTGGTAATATTTAGTCACACATCGAATTAAAGAAAAGAGTGACCAATGATGTTGGTATTGCTAGTACTAAGTTACTACTGCTGGATCAGAGTTACTACTGCTAGTATATCAATAAAACAGAATTAAAAACAAAAATCAATTTCAAATTCCATAAAACTCGAATGTATATAAATGAACAAAATATATATAGAATTATAATGTCGCATATAATGAAATTCTCAACAACTATAAGTTAAAACCTTTTGAATCTTCCCCGGACCCCTAACTTGCTTTTGCACTTCTGCACTAGAGACATAATTTCTGCGCTTCGGTTGTAGTTTTGGTCTACGAATGTTTTCACTAACTTTTGGTTTTGTAGTTGGTGGTGTAACTTGTAGTAAATAAAAGACGCTTGTATCAAACATTGAATTTAATATGAAGAATTATATATATATATATATATATATATATATATATATATATATATATATATATATATATATATATATATATATATATATGTGTGTGTGTGTGTGTGTGTGTGTGTGTGTGTGTGTGTGTAGGTTGAAAAAACACATGTATGTACCTCCTCATGATCAGCAAGAATAACTTGATCCTTTGGCCATGCAAAGAAACAACCTACGCCTTCCCTAACTGTTTTTAACCCAATATTCCCTACATATATCAATTTGGCCATGGTTCCAAAGTTTCTATCCCAGTAGGCTTCTTCTGAATTATCACATCTTTATCACGTGCACGTACACCAACACTGGACTGAGTTCCGTCGACCACCTGATGATCATTAGTGCTAATATCTATATTATCAATGGCCATTGGAGTCGTCACCTGCAATATAATTATATTAAATTAAGAAATAGATTGGTGTTAGCATTAGAAAATGAAATTGTTAACAACATAAAAAATGGCTTACATCTGAGTCTAATGGCAATTGAGATGTCATATCCAACTTAATCTCTTGTGAACTCAAAAGACTCAGCATTTTAGAAACCACTCCTTTTGTATCTGCCATCTCAATGGACAATTTCTTGACATGATCATCTTTTTCTGTCATCTCGGTGGACAGTTTCTTGAGCAGTAGATCTTTTTTTTGACGCTCGCTTCTCTCATTATCAAGTTGAGTTTGAAGTAACTCAATTCTTTCATCAGTTTCTTTTCTGGTTCGAGGAAGATTAAAATACCTCTTATATGTAACTCCATTTCCCACTCCTCTTGCATAACCTCCCTTTTCCTTACCAAACACAACTGTCATGGCATCAGTGCCATCATCAACATCCAAGGTTCCTTCCTTGATCTTTTCATCAGCTTCTTTCTGCAAAAAAATATGGGAATTGTTGGTATTAAAAGTTAGTACTGCTAGTATACAAGTTAGTACGGCTAGTACAAAGTTAATGCTGCTGGTATATAAGCATAATAATAGAATTTGCAGTCAAATTAACAAGTTTATCTGCCACCAAACTAATCTCAGCATCTGGAGATTCTCCGTCTTTGTTTTGCCTTCCTTTGACCCACAATACACTACGCGGCGGTTCAACATCTGCTTTAATTTCTTTTTTTTTCGATCTAATGGACATCAAGTGCATACACATATATGTAAAGTTAAACCAAGATAATCGAGTCTAATCAATTAGTAAAACAAACAGTATGTATAACCTTACCATTTTCTCCATAACATAAACATATCCACCTCGTCCCATTTTATGCTGATAAATATTTTTGGAACGCAACAGTTTAGCTTTATCTGATTTCTCCTAAAAACACAAAATCAAAAGGCATTTAGATATGCGGTAATGCTGCAAACTAAAAATTATGAAATGACATATAAACTTAAATAAAGATGACTAATTAAAACCATTGTTCTTGTGTCATAATTGTTCTTGTGTCATAATTGTACTATACTTTTCCGGCCTTTCATTCATTTTCTCAGGTGTATCTAGGTTGGGCTATAGGATCATAGAACAACCTTAATCACTTGTGAATTATGCTTAAACCTAGAGAGAGAAAGTAAGTATAGAGAGAGAGAGTGTGGGAACTCTAGTGTGTGAAATAATGACCTTGATATAACTAAGAGAACCAACCTCAAAATGAGGTATTACAAGAGTATTTATACTAGTAGTCTAGGGCATCACTTATCTTTTACCTTATTACATTAATGGCCCTTAGACTTTTACAAAACATGAATACTAAGCATAAACTTGATCATAATGATATTCTAAAGCAACCTATAATAATACATTAATGACTGACACTTTTTATAAATAAAAATACAATTCTAACAATCTCCCCCTAAGTGTTGGTCATTGAAGGTTGCGCGACGTCATCATCTTTGTCTTTAAACTTTAACATTCATTGCTCTTAACGTCTTTAAGAATCACTAGATGAATCATAGTTCCAGTTCATCATGCTTCATTATTGTTGAAGTGATCCAATGATGTCATCTGCCTTTCGTCACTTCTGTGTTTGTGGTGGTTGTCAGCCATTCCAACATGCTTATACTTCTTTAGTCTTTGTCATACATACATTTGTTATTCCCGTTCTTTCACTTTGATCTTTGTCACTTTACCTTGTAGATTCTTCTTTTTGGCGTAGAATCTTTCTTTGACTGTTGCTATCCTTTGATCTTTGTGAGAACTTTCCTTTGACTTTGTGATGCATGTATGAGCATGTGGAATCCATTGCCATGGAGATGATGTATAGCTGCAGGTAAACAGTTAGCAATAAATTAACCAGTACTTACAGATAAGGAATTAGAGATCGTCAACAGCATAGTGTGAAGACTCCTTCTAACCCTTACCATGGCCATTCCCATGTCAGATACCCCTGAAGGAGCTTACGAGACCTACTAAGTAGCTCAATGACTACGTGAGTCGCTGGGGATCACTCCACGACTGTAGACCGTTTGAAACCACCGTGAACACTAAGCGTAACCCATAAAGAATTACCGAAGTGACCTGCTGTCAGGGCTGCTTGATGTTGACCCTGGCAGGAATTTCCGTTCAATCATTGAGAAAAATACATAAGTAAATCCTCTCATAAACGTTCTCGGCAGATTGCTAAGATCTGCGTAGGACTTTAAAGTTTACATCTGGTGTCCTTAATGACGAATAACCAGTGTAGAGATATCATGTGTTCCTATGATATCTTTTGATGAATCTCGGGGCTCTAGACTTGATAAGTGAACATTTGGTTTCCTATGCGGAGATTAGGGAGAGGTCTCCTGCTTCAATATCAACCATCTCTAAGAGACATATTGATAGATTACACCGGTTCCCCGTGAGAATGAAACAAGCTCTTTTAAGAGAACTTGAGTGGCTAGAAGGTTAAGTGCAGTGCGTCACTGGGTCCATGACGTCTTTATCTTCAATACCGGTGTTATCTTAGCAACAAATAGTAGCATATGAATTGAACCCGGTGTCTGCCCTAAGGTTGAACATTTGGAGGGCTATTTTTTTTTTACCCTTTTTCATAACTTTTCTTTTTAATTCTTCAACCCCTTCTTTCTCCTTTTTCATTTTCTCCTTTTTTCAATCATACCTAAGGATTCTAATTCTAATTTATTGGAATTGTCCTTGGGTAGATCCCTCCGGCTCTGGTGGATCATAGGACGGTTTTCCCTAACCTTAGTCACCTTATAACTCCATGACTATCCTATAATTGCCATGAAACCTTTTGTGAAAATCTCTCAAAGTGTTTATGAATATAAACACATTTTTTTGACACTTTAAGAGTTTTTGTTTCTTTTGAAGGACTCCCCCTTCACATGTTCTCATGGATTTTTAAGAAATTTGCACATGCGTGAGGAGTTTGCACTTTTAAAATTGATCCACTTTTAGTGAACATGACCAATTCGAGACACGCTTACATCACTAGTTAGACTAGCTTGAAGTTATTACCCGTCCTGGTCAAGTCCAAAGAAAGTCTCTCGATACGGTACATTCTACTCAGACAAGTCCTATTCGAGACACGCTTACATCACTAGTTAGACTAGCTTGAAATTACTACTTTTGAGAAACGACATGTTTTAGAAAAACATTTAAAGAACTCCCGTTCAAGCATCTGTACATGTCCGTATCATTGTTGAATGACATTTCTAGAAACGTACAGAATATTGATTTATACGAGAGACATGTCGTGAGAAGAATATTTTTGGATTTCTTGATTTTATATTCTTTTTGATTTTTTTTTTGAAATTTTATATTTTTGTATTTTGTTTTTGTTGGTTTTTCAAATTTTGTATTTTGTTTTTTCAAAAATATTTACAGCGAAGCGATTTTGAAAACATTTTTCAAGAAGATTCGAGAAGACGTTCTAGCTCCTCAGGAGTTAGGCTTCGCATGCCAATTCGTTGAACTAAATAGTCAAACCGTTCTTTTGGAAGGGCTTTAGTAAATAGATCAGCGAGTTGGTAATTAGTCTTAACGAAAAATAATTCAACAGTACCCTCTTCCACGTGTTCTTTGATGAAATGGTAGCGGACTTTGATATGCTTCGTCTTAGAGTGATGTACGGGATTGCACGAGATGGCTATGGCACTTTTTGAGTCACAATACATAGGTATTTTGTCAAAAGAAAAGCCATAATCTGTGAGATGTGTCCTCATCCAAAGAACTTGGGCACAACACGCAGATAGAGACACATACTCGGCTTCGGCGGTTGATAGCGCAGTACAATCCTGTTCCTTTGATGACTAGCTTACAAGCTTTTCACCCAAAAATTGTGCTCCACCTGATGTACTCTTTGCTGTAACTTGATCACCGGCATGGTCTGCATCTGAAAATGCTGTTAGATTAAACCCCGAATCCTTCGGATACCAAAGTCCCATGTTAATGGTGCTTCGTAGGTACCGAAAGATCCGTTTAACCTCTTTGAGGTGAAGTTCGGTAGGCTTTGCCTGAAACCGTGCTAACAAACAAACAGCAAATTGAATATCGGGTCGACTAGCAGTTAGGTACATGAGAGAACCGATCATGCTCCGATATTTCTTCGGATCGATGGGTTTCCCAAACAAATCAGCACCAATTTTTGGTGAAGTGACCATTGGTGTACCAACAGAATCACGATTTTCCATTCCATGTTTTTTCAAAATCTCTATTGTATATTTAGCTTGATTGATAAAAATACCACGAGGGGATTGATGTATTTGTAAACCAAGAAAGAATTTTAGTTCCCCCATCATGGACATTTCAAATTTGCTTTTCATGAGATTTTCAAAATGTTTTGAATGATTAGGATTGGTTGATCCAAAAATAATGTCGTCCACGTAAATTTGAACAATCAAAATGTCATCTTGGAATTTTTTGATAAACAAGGTGTCATCAACCGTTCCTTTGGTGAAATTTTTTTTGAGCAAGAAAGATGATAGTTCATCATACCACGCTCTTGGAGCTTGTTTTAAACCATAAATGGCTTTCTTAAGCTTGTAGACGTAGTCTGGATGTTCTTTGTCAACGAATCCTTCTGGCTGACTTACATACACTTCTTCTTTCAGAGTTCCATTCAAGAAAGCTGTCTTAATGTCCATCTGATAGACTGTGATGTTTTTGTGAGCTGCATAGGCTAAGAAAATCCGGACTGCTTCAAGTCTAGCTACAAGCGCGAATGATTCCTCAAAATCTATCCCTTCTTCTTGTGGATAACCTTTAGCCACGAGACGAGCTTTTTTGCGAATAACAGTCATTTCCTCATCCAGTTTGTTCTTCCACAACCACTTGAGATCAAGAACACGTATATCAAGTGGTCGTTCAACAATTTCCCAACTATCATGTAAGTGGTATTGAAGAATTTCCTCCTGCATTGCTTCTATCCAAGGGTTTTCTGCCATCGCTTCCCGAATGTTTTTTGGTTCTTTGAGGCTGATTGAGCAAATGTAAATGCATAATTCGAGATCGGTGGCAAGTTGTCTCCTTGTCTGAACTGGCTTTGAAGGTTCACCAATAACATGTTCTATTGGATGGTCTTTTGTCCATTGAAACGTAGATGGGTACCTTGGGTTTAACGAGTGTGTGTTAGATGGTTCTTGTAACTTTGAAGAAGATTCAGCAGAGTCTGCTGCAAACGGGTTTTCAAATACTTCTTCTTCTTCTAACGCAACATCGTTTGAATTTTTTGTAGGTTCTTCTTGAAAATTAGTGTTTTGATTTTGCTCATCAACTCTTGGTAGTTCAGTTCCAAGTACTGGAGTTGCTTGAGTAGATGTAGATGATGTTGAGGTAGTTGGTGCTTCAGCTTCGATTGTTGTAGATGCATCCTGTGGTGGTGGTGGTGGTTGATGGTTATGAGCGGGTGCAGCGGAATGTTGATGAGATGCATTTGTCGAAGTTCCACCATAAGATTCATCAAACATTAACTCGAAGAAATTTTCCAGTTCTTGTTCTAAAGGTTTATCCGTGTTTGTTGACTGAGCTCCTTGAGGCACGAGTCCTGAACTGATGTGTCTAGAAGTCTGCATGCTTAGTGTGGGTCCTAATCCGTTTTGATTAGAAGCCATCGGATTAAGCACGGGTTCTAGAGCGTACCTCTCAGAAGCCATTTGTGAAATCTCGTCAAACTTCACATTCATCGTCTCCATTATCCTTTTTGTTCTTCTATTATACACCCTGAATGCCCTCGAGTTTTCTGAATATCCAATGAAGATTCCAATATCACCCTTAGCTTTCAACTTTCCTAGATCTTCTCTGTCGTTCGTCGGATAACACAAAGCGCCAAACACGTGAAGGTAAGAGATGTCAGATTTACGGTTGTTCACTAGCTCATATGGGGTTTTATTGAATCTTGGATGGATTAGGGATCGGTTTTGATTAAAACTAGCAGTGGCTACAGCATTAGCCCATAAGAAAAGTGGTGCACTAGAATAAATTAGCATTGTGTGAGCAGCTTCCACAAGAGTTCAGTTTCTTCTTTCAACTACCCCATTCTGTTGTGGAGTTCTAACAACTGATGTTTGGTGAGTGATTCCAACATCTTCAAAATAGGTTCTTAACTCCTGATTTGTGAATTCTGTGCCATTATCTGTTCTTACAATCCTTACTGGAGCTTGAAGTAGAACTTGAATACGCTTTAGAAAGGTGATGATGATGCCTGGTGCTTCGTCTTTTGATCTCAAAAAATTTTACCCATGTATATCTTGAATAATCATCAACTATAACAAGAATATACTTTTTCCCATTAATGCTTTCAACTCTCATTGGGCCACATAAGTCCATGTGCAACAAATGTAACCTTGCTTCCGAACTAGGTACGGTTTTAGGTTTATATGATGCTCTTTTGCTTTTTCCTTGTTCGCATGATGGACATAGATGATCCTTGGTGTATTTGAACTTTGGAAGACCGTTGACGATGTTGTCTTTGGCTAACTTGTTGATCGTGTCGAAGTTGAGATGGGATAAACTATGCCACAGCCAGGACTTAATTTCGGTTGCCCTTGTCATAAGACAAATTGGAGATGTAGAAGCCATTTGGTTGATGTCGATAGCATACAAGTTTGTACTACGATTACCAGTTAAGAGATCATCACCAACCAAATTTCTAATAAAAACTGTGTTTCTCCTGAATGCAACTTCTAAATCTACATCACAAAACTGCCCAACTGAAAACAAGTTGTGTCCCAACCCTTCAACGTAGTAAACTCGAGTGATCAAAAAATTCCCAAACTGAAGATCTCCATAACCCTGAATAGCTACTACATGATCATTTCCAAAGCGTACAGTTCCCATGAATTTCCAGATGAAATTGATCAGCAGCTTTAAATTCCCGGTCATGTGCTTGGAATAACCCGAGTCGACGATCCAAAGACATATTTCGATAATGATAAGGCGAAAAATGAACCACTTTTAGGGGGTCATTTAAGCCCGAATCCGAACTTATTTGATCAAATATTGCCCTAAATCGTTCCTTTTGTGATTTTAGGTACTTGGAGAGTGAATTCTGGAAAAGAAGCCATTTTGGACGTTTTTGGAGCATAAAAGTGAAGAAAACGGCAAAGTCTCAATTTTCCATGCTGGGAACAGTAGGTGACGGCGTCAAGAGTAATTTCCTGACGGCGTCAAACCTCAATAATAAAATCCGAGAGTTCATGAAGGCGTCAAGAGTTTTCCTGACGGCGTCAAACCCCAAGAATTAAAATCCGTAGTTGATGACGGCGTCACACACAGGGCGTCAAGAGTAATTTGTGTGACGGCCTAGGCCTTGACGGCGTCAGAAGTAGATCAAGGCCGTCCGAGGAAGTATTTGGCGGCGAGATGACGGCGTCACACCTTTGTTCTTGACGTCGTCATCCCTATTTTCCTATATATAGTTTTCTAGTTTTTGACATTTAAAGAGAGGAGTTTTGGGAGAAACCCTAAAGACGATTTTGGTGTAACTTTACAGGTTTTTCAAGGGCTCCAACCCCTTGATACCTTGCATGATTAATCAAGATAAGTGTTCTTCTAATTCAATCAATATGTCTATGTGTTGGTTGTCTATATCTTGTTCTTATCTTAATTCTATCATGCTAGGCTAGATCTCTTTTGTGTTTGCTTAGATCTAATGAAACCTAGATATTGATTATGTGTTGATTACTTGTTTATTCTTGTCTTGGATGAATGATTTATATGTTAGGCTTAAGAAAACCGGCAGATCTCCAAATGGTAACATGCTTGAACGTCTTAAGAAACATGAACCGAGGCGTACTAGGTCTTTATTGGTTGTATTTAATGCATGAGCCACTGTTTACAATCCCTATAGTTGTGCTGGGCATGGTGTAGGAGGAGATAAGAGCTCATAGAATTGGGGAGTTATGTATGCCACCCCATGAATGGTATTAAGGAATACGATCCGTCATCCATGCAATTATAACAAGTAATTAACGTGTAAAAGATATCTAGGGAGTAGTGAAATCTAAGTAAACACATTTTCTCCAATTACTGCTCACAACTTTAGTATAAATTAGTTTCTTTTCATTTTTATTATTTTATTTTGATTGCATCTTAGTATTGGGTTAGTTGAATAGCAACTAATTCCGCCCACTCTTCCAAAACCCGAGATTTTAATTGTTTTCCATAAAATATAAAAACACAAAAATAATCATCCCTCACCTTTAGAACTAGTATTTAGGCTTTCTAATCCTAGCGACACTATTCCTAAGCTGAACGATCAATCCCCCGGTACTTGTCACTATACTATACTACAACGATCAGGTACACTGCCTGGTGGGGGTTGTAAGCTTCTCGAGATCCCTCGAGAGGTAAAGCCTGTTGCGATTCCCACGCATCAAGTTTTTGGCGCCGCAGCCCGGGGAATAGTTATTGTCTAGGTTAGAATTTCTTTTTATTAGGTCTACTTGCTAGATTCCTTTCTAGTAAGATTTTATTTTTATTTTTTTTAGGTTTTCTTTAGTCTATCTTAATTCTTCGTGTTTTTGTTTGTACTAGTTTGGTCTTCATGGATTTAAAGAATCGCCGTTTAGAAGTTAGCAAGAGGCTTATAGCGCATAGAAGAAGAATGAGAGAAGTTAACACATTTAAGGAATTCATTAAGCCTCTCCAAATGAAAATTGAGTTTACGGACTTCGCTCCAACCCCGGATGAAGTGAGTTACCATAGGTTCCTTTTACAGCACCCCTGCCCCTCGAAATATAGAAAGACACCATGGATTAGGAGGCATAACTTCAGGAACATAAAAATTCCTTGCATGATTGGGTACATGTCTAGAGAGCATACATACATTGACTTAAAAGCACCCATGAATATTATGTCTAGGCTCTATTACAATTGGATAATGAACGAAAGATTAAGCCCTAGAAAAGATCCTTACAATTCTAATAGGTTGTGTAATTTCGTCAGGAGAGTTAAAGGGGTACACATCTTTATAGGAAATTTTACTTATCAATGCGACTTTGTAATCTTGGAAGATGTTAGAGGCATTATAGATCCACACCTAGGAGAAATAGTTTTAGGACAACCTTTTGTTGAGAAGACTAGAATGTATTATGACCATGAGAAGGGGATAACTCAGTTTACTGACGAGATAGAAAAGGTCACTTTTATGATGCCTCACATGAAGGAAGAATTAAAAGGCATCAAGAATCTACAAATTGATGAGATTCGACCCTATGAGGTTAAGGAAGATGGAATTACTGACGACGCCTATTATGAGAGGAGGCGAACATACTATTCGGGGTGTATGAATCTAGGCCTGGAATACAGGCGTGATGAGAATTGGCTTAGATGTTTTGAGTTAACACAAAAGTGGGAAAGGAAAACGTAACCCATGACCTTGAGTCTAGCTACAAGACTCGTAAATAAAGAAAAGCGCTTCTTGGGAGGCAACCCATGTTTTGTGTGATTTTATTTGTTTGATTGTTATTTGCTTCCGTATGCATGCTTAGTTTTTATTGTTGGTTGATCATGTTTCTAAACTAAAATGTGGAAATACTTTACTTTGTTGTTTAGCCTAGTCTTAACTCCACCTAAAAGTATTTTTGAAAAAGATAAGTGTAAGGGGAAACCCCAAATATGTTTTTAAGAAACAAACCGATCATGATTCTCCACAATATTAAATGAGCATGTATATTCGTATTTGTTAGAGTCAAATGCTTGTATTGAGTCATAATGAAGTTTTGCAGGATTTTCCAGGAAGTAGGACCAAGTTTTTCCAGAAATTTTCCGGAAACTTAACATAAGAATTTATGCAGATCCATTCTGACGGCGTCATGAGTTTACTCTTGACGGCGTCAGGAGTAAAAATCTGGAAATTTTACCGGTTTTGTTTTTCTAACGGAGTCTTATGGTTTTTGTGAATTATTAAGTTTTATAATCTCCAGGAAATCTGCAAACTTCATTCCACAAGCATTATATCTTACTTTGTTTTCTAGGATTTAGTAACTTATATAGGATGCCGCCGATTTTACGCGAGGTTGTCTTGTCTATTTTTGTCAGGATTTACAGGTTATGTTCGACAAGGAGATGATTTATATTCTGGAAGGGAAGCTTTGATTGTTCATTTTCTTGGAGGAAGATCTAATCTGGCCAACCTATAATCCATACCGAGCGAATCAGGGGAGTATTTGATTTCATTCTCTTTACTTTTTCACTTTTACATTCTTTACTTGAACATTGGGGACAATGTTCATCTTAAGTGTAAGGGGAGGGTAAAAAGATGATACCTTACATATGCACTTTCGCTTGAGTTTGTTTTGTTTGATAGTAGATGTGTAATAAAACTATGAGAAATACTTGTTAGTGTAATTTTAGCGCCAAATTTAAAAATTTTTACAACATTTAGGAGTGAAACTTTAGCCATAGCAAGCGTCTCATGGATAGGAGATTGTATGACTAGCACATAACCGTATATTCAGAAAAATTTTCCACCCAAATATGTGAGGTTCGCCTTTAGATTTGATAGGAAAAGCATTCATTATTAGTGCTTATGAGTGTACCGGTAGCATTTAGATTCTAGAACTTGCGTTAGTGATGCATCCCGAGACCGCTAGTGAGACTACATTCGTGTGGTAGGATTTACTACATGATAAGAGGCATTAGGATCACCCTTGTGTTAAACCCGTATTATAATTATTTGACCATTTAAGTCATATTATTTGGCTAGTTAAGTCAACTAATTTTTCCCACACCCTTAGCGTTGTACTCATTTTTAGTACACGAAACCCCTAGTACACCCCTCCGAGCCTATCTTTTCGTTTCTAACTTTAAGCATCTTACTTAAAGGAAGAATTTGTTACACCCCACTTAAATGTACACCCAAATCGCCTTAGCCTTCCGTGTATGCGCTCATTTTTAGTGCATTATTGTTATTTGTTAAACCCTAAGTTAACTATCTAATTGATTACATGGTTGCTAAGTCGAGTCATATCCTTGTACATATTGTTTTGGGACGATTGGGACTCATGGGTAAGTACTTATTTTATGGAGTAATGGGGAGGAACATCATTTATTACCCCCATATGTACGTTAATCTTAAAAGTACTCCAAGTGTTTTGATTTTCTTAATTCGAGTCATTAGATTAGTTTAAATGTAAAGTATGTAAAGATTCAAGTGTAAGGGGAATTTTCATCCCCTATGATGTATTATTTTGGATGGTAGGGTAAGAGTGTATGCAAAAAAAAAAAAAAAAAAAAAATATATATATATATATATATATATATATATATATATATATATATATATATATATAGAGAAAAAGGAAAAAGAGAAAAAACATACGGACTACCATCCTTTTTTATTCTATGTTCATTTTATGTTTTTGTTATTTCTCATTTATTAGCTTAAGTTGAGTCTAGTCTTGGCTTAGCAACGCCATATTGTACATGTAATTAACCAAGATTGTTAACTCGCCACCAGTAATAACTTCCTTTATCCAACAAAACCGTGTAATTCATAACCCTATACCTAACGTTACAACCCTTTAAAAGACCTCTTTGATAGTTTATCCTAGGTGCTTACGCCATGTGGTGGAGGTTTGATCCTTTCCCAAGCCTATGGTAATCTATTTTGCTATGACAGGTAGTGAGAGATATCTTCCATTTCCATAATGTTATATTACTTTATTACACCTGAGAGATGTGAGTATCTAAACACTATTTGTGAGGTGCTAGTGTATGACCTCTGAGCTTGTCTATTGGTCTTTAGTGGAACGATTATTTGTTGTAATTACTTTTATATTAGTGTTAAATGACCTCTAACTTGTCTTTTGACTAGAATAAAAGCGCATTTGCTTGAGGACAAGCAAATCTCAAGTGTAAGGGTATATGGTAAGGCGAAAAATGAACCACTTTTAGGGGGTCATTTAAGCCCGAATCCGAACTTATTTGATCAAATATTGCCCTAAATCATTCCTTTTGTGATTTTAGGTACTTGGAGAGTGAATTCTGGAAAAGAAGCCATTTTGGACGTTTTTGGAGCATAAAAGTGAAGAAAATGGCAAAGTCTCAATTTTCCATGCTGGGAACAGTAGGTGACGGCGTCAAGAGTAATTTCCTGACGGCGTCAAACCTCAATAATAAAATCCGAGAGTTCATGAAGGCATCAAGAGTTTTCCTGACGGCGTCAAACCCCAAGAATTAAAATCCGTAGTTGATGACGGCGTCACACACAGGGCGTCAAGAGTAATTTGTGTGACGGCCTAGGCCTTGACAGCGTCAGAAGTAGATCAAGGCCGTCCGAGGAAGTATTTGGCGGCGAGATGACGGCGTCACACCTTTGTTCTTGACGCCGTCATCCCTATTTTCCTATATATAGTTTTCTAGTTTTTCACATTTAAAGAGAGGAGTTTTGGGAGAAACCCTAAAGACGATTTTGGTGTAACTTTACAGGTTTTCAAGGTTTCCAACCCCTTGATACCTTGCATGATTAATCAAGATAAGTGTTCTTCTAATTCAATCAATATGTCTATGTGTTGGTTGTCTATATCTTGTTCTTATCTTAATTCTATCATGCTAGGCTAGATCTCTTTTGTGTTTGCTTAGATCTAATGAAACCTAGATATTGATTATGTGTTGATTACTTGTTTATTCTTGTCTTGGATGAATGATTTATATGTTAGGCTTAAGAAAACTGGCAGATCTCCAAATGGTAACATGCTTGAACGTCTTAAGAAACATGAACCGAGGCGTACTAGGTCTTTATTGGTTGTATTTAATGCATGAGCCACTGTTTACAATCCCTATAGTTGTGCTGGGCATGGTGTAGGAGGAGATAAGAGCTCATAGAATTGGAGAGTTATGTATGCCACCCCATGAATGGTATTAAGGAATACGATCCGTCATCCATGCAATTATAACAAGTAATTAACGTGTAAAAGATATCTAGGGAGTAGTGAAATCTAAGTAAACACATTTTCTCCAATTACTGCTCACAACTTTAGTATAAATTAGTTTCTTTTCATTTTTATTATTTTATTTTGATTGCATCTTAGTATTGGGTTAGTTGAATAGCAACTAATTCCGCCCACTCTTCCAAAACCCGAGATTTTAATTGCTTTCCATAAAATATAAAAACACAAAAATAATCATCCCTCACCTTTAGAACTAGTATTTAGGCTTTCTAATCCTAGCGACACTATTCCTAAGCTGAACGATCAATCCCCCGGTACTTGTCACTATACTATACTACAACGATCAGGTACACTGCCTGGTGGGGGTTGTAAGCTTCTCGAGATCCCTCGAGAGGTAAAGCCTGTTGCGATTCCCACGCATCAGATAACCTGCCAATAACATAGGAGTTTGTATTTGGAAACCGTTTTGAATTTGGTTCCATAGGGTTAGGGGTACAATCAAAATCACACTCATAGACAGTTGCTACTTGTTTAGCTTGAACTATTTCTAATTTGCCATCCTTGAGTATAAATTCTCTACCCGTTGGAATCCAAACACAATGCTTAAGATAGTTCCTAGGCATGCGACTATTAGTGGTGTTCCTAATTCTTTTAATTAGGTTTCCAACAAATCTAGATTTAGCACTAGGACCTTTCGAAACGCTCTTCTGTTCAGGCGTAACATTCACATTCTTAGAAACACATTCATCATGAACATCATTAATTAAACATTTCTTGCATATTAAACAAACAGTGTCATTACATGCATTAGAACCAGTACTCTCGACATGACATTCAGATGAAACATGTCTCTTATTATAAAGCGATAAATTCCTAGGGTGTTCTTCTACTTCTTCAACTTTATTCTTGCAACTACTCTTAAAGGCAGGCGAGACTCTATTGTTCCTTGTATTGCTCCTAGGCTTTAGTCTGCTGCTCCTAGAAGTGCTGTCTAATCTTGTAGAAGTTGAGGCACACGGATTAGGATTTATATTGTTGTCCTTTTTAGCATCTCTAGACTCTATAGAATTATCATTTTTGCCCTCATAAGTCTTAGATGTGGAGGCAGACGCATTAGTGGGACTAATCCTAAAAAGGCCAAGCGCTATCACTTTTGGTGTTTCGACAATCGCTTTTCCTTTATCAACAATCTTTTCATTTTCACTTTTCTTGGGCAAGGGTGTTGTCAAATCCTTTTTCTCATCGACTTTTGGAGCAAACCGTGAAATTGACATTTTTGGTTTTTGAATCGTGTTTGGAACATTTGGTTTCTCCGAAGTCGATGGTTTTGTAAACTTAGTTTCCTCACCCTTCCCTTTTTAACTTTCAAGCTGAGCCTTCAAAAGATCATTTTGCTCTTTCATGTTCTTGAAAGCACGCTCATACGACAGTTTGTCATACTTGCATTCTTCCTTTTTTCGATCAAGTTGTTTAAAACATGACACATTTTCTTTTTCAAGCTTTATAAGAGCATTTTCATATTTGGAAACAATTTCAGAGGTCTCAGCTCTCAGTCTTTCATTGTCTTGAACCGAATAGGTTTGTATGATGATAGACATTATATCAGTAGACAGAACTGCTTCGAAGAGAGAATCATCTAACCTTTCCAAAACATTCATGTGTTCACGAGTTTCATTAGTTTGTTTTACCAGGGATTTGTGGTCCGTGACAAAATCGGCCGTTTCTTTTAAAAAACGTTTTCAAAATGGATTACCCTCACACTGATGTTATTCAGTGGGATAGTAATTTCGTTTTCAAACACCTTTTTCTGTTCGATATGAAAACTAGAATGCAAGTTGTTAATACTGATAGTATTTTTAGATTTAACAATATTTTGAAGTTCTTGAATTCTCTTTTTAACGTCATCAAGAATGTCTCTAGCCTCACTTGTATTAAAAGTGTTGTTAGAGGACATTTGTTCCATTTTTGAAAGAGATTTGGAAACGACTATCTTTTTAGAAAAGAATTTTGCGAATGGTCTTTTTATGGAAAACGCAGATGGTTCAGTTTGTGGAACAAAAGTAATTCCCGAAAGTTTGTTCAATTTGTTGTAATCAATGGGTTTCAAATCCTTTTGTTTCATTTTATATATGCTCTCTTCGACAAGTTCCATCGTTTGCACAGAATCCCGAATGACGGGAGGATCATGTTTGGTGTAAATCACATTACCATTATACAAAACATTCTGTTCTTCCTGAGCTTTCTTGAGATTATAAGGAGTGTTGTTACCAAGAGCCATTTCATGTTTCGTATGGTAAATCGGATTAGTTTAATTTGAAATCATTTTCATTGTTTGACTTGACTGACCCGACTTAACTACTAATTCTTCTAAATGTGCAATCATGTGTTCTGACTCTACAATTTCTTCCAAAAGTTTATCTTCTTTCTTTGCAAATTCCTTTTTCAACTCATCCCTTTCTTTTTCAAAATTGGAATAAGCTGATTTTTGTTTAGAGAGTTGGTTTTGCAAATCAGAAATTTCCGCGTTTAAAGCTTTTATCTTCTTGAAAGAATTAACATCAAGTGTATCAAACTTGATTTGCAAAAGTTTTTCCCTTGAAACGGAATTTTGACAACCAGTTTCTAATTCAGACAATCTTTTGTTATGAAATTCAAAAGCTTTAATGTTTTCCTTGTAACTCTCAAGCTCAGCGGTCAATTTAACATTTGCGGCCTTAACATCGCGATTGACCTTTTTCACATTCTCAATTTCAATACGACAATTATTCAATAATGATTCAAACAAAGCAAGTGTTTCCTCATCATTCTCAGCATGCTGTGAAACGAAGCCTCCATTATAATTCACATCTGGAGTTGTTGAAGGAGTATTACTACTACTTGGCGTGTCCAGGTGTGTATCATAATTAGATGCTAGCTTCTCAGAATGTTGTTCCTCATGAGGAGACATATCAAACATATCATTATTGTGACATATGTTGAAATTGGATACCTCAGATGGTGCATTGGTGTCATAAACAGGAAGTGTGTCAGAATCCGTGTCATACTTATCCTCCTGAAGATTCGCCATGAATATGCAGTTTGCATCGATATCCTCTGTGTCTTCCATGTCATCCATAAGAGCCATAAAATCATTCTCCACTGCGTTCAACTGAAACCCTGCCTCATTCTTTTGTGCCAACAGCAATGCTTTCTGCAAATACGCTGTGTCTGTTTTGTTCGGCTTAGTAGGACAGTTCCTTGCCATATGACCTACACCCTGACAGTTGAAACACTTTACCAGATTTCCCTGATTCACATTTCCCAGATTCCCAACAACTGGAGCTGCAACATTCCTATTCTGATTACCCATTTCCTGATTACCAACATTCTGACCCTTCTAATTTCCAACAAACTGACCAATCTGATTCCCTGCATACTGACCATACTGATTCATCTGATTCCCTGCATACTGACTTGCATTCTGCATATTCTGATTACCCATATTAAATCCAGTAGCATATCCCTGCTGATTCCCATAAACTCCAACCATTTGGCCTCTGTTGCCCATATTGAAACTTGGCTGAGCAATCTGCTTGTTGCGAGTGTTCGATGAAATCCTTTGGTTGTTGTTAGTTGGTGTAGAATAACGTCTTTGGAATGCCTTTGTCAGAAAAGCAAACGCTTGTGTCAAGGCTGCAGTAGCTTCATCATTGTCAGTGAATTCTGGTTCTTGGAACTGTGGGTATTGTTGTTGTTGAATAACATGTTGTTGTTGTTGTGGGTAGAACTGTTGTTGGTAGACCGGTGTTGGTTGTTGAATGCATGATGGTTGCATTTAGTTGTGAGTGGAAGATGATGATGGTTGTTGTGTGTTCACTGAAAACGGTGTTGGTGTAGTAGCAATTAATGCGAGAGGATCATGATTCTTTGCCAATCTTTCTTTCCTTACTTCATTAGCCTCAGCTTGGTTTTTCTTTAGAAAATCATAGAGTTGATCATAATTCACCTTATGTAAATCCTTTGTTTGGTTGACAATTGTAACATAACGACCCCATTCTTCTGGAAGGTTATTGATGAATTTGATGTTTGTTGCAATTGTTCGTGGTGTCAACTTGTTTCTGATTAACTTATTCATTAAAGTGCAAAACCTTGTGTAGTAGGATTCAATCTGTTCACCATTAGTGGACGTAAAGTTCTCCCATTCAGTTAGAAGTTTGTTCTCAACGTCTTGTTGCCCAATCTCTGTTCCATGACATATCCTTCTAACTCGTTCCCACATATCAAAGGCAGTTTCACAGCTGTCGACCGCAGCAAAGAACTCGCGTGGTAATCCAAGTTGGATTAAATACATTGCCATATCATCAGCGGCGATCTGCTTCTTGTCTTCATCCGTGTAGTCTGCTTCTGTTTGTTCACGCACGAATGGTAGAGTAGGAGGTGTTGTATTCAGATTGCCTTCAACGTGAACCTGTCTTTGCTTAAATGGACCATTTGTAATGGAGTTAATCATTAGTTTACCATCAGGCTTTGTTTTGATGTAACGAAGCATGCGGCTTGTCCATGGAAGATATCCACCTTTTTCAAGCATTGGAGGTCGATTTTCGGCACCGGCAGCATGAATGTCTTGTTGAGTTGCCATGATTTGAATTCAAAGTGAAACGTTGCTTTGAGGATCTTTTGAAAGATAACAAAGGTTGTTGTAGTTGGTTAGATGTTTTGGTGAAGTTGAAAATTCGTTCTCGGTTGATCTCAGTGATTTCGTATTTTCCCTCCAAAAATAAAATTTGAAAATTTTCTCGCCCAAAATTTGAAAATCACTATGAAATGTAATTCTAAGGTTACCAGAAAAATTTGAGTTTTAAAAATTTTGATGCCAAATTTTACCGAAAAAATTTGAATTTTGGCCTAAAAATTTGAATTTCGGGTCAAAATTTTCAACGTTATACCAAAATTTGAATCTCGCGTAAAAATTGAGCGTTTAGTCTCCTGTAAAAAATAAATTTTACTCAAATTTTCCCGCCATTTTTTTAAACTTGGTAAAGCTTGAAATAAACCTCTAACTCGGTATGATTTCTTGGGTCCTTAACTCGGCAAACAGTTAACTTAACTCGGTAACACAAGTTTCAACTTAACTCGGTAAAGTTTTGAATATTTTAACTCGGTAACAAGGTTTCAACTTAAACTCGGTAAAATTTTGAATATTGTAACTCGGTAACAAGGTAGCAACTTAACTCGATAAGGCAAGCAGACCACTTAACTCGGTAACAATTTCCCTAACTCGATAAACTAGAGAAATTTTGGCAGAGTTTCATTTAGTAAAACCCAAGTGAAATCCTTACTCGATAAACGATAAGGTGTTTAGCTAACTCGCTAAAATGGGTAACTCGCCAAATAAGGAACTTAACTCGATAGTCCAAGCTAACTCGAAAGAAATATCCCTAACTCGCAAGTCCAAGCTAACTCGAAAGTCAGAAAAACAAGCCTAACTCGATAGAAAATCTGGCTAACTCGCTACTTCCTCGATGAACAGTAACTGATCCTTAAAAAAACCGATTTTTTCACCAAAAAAAGATCTAAAACAACCTAAAATTATCCCTAGGCGATTGATACCACTTGTAGGACCGTAGAACAACCTTAATCACTTATGAATCTTGCCTAATCCTAGAGAGAGAAAGTAAGTAGAGAGAGAGAGTGGGAGGGAACTCCTAGTGTGTGAAATGAAGACAATGTTATTACTAAGAGAACCAACCTCAAAATGAGGTATTACAAGAGTATTTATACTAGTAGTCTAGGGCATCACTTATCTTTTACCTTATTACATTAATGGCCCTTAGACTTTTACAAAACATGAATACTAAGCATAAACTTCATCATAATGATATTCTAAAGCAACCTATAACAATACATTAATGACCGACACTTTTTATAAATAAAAATACGATTCTAACATGGGCAATATGTATTTTTCCCTGAGTTTCATTCAGTAATTCCTTAGCAGTTGACCAAGACGATTCATTACCACCTTTTTGAATGTCACGTCAACATCAAAATATCGCTGCAAAGATTAACACAATGTTTTTAATTAGTTGTAGATAATTGATAAATTAAACTTATATACTGGGTTAAAAATTAGTATATATGTACCGTGATTTCATCCCATAATTTTTGTCTTGATTCTTTATCCACCTTCTTCCAGGATAGAACCTTCAAACCTATGTGCTCACGAACCACATCTCCTAAAAAACTCACAAACAGTGCTCTGTTTAACCCTGTAACCCTATTCAACGCATCGATGGTTACCTTGTGCTTTACTTGACCAGGATGGCCATATTGAAGGCAAAACTTAGCTAGCCTGGTTATGCCCCTATTAGATAGTTTTCGATTTAATTGGTTGTCGTTTTCTTCATCAGATGAAGCATATTTTTCGTCCTCATACTGTATTGAGTTAACATCAGCTTCATTATCTGGAAGCAAAATATCAGTATCAATGTCTTCAACCATTTCCATGACGACTCTTGAGCAACAATGTGTACAAGAAAATGATTCTGGCTTGGAAAGTAATGGTGATTGAAGATTTGATTTTTGTGTTTTGGTTGCAATGTTTAGTTTAATTAGGAGACAAAACAGGGTATTTTCATGAATATGGGCTCTTATTTATGTTAAATGCCATATAATTAGGTGATTTAAAAATTTTGGATCAAAATTTTGGCTCCAAATTCTTGTAAATTATTTTCAAAAAATTTCGCTTATGAACACAAACTAATTTTCTTCTCCAAGATCATGAGTACTATTAAGTAAGGCGGCTTCTTCAGAAAACCGAGGAGAGTAATTAAAAGTTAAAACAGTAATAATAGATGATGATAAATACTAAGTCCCAATATTGTTGTTGTTTTACCCTTTAAGTCTTTCTTTTACAACTTTCACCTTAAGTTTTCTATCTTGTGTTATATAATACTTTTAGATGGATGGATTGTTTTTTAATTTAAATGTATTTTCATCAGTATAATTTTCATCAAATATTATACAACACAAATAAAAATATTTAAGGTCAAAGTTATAAAAGAAAGACTTAAAAAGTTTCTAACAAATCGGTTATATTTTTATTCGGGTCATAACACATAAAAAACGTGTAAAACCAAACAAAAATAGGTAAAAACGTATGGAAATGGATGAAAAGGGACTAAACGTGTAAATCGTGTTGTTGGATTAGTTCGATTTCATTAAATCGGTTATTTTTTTATTCGGGTCATAACACATGCATAAAAAAAGTGTAAAAACAAACAGAAATGGGTAAAACGGATGGAAACGGATGAAAAGGGACTAAATGTGTAAATCGTGTTGTTGGATTAGTTCGATTTCATTAAATCGGTTATTTTTTTATTCGGGTCATAACGCATGCATAAAAAACATGTAAAAACAAACAAAAATGGGTAAAAACGTATGGAAACGGATGAAAAAGGACTAAACGTGTAAATCGTGTTGTTGCATTAGTTCGGTTTCATTAAATCAGTTATATTTTTATTCGGGTAATAACACATGCATAAAAAACGTGTGAAAACAAATGAAAATGGGTAAAAACGGATGAAAAGGGACTAAACGTGTAAATCGTGTTGTTGGATTAGTTCGGTTTCATTAAATCGGTTATATTTTTATTCGGGTCATAACACATGCATAAAAAACGTGTAAAAACAAATAGAAATAGGTAAAAACGTATGTAAACGGATGAAAAGGGACTAAACGTGTAAATCGTGTTGTTGGATTAGTTTGGTTTCATTAAATCGGTTATATTTTTATTCGGGTCATAACACATGCATAAAAAACGTGTAAAAACAAACAGAAATGGGTAAAAACGGATGGAAACGGAAGAAAATGGACTAAACGCGTAAATCGTGTTGTTGGATTAGTTCGGTTTCATTAAATCGGTTATTTTTTTATTTGGGTCGTAACACATGCATAAAAAACGTGTAAAAACAAACAAAAATGGGTAAAAACGTATGGAAACGGATGAAAAGGGACTAAACGTGTATATCGTGTTGTTGGATTAGTTCGGTTTCATTAAATCGGTTATATTTTTATTCGGGTAATAACACATGCATAAAAAACGCGTGAAAACAAACAGAAATGGGTAAAAACGTATGGAAACGGATGAAAAGGGACTAAACGTGTAAATCGTGTTGTTGGATTAGTTCGGTTTCATTAAATCGGTTATATTTTTATTCGGGTTATAACACATCCATAAAAAACGTGTAAAAACAAACAGAAATAGGTAAAAACGTATGGAAACGGATGAGAAGGGACTAAACATGTAAATCGTGTTGTTGGATTAGTTCGGTTTCATTAAATCGGTTATATTTTTATTCAGGTCATAACACATGCATAAAAAACGTGTAAAAACAAACAGAAATGGGTAAAAACGGATGAAAAGAGACTAAACATGTAAATCGTGTTGTTGGATTAGTTCGGTTGCATTAGATCGGTTATATTTTTATTCGGGTCATAACACATGCATAAAAAACGTGTAAAGACAAACAGAAATGGGTAAAAACGTATGGAAACGGATGAAAAGGGACTAAACGTGTAAATCGTGTTGTTGGATTAGTTCGGTTTCATTAAATCGGTTATATTTTTATTCGGGTCATAACACATGCATAAAAAACGTGTAAAAACAAACAGAAATGGGTAAAAACGGATGGAAATGGATGAAAAGGGGCTAAACGTGTAAATCGTGTTGTTGGATTAGTTCGGTTTCATTAAATCGGTTAGATTTTTATTCGGGTCATAACACATGCATAAAAAACGTGTAAAAACAAACAGAAATGGGTAAAAACGGATGGAAACGGAAGAAAAGGGACTAAACGCGGTAAATCGTGTTGTTGGATTAGTTCGGTTTCATTAAATCGGTTATTTTTTTATTTGGGTCGTAACACATGCATAAAAAACGTGTAAAAACAAACAAAAATGGGTAAAAACGTATGGAAACGGATGAAAAGGGACTAAACGTGTATATCGTGTTGTTGGATTAGTTCGGTTTCATTAAATCGGTTATATTTTGTTTTGGGTAATAACACATGCATAAAAAACGCGTGAAAACAAACAGAAATGGGTAAAAACGTATGGAAACGGATGAAAAGGGACTAAACGTGGAAATCGTGTTGTTGGATTAGTTCGATTTCATTAAATCGGTTATTTTTTTATTCGGGTCATAACACATGCATAAAAAAAGTGTAAAAACAAACAGAAATGGGTAAAACGGATGGAAACGGATGAAAAGGGACTAAATGTGTAAATCGTGTTGTTGGATTAGTTCGATTTCATTAAATCGGTTATTTTTTTATTCGGGTCATAACGCATGCATAAAAAACATGTAAAAACAAACAAAAATGGGTAAAAACGTATGGAAACGGATGAAAAAGGACTAAACGTGTAAATCGTGTTGTTGCATTAGTTCGGTTTCATTAAATCGGTTATATTTTTATTCGGGTAATAACACATGCATAAAAAACGTGTAAAAACAAATGAAAATGAGTAAAAACGGATGAAACGGATGAAAAGGGACTAAACGTGTAAATCGTGTTGTTGGATTAGTTCGGTTTCATTAAATCGGTTATATTTTTATTCGGGTCATAACACATGCATAAAAAACGTGTAAAAACAAATAGAAATAGGTAAAAACGTATGTAAACGGATGAAAAGGGACTAAACGTGTAAATCGTGTTGTTGGATTAGTTTGGTTTCATTAAATCGGTTATATTTTTATTCGGGTCATAACACATGCATAAAAAACGTGTAAAAACAAACAGAAATGGGTAAAAACGGATGGAAACGGAAGAAAATGGACTAAACGCGTAAATCGTGTTGTTGGATTAGTTCGGTTTCATTAAATCGGTTATTTTTTTATTTGGGTCGTAACACATGCATAAAAAACGTGTAAAAACAAACAAAAATGGGTAAAAACGTATGGAAACGGATGAAAAGGGACTAAACGTGTATATCGTGTTGTTGGATTAGTTCGGTTTCATTAAATCGGTTGTATTTTTATTCGGGTAATAACACATGCATAAAAAACGCGTGAAAACAAACAGAAATGGGTAAAAACATATGAAACGGATGAAAAGGGACTAAACGTGTAAATCGTGTTGTTGGATTAGTTCGGTTTCATTAAATCGGTTATATTTTTATTCGGGTTATAACACATCCATAAAAAACGTGTAAAAACAAACAGAAATAGGTAAAAACGTATGGAAACGGATGAGAAGGGACTAAACATGTAAATCGTGTTGTTGGATTAGTTCGGTTTCATTAAATCGGTTATATTTTTATTCAGGTCATAACACATGCATAAAAAACGTGTAAAAACAAACAGAAATGGGTAAAAACGGATGAAAAGAGACTAAACATGTAAATCGTGTTGTTGGATTAGTTCGGTTGCATTAGATCGGTTATATTTTTATTCGGGTCATAACACATGCATAAAAAACGTGTAAAGACAAACAGAAATGGGTAAAAACGTATGGAAACGAATGAAAAGGGACTAAACGTGTAAATCGTGTTGTTGGATTAGTTCGGTTTCATTAAATCGGTTATATTTTTATTCGGGTCATAACACATGCATAAAAAACGTGTAAAAACAAACAGAAATGGGTAAAAACGGATGGAAATGGATGAAAAGAGACTAAACGTGTAAATCGTGTTGTTGGATTAGTTCGGTTTCATTAAATCGGTTAGATTTTTATTCGGGTCATAACACATGCATAAAAAACGTGTAAAAACCAACAGAAATGGGTAAAAACGGATGGAAACGGAAGAAAAGGGACTAAACGCGTAAATCGTGTTGTTGGATTAGTTCGGTTTCATTAAATCGGTTATTTTTTTATTTGGGTCGTAACACATGCATAAAAAACGTGTAAAAACAAACAAAAATGGGTAAAAACGTATGGAAACGGATGAAAAGGGACTAAACGTGTAAATCGTGTTGTTGGATTAGTTCGGTTTCATTAAATCGGTTATATTTTTATTCGGGTTATAACACATCCATAAAAAACGTGTAAAAACAAACAGAAATAGGTAAAAACGTATGGAAACGGATGAGAAGGGACTAAACATGTAAATCGTGTTGTTGGATTAGTTCGGTTTCATTAAATCGGTTATATTTTTATTCAGGTCATAACACATGCATAAAAAACGTGTAAAAACAAACAGAAATGGGTAAAAACGGATGAAAAGAGACTAAACATGTAAATCGTGTTGTTGGATTAGTTCGGTTGCATTAGATCGGTTATATTTTTATTCGGGTCATAACACATGCATAAAAAACGTGTAAAGACAAACAGAAATGGGTAAAAACGTATGGAAACGGATGAAAAGGGACTAAACGTGTAAATCGTGTTGTTGGATTAGTTCGGTTTCATTAAATCGGTTATATTTTTATTCGGGTCATAACACATGCATAAAAAACGTGTAAAAACAAACAGAAATGGGTAAAAACGGATGGAAATGGATGAAAAGGGACTAAACGTGTAAATCGTGTTGTTGGATTAGTTCGGTTTCATTAAATCGGTTAGATTTTTATTCGGGTCATAACACATGCATAAAAAACGTGTAAAAACAAACAGAAATGGGTAAAAACGGATGGAAACGGAAGAAAAGGGACTAAACGCGTAAATCGTGTTGTTGGATTAGTTCGGTTTCATTAAATCGGTTATTTTTTTATTTGGGTCGTAACACATGCATAAAAAACGTGTAAAAACAAACAAAAATGGGTAAAAACGTATGTAAACGGATGAAAAGGGACTAAACGTGTATATCGTGTTGTTGGATTAGTTCGGTTTCATTAAATCGGTTATATTTTGTTTCGGGTATTAACACATGCATAAAAAACGCGTGAAAACAAACAGAAATGGGTAAAAACGTATGGAAACGGATGAAAAGGGACTAAACGTGTAAATCGTGTTGTTGGATTAGTTCGATTTCATTAAATCGGTTATTTTTTTATTCGGGTCATAACACATGCATAAAAAAAGTGTAAAAACAAACAGAAATGGGTAAAACGGATGGAAACGGATGAAAAGGGACTAAATGTGTAAATCGTGTTGTTGGATTAGTTCGATTTCATTAAATCGGTTATTTTTTTATTCGGGTCATAACGCATGCATAAAAAACATGTAAAAACAAACAAAAATGGGTAAAAACGTATGGAAACGGATGAAAAAGGACTAAACGTGTAAATCGTGTTGTTGCATTAGTTCGGTTTCATTAAATCGGTTATATTTTTATTCGGGTAATAACACATGCATAAAAAACGTGTAAAAACAAATGAAAATGGGTAAAAACGGATGAAACGGATGAAAAGGGACTAAACGTGTAAATCGTGTTGTTGGATTAGTTCGGTTTCATTAAATCGGTTATATTTTTATTCGGGTCATAACACATGCATAAAAAACGTGTAAAAACAAATAGAAATAGGTAAAAACGTATGTAAACGGATGAAAAGGGACTAAACGTGTAAATCGTGTTGTTGGATTAGTTTGGTTTCATTAAATCGGTTATATTTTTATTCGGGTCATAACACATGCATAAAAAACGTGTAAAAACAAACAGAAATGGGTAAAAACGGATGGAAACGGAAGAAAATGGACTAAACGCGTAAATCGTGTTGTTGGATTAGTTCGGTTTCATTAAATCGGTTATTTTTTTATTTGGGTCGTAACACATACATAAAAAACGTGTAAAAACAAACAAAAATGGGTAAAAACGTATGGAAACGGATGAAAAGGGACTAAACGTGTATATCGTGTTGTTGGATTAGTTCGGTTTCATTAAATCGGTTATATTTTTATTCGGGTAATAACACATGCATAAAAAACGCGTGAAAACAAACAGAAATGGGTAAAAACGTATGGAAACGGATGAAAAGGGACTAAACGTGTAAATCGTGTTGTTGGATTAGTTCGGTTTCATTAAATCGGTTATATTTTTATTCGGGTTATAACACATCCATAAAAAACGTGTAAAAACAAACAGAAATAGGTAAAAACGTATGGAAACGGATGAGAAGGGACTAAACATGTAAATCGTGTTGTTGGATTAGTTCGGTTTCATTAAATCGGTTATATTTTATTCAGGTCATAACACATGCATAAAAAACGTGTAAAAACAAACAGAAATGGGTAAAAACGGATGAAAAGAGACTAAACATGTAAATCGTGTTGTTGGATTAGTTCGGTTGCATTAGATCGGTTATATTTTTATTCGGGTCATAACACATGCATAAAAAACGTGTAAAGACAAACAGAAATGGGTAAAAACGTATGGAAACGGATGAAAAGGGACTAAACGTGTAAATCGTGTTGTTGGATTAGTTCGGTTTCATTAAATCGGTTATATTTTTATTCGGGTCATAACACATGCATAAAAAACGTGTAAAAACAAACAGAAATGGGTAAAAACGGATGGAAATGGATGAAAAGGGACTAAACGTGTAAATCGTGTTGTTGGATTAGTTCGGTTTCATTAAATCGGTTAGATTTTTATTCGGGTCATAACACATGCATAAAAAACGTGTAAAAACAAACAGAAATGGGTAAAAACGGATGGAAACGGAAGAAAAGGGACTAAACGCGTAAATCGTGTTGTTGGATTAGTTCGGTTTCATTAAATCGGTTATTTTTTTAATTGGGTCGTAACACATGCATAAAAAACGTGTAAAAACAAACAAAAATGGGTAAAAACGTATGGAAACGGATGAAAAGGGACTAAACGTGTAAATCGTGTTGTTGGATTAGTTCGGTTTCATTAAATCGGTTATATTTTTATTCGGGTTATAACACATCCATAAAAAACGTGTAAAAACAAACAGAAATAGGTAAAAACGTATGGAAACGGATGAGAAGGGACTAAACATGTAAATCGTGTTGTTGGATTAGTTCGGTTTCATTAAATCGGTTATATTTTTATTCAGGTCATAACACATGCATAAAAAACATGTAAAAACAAACAGAAATGGGTAAAAACGGATGAAAAGAGACTAAACATGTAAATCGTGTTGTTGGATTAGTTCGGTTGCATTAGATCGGTTATATTTTTATTCGGGTCATAACACATGCATAAAAAACGTGTAAAGACAAACAGAAATGGGTAAAAACGTATGGAAACGGATGAAAAGGGACTAAACGTGTAAATCGTTTTGTTGGATTAGTTCGGTTTCATTAAATCGGTTATATTTTTATTCGGGTCATAACACATGCATAAAAAACGTGTAAAAACAAACAGAAATGGGTAAAAACGGATGGAAATGGATGAAAAGGGACTAAACGTGTAAATCGTGTTGTTGGATTAGTTCGGTTTCATTAAATCGGTTAGATTTTTATTCGGGTCATAACACATGCATAAAAAACGTGTAAAAACAAACAGAAATGGGTAAAAACGGATGGAAACGGAAGAAAAGGGACTAAACGCGTAAATCGTGTTGTTGGATTAGTTCGGTTTCATTAAATCGGTTATTTTTTTATTTGGGTCGTAACACATGCATAAAAAACGTGTAAAAACAAACAAAAATGGGTAAAAACGTATGGAAACGGATGAAAAGGGACTAAACGTGTATATCGTGTTGTTGGATTAGTTCGGTTTCGTTAAATCGGTTATATTTTGTTTCGGGTAATAACACATGCATAAAAAACGCGTGAAAACAAACAGAAATGGGTAAAAACGTATGGAAACGGATGAAAAGGGACTAAACGTGTAAATCGTGTTGTTGGATTAGTTCGGTTTCATTAAATCGGTTATATTTTTATTCGGGTTATAACACATCCATAAAAAACGTGTAAAAACAAACAGAAATAGGTAAAAAACGTGGAATTGGATATAATGAAGTGGCTCCTCCAGCCAAAAGTGCTTATGCTCCACCAGGCAAAGAGCTATCCTTCATTAGTGAGCTAGAAATTGGAAAACCTGTAGGTGAAAGTAGCACAAGTACTCTAGAAAAACCTAAGGTTGAGACTAGAAAGTTTCCTGAGGCTCCAACTATTGAAGAATGGTATTCTGATAGTGAAAGTGAAGAAGAACAGGTTCAACCAAAACTAACAGTTAAAAAGGAAGAGATTCCTACTCAGGTTAAACCTAAGGTAGAACAGATTAAGTTTGTCAAGCCTGTGTTAGGAAATAAACTTGCTAGGAGAATGGTTGAGTACAATGAGGTGCCTAGAGAACAAATGAGATGTCTTGATAATAAGCCTAGAGGTAACCAAAGAAACTTCAACAACCTAGTTTCACAAAGATTAGGTAACCAGTTTAAATTACAAAAGAAGGCTTGTTATAAGTGTGGTAGTTTTGACCACTTGATTGGTAGATGTCCTCAACACCAAAGACCTGTTTGGAATCAATACACAAGGGTGAATCACAAATATGTTACAAAACAAACTCACCCTCATCCTAATAGAAACATGGTTCCTAGAGCTATTTTGTTGAGATCTGGTGCTACTAGATCTATTTATGCTGCTAAACCAAATGGTGTTTTCAAATCAACAACTAGTTCTTCTAATGGCTCTATTGCTAGTAAGCATTCTGCTGCCAGTATGCACTCTACTGCTAGCAAGCAACCTGCTGCTAGTACAAAACTTTCTACTTCTGAGCCAAAACATCTTCCAAATACAGTTGTTGGTAATCACTTTTATGCTGTTAAGGCCTCAGCTTGCTGGACTTGGAAACCAAAATCAAATGTTTCAAATACTGTTTCCAAGAATAGTAGTGCATCAAGTGATTTAAAGAAATTTGATTATACTGATGCACAGGGCAGATCCAAGTCAGTAATGGCTTGGGTCATCAAGAGAAACTGATTTCTCTATTTTTCATGTGCAGGTCAATCTACTGGATGAGCTTAAGGATATGGTTATTGTTGACAGTGGATGTTCTGGACACATGACAGGTGATGAGTCTCAACTTGAAGATCTTGAGGCTTTTGATGGTGGTTATGTAGCTTTTGGGAATGATCCAAAAGGTGGAAAGATTGTTGGAATAGGTACATTAAGAACTGGAAATTTGGACTTTGAGAGGGTGCTTCTTGTGAAAGGACTTAAGTTTAACCTTTTTAGTGTCTCACAAATGTGTGACAAAAAGAATTTTGTTCTTTTTACAGACACTGAGTGTATGATTCTTTCTCCTGATTTTCATTTACCAGATGACAAATCTGTGTTACTGAAGGTCCCTAGAAAGGAAAATATATACAGTGACCATATTAAGAATATTATTCCTAAGAGGGCTTTGACTTGTCTAATTGCAAAGGCCACTATTGATGAGTCCAAATTATGGCATAGAAGACTGGGACATCTGAACTACAAGACTATGAACAAATTGGTGAAAGGCAATCTTGTGAGAGGCATGCCTACAAAGATTTTTGAGAATTGCGAAACTTGTGTTGCATGTCAAAAGGGTAAACAACACAGAGTTTCTTTCAAGTCCAAGACTGTAAACACAAATACTGTTCCACTACACTTGCTACACATGGATTTATTTGGGCCTGTATTTGTAAAAAGTCTGAATAAGAAGTCATATTGTCTGGTTGTCACTGATGACTTTAGCAGGTTTACTTGGGTATTCTTTCTTGCAACCAAAGATGAAACTCCAGGAATACTCAAAGCTTTCATTACAAGAGTTGAAAACCTGCACAATCACAAGGTAAAGATTATCAGATGTGACAATGGTACTGAGTTCAAGAACAGTGAGATGAATCAATTTTGTGTGGGAAAAGGAATACTTAGACAGTATAGTGTAGCAAGAACTCCACAACAGAATGGTGTAGCAGAAAGAAGAAACAGGACACTTATTGAGGCTGCAAGAACCATGCTATCTGATTCAAAACTACCTGTACCTTTTTGGGCTGAAGCTGTGAACACTGCATGTTTTGTGCAAAACAGAAGTAAGGTAGTCAAGCCTCATAACAAAACTCCATATGAGCTATTTCATGGAAAGAAACCAATGATTGATTTTCTTAAACCATTTGGATTTCCTGTTACTATCTTAAACACAAAGGATCAGCTAGGCAAATTTGATGAAAAAGCTGATGAAGGAAATTTGGTTGGTTACTCTGTAAATAGTAAAGCCTTTAGGGTATATAATAAGAGAACCAAACATGTGGAGGAGAATCTGCATATCAAGTTTAGTGAAAACACATATAATTCTGCAGGGAAAGGACCAGAATGGTTATTTGATGTTGATACTCTTGCCAAAACAATGAACTATGTTCCTGTAATTGCCAGTGTTGATAAACCACAGGAAGAGTTTGTTGTGATTGAGAAATTGAAGATTGGTCCAACCTTTGTACCCTTTCAGAAGGAACAAAGCTCTCAAGATGATGTTGTTTCTCATGAAAAACCTAAGGAAACTGAAGAAGGTATTGTCATACCTAATGAAGCAGAAAAAGAAACTCCTGAAGTTCCCAAGGTAGTTGTTGATGTCTCTCCTACACAGCCAGAAGACTCTACTGCTGACTCAGAAGACTCTACTGCTAGGCCTAAAGATACAACTACTGCTTCACCACATTCTGCTTCTAAGCCCACTAACTCTACTGCTACTTCCTTGTCTCCTAATTTGGACACTCAGGGTAGATCTATTGATGATACTATCTATCCTGATGATCCAAATATGCCTGATCTTGAAAATATCTATTATGACACAGACAATGATGCACTTGATGGTAAGTTATTTGGAGCTGCTGCTGATTATACTAACTTGGAACTCAATATTCCTGTTAGTCCTACAACTACCACAAGAATACACAAGGATCATCCCAAAGATCAAATCTTAAGTGATCCACAATCATCCATTCAAACTAGGCAGATGACTAAAGCCTTGAAAGATCTTCAACATCAAAGTTTCTTTGCCAGATTTCTGCATCAAAGAAATAGTCATAAAGATCTTCAAAATTGCCTGTTTGCATGTTTTCTTTCTCAAATTGAACCCAAAAACACTTACAAAGCCTTACAAGAAGCTAGTTGGGTAGAAGCAATGCAAGATGAGCTTTTACAATTCAAGCTGCAAGAAGTTTGGACTTTGGTTGAACTGCCAAATGGTAAAAGAGTGATTGGCACAAAATGGGTTTTCAGATGCAAAAGAGATGAGAGAGGAATTGTCATAAGAAATAAGGCAAGGTTAGTAGCACAGGGATACACACAACAAGAAGGGCTTGATTATGATGAAATATTTGCACCAGTGGCAAGAATAGAGGCTATTCGAATATTCTTGGCTTATGCTTCATACAAAGACTTTGTAGTGTATCAAATGGATGTGAAAAGTGCTTTTCTGTATGGGACCATTACTGAGGAAGTTTATGTGTCTCAACCACCAGGATTTGAAGATCCTGATCATCCTGACAAAGTTTACAAGGTCAATAGAGCAATGTATGGTCTACATCAAGCTCCTAGAGCTTGGTATGACACCTTGTCAACCTACTTGCTAGAGTCTAGGTTCAGCAGGGGAAAGATTGATAAAACTTTGTTTCTCAAAAGACAAAAGGATGATATTTTGCTGGTTCAAATTTATGTTGATGACATCATCTTTGGTTCTACAAACAAAGCTATGTGTGTTAGTTTTGAGAAGCTTATGAAGGACAAGTTTGCTATGAGTTCAATGGGAGAACTCACCTTCATCTTAGGTCTGCAAGTTACACAGAAATAAAATGGCATCTTTATCAGTCAGGATAAGTATGTCAATGATATTTTGAAGAAGTTTGGCTTTGAAGATGCTAAGCCTGCCAAGACTACCATGGAAAAAGATAAACCATTGATGAAGGATGAACATGGAAAGGAAGTGGATATACACTTGTACAGGTCTATGATTGGATCATTGATGTATCTTACAGCATCAAGGCCTGATATCATGTTTGCAGTATGTGCCTGTGCAAGATTTCAAGTGTGTCCCAAGGAATCACATCTCAATGCAGTGAAAAGAATTTTTAGATATCTGAGGCATCAACCAAAATTGGGCCTTTGGTATCCTAAGGATTCACCATTTGATTTGGTATCCTACTCAGATAGTGATTATGCTGGAGCTTCTTTGGATAGAAAGTCTACAACAGGTGGTATCAGAGCGGGTTGCTCGTGATATCTAGGGTTTCTACAAGGTTTTATTGTTGAAGAAAAGCTGCTGTAAATGTTCAATGATTGGATCTGGTCGAAGGTACGGATGTTTTTAAGGTTTCTGTAAGAGCTTCGTATATTCTGCTGTTGCAATTGTGTTTATTTAAAAACAGTATAGCGATTGGTCTACTACATGGTACTCTCGATTTAAATGTTTATTGATTGGTTGAATATCTGTTAATGGGCCGGTGATTTATTGAATATGGATTAATTGGTCAGAAGTACTACGTATTAATCTTTATTTATAAATCGATTGTGGGGCTGGAGTAATTAATTGATTATAGATTCGGTGTGTGTGGCTGATTTACATAATTGGTTCCTCGTACCAATTATGATCTGCTTGGCTGCTTGATTTCTACCTCGTACTGCCATAAATGCTCATCATGGATCTGTCATGTTATTATTGGAATATACTTTAATCGATCATGGGTAAATGTGTGGAGCTGAATTTGAAAGAGACTTGTCGACTTTTGGTTAGTGGTAAACGTGAATGAATCAGTATGATTATTTAATTGATGTTGTCGTCTGGTGCAAGATTCAATCAGAGGTATAGGGTCAAGGCTTATTTAATTCTACTGGTGAGTTGAATTTTTGTACTACCTCATCCTGCTGCTATTTAATTTTCATTCTACTGCTACGTTATTCACTCTACTGCTACTTCTATTTGACTCTGCTGCTCTCGTAATACTCTGCTGCTGGGAATTTTCAATCTGCTGCTAGCTTTAGTACTCTGCTGCTAGCAAACTGCTGCTCGTTATATATTATTCCTACTGCTGCGTTTTGATGTTTTAAGAGCAGTGAGGGGAAGTACGTATGTTTGTTGGTTTACACACACAAGGAGTTTGGTTATTTGTTCTTAAAGGTTTCAAAGGCTCGTTCTTATTGCTTAATTGATTACGAAGAAAGGTGAATATCATTTATTTGATGTTGTAGTTGAGTTTCACAAGTTTGTGTTTTATTATACCTTTTAGCTGGAGGTAACTTGTTTGTGCATTCAAGATGTGACGAAGAATTGATAGACACTTGAAGGAGTTACGTTATTGTGCTCAGTGGTTATTGTCAAGAGATTGCGATCTCCCTATACGTTAAGTATACGTTGGAAGTCAGTATTAGTACAAGACATAAGACACAAGTTTGGGAAATTCTACTTCTTCAACAAATTTGTTATATTTGATTTTCTTCACATGTGATCATTACATAGAGCCTACAGATTTGAAGAATCATGAAGATGATAAACACATTGGTCTCAGGGGAAGTATCTTATTATGTGTTTATTCATTTGATGTTCATGCACCACTCGAGGGGAAGTTTTTGAATTTTACGACTATTGATTAGTATTACTACTGCTAGTTGGAGTTTCTATTGTTTTGGATTCATTTTTAGTAAGCATTTTGGTGTTCTTCATGGTGGGAAATTCAAAACATTGGAAGGCTTTGATCAGGAGTGTGGTATTGGTTCATGGTGGTCAAGATCATTATTTGCATACGTTCCCTATTTGTTGATAACAAAAAGGGGAAGAGATGTTGGAGTGTCATGGCATGGCTTAAGGGGAAGACAAGACTTGTTTCATTCAGGGAGATGTCTACATCTCAACTTCTCTACTTCGCCTAGGGAAGTTCGTACACGACTTTGTTTGTTTTGTCATCATCAAATAGGGGAAGATTGTTGGGATTCTTGATTTGATGTGACAAAATAAATAAAAGAATGAAAACAAGAGGGACTTAATGTGACAAAGGATGAAACTTCAAATGCAAGAAAAAGATTACTACGGATCTTTTTATTATTTAGAATATATCCTTTGTAAACCTAATCCTCTATTATATAAAGAGGATACAGGTCGTATGTTTTTATTAGGTCTTCCATAATGTAAAATACAGGAAAGGTGTGTGTGTGTGTCTAGGGCGTGGTTCATTGTAAACGCCTAGACTAGAGTTAGTTTGTATCCTCCAAGATCAAAGGTGTCTTTGATCCCTATTACACTTAGGTAATACGTTGTATTCTGATCAAATATAAATTGGAGGTGATTGGGAAAAACCTTGTGTCAATAACTTTGATTTGTTCTTATTCCGCTGCATGTTATTATCAATGTTATTAACCCTAGATCCTATGAGGTCTAAACAACCTCGAGCTACAACGATTCAACATGTTGGATTAGTTCGGTTTCATTAAATCGGTTATATTTTTATTCGGGTTATAACACATGCATAAAAAACGTGTAAAAACAAACACAAATGGGTAAAAACGTATGGAAACGGATGAGAATGGACTAAACATGTAAATCGTGTTGTTGGATTAGTTCGGTTTCATTAAATCGGTTATATTTTTATTCAGGTCATAACACATGCATAAAAAACGTGTAAAAACAAACAGAAATGGGTAAAAACGGATGAAAAGGGACTAAACGTGTAAATCGTGTTGTTGGATTAGTTCGGTTGCATTAGATCGGTTATATTTTTATTCGGGTCATAACACATGCATAAAAAACGTGTAAAGACAAACAGAAATGGGTAAAAACGTATGGAAACGGATGAAAAGGGACTAAACGTGTAAATCGTGTTGTTGGATTAGTTCGGTTTCATTAAATCGGTTATATTTTTATTCGGGTCATAACACATGCATAAAAACGTGTAAAAACAAACAGAAATGGGTAAAAACGGATGGAAATGGATGAAAAGGGACTAAACGTGTAAATCGTGTTGTTGGATTAGTTCGGTTTCATTAAATCGGTTAGATTTTTATTCGGGTCATAACACATGCATAAAAAACGTGTAAAAATAAACAGAAATGGGTAAAAACGTATGGAAACGGATGAAAAGGGACTAAACTTGAAAATCGTGTTGTTGGATTAGTTCGGTTTCATTAAATCGGTTATATTTTTATTCGGGTAATAACACATGCATAAAAAACGTGTAAAAAGCAAACAGAAATGGGTAAAAACGGATGAAAAGGGACTAAACGTGTAAATCGTGTTGTTGGATCAGTTCGGTTTCATTAAGTTGGTTATATTTTTATTCAGGTCGTAACACATGCATAAAAAACGTGTAAAAACAAACAGAAATGGGTAAAAACGGATGGAAACGGATGAAAAGGGATTAAACGTGTAAATCGTGTTGTTGGATCAGTTCGGTTTCATTAAATCGGTTATATTTTTATTCGGCTTATAACACATGCATAAAAAACGTGTAAAAACAAACAGAAATTGGTAAAAACGGATGGAAACCGATGAAAACGGACTAAACCACCAGCCACCACCACCACCACCACAACCACCAGCCACAACCACCAGCAGCAACCACCACCAGCCACCATCAACCACTACCACCACCAGCCACAACCACCACCACCACACCAGACACCACCAAAACCATAACTAGCCACCACCAGTAGCAACCAGCACCACCACCACAACAAGCCACCACCACCACCACAACCACCAGCCACCACCACCAGTAGCAACCACCACCACCACCATCAACCACTACCACCACCAGCCACAACCACCACCACCAGACCATACACCACCACAACCACAACTAGCCACCACCAGCAGCAACCACCACAACCAGCCACCACCAACAGCAACCACCACCACCACCACCCCAACCACCAACATCACCAACACCACCACCACCACCACAACCACCAGTCATAACCACCAGCAGCAACCACCACCAGCCACCACTACCACCACCAGCCACAACCACCATCACCACCACAACCACAACCAGCCACCACCACCACCAGCAACCACCACCACCACCACAACTAGCCACTACCACCACCACCACAACCACCAGCCACTACCAGCAGCTGTAACCACCACCACCATTAGCCACTACCACCACCAGCAGCCACCACCACCATCACCTCCACCACCACCACCACCAGCCACCACTACAACCACCACTAGCCACCACCACCACCACCACCAGCAACCACCACCACCATCAGCCACCACCACCATCTTTTTTTAGTCATCTTTATCATAAGTATTAAATGTAGTGATCATTTAAAATATAGTTATTCATATATCAGAATCTTTTTAACATGTTATATATATTTTGAATTTGTATGTCGTATCAAATAAATCACAAATTACCTTTAATTACTAGAGTGTCATAATTTGGATTAATTATACATTAATTAAAACTTACATATTAAAAACTTAAATAGTGATTTGATTGATTTGCATGAGAACATGAACAGACTGCATGGGAAGACTCAATACTTTGAATTAGTACTCTGTAATTACTTTTTGCAATGATTTAGTTTACACAGCCACACATATATGTTTGGAGAGTAGATTATTAATCAATTACTGTATCTAGTTTCATCCCTAGCCACATAAATCATCATCAAAAAACATAATTTCTTACTTAACCATTATCAAATCATCATCTAAAAACATGTTTGGATCTCCTAATCTCGATGAACTGAAAGATTTATGTGGGTCTAATAAACTTCACAAATGTCTCAAGTTCCTCTTCAGTCAAGAAATTCCTCTAAATGAAGTAATGATCCAGTGTTTGGGTGAGAAGCGTGATGAGCTGCGGATAAGTGTTGACAAGCGCACCGAGAGAATGGCTGAGGTTTTAGATCTTAACTTTGATGAAGAAGAAGTTGCTGCTGATGGTTATGAGTCCCTTGAGGAGGTCCAAGTGATGGAGCGCCGTTTGCTGGAGTCCCTTTCGGCCATTTTGGTTTACCTTCGTGCTCTGGTATCCAAGAAGGAGGAAGCCATTACCGATATGGATTATTATGATCAGAGCTTGTTAGGATCATATTTTATTTATAAAAAGTTTTGGTCATTAACGTGTAGTTATAGGTTGCTTTAGAATATCATTATGATGAAGTTTATGTGTATTATTCATGTTTTGTAAAAGTCTAAGGGCCATTAGTGTAATAATGTATAAGATAGATGATGCCCTAGACTTCAAGTATAAATACTCTTGTAAACCTCATTTGAGAGGTTGGTTCTCTTAGTGATTCATTTAGTGTTAACATGGTTATTATTTCAAACACTAGAGTTCCCATCCACTCTCTCTCTCTACTTACTTTCTCTCTCTAGGTTTATGCTTGATTCAATAGTGATTTAGGTTGTTCTACGGTCCTACAAGTGGTATCAATCGCCTAGGGATAATTATAGGTTGTTTTAGGTTTGATTTGGTTGAAAAACTTGGTATAAAAGTGAATTTTGCAACATTCGGTTACTGTTCATCAGTTTGTTTTCGAGTTAGGACAAAAACTTATCGAGTTAGGATTTTGGTGTTATTGAGTTAGGATTTGCTTATCGAGTTTGAGTTTGAACTGGTGTCTATCGAGTTAGAGCTTTTGGTATCGAGTTAGGATTTTGGATTTGCTTATCGAGTTAAGTTGGCGAGTTAGCCTTGTTTACCTAATCGTTTATCGAGTTAGGATCATTGTGACTCTAACTAAGGGGAAACTCTGCTCAAATCAAGTCCATCTATCGAGTTAGGATACATATCGAGTAAGGATACCTAAGTGAACTTATCGAGTTTGTAACCTAACAACTTATCGAGTTTGAACCTTAAGAGAACCTATCGAGTTAGTAACCTCAGTAAGATTATCGAGTTAGAAACCCTACCTGAGCTTATCGAGTTAGAACCCTATTTGAACTTATCGAGTTAGAAACCCTAAGTAATCCTATCGAGTTAGACTTACCGAGTTTGAATCACCAATCCTATCAAGTTAGCAAAAAAATAAAAAATAAAAAATAAAAAAATAATAAAAAAAAATAATATATATTTTTCACACAAGACTTAACGTTCAATTTTTACGCGAGATTTAAATTTTGGTATAACGTTGAAAATTTTGACCCGAAATTCAAATTTTTTGGTCAAAATTCAAAATTTTTCGGTAAAATTTGACGGAAAAATTTTCAAAACTCAAATTTTTCAGGTAACCTTAGAATTGTATTTCTTTGTGATTTTCAAACTTTGTGAAAGCAAATTTTCGTACTCATTTTTTGGCGGGAAATCACGTAATCACAAAATATCAACCGAGGTCGCTTTTCAACATCACCAAAACATCTAATCTACAACAACAACCTTTGTTATCTTTCAAAAGATCCTAAGAACAACTTTTCACTTAGAAGTCAATCCATGGCAACACAACAAGATATTCATGCTGCCGGTGCCGAAAACCGACCTCCCATGCTGTCAAAGGGTGGATACTCACAGTGGGCTAGTCGTATGATGCGTTATCTTAAGAGCAAAGCAAATGGAAGTCTTCTCATCAAATCCATTGTGGATGGACCCTTCAAACCATCACAAGTACTAGACCCTGGTGATCCAAATGGTACCCCCTAGTACAACCATACTACAGAGAACAGAATGAGACTGAATACACTGTGGAAGACAGAAAACATATTGAAGCTGATGATCAGGCATTTCATTACGTTGTTCTTGGTTTACCTGAAACCATTTATGCTACTGTTGACAGTGAAGTAAGTGCTCATGCAGTCTGGGAAAGAGTCAAGAGGTTAATGTATGGGACAGACATCGGGAAACAGGAAATGGAAACACAACTGCTTAAGGAACTTCGCAAGTTTACTTCAATTCCTGGTGAATCCATAGAGACGTACTACCACAGATTCTGTAAGATCATGAATGATTTATCAAGACACAACCTCAGTCAGACAAATATTGCTAACAACACCATTTTTCTGAATGAGTTACAACCAGAATGGGGAAGATATGTCACTATTGTTTATCAGACAAAGAATTTGCATGAAGTGACTTATGATCAAGTGTATGACTTCTTGAAGCAAAATCAAGATGAAGCTAATGAAGTAAGAGCTGAATTACTAGCTAAAAAGCATGATCCTCTCGCATTAATTGCTAATACACCAACACCATTACCAGTGAACACTCAACAACCATCATCATCTTCCACTCACAACTACATGCAACCATCATGCATTCTACAACCAACACCGGTCTACCAACAACAGTTCTACCCACAACAACAACAAGTTATTCCACTACAGCAATACCCACATTTCCAAGAACCAGAATTCACTGACAATGATGAAGCTACTGCAGCCTTGACTCAAGCGTTTGCTTTTCTGACAAAAGCTTTCCAAGGACGCTATTCTACACCAACAAACAACAACCAAAGGATTTCATCGAATACTCGCAACAGGCAGATCGCTCAGCCGAGTTTCAATATGGGCAATGGAGGCCAAATGGTTGGAGTTTATGGGAATCAGCAAGGATATGCTACTGGAATTAACATGGGTAATCAGAATATGCAGAATGCAGGTCAGTATGCAGGGAATCAGTATGGTCAGTATGTAGGGAATCAGATGGGTCAGCATGTTGGAAATCAGAGGGGTCAGAATGTTGGTAATCAGGCAATGGGTAATCAGAATAGGAATGTGGCAGCTCCAGTTGTTGGGAATTATGGAAATGTGAATCAGAGTAATCCGGTAAAGTGTTTCAACTGCCAAGGAGTAGGTCATATGGAAAGGAACTGTCCTACTAAGCCGAACAAGAAAGATCTAGAGTATTTGCAGAAAGCAGTACTGTTGGCACAAAAAGAGAAGGCAGGGTTTCAGTTGAATGCAGAGGAACATGATTTTATGGCTCTTATGGATGAAATGGAAGACAGAGAGGATATCGATGCGAACTGCATATTCATGGCGAATCTTCAGGAAGCTAAGTATGACACGGATTCTGACACACTTCCTGTTTATGACACCAGTGCACCATCTGAGGTATCAAATTTCAACACATGTCATAATAATGATATATTTGATATGTCTCCTCATGAGGAACAGCATTCTGAGAAGCAAGCACCCACTTATGATACATACCTGGACACACCAAGTAGTAGCAATACTTCTTCAGCAACTCCAGATGTGAATCATAATGGAGGCTTTGTTTCACAGCATGCTGAGAATGATGAGGAAACACATGCTTTATTTGAATCATTATTAAATAACTGTGGTATTAAAATCGAGAAAGTGAAAAAGGTCAATCGCGATGTTAAGGCCGCGAATGAGAAATTGACCACTGAGCTTGAGAGATACAAGGAAAATGCAAAAAGTTTTCAAATTCACAAAGAACGCGAGTCAGAATTTGAAATTGGTTATAAGAAGTTACTTGTTAAAGATAGGGAATGGAAAACCAAGTTTGCTAATCTTGAAATAAGTTCAACAAAAACCATTAACTCTTTAAAACAAGAAATTTCTGAATTAACAAACCAACTTTCAAAACAAGAAACAGCTTACACCAATCTTGAAAAAGAAAGGGATGAGTTGAAAAAGGACTTTGCAAAGAAAGAAGATAAACTTTTGGAAGAAATCGTAGAGTCAGAACACAAGATTGCACATCTAGAAGAATTAGTGGTTAAGTCGGGTCAGTCAAGTCAAACAATGAAAATGATTTCAAATCAAACTAATCCGATTTACCATACAAAACACAAAATGGCTCTTGGTAACAACAATCCTTGTAATCTCAAGAAAGCTCAGGAAGAACAGAACGTCTTGTATAATGGTAGTGTTTTTTACACCAAACATGATCCTCCCGTCGTTCGGGATTCTGTGCAAACGATAGAACATGTCGAAGAGAGCATTTCTAAAATGAAACAAAAGGATTTGAAACCCATTGATTACAACAAATTGAACAAACTTTCGGGAATTACTTTTGTTCCACAAAAAGAACCATCTGTGTTTTCCATAAAAAGACCATTCTCGAAAATGTTTTCTAAAAAAGTAGTTGCTTCCAAATCGCTTTCAAACATGGAACAGATGTCTTCAAACAACACTTTTAACTCAAGTGCTGCAAGGGGATATCTTGATGATCTTAAAACTAGAATTGGGCAACTTAAAACGACTTTAGAATCTAAAACGAGACTTAATGAGATCAACTGGAATTCCACGGTTCATTTACAGCTTAAAAAGATTCTTGAAAATGAATTTGCTCCTCAAATTAATAACATCCATGCTCGAGTAATTCATTTTGAACAAGCATTTTTGAAAGAAACAGCTGACTTCGTCGCGGATCACAAATCCCTGATAAAGAAGGCAAATGAATCTTTTGAGCAAATCAATGTTTTGGAAAACCTAAATGATTCTCTCTTCGAAGCAGTTCTGTCTACTGATATTATGTCCATCATTTTACAAACATATTCTGTTCATGACGATGAAAGACTGAGAGCTGAGACCTCCGAAATTGTTTCAAAATATGAAAATGCTCTTATTAAGCTTGAAAAAGAAAATGTGACATGTTTTAAACAACTTGATCGAAAAAGCAAAGAATGCAAATATGACAAACTGTCGTATGAGCGTGAATTAAAGAAAATGAAAGAGCAAAATGATCTTTTGAGGGCTCAGCTTGAAAGTCAAAAAGGGAAGGGTGAGGAAACTAAGTTTGCAAAACCGTCGACTTCGGAGAAACCAAATGTTTCAAACACGGTTCAAAAACCAAAAATGTCAATTTCACGGTTTGCTCCAAAAGTCGATGAGAAAAAGGATTTGACAAAACCAGTCACTCCAACACCCTTGCCCAAGAAAAGTGAAAATGAAAAGATTGTTGATAAAGGAAAAGCGGTTGTCGAAACACCAAAAGTGATAGCACCTGGCCTTTTTAGGATTAGTCCCACTAATGCGTTTGCCTCCACATCTAAGACTTATGAGAGCAAAGAGGATAATTCTAAAGAGTCTGGTGATGCTAAAAAGGACAACAATATAAATCCTAATGTGTGTGCCTCAACTTCTACAGGATTAGAAAGCACCTCTAGGAGCAGCAGACTACAGCCTAGGAGCAATACAAGGAACAATAGAGTCTCGCCTGCCTCTACGAGTAGTAGCAAGAATAAAGTAGAAGAACACCCTAGGAATTTATCGCTTTTTAATAAGAGACATGTTTCATCTGAATGTAATGTCGAGAGTACTGGTTCTAATGCATGTAATGACTCTATTTGTTTGATATGCAAGAAATGTTTAATTAATTATGTTCATGATGAATGTGTTTCCAAAAATGTGAATGTTACGCCTGAACAGAAGAAAGTTCCAAAAGGAACTAGGGCTAGATCTAGATCTATTGAAAGATTAGTTGCACGCTTTAGGTCTACCACTAGTAGCCAAATGCCTAGGAACTATCTTAAGTATTGTGTATGGAAACCAACGGGTAGAAAATTCATTCTCCAGGATGGAACATTGAAAGTTGTTCAAATTGAACATGTTGAAACATTCTATGAGTGTGATATGGATTTTACTCCTAACCCAATGGAACCAAATTCAAAACGGTTTCCAAATACACAATCTTCTGTTCTTCGCAGGTTGTCGAAATATGTCTTTGGATCGTCGACTCGGGTTGCTCCAAGCACATGACCGGGAATTTAAAGCTGCTAATCAATTTCATTTGGAAATTCATGGGAACTGTACGCTTTGGAAATGATCATGTAGCAGCTATTCTGAGTTTTGGAGATCTTCAGTTTGGGAATTTTTTAATCACTCGAGTTTACTACGTCGAAGGGTTGGGACATAATTTGTTTTCAGTTGGGCAGTTTTGTGATGCAGATTTAGAAGTTGCATTCAGGAGAAACATGGTTTTTATTAGAAATTTGGTTGGTGATGATCTCTTAACTGGTAATCATGGTACAAACTTGTATGCTATCGACATCAACCAAATGGCTTCTACATCACCAATTTGTCTTATGACAAGGGCAACCGAAACTAAGTCCTGGCTGTGGCATAGAAGGTTATCCCATCTCAATTTCGACAACATCAACAAGTTAGCCAAAGACAACATCGTCACCGGACTTCCTAAGTTCAAATACACCAAGGAACACCTATGTCCATCATGCGAACAAGGAAAAAGTAAAAGAGCATCATATAAACCCAAAACCGTACCTAGTTCGGAAGCAAGGTTACATATGTTGCACATGGACTTATGTGGCCCAATGAGAGTTGAAAGCATTAATGGGAAGAAGTATATTCTCGTTATTGTTGATGATTATTCACGATATACTTGGGTAAAGTTTTTGAGATCAAAAGACGAAGCACCAGGCGTCATCATCACCTTTCTGAAGCGTATTCAAGTTCTACTTCAAGCTCCAGTAAGGATTATAAGAACAGACAATGGCACAGAATTTACAAACCAGGAGTTAAGAACTTACCTCGAAGATGTTGGAATTACACATCAAACATCAGTTGTTAGAACTCCACAGCAGAATGGGGTAGTTGAAAGAAGAAACAGAACACTTGTGGAAGCTGCTCGCACAATGCTAATTTATTCTAGTGCACCACTATTCTTATGGGCTGATGCTGTTGCCACCGCTTGTTTCACTCAAAACCGATCTCTAGTACATCCCAGATTCAATAAAACCCCATATGAGCTTGTGAATAACCGGAAACCTGACATCTCTTACCTTCACGTGTTTGGCGCTTTGTGCTATCCAACGAATGACAGAGAAGATCTAGGGAAGTTAAAAGCTAAGGGTGATATTGGAATCTTCATTGGATATTCAGAAAACTCGAGGGCATTCAGGGTGTATAATCGAAGAACTAAAAGGATAATGGAGACGATGAATGTGAAGTTTGACGAGATTTCACAAATGGCTTCTGAGAGATACGCTCTAGAACCCGCGCTTAATCCAATGTCTTCTAAGTCAGACTTCTGGACACATCAGTTCAGGACTCGTGCCTAACGGAGCTCATTCAACAAACACGGACAAACCTTCAGAACAAGAACTGGAAAATTTCTTCGAGTTAATGTTTGATGAATACTATGGTGGATCTTCGATAAATGCATCTCAACAACATTCCGCTGCACCCGCTCAAAATCAACCACCACCACCACTAGATGCATCTACAACAATCGAAGCTGAAGCACCAACTACCTCAACATCATCTACATCTACTCAAGCCACTCCAGTACTTGAAACTGAACTACCAAGAATTGATGAGCAAAATCAAAACACTAATTTTCAAGAAGAACCAACAAATAATTCAAACAATGATGCGTTAGAAGAAGAAGAAATATTTGAAAACCCGTTTGCAACAGACTCTGCTGAATCTTCTTCAAGGTTACAAGAACCGTCTAACACACATACGTTAAACCCAAGGTACCCTTCTACGTTTCAATGGACAAAAGACCATCCAATAGAACAAGTTATTGGTGAACCTTCAAAGCCAGTTCAGACGAGGAGACAACTTGCCACCGATCTCGAATTATGCATTTACATTTGCTCAATCAGCCTCAAAGAACCAAAGAACATTCGGGAAGCAATGGCAGAATACCCTTGGATAGAAGCGATGCAGGATGAACTTCTTCAATACCTGTTACATGATAGTTGGGAACTTGTTGAACGACCACTTGATAAACGTGTTCTTGATCTTAAGTGGTTGTGGAAGAACAAACTGGATGAGGAAATGACTGTAATTCGTAACAAAGCTCGTCTCGTGGCAAAAGGATATCCACAAGAAGAAGGGATAGATTTCGAAGAATCATTCGCGCCTGTAGCTAGACTTGAAGCAGTCCGGATTTTCTTAGCCTATGCAGCTCACAAAAACATCACAGTCTATCAGATGGACATTAAGACAGCTTTCTTGAATGGAACTCTGAAAGAAGAAGTGTATGTGAGTCAGCCAGAGGGATTCATCGACAAAGATCATCCAGACTACGTCTACAAGCTTAATAAAGCCATCTATGGTTTAAAACAAGCTCCAAGAGCGTGGTATGACGAACTATCATCTTTCTTGCTCAAAAACAATTTCACAAAAGGAACGGTTGATGACACCTTGTTTATCAAAAAATTCAAAGATGACATTTTGATCGTTCAAATTTACGTGGACAACATAATTTTTGGATCAACCAATCCTAACCATTCAAAACATTTTGAAAATCTCATGAAAAGCAAATTTGAAATGTCCATGATGGGGGAACTAAAATTCTTTCTTGGTTTACAAATACATCAATCCCCTCGTGGTATTTTTATCAATCAAGCTAAATATACAATAGAGATTTTGAAAAAACATGGAATGGAAAATTGTGATTCTGTTGGTACTCCAATGGTCACTTCACCAAAAATTGATGCTGATTTGTTTGGGAAACCCGTCGATCCGAAGAAATATCGGAGCATGATCGGTTCTCTCATGTACCTAACTGCTAGTCGACCTGATATTCAATTTGCTGTTTGTTTGTTAGCACGGTTTCAGGCAAAGCCTACCGAACTTCACCTCAAAGAGGTTAAAAGGATCTTTCGGTACCTACGAAGAACCATTAACATGGGACTTTGGTATCCGAAGGATTCGGGGTTTAATCTAACAGCCTTTTCAGATGCCGACCATGCAGGAGATCAAGTTACAGCAAAAAGTACATCAGGTGGAGCACAATTTTTGGGTGAAAAGCTAGTCAGCTGGTCGTCAAAGAAACAGGATTGTACTGCGCTATTAACCGCCGAAGCCGAGTATGTGTCTCTATCTGCGTGTTGTGCCCAAGTTCTTTGGATGAGGCCACAACTCACAGATTATGGCTTTACTTTTGACAGAATACCTATGTATTGTGATTCAAAAAGTGCCATAGCCATCTCGTGCAATCCCGTACATCACTCTAAGACGAAGCATATCAAAGTCCGCTATCACTTCATCAAAGAACACGTGGAAGAGGGTACTGTTGAATTATTTTTCGTTAAGACTGATTACCAACTCGCCGATCTATTTACTAAAGCCCTTCCAAAAGAAAGGTTTGACTATTTAGTTCGACGAATTGGCATGCGAAGCCTAACTCCTGAGGAGCTAGAACGTCTTCTCGAATCTTCTTGAAAAAGTTTTCAAAATCGCTTCACTGTAAATATTTAAAAAAAAAATACAAAATTTGAAAAACCAACAAAAACAAAATACAAAAATATAAAATTTCAAAAAATACAAAAACATTATAAAATCCAAAAATCCAAAAATATTCTTCTCACGACATGTCTCTCGTATAAATCAATATTCTGTACGTTTCTAGAAATGTCATTCAAAAATGATACGGACATGTACAGATGCTTGAACGGGAGTTCTTTTTAATGTTTTTCTAAAACATGTCGTTTCTCAAAAGTTTCTTCACAATGGCTTTCGTATACTTCTGTACGAAACCCGTGCTTCAAAGTGAAATCTTTTCAAAACATGGGTCCGGGTTTAATAACTCGAAAAGATTTCAAATAAGGACCCGAATGATGACTTCTGATTATTTCAAATCAAGGACTCGTATTTTCATGGACGAAATCTTTTTCAAAAAGTTCGAGTCTAAACAAACAAAAAAGACTTTAAACAAAAACTCGTTTTCAAAATAGTAATCTTGAGCACTTTTTCAAGATTCATCAAAAGATTTTTCAAAATCTTTCAAATGAGTGCTCAAGATAACTCCCTCAAAACCCTTAATTGATTTTAAAATGTGCTATCATTAAGGGGGAGTACAAAAACAAAATGTTCCGAATTCATGCAAAATGAAATCTGTCTTTCTCTCCAAAAAGCTTTTTCTTAATCAGTTGATATCAAAAATATCACGATATGCTATTTTTGAGGGGGAGAAGACATGATTAAAACGTGATCAAAGATGTTTAAAGCTTGTGACTGAATCTCAAAAGAGCTAGACTCAGAATGTACCAATGAATTGACGAAGCTTAAAATGTCAGTAATCGAAAAGACTTGTCCTGGACGGGTAATAATTTCAAGCTAGTCTAGCTAGTGATGTAAGCGTGTCTCTAATAGGACTTGTCTGAGTAGAATGTACCGTATCGAGAGACTTTCTTTGGACTTGACCAGGACGGGTAATAACTTCAAGCTAGTCTAACTAGTGATGTAAGCGTGTCTCGAATCGGTCATGTTCACTGAAAGTAGATCAATTCAAAAAGTGCAAACTCCTCACGCATGTGCAAATTTCTTAAAAATCCATGAGCACATGTGAAGGGGGAGTCCTTCAAAAGAAACAAAAACTCTCAAAGTGTCAACAAAAATGTGTTTATATTCATAAACACTTTGAGAGATTTTCAATCAAAGGTTTCATGGCAATTACAGGATTCATGGAGTTATAAGGTGACTAAGGTTAGGGAAAACCGTCCTATGATCCACCAGAGCCGGAGGGATCTACCCAAGGACAATTCCAATAGATTAGAATTAGAAGTCCTTAGGTATGATTGAAAAAAGGAGAAAATGAGAAAGGAGAAAGAAGGGGTTGAAGAATTAAAAAGAAAAGTTATGAAAAAGGGTGAAAAGAAATAGCCCTCCATATGTTCAACCTTAGGGCAGACACCGGGTTCAATTCATATGCTACTGGTTGTTACTAAGGTGACACCGGTATTGAAGATAAAGACGTCATGGACCCAGTGACGCACTGCACTTAACCTTCTAGCCACTCAAGTTCTCTTAAAAGAGCTTGTTTCATTCTCACGGGGAACCGGCATAATCTATCGACCTGTCTCTTAGAGATGGTTGATATTGAAGTAGGAGACCTCTTCCTAATCTCCGCATAGGAAACCTAATGTGCACTTATCGAGTCTAGAGCCCCGAGATTCATCAAAAGATCTCATAGGAACACATAATATTCCTACACTGGTTGTTCATCATTAAGGACACCAGATGTAAACTTAAGAGTCCTACGCAGATCTTAGCAATCTGCCGAGAACGTTTATGAGAGAATTTACAAATGTATTTCTCAATGATTGAACGGAAATTCCTGCCAGGGTCAACATCAAGCAGCCCTGACAGCAGGTCACTTCGGTAATTCTTTATGGGTTACGCTTAGTGTTCGCGGTGGTTTCAAATGGTCTACAGTTGTGGAGTGATCCCCAGCGACTCACCCAGTCATTGAGCTACTTAGTAGGTCTCGTAAGCTCTTTCGGGAGTATCTGATATGGGAACGGCCATGGTAAGGGTTAGAAGGAGTCTTCACACTATGCTGTTTGCGATCTCTAATTCCTTATCTGTAAGTACCGGTTGTTTATTGCTAACTGTTTACCTGCAGCTATACATCATCTCCATGGCGAAAGATTCCACATGCTCATACATACATCTGGAAGTTAAAGAAAGCTCCCTCAAATATCTATACAACACAAAGTTCAAAGAAAGATTCTACGCCAAAAAGAAGAATCTACAAAGTATAAAGACTAAAGATCAAAGTGAAAGAAAGGGAACTACGTGCATATGAAAATCAAAATCCAAAGATGTATGAGCATGTTGGAATGGCAGACAACCACCACAAACACAGAAGTGACGAAAGGCAGATGACATCATCGGATCACTTCATCAACAATGAACAAGGAACAATGATCAATGTACACTGACTCATCTAGTGATTCTTAAAAGACGTCAAGAGCTACAAATGTTATAGTATAAAGACAAAGATGATGACGTCGCGCAACCTTCAATGACCAACACTTAGGGGGAGATTGTTAGGATCATATTTTATTTATAAAAAGTGTCGGTCATTAACGTGTAGTTATAGGTTGCTTTAGAATATCATTATGATGAAGTTTATGTGTATTATTCATGTTTTGTAAAAGTCTAAGGGCCATTAGTGTAATAATGTATAAGATAGATGATGCCCTAGACTTCAAGTATAAATACTCTTGTAAACCTCATTTGAGAGGTTGGTTCTCTTAGTGATTCATTTAGTGTTAACATGGTTATTATTTCACACACTAGAGTTCCCATCCACTCTCTCTCTCTACTTACTTTCTCTCTCTAGGTTTATGCTTGATTCAATAGTGATTTAGGTTATTCTACGGTCCTACAGAGCTCCAGTTGAATGGTTGTTTAAGTAGGGTCTTTTTGGTTGGGTTTGGTGGTTCCTTAGCTTGTTATGTTTTTGGTTGTTGTTTTGAAGGAACTGGTACATGTAATCACCCTCCTTAATTTTTAATAGTAATAAATATGATTTAGGTTGTTAATTATGTCATAATCTTGTGTTTTTATTTTAAATATACTTTATTTATAAGCAGTCGAGTTGCCTTATATCTCATACTCTGAAATATTACACACATAAGAAACACATATTGGTGAAATAGGTATCTTCAGCGAATTTATGGGTTTCAAAATGAAGTAACAAAAATGAAATCAAGCAATAAATAATCTAAATAAACGATCTATAAAAGAGCTTGATTGTTTTATCATCATTACAGGTATCCATTTGGGTGTTTATCAAGTCATTCATGTATTAGTTTTTTAATTGTATGCTAATAAGATTTTTAAGTTGATTAGGTTATGATTTTTTGTGTAGTTCGAATGGATTATTAAGGGTTGCTTGATTCTTATTGTCTGCTATAGATGTTATAGAGTGTTTGGGATGGATTATTAAGGGTTCGGATGGATTATTAATGGTTGCTTGAAATTGATGTATGGATATGTTTGCAAGTTAATTAGATTATTTGTGTTTAAGTAGCTTGTTTAGTTAGTACTCAGGTTGTGATAACATTGCACAACTGTACTACAAAATTTTGTAGATTTCTTCAGGTCAATCATGTTCCATTGTGGCTAGTCTTCGTTGGCGACTAATGTATTTATAGTTCTGTCAAGAATTATAATCATTCATCCCTGGAAAATGCTCGCTCCAATGGATCATGATTGGCCAGAAGATGTTTGGAAGGTTCAAGCCAGTCTGCATATAAAACTTTCACCCCACTTTTGGGAGAAACTGATGCTACTAGTAATGTTGAAGAAATGGCTAAGGTGGTACAACAAGATCAAGTTTCTACTGCTGCAGAGGTTTGGATTGTATGTTATTCTTTGTATCTGATCTTGGGAATGCCCATATCAGCAATTGTTAATGTTGTAAAAAAAACTTTTGGTAAGTAATATAATTCACCTTTTGTGAGATTACAACTCCTGTAGAGGTTTGGATTGTATGTTCTTCTTTGTATCTGATCTTGGGAATGCCCATATCAGTTTCTACACTTTTTTTTCCTTCCTGAAATAGTGAATTTTATTAATTAAGGAACCAGCAACTTACAAAGATTATACAAGCAGTCAAATTGAACACACTCATTTGACTGATACAATATAACAGATACATTCTACACAATCATTCACGAATCATGAAACTAGCTGATTCAATATCCACCATTCTTCTAGACTTAGCAACTACATGCTAACATCTAGGCAACCATGGAGAAATATCCCTTATTGGCTACATTTCCACTAAACAAACACCCTTCCTAATTCCATCCTAGTCAGTTTCTATAGTTTAGTTGATTAGATTTTGTAACAAAATAAAAAATAGTCTATAAGAGGAATATAAAAATAGTCTATAAGAGGAATATAATATACTTGTGGCTCCCTTTTTTGGTATGTCCTCCCCAAAATTTTTGAAAAGCCCTCTATATTTTTTTCACCAAATTTCGAATTCTCCCTCCACCCATTTCCATCTCCACCCACGTTTCTCACATTTCTCACCAATCACCACTCACAGCCACCAATCACCAATCACCAATCATCAATCACCAATCACATCACAGCCACCATTCACCAGTCACTATCCATAATATCACTTGTCGGTCCGGCCATCAACAACGGAGGGAGGTTCATTTAGATATAAATTAGGTACTTTTTTGAATTAGGAATTCATTATGTTGGGAATTTTAACTTATTATTCATTTTCATTGTATATTTTGTTTGTTATGGATTTGTTGGTTTCTTGTTTCTTTGGTAATGTTAACTTATCGTGTTTTTGGCCGAATCGTTTAATTAACCAACAACACAATAAAGATAAGATGTTGTAATTTACACATTTTTCTTAATACACGTTTTCATATTTGACATTTGAAGCTTAATTAGATTGATGCCCAATACATTCATTCCATTGTGTTGTTGCAATTCTTATTGTAAACCTAGCTTATTAATTAGCTAGACACTTGTGACTTGACATTGGAACTTCATCAATCTAAATCTTCATATATGCTTATATTGGTTTAACTTGTAACTTGTAGGAAATATACGTTATCATTTGACCTCAACAATAATAGCATGGACAAGTCTTGGATGACAACTTGTAGGACCAACAAACAATATATTGATGGAGTAGCAGCGTATATTAAGTATGCACTACACAACTTTCAGAAGATGAAGAACATCGACCTACGAGTTAATATACAACAGCTTAAGATGCCATGTCCGTGTACCACATGTTTAAACAAAATAGAGCAAACAGTGGATGACGTGGAGTACCATTTATTCTACTACGAGATTAATCTTAGATACAGAAAATGGGATAAACATGGAGAAAAGGATGAGCAAGCAACAACAGCCTAAATACCTGATAATTCAGAAACAGAGTTTGTTGACGACACGAATTTCGACATGGAGTCACATTCAAAAATTCCCACAGATGGCCCAGCAACAGTAGAAATGGTTAATGCTACGAAAGAAAATTTTGATGAGGATGACCTTGCCAAGTTTTAAAAACTATTATTAGACGCGGAGAAGCCACTTTATAAAGGATGTCCTGACTTCACAAAGTTGTCCGCAATAGTTAAACTACTCAACTTGAAGGGTAAGTATGGAGCTTCTGATAAGTTCTTTACTGAATTACTAGGATTGATAAAAAAAAATGCTACCTGCTGGTAACGAAATGGTTGAAAAAACTTATCGGGCCAAAAAACTAATGAGAATGATGGGATCAGGATACGAAAAGATACATGTATGTAGCAACAACTGCATTCTTTACTGGAAGACTAACAAGGAGTTGACTGTTTGTCCAACTTGTGGGATATCAAGATGGAAGGTGGATAATAAGACACGTAAAGTGTATGAAAACATTCCGGCAAAGGTCATGTGGTACTTTCCAATTATACCAAGACTGCAACGACTCTTTAAGTTAGAGAGTATTTCAGAAGATCTAAGATGGCACGCCACAAGGAGGGTAACAGATGGTGTTTTACGTCACCCTGCAGATTCACAGGCATAACGTACCATAGATGAAAAATTCCCCCACTTTGCTCAAGATCCGAGAAATCTACGGCTAGGAATATCGGTTGATGGGGTTGACGTCAACTCAGGAACTAGGCATCACAGTGTATGGCCAGTTTTATTTGTCATATACAACCTTCCTCCATGGTTGTGTATGAAAAGAAAGTTTATAATGCTTTCGGTATTGATATCGGGATACCCGGGAAATGATATCGATGTATTTTTAGAACCGTTGGTTAATGATCTGCATACCTTATTCGAGGATGGGGTTGATACATATGATGCTTGTACAAAAGAAATGTTTAAACTGCGTGCCGTTGTGTTATGGACGATAAATGATTACCCTGCACTTGGTACATTATGTGGCTGCCCATACAGTGGATTCAAAGGTTGTGTAGTATGTAGGAAAGATACACACTGTGTTAGACTTTCCGCCTCATCCAAGCAAAGTTATGCTGGACATAGACAATATCTACCATACAACCATGTGTTCAGAAAGCAAACGGCGATGTTTAATGGAAAAAAAGATTTTCAGCGTGCTCCAACTCCATTGACTAGGGAACAAATATACAACGAGGTACAACTAATTTGAAAATAAGTGGGGAAAAGGAAAACGAACAAATAATAACACCTCGAATAACCATGAAGATATGAGAGGCGGTGGTGGGAAGATTACAACGCAGAAAAGGAAAACAACGAAAGCAGAGGGTAGTACAAGCCAAGTAAATGAACCATATTGGAAAAAATTCAACATTTGGCATTGAAAGCTAAGGTATGGGAGGCATAATGCTGTTCCACATTGTATTGACTTCATGCATGTAGAAAATAATGTTGCTGAGAGTCTAGTCAGGACTTTGCTGAATGTTCCTCGAAAGACAAAAGATGGAATGAATACTCGATTGGATCTGGAAGAGTTGGGGATAAAAAAAAGAGTTGTTTGCTAGGAAAGAAGCAGACAAAACAACACTACCTCCAGCAGGTTACACATTAACGAATGCTGAAAAAGACATCTTTTGTGAAACGTTAAGCAACATCAGGGTACCACATGGCTATTGTTCAAATTTCTCTAGTTTGGTCAGCCAAAATGATAAGAAGCTCATTGGCCTTAAATCGCATGACTATCACATGCTAATGCAAGAGTTTTTGCCCATTGCTATACGTTCAATCATGCACCCACCCACACGATTTGCTATTATCAGGTTTTGCTTTTTCTTTAAAGCTATATGTAGGAAAGAAATCATCTTGCAAGAACTAGATAAGATGTAACAAGAACTTGTTGTGACACTGTGCCTTCTCGAGAAGTTCTTTCCTCCCTCATTTCTTGATATTATGATACACTTGACAGTGCACCTAACTAGGGAGGTAAAATTATGTGGTCCCGTATGCTTTCAGTGGATGTATCCCTTCGAAAGATGTATGAAGGTTATTAAAGGACATGTGCGAAACAGAAATAGACCAGAGGGATGCATTGCTAAGGAGACTATCGCGGAAGAAACAATAGAGTTTTTTTAGCGAGTATCATAAAACCATGAAAACTATTGGTATCCCACCTGATAAACATGTAACCAATGAAAATGATGGAAAGCCATTGTCAGCCGGCAAAACAAATGTACTTACTAGAGATGTCTTTCAGAAAGCACATTTGTATGTAATACAGAATACAGATGAAATTGTGTCGTATATCGAGTAAGTATTACTAACACATGTCTATTTCGTTGCTTAAAATGTTGTATCAAATATAATAATCAAATACATTGTTTTGTTTCAGCCGACACAAGCGATTTTTGAAAACAAAATACTCGGGTAGAAAAATGGCATTGCTGGAGAATGAGCACACTAAATCTTTTGCTAAGTGGTTACACGAAGAGGTAATTACTCGTATGTTGTTTATACTACTTGTTTGTTTGTTGATAAATATAAGTGAGTTGTTCCTGCAATTTATAGGTAATATATACTTGTAATGAAATTCAGGTTGAGAGAGAGTTAGCGATATCCAAAGATAGTGTATCAAAAACTGTAAGGTGGATATCATTTGGACCACGCGCCAACGTAGTGAAATACGAGGCATATAACATCAATGGGTATACATTTGGTATGAAAAGTAATGATGGCACAGTTTACCAGAACAGTGGGGCTAGTATTGAGGCAGCAAATCTTCACATATCCAAAGAAGTTGCAACCACAAGAAAAGCATTTTATTATGGGATTTTACAATAGATATGGGTACTAGATTACCGTTTCAGGCAAATTCCTCTTTTCAAATGTGATTGGGTTAATTCAAAACATGGTGGGGTCAAACGCGATACTCTTGGTTACACATTTGTAAACCTGAATAATTTAGGCCACAAGAATGATCCGTTCATATTAGCCTCACAAGCACGACAAGTGTTTTATGTGAAAGACCGGGCAGATAAAAAATTGTCTATTGTCACACCTACCAAGAATTACAAAGATACGTATGATGATGTCGATGAGGAATTTAGTATAGTCATTCACGAGCAAAATGATAACATATTGCCGCGAATAAATCCACAAGCAGAAGATGCCTACTATCGAACCAACTGTGAAGGTATTGTTATACGAAAATCAAAGTGAAGCACATGTCATTTCTCAAGCTGTAACACTATATTTAGGGATTTATTTTTCTCTGCAGAACCTATTTAAGCTTTTGTTTTGCTGCAAATACTCTTTTAAAGGATTTATGTTGTTGTTGTTGTGTTAATTGTTTAGTTCGTACTTGCGAATACTCTTTTAAAGGATTCCAGATTATACAAAACTATAACTTTTGGCAGCATAAACTGTGTACTAGCAGTATTAACTATGTACTAGCAGTAGTAAACACCATGCATATTTTTGTTACTGTTGTCTTGTATATGCAGTTTTCATGTATGTGGTTATGCCTTTATATAGTGCAAAGTTGAAAAAAAAACAGTGTTTGGTATGAAAGATTCTCAATTTCATGCACAATTTGATTAAAAAACAGTGGTTGAAAAAGTAGTCAATGTGCAGTCATGACTAATAGACTGAACTCAATTAAGTGAATATCAAATTACATAAGTTATCAGAAATGTGTGACCATATTTATCGAATTGTGACTACGCTTAAGTAATGTGTGACAAAATATGACTATGATTTAGTCACACAAAAACTCAATGTGACTAATATCAAGGTTAATGATAACTCATGACTTAACACTTTGCTATAAATAATAGTCACATGAATATTTCACAATGTGACTATTTTGAATGTATTGGTCACATATAATACCCTTATAATGTGGCCATAAACATCATTTAGATACACATTTGTGATATGGTGTCACTATTGTAAAGCCTATAGTCACATGATCGTGCTTCAATTAAGTGTGACTATACACATTAGGATTTGGCAAGCAAACACACACTAAACTTTAGACACACATATTAACTTACGTGACCATATGTATCGAATTTTAGTTACACTTAATCATGTTTCTATGGTTTAGTGTGACGATATATGACATTTGGTCACACTCGTCAAGTGTGTGACATATATTTGTCACTATTAAATGCATACCGTGACTAACGCTTCAAACTTAATTTTCCGTTGTCACACATTTCAAACGCTATGTGGCTAAATATTCAACAAAGAATAGCAGTCACGTTTAAATAATGTGTGACAAACTTGACTATATAATTTAGCCACATACACAATTACCTCATGTGACCATATATATATTTTGGTCACACTTTTAAATTGTGTGACATATATTAGTCACATATGTATATCTATAGTGTGACTAATGTTTCGAGCTCATTTGTATCTGTCACACGTCCCGAATTAAAAGAGACTAAATAATCCAAAAAAAAATTTCCAGTTACCTCTAGTCACATAAATATTCAAATGTGTGACAATAGAATTCCGAAATGGTCACACAAGTCGGGTCAAGTGTGGCTATTTATTTTATTCTGGTACATTTAGTCACGTATAAATGTTAGAGTGTGACATTTCAAAATCGACCATGCGTGACTAATAGAACTTTTTGTACCAGTGCCTTTCTTTATTTGGAAAACGTCTACTACCGTTTGTGTGGTTGATCTTAATCACCACCTTTGGCTCTTTCAATAATGTACCTTGATTAAGACTTTTGTCCCGACAATGAAGATACATTCTTGAAAAGTGCCAAAGCTAGTGATCAAGATCAAGCACACAAACGTTATTAGACGGTGTCCAAAAAACAAAGCAATGGAACCTTTCTGCAATGTTAGTTTGATCTGGCCTGATAATTGAGACTTCTTCAATGCGATAATGATATAGTGCGTATTGTTCGCGACAGGCCACACTCCTTCATTATCGCCTTCAAGATGAGTGATGTTACTTAGACTCTATTCTTTACTCAACATTTGTATCATATTGACCTTTTATCCCATTTTAAACTACACAAGTCCTAAAAGTAGTACCTGTGTGCCGATTTGGACTTTGATGGCTTGGATTACGAAGACGCACTTAATTATGTGCACCAAATGTATGTGGTTGTATTTTGTTGTAAACCTGCACTATCAGTTAATGCATTATAAGTTTAAGGTTGTAGATTTTGTATCACTCTTTTGTGTTGGTTTCTTCATAGCTTGTTTAATGTATATCATGAAACTGTGGTTGTTAAATGGTCCAGTTTGGTTGATAAGGCTGCTTATTTGCACAAGTGAAATTGACTGTTTTTGTCCATAAAAATTTGCACAAGTGAAATTAGAGCATTTGCACACCTGATGTTTTGGCTTTGGTCTTGCACATTGACTGTTTTTGTCCACATCAGTTGACTGTTTTGGCCTTGGTCTTTTCAAAAGTAATGTCATGACTACACAATTTCATGCCTGCAAGAAGGGTAACAAACACTATTTTTTTTTCTTCACTAGCAATTGACTACTTTTGCAGTTTTGAAACACTAACCAAGCATATCTTTTTCTCTATAAAAACCAAAAACACCAAGTAATATCCCACAACCCCATTCTACCTACTGAAACAATTAGTTCCAAGAACAAAGGTTGTTTCAAACACACCCTGAATTGCAACATTATCTTTTATTTCATTTACACTATATATATATATATATATATATATATATATATATATATATATATATATATATATATATATATATATATATATATATTTTATTTAATTAGTTTTTTTTTTTTTTTTTTTTTTTTTTTGCAGAAATCATTAACATTGACAGCAGTGACTCAAGTGACTCATGTTTATTTCACATATCAAGCAGTTCTAAAGGTCCTCTAAATCCATGGGCAGGCTACTTTCCAAAGGGATATTCTGGATCCGGCACAAAAAAGGATCATGCTAGGAAGGTTCAAACTCCAAAAAACACTGCCAAAGAGCTTTTTGATGAGAGGGTTCAGGTGCTAGGCCTGCCCAATGCTAAGACTTGTGAAGACAAATGTATAAAACCATGGGAACAAAATGCCCAAAGTTTGTTTAAAAGGGAAGGGTAAAAAGAAAATGTATTAGTTAAGTTAGGAAGTACTTTATTTGAATAAACATGTTATAATCCTTTTGTACTAATTTATTTGACTTTTTGAAGTCAATTTTATAATGTGTTGAAGTAAGTTTGCCAATTCAGGGAGTAAACACTGTCACAAACACAAATTTTACATTAGAACCTCAATTTTACATTAGCTTATGTTACTGAGAATATGTCCTAAATTATGCTATAATAAGCTTATGTTACCAGTGGATCATGATTGGCCAGAAGAAGTGAAAATAAAGAAAGCAGCAAAAAGTGAAAAAAAAAAATTAAATGGGATGGTAAATGCTAAAGTGTCTTTCAAAATTCACTATTATTATTCGAATTCACATCTCCACCCGTGGGAAACAACAATCCTTTCCTACATTAAACATAGGTCGTTTAGTTTCCCAAATCCCCTATTTATACTCATTTCCATGTGTATCTCATATCACAAATCCTATTTCTCAAATCTCCAAACAAAAACCTGCAAGAAGTATTCATAAACAATGTCTGCAAACAACAAGAGATCAGCACAATAGGTTGAAGGAGAAGGTTCAAGCAAGTCTACTTCAAAAAAGAAAGCGGCAAAAAGTGTAAAAAAGTTAAATGGGATGGAAATGCGTGGTACAATTGGTGGGCTGTTGAAAGAAAGAAAGCAGCAAAAAAAAAAGCTATCAAACAACATGCTGAGGATGAAAAGCAATACAAAGCAATAAAAAACCATCTCTCAAACAACATCCCAAGGCATACAAGACCTTGGATGATGATGATTTGTCTGATGTGGAGTTTGATGGGTTGGATTATGAAGATGCACATGTGGCATTTGACCAAGAGAAATCTCCAAAATTAGATTAATAGATTTTTAGAATGTGTACCTTTTATTTCCAGTATTTTGTAATTTTTCATTTCAAGTTTTAATGGAAAATGTTTAAGTTTAATTCCCGTACTTTGTCATTGCTCAATTTTCTCATTATGTGTTAAAATATTTTGATTGTTGTGTTTATTAAGAAGAACTTGGGATATATTTTGTATTATCTTAGTGCATTCTTTCGCATTAATATACTTGTCAATGTATATTGTTTATACTGCTGATGCTAAGCAAAAGTTACTACTTTTGGGTTTGTACTGCTATGTTTGAGAGTGCAGGGGTGGATTGGTAACATTTACACTTAAGGGTTTAAATTCCCAAATTAAATCGATAATTCAGTTTCAGGCACTCATACATTCTCTATAATCACAAACACTAACATCTTTTATCAATCATTTTCAAAATCCCCAGATGACAAAACCCTAATTCACGATGGTGAGGGCAATTGAATCAAAACTCACATTTGTTAACAGACACAACATGGTCGCTTTCTTGAAGAAACCTAATGGTTCTGAAGGATTTACTTAGATAATTGATTTCTTGAATGCTACACCTATTAAGTATGCATTAACTATGAATCCTCCTATATGCATTTCTTTTATTAAGCAGTTTTGGGCTACTGTTAAGGCCATAACTTTTAATAAAGAAAAACATATTATGGCTAAGGTAGATGGCCAAGATATACTCATAATTGAGTCATCTATTAGGGAATCTCTTAACCTACCAGATAATGAAGTGATTGAGTGTCATGAAAGTGCTGCTATTTTCAAAGGTTTGAAAAAATGGGGTATGAGAAGAAGAAGAATGATAAATTAAAATTTTACAAAGGCCTCTTCTCATCTCAGTGGAAATTCTTGATTCATACTCTCTTACATTGTTTGAGTCCTAAAAATAAAGGTTGGAATGAGTTTGGTACTACCATAGCATCAGCAGTGATATGCCTTGCTAAAGGAAAACCTTTTAATTTTTGAAAAATGATTTTGGAGGGTATGATCAAGACCTTGGATGATGATGGTAACTCATTATTATATACAAGGTTTTTGCAACTTATTATTCAAAAACAGTTGACTACTATTAAAACACATAAAGGAACTTATTCTGCCCCCTTATTACAAAAGAAAGTATTCTCAAATCTTAAAAATAAGGGCAAGGATTTTTCAGGAACGGGTACACCACTTTTTCCATATATGGTGAACCTTCCACAAAAACAGGGTGATGATGTCATTGTAGTGGAGCATGACATGTTGGAAGGGGCTGCCATTTCTGCTGCTAGCTTAGAAGCAGAGCAGGCCAGTGGTAACATACATGAGACTGAGTATACACCCGTTGATTCACCTCTCAGGGAAGGTAACACATCCCGAAGTGATGAGGGTAGATTTGAAAAACATGAATTGATGGATACTGATGTACAAAATGTCAATTCCAATGATCCATCTCTCGGGCTAGGTAACACAAGCCGAAGTGATGAGGATATAATGAAACTTATAGAGGATTTGAAGGCCTATTGTACCAAGTTAGAAAAGGATGTTCTTGGCCTCCAAAAGTACACAACAAAACAAGGTGCAGAGATCAAAAGGTTGAACCTGAGAGGATATTTGATAGGTCAATAGAGGTCAAGAAAAACTCGAAGGTTGAAAAAGGTGGGCACAACACACAGGGTGAGTTCTTCTAAGCTACTAGTTTGGAGGATGCTCCCAAACAGGAGAGGAATGAAAGCAGAGTCTCAGGGGAGGAAACAACAAATGCTGAAGGTGTTTGTGCTGATATGCATGTGGATATGGATATTGGGATTGATAGTGCTGACAAGGAGGGTAATGAGGTAGTTTTAGAAGATGTAAATAAAGAGCAGGTAGTGGAATTTCTAGGTGAAAATATTTTACAAGCTTCAAAGATCATGGTGGAGACTAATACTAGTTTGGGAGAAACTGCTGGAACTAGTAATGTTGAAGAAATGGCTAAGGTGGTACAAGATGTTTCTGCTGCTACAACAAATCAAGTTTCTACTGCTGAAGTTTCTATTGCTGAAGAGGTTCCAAAGAGAGTTGATGAAGTTGAAATAGCTAACTTAATGGATGAGAAAAAAAGAGCTAAAGTGTATGAATTGGAAACGGATGAGCAAGTAGCATTCAGTCTTCAAGAAAAGGAGAAAAAAAGAGCTCATGCAGAGCAAATGCAAGCTTTTATTGATGCTGATGAAGTTCTATAGGCTAGAGTTGCAGAACTTTACATAGATGAGACTTTAACTAATGATGACAGAGTACAAAGACTTGTTGATTTGATAACTGCAAGAAGTGAAGAATTAGCTTTGAATGAGCTACTTAAGTCAATATAGCAAGGTCAAAGTCAGAAGAGGAAAATAAATCCCACAAGGCCTCAGCTCATCAGTGAAATGAAGAAATACTTAAAGAATCAAGGTTTGTATAAAGATGCTCAACTCAGGGGAAAGACATATGAAGAAATTGAACGTCTATACTACCACACCAAGAGATATGTTGAAAAGTTTATCCCCATGGGTACAAAAGAAACACCATCAAAGAAATAAAAGATCATTGAAGACAAGCCTGCTGAGAAGAAGAATGATTCACAAAGAAAAGAAGACAGCTCTTCTCATGATCAGATGATGGTGATTGTTCCTGAAACATTATATTTTGATCCTATTCAAGCTAGACATCAAATCATTGACTAGGAGATTTACAAAGATAAAATTGGAAAAGCTTAGAAAATAACCGGGGTTGGTGGAGGATCAGTAGTGTACAAAAGTTTTGAGCATTTGATAAGAACAATTGACATAGTAGACTTAGACAGATTATGGGAGTTGGTTCAAGAAAAAATTAAAACAGTCAAGAAGCCACATGTAAAAGATCAAGAGTTGTGGGTTGCGTTACAGAGGTTATATAAACCTTATCTAGCTGATATCTATTGGAACTTCCCATGTCATGATCTCTCAACTTTATGGAAGTTTTATGATAGCTGCAATGTACGTCACTTGTTAACACAAGGTGGAGCTGATGTTTTATGTTTGGAGAAAAAGAATATCCTTTGAGTGCTAGTTTACTTGCTGTGATGATATCTATAAAGATCATATGTGAAGAACGTATAGAGGTAGTTAAAGATCTCATTGAAAGAATTCATGCTCAGTATGAGAGAGCATGGTTTGATCTAAAGAAAAAAAGCTGATAAGGTGTTTAGAGGTAGATGGGGTTTAGCTTCTCTATTTTCATTAAACAGAGTTTGTCAAACATATGTTTGTAGTATGGTAACCTATCAGATAATAGATAGGTTTGGATTATATGTTCTTCTTTGTATCTGATATTGGGAATGCCCATATCAGCAATTGTTTATGTTATAAAAAACCTTTTGGTAAGTAATATAATTCACCTTTTGTAAGATTACAACTCTGTTGTTTGTACTAAAGTTACTAATGCTATTATTAAGTTACTACTGCTATTACAATAGTTGTGTGTGTAATTTAGCCTATTGTAATGGATTTTGACTCCAAAAAGTCAAGCTTTTCTATGGCAATGAAAAGATTTGCAGTTTTCACTAGTATATCCACATGCAGTCAAGCTTTATTCTATATGCATTTTTCATTTATCATGTATATGCACGTGCAGGCACTTTGGTAACATGTTACTTCATTAAAGTTGAAAATTGACTTTAGAAAGTCAAGCAACACTGTTCCTAGGGGTTACAAAGTACATAAGTTATCAGAAATGTGTGACCATATGTATCGATTTATGACTACACTTAAATAATTTGACAAAATATGACTCAATGATTTAGACACCTAAATAAATACTTCATGTGACCATATATATAGCATTTTTAATTTAGTCACACAAAAACTCAATGTGAGTAATATCAAGGTTAATGATAACTGAGTTCATATTTTTCTATAAATAATATTCACATGAATATTTCACAATGTGACTATTTTGAATGTATTGGTCACATATAATACACTTATAACGTGGCCATAATCATGATTTAGATACACATTTGTGATATGGTGTGACTATTATAAAGCCTATAGTCACATGATCGTGCTACAAATATATGTGACTATACACATTAGGATTTGGCAAGCAAACACACACTAAATTTTAGACACACATATTAACTTACATGACCATATGTATCGAATTTTAGTTACACTAAATCATGTTTCTATGGTTTAGTGTGACTATATATGACATTTGGTCACACTCTTCAAGCGTGTGACATATATTTGTCACTATTAAACGAATATCGTGACTAACGTTTCAAACTTACTTTTCAGTTGTCACACATTTCAAACGCTATGTGGCTAAATATGGAGCAAAGAATAGCAGTCACGTTTAAATAATGTGTGACAAACTTGACTATATAATTTTGCCACATACACAATTACTTCATGTGACCATATATCTATTTTGGTCACACTATTCAATTGTGTGACATATATTTGTCACATATGTATATATATAGTGTGACTAATGTTTCAAGCTGATTTGTATCTGTCACACGTCCTGAATTATAAGTGACTGTATAATCAAAAAAATTAACCAGTTAACTCTAGTCACATAAATATTCAAATGCGTGACAATGAAATTACGAAATGGTCACACAAGTCGGATCAAGTGTGGTTGTTTCTTTTATTCTGGTACATTTAGTCACGTAAATATGTTACCGTGTGACAGTTCAAAATACACTATGTGTGATGAAAGCCAATATATGTACTAGTGCTATAAGGTACAAAGACATTCCAAACACCCCTTTAAGAGCTTGAGTATATTTACCTTGTAGCGTTTCCTTCTTTCTGTTGATAAACAGCTTATCAAGAACATTTGCAGCCACTTTTGCCTTCCGCATGACATCTATAAAAGTAGCCAAAATGAAATAAATAAGACTTATTTGATTTTCCAAACACCCTTTTAAGAGGTTGAATACTTTTACTTTTCATTTCAATCTTTGTCCTCATAAACTGCTCATCAAGAAATTCATCTACATTTTCTTTAGTGATGGTTTTGAATGACCCATATCTTTCTTTCATCTCCTCCATTAATTCATAATCAACGGAATTGCCCAGCTTAGACCATACTTCTTCATCATCCGCCAAAAATTCAATCAGTTTAAGCTCAACCTTGGATCTCATATCTGTAAACATTATTCCAGAAAGCCAAACTGTAATACTAACTCAAATAAATGTATTTACATAACATCATAAGAGGTTCAAAAAATTAACCTTTCATGATTCTTGTCCTGTATAACACATGTTCAAGTTTTGCAATCCTCATTTCCATACGAGCACAACAAGTCTTCACACCATCATTGAAATCTATAAAGATAGCCAACAAGACTAGATGTGTCACTTATATAGAATGAAACATGCAACAAGACTATACGTGTTAACCATTCACCAAGACTAGATGTGATCACTTAACACAAGCAACTACACACTACTATTAACCACTCACAGAAAAATATAATTACCTAAATCAAACTAAGCCAATTTTTAACACATAAAGGAACTAAATAAACAACCTAAATTACTTAAAAGTGCTATGAAACAAAAATTACAAAGTCAGTCAATACTACTTTTTGGCATAACTAACAGTCAAATATAATTACCAAAATCAAACTAAGCTACTATTTAACACATAAAGGAACTAAATAAACAACATAAACTTACCAACACCAAACAACTTTTGCGTAGTTTCATTATCAACAGAGCTTCCACTGTTGTCGCTTTCACTTTGCCTGCCATTCATGCTCAAAAAATTAGGGTTTATGTTTGTATGTGTTAGACGATAAGAACGACGTGATTATGTTTCTGTCAGCCCCAAATGAATTAGTTTTATATCAAACTTTTATTGCGAATATTGTCCCTCAAGCTTTGGAGGGTGAATACGTCATTTTCCATACTTGCGAAAAAGAAAGGGAAATGGTGGAATTGTGATTATTGAAGAAAAGGAGGTAAAATAGTCATTTCACATGGCACTTAACGGGATTTTCTAACGAGCGTTAGCCAAAAACCATTTTTGCATGAACAGTAACGCATCAAGGACATTATTTACATTTACAGAATCGTTCAGGAACAGTTTTTGCAAATTTTTTTTGTAAGAAGACAATATTTCCATTCTTGGCAAAGTTTAGGAACATTTTTTGTAGTTTTCTCTTTAAATTTATACACATGTGGACCAATCATATTTTTAGGTTTACTTTTAGGCATAGTAATTAGGCCTAACAATCATTTTTCTTTTGCTTTATATAGCAAAGTTTATTTATTAGTTATCTAATAGATATGTAACAGTTTTCTTACAAAAATTACCAAATAAAAAGTCTTTAAATATTAAAAAAAAATAGCCAAATATTTCAATGCATTTGACTTACATACGATTTTATAAATGTTAGGGATTAAAATTTATAATGAACAACAACATTGCAATTATTGAAGTTTTGGGTGTATTTGTTTCATTTAGATGTTTTAGGTCTAAATCTGACTACCATATCTTACTAGTAAGAGGTGACTAGAACGTCTAAATCTAAACGAAATAATGTTGTTTGTTTTTGTATAATTGTCCGAATGATTTTAGGTACTCGTTTATGCAATTTATTTAAGTAGCTTGTGTAAATATGAAATAAGACTTTTGATCATAAATATAACATAGTTAAAAAAAACTATCTAATATATTATATTAACACGAGTCTTCAATCTCTCTTATCGAGTAAAAGGCAGTAAGACAAGTCCCCCACCTCTTACTGAGTAAGATGTTATATGTCTAACTGGGTCTGAGGAAAAAAACAAACAAGCAAAACGTATGCCCACCTCTTACTGGTAAGAGTAAAAGGGGATAAGAGGGCTAGTAAGATTTAAAAAAAAAAACAAACACACCCTTAATAATTTTATTTCTTTATAACGTATTGCAACTTAATGTATTGCAATTATTGAAGTTTAATAATTTTATAAAAAAATTATTGAAGTTTAATAAACTATGTAACAAGTTATGAAAACTATCTTAACATTTACTTTTTAAAGTTTTGGTTAATATAGCAAAATTTATTTATCAGTTACCTAATAGATATGTAGCAGTTTTCTTATAAAAATTACACCAATAAAAAAGTCTTTGAATATTAAAAAAATAGCCAAATATTGCAATGTGTTTGACTTACATACGATTTTATAAATGTTAGGGATTAAAATTTATAACTAACTTTTGATTTTTTTTTTTTTTTTTTTTTTTTTTTTTTTGGTACTAAGCTGAAATTTAGCAATTTTGTTAGAAAAAGATGTCTTTAAATTGCGAATAAAATGAGCCAAATATTGCATTGCTTTTGACTTACGTATGATTTTATGAATAATAGTGATTAAAATTTTAAATTCCACGTTTTATTTTTCCAATAATAAGCAAAAATGATTATAAATATTTGAATGGTATAGAGTATAGATAGTAGATAAAGAATATGAATTCTACAATGTAGTTATATAAAAACTCATGAAATCAAACTATGTAGACAGATAAAATACTTTTGGTACAAAACGAGTAAAGTAATTAGACAATTTAAGTGATCAAACAATACACCGCCGCAACATGCGAGCATTTCATTTCTCGTTAATCTACATTGTCAATGCAAAACTGACATTTACTTCTCATTTTATATTTTTAAGTGTTATATGTGAAATAGACCAATGTGGTTTTTTAGTACAAATATATAAAAGTTTATTTTTGAACTTTTACATGCGATTATATGCAATTTTGCCGGAATTTTTCTTTTCTCTTTTTCCCTTTTTTTTTTTTTTTTGTTTTTTTTTTTTTTTTTTTTTTTTAATTAACAACAGGCATTACTACCACAAAATTAGCGGCACATTAGTTTTGTATTCCGCTACCAAATATCAACATCATTATCAACTTCATCACCAAATGTACACAAAGAAAAAACACTAAACAAACACCAACATGAAACACCCCATCCATTTTCTTTCTATGTTGGTCGTCTGCACCACCATCATCTGACAAAATACTCACCACCATGCGTCATTTTGGTGGTGGCGTTCTAAGCCTCACACGTAAAAAAAGGGAGACAACGCGAGATTGGACACATTGTTACACCGGACTTAAATAAGTGACATAAATACCATTTATCTATGATGTAAACTTACCGTGAACCTTTTCTATAAACCTTCATTGGAAACGTGTGTTTTTTTTTTTTTTTTTTTTTTTTTTTAATATAATAGCATTTCTTTGAAAAATGTTTTCTTGCTTTGTTACTTATTCTAAAACATTTTTATTCTGTGATGTACTTTTAATATTTTCATTTTAAACAGTTATCGGTTCTAAAAATAAATTGTTGCTGATAAGATATTTTTCTTTTATAAAAATTTGAGACATGCCAAACTTTTTTTTACATGAGATTCATTCCCACCATCAATCTAAAAAGAAGTCAATTGTTAAGATTAAAAGTATTTTAATATTTCACCCATTTTGTATAATTTAAATATCTCTTGAACAGTTAATCGTTAAGCGAAAATAATTACACGATCGCGACGAACATTTAATTATCTTTTTATGCACAGGCATTTTGATATACTTTCGACCAAAAAAATCATTTTTTTCACGTTTTTTTTCATTGCCGAAAAAATCACATATGATATATCACAAGTGATATTAGTGTAATATCACATGTGATATGTATATCACATGTGATTTTTTCGGCCACAAAAAAATGAAGAAAAATGAAGAAAAAAAATTGTCGAAAATATATCAAAGTTGTTGTGAACAAGAATAAAGGGAATGAAAGTAATCTTCAATTGATCAGTAACTAGGAGATTTACAAGAGTATATATAGACAAACATTAGGGCAAAACCCTAATAGCTAACATGGGTCGTGGGCCTATTATGTGCTATATGGACATCCACTAATAATGATCCATAACACTCCCTCTTGGATGTCCATATTTTCTAATACACTTAAGAATTGCTGCCTCATTAAAAACCTTATCAGGAAAACCCAGTGGGACAAAACCATGACTAAGGAAAAAAGAGTGCAGCGTGTATTATCTACCTCTGATGACTATATCACTTGAGATCTTTGAGTCGAAGCATCTCAATGTTGTAAATTAGCTTCCTAAATGTTGAGATATGAAGTGCCTTGGTAAATAGATCCCGCCAAATTGTCACTTGAATGAACTTCTTTAAGTTAAGCAACGCATGCTGCATTATCTTCATTCAAAATTATTGGTGTCTCCTTTTCTGAAAAATACCACATGATCTACGTATGTGTTGTATCATACTTCTTAACCAAACACATTCCCGACTTGCTTCATGGATCGCTAGAATTTCTGCATTGTTGGGTGACGTTGCTTAGATTGTCTGCTTTATTTAACTCCATGAGATTGTTGTTCTTCTACTTGTAAATACATATCCATTTTGAGATCGACCATTGTGAGAGTCAAACATATATCTTGCATCTGCAAAACCAACTAAACTTGTATTCGATGGGTTAGTGAAATATAAACCCACATTTCTTATACCTTAAAGATATCGAAACTTTTACATTATTCCATTCCATTGATTTGCTCAATTTGATCAATTTATATTCTCGAGAATTTTAAATTATAACACGTGATTTATGCATTCTATATTCCTTAAGGAATCTCAACATCAAACGAGCTCTTGTATTATTATATTAGACGCATACTTATTTCTTATATTGCCAGACTTATACAATATTAAACTACATTATTGGATCCACCACATGTGAACATGTATCTCCATGATCATTTACAAGTCTTTGAGAAAATATACGTGTGCCATCACTTGTACCTTATGCATAATTTCATTTCATTTTCTCATAAAGACAAATGCATATCCAATAATTCATATGTATAGACTTCAAGTCCCAGTAACCATGTCTCGTCACAAGAGACTTAATCTTTTATTAGCTCTTTGCGTCTTTACTTCTTTTGGCCATTCATTTATACATATGCACTTCTTGTAGGTATGCTTTCATGATCCTCACCATTATTACAGTGCTATCTTATTTATTTACATAATCACTACCATATCGACTTTGATTCATTACTTTTCGATTCCACACTTTACTAGACATTATATATCATTTATTGAGATCTCATAGTTTTTCATGTACCCGGGATTTTTGATGCGTGGGAATTGCACCAGGCTTTATCTCTTGAGGGATCTCGAGAAGCTTACAACCCCCACCAGGCAGTGTACCTGATCGTTGTAGTATAGTATAGTGACAAGTACCGGGGGATTGATCGTTCAACTCAGGAACAGTATCGCTAGGATTAGAAAGCCTAAAAACTAGGTCTAGAGGTGAGGGATGATTCTTTTTGTATTTTTTATATTTTATAAAAGCAAATAAAAATCTCGGGTTTTGGAAGAAGGGGCGGAATTAGTTGCTAATCAACTAACCCAATAACTAAGATGCAATCAAAATAAAATAACAAAAATGAAAATAAAGCTAAATTAAACTAGTGTGGTGTGAACAATATATGGGAGAATTGTGTTTACTTAGATTTCACTACTCCCTAGATATCTTTTACAGGTTAATTACTTGTTATAGTTGCGTGGATGATGGATTGTATTCCTTAATACCATTCATGGGGTTGCGTACTTACTTCCCCAATTCTATAAGCTCCTACTTCACTCCTATGTCGAGCCGGCTAAGAAGCTCTTAACATGGATCACTAGAATTCGCTCATGCATTAAATACAACCATAAAAACCTAGTACACATCGGTTCATGTTTCTTAAGACGTTCAAGCAAGTTACACAATGGAGATCTGCCAGTTTTCTTAAGCCTAACATTGAAATCATTCATCCATTAGAACTATAAACAAGTAATCAACCTATAATCAACATCTAGGTTTCATTACATCTAAGCAAACACATAATAGATCTAGCCTAGCATGTTATAATCAAGACAAGTGTAAGATATATTCAAACAACACATAGACATATTGAATGAATTGGAAGAAAACTTATCTCAATTGAACATGAAGGGTTTCAAGGGGTGAAAACCCTTGAAAATACTGTTACAAACGAGCTAGGGTTTACAAAGTTCGGCCCTAAAATTCTCCACACAAGTCCCTCTCTTTTGAATGAAAATTAGAAAAGTATATATAGATTTTAGGAGGTGACGGCGTCAAGAGGAAAAATCTGACGCCGTCATCTCGCCGCCAATAAAGTTCTCGGACTGCCTAGATCTATAGCTGACGCCGTCATGTATGATTCTGCTCTGGGCCGTCACCAAAATTACTCTTGACGCCCTTCTTCTGACGCTGTCACGTTTTCTCTGGGTCGTCATCCATTTTGCTCTTGACGCCGTCATAAAATCCTTCTTGACGCCGTCAGATACTGTTCCCAGCAAGGAAAATTAAGACTTTGCCGTTTTCTTCACTTTTATGCTCCAAAAACGTCCAAAATGCTTCCTTTTCCAGAATTCACTCCCAAAGTACCTAAAATCACAAAAGGAACGATTTAGGGCAATATTTGATCAAATAAATTCAATTATGGGCTTAAATGACCCCCTAAAAACGGTTCATCTTTCGCATGATTGAGGCGTACTTGTTTATCACCATATTAATTGAGCTGTGATTGATTGGGAGTTTCTGAGGTCCCATGGTCTTGAGGGTGAGTTCTTGGGGAGGATCCAAACTGATGGATTCACGGGTCCTCAATGGGAGAGATTGTTCAAGATGAGGGAGACAGTTTACAGTGAGTTGGTTAGGGAGTTCTTTGCGACTTTTTGCTTTGATTTAGCTGAGGCCAGGACAGACATGGGGGGCACCACCACTTACTTCAGATTGGGGGGAGAAATTCGATCATGTTCGGTTACTGAGTTTGGATGGAGGTTAGGTTTGTACACTAGGTAGGAGGCTGTTGAGGGGGGTTTTATGCAGAGGTTGTTGCATGGGGAGACGATGAGGAACGAAATGAGATGTGCCACTTTTTGGCCGAGTATTGGGAACGGGGTGTACACCTCGACTACTGCGGCGGCCTCAATAAGGGACCCCATGATCAGGTTAGCCCACAGGTGCATCACCTACAGCTTTTCGCGGCGCCATGGCACCACTCACCATGTCACTGCTCAGATCTTTTCTACCTGTACACCATGTTTTCATCGGATGTTTACTGTAACATCTCATTTTGGGTAGCGAGCTATTTGAAGACTAGTGTGGGGGAGAGGGATATTAACAAGGTGTATGGGGGGATGTTCGTGACCCGGTTGGCTCGATCTTATGGGCTACTTGTTCCTGAGATCATGGGGTACCTGAGCGACTGTGGGGCTTGCAGGGTGGTGAGGGCTAAATCCTTCAAGCAGATGAGCATTGTTATGGAGCTGGGGGATGGGTCCTATACTTGGTACATTGCGGGAGGACCTGATGGTGTTGAGGATGATGATGATGATGATGATGATGATGATGATGATGATGATGATGAGGGAGCGCCCCAACAGCCTCAGTTCAGGGATTATGAGGTTGGGTCTGCAGATTATTACCGACACATGAGTCGGGGAGACTGGCAGGCACACCAGGGGGCCTGGATGGGTCAGGTGGACGCATGGCGGACCACCACTGACCAGCGCTTTGATTGGATGTATGATCATACCCTCCGCCAGATGCAGCACCTCTCCACCCATGATCAGATCGAGCCCCAGCTACAGATCGACCCATTCCCCGGTCGTGAGATGGACTACCCTCCCTACGGGTACACTGGGCACCTCCCTCCTGGTTAGGACTACCATTATGGTCCCCCTCCCTAATGATTTGTCTTGATGTTTGTGATCTCTAAACAATTTATTTGTGGTGGTGTAATTTGAAACAATTTGGTTTGTAATAGTTTAGGATATGGCCTCTGTTGGCCCTGGATAATTTTTATTTTTTTTGTTCACGTTGAATTGCAATATTATGGTTTACTTATGGTTTCATTTTTCTTTTTGTGTGATTTTTATTTGTTTGATTGTTGTTTGTTTCCGTATGCATGCTTTATTTTTATTGTTGGTAGATCATGTTTCAAACTAAAATAGTGAAAATACTTTATTTTGTTGTTTGGCTTTGTCTTAACTTCATCCAAAGGTATTTCGCAAAAGATAAGTATAAGGGGAAACCCCAAATATGTTTTTAAGAAACAAAATTGATCATGATTCTCCACAATATCAAATGAACATGTATATTCGTATTTGTTAGAGTCAAATGCTTGTATCGAGTCATAATGATGTTTTGCAGGATTTTCCAGGAAGTAGGACAAGGTTTTTCTAGAAATTTTCCGGAAACTTAACATAAGAATTTATGTAGGTCACTTCTGACGGCGTCAGGAAGAAATTCCTGACGGCGTCACGTGTAAAATTCTGGAAATTTTGCTAGTTTTGTTTTTCTAACGGAGTCTTAAAGTTTTTGTTGAATCTTTAGTTTTATAATCTCCAGGAAATCTGCAAACATCATTTCACAAGCATTATATCTTACATTGTTTTCTAGGATTTATTAGCATATATAGATTGCCGCCGATTTTACGCTAGGTTGCCTTGTTTGTTTTCTCAGGTTTAACAGGTTATGTTTGACAAGAAGATGATTTATATTCTGGAAGGGAAGCTTTGATTGTTCATTTTCTTGGAGGAAGATCTAACCTTGTTACCATACTATCCATACCGAGCGAATCAGGGGAGTATTTGATTTCATTCTTTTACCTGTTTTACTTTTAGAATCTTTAATTGAACATTGGGGACAATGTTCATCCTAAGTGTAAGGGGAGGGTAAAATGATGATACCTTATAGATACACTTTTGCTTGAGTTTGTTTGTTTGATGGTAGGTGTGTAATAAAACTATGAGAAATACTTGTTAGTGTAATTTTAGCGCCAAATTTAAAATTTTTTACAACATTTAGGAGTGAAACTTTAGCCTTAGCAAGCGTCTCATGGATAGGAGATTATATGACTAACACAAAACCGTATCATTCAGAAAAGTTTTCCACCCAAATATGTGAGGTTCGCCTTTAGATTTGATAGGAAAAGCATTTACTATTAATGCTTATGAGTGTACTGGTAGCATTTAGATTCTAGAACTTAAGTTAGTGATGCATCCCGAGACCGCTAGTGAGACTACATTCGTGTAGTAGGATTTACTACGTGATAAGAGGCATTAGGATCACCCTTGACCCGTATCATAATTACTTGACCATTTAAGTCATATTATTTGGCTAGTTAAGTCAACTAATTTTTCCCACACCCTTAGCGTTGTACTCATTTTTAGTACACGAAACCCCTAGTACACCCCTCCGAGCCTATCTTTTTGTTTCTAACTTTAAGCATCTTACTTAAAGGAAGAATTTGTTACACCCCACTTAAATGTACACCCAAATCGCCTTAGCCTTCCGTGTATGCACTCATCTTTAGTGCATTATTGTTATTTGTTTAAACCCTTAGTTAATTATCTAATTGATTACATGGTTGCTAAGTCGAGTCATATCCTTGTACATATTGTTTTGGGACGATTGGGACTCATGGGTAAAGTACTTATTTTATGGAGTAATGGGGAAGAACATAATATTATTACCCCCATATGTATGTTAATCTTAAAAGTACTCCAAGTGTTTTGATTATCTTAATTCGAGTCACTAGATTAGTTTATTGTAAAGTATGTAAAAATTCAAGTGTAAGGAGAATGTTCATTCCCTATGATGTATTATTTTGGATGGTAGGGTAAGAGTGTATGAAAAAAAAAAAAATATATATATATATATATATATATATATATATATATATATATATATATATATATATATATATATATATATATATATATATATATATATATATATATATATATATATATATATATACGGACTACCATCCCATTTCATTCTATGTTTATCTTATGTTTTTGTTATTTTTTATTTATTAGCTTAAGTCGAGTCTATTCTTGGCTTAGCAACGCCATGTTGTACATGTAATTAACCAAGATGATTAACTCGCCACCAGTAAAGATTGCCTATATCCAACAAAACCGTGTATTTCATATCCCTACACCTAGCATTACAACACTTTAAAAGACCTCTTTGATAGTTTATCCTAGGTGCTTACGCCATGTGGTGGAGGTTTGATCCTTTCCCAAGCCTATGGTAATCTATTTTGTTATGACAGGTAGTGAGAGACGTTTTCCAATTCCATATTGTGATATATACTTTATTACACCCGAGAGATGTGAGTATCTAAACACTATTTGTGAGGTGCTAGTGTATGACCTCCGTGCTTATCTTTGGTCTTTGGTGGAATGATTATTTGTTGTAATTACTTTTATATTAGTGTTAAATGACCCATAACTTGTATTTTGATTAGAATAAAAGCGCATTTGCTTGAGGACAAGCAAATCTCAAGTGTAAGGGTATATGATGAGGCGAAAGATGAACCGTTTTTAGGGGGTCATTTAAGCCCATAATTGAATTTATTTGATCAAATATTGCCCAAAAACTTGATGCGTGGGAATTGCACCAGGCTTTACCTCTCGAGGGATCTCGAGAAGCTTACAACCCCCGCCAGGCAGTGTACCTGATCGTTGTAGTATAGTATAGTGACAAGTACAGGGGGATTGATCGTTCAACTCAGGAATAGTGTCGCTAGGATTAGAAAGCCTAAAAACTAGGTCTAGAGGTGAGGGATGATTCTTTTTGTATTTTTTATATTTTATAAAAGCAAATAAAAATCTCGGGTTTTGGAAGAAGGGGCGGACTTAGTTGTTAATCAACTAACCCAATAACTAAGACGCAATCAAAATAAAATAACAAAAATGAAAATAAAGCTAAATTAAACTAGTGTGGTGTGAACAATATATGGGAGAATTGTGTTTACTTAGATTTCACTACTCCCTAGATATCTTTTACAGGTTAATTACTTGTTATAGTTGCGTGGATGACGGATTGTATTCCTTAATACCATTCATGGGGTGGCGTACTTACTTCCCCAATTCTATAAGCTCCTACTTCACTCCTATGTCGAGCCGGCTAAGAAGCTCCTAACATGGGATCACTAGAATTCGCTCATGCATTAAATACAACCATAAAAACGTAGTACACATCGGTTCATCTTTCTTAAGACGTTCAAGCAAGTTACACAATGGAGATCTGCCAATTTTCTTAAGCCTAACATTGAAATCATTCATCCATTACAACTATGAACAAGCAATCAACCTATAATCAACATCTAGGTTTTATTACATCTAAGCAAACACATAATAGATCTAGCCTAGCATGTTATAATCAAGACAAGTGTAAGATATATTCAAACAACACATAGACATATTGAATGAATTGGAAGAAAACTTATCTCAATTGAACATGAAGGGTTTCAAAGGGTGAAAACCCTTGAAAATACTGTTACAAACGAGCTAGGGTTTACAAAGTTCGGCCCTAAAATTCTCCACACAAGTCCCTCTCTTTTGAATGAATTAGAAAAGTATATATAGATTTTAGGAGGTGACGGCGTCAAGAGGAAAAGTCTGACGCCGTCATCTCGCCGGCAATAAAGTTCTCGGACTGCCTAGATCTATAGCTGACGCCGTCATGTATGATTCTGCTCTGGGCCGTCACCAAAATTACTCTTGACGCCCTTCTTCTGACGCCGTCACGTTTTCTCTGGGTCGTCATCCATTTTGCTCTTGACGCCATCATAAAATCCTTCTTGACGCCGTCAAATACTGTTCCCAGCAAAGAAAATTAAGACTTTGCCGTTTTCTTCACTTTTATGCTCCAAAAACGTCCAAAATGCTTCCTTTTCCAGAATTCACTCCCAAAGTACCTAAAATCACAAAAGGAACGATTTAGGGCAATATTTGATCAAATAAATTCAATTCCGGGGGCTTAAATGACCCCCTAAAAACGGTTCATTTTTCTCCTCATCAATTTTTCAATAACCTTCATGTCTAGTGTCTCTTGACTATTATGGGGTCTTATTACCTCAATTTGACCATCTTTATTTTCTTGCTCCATTTTATCTAATCATTCGAGGACTTTTATTTGGAATCGATTAGTCTATCACGCTGCAGCCATGCATTAGACTTACTACCATTCATTGGTTGTACTTTTGGGACACACATTTTAATTGGAGCATTAGCAGCATTTATATGATCTAGTCACTTCTTTAGGTCACAAACATGCTGGCAATTACTAGATCTGGAATATAAATTGTCCCTTTAACTTAAAGTTCATATTCATTACTGTGAGGATCCACATTTATATCATAATTCATTCTATATTCCTTGCTGCTCACTCTCTCCCCCTGAATGAATTATCCATTTCAACATCCCATTATTGTGCGTTGTGGTGGATTTACAAGAAACATATATCGCACATTTACAAAATTCTTATATGGGAAACATATGGTTCGTGACCAAAACCATTCTAATGGGGAGAAGTCATTATAAATTGTTGGCAAGATGCGAATTCATATTTTATAACATGCCCCATAAACTAATACTTTTGTTCTCATACTTATTGGCTTTGCAATCAACTGAAGACGTTTTATGAACGTTTCAACAAAAGCAATTCGCGTATGAACATGGGCTACTTTTGTGTTCAACACTTATTCCAATAATCGCCCAATACTTGGAATTAATCACCACCATTCTCAATGATTTAATTTGGAAAACCGTGCTCGCATTTTATAAATTGAGCCACTAACCACGCTAACCTTAAGTTGCGTATTTGATGATCATTTTGACGATGCATCGATTTTAAAACTCAAAATGATCCACATGGAGGATGTATAGGCCTGAATACATCCCCTTTATATTTTTTTCCAAAACTTTATATGACAAAATCCTTAGTGGTGACAGATGAACAATTAACTTCCAATGAGAACAATCAAATCTATCTTTGAAGAAAGATTCTTATATACATTTGCATCATCATTGACCCGGGATAGTCTAGCCGGTCATGCCAATACTACAATAATCTTGGCTCATAAAATTATCTTTATGGCCACATTTGCTTCAATTGCACTGTATTATATAAAAGTCGAATAATATAGAGAAATTAATTTATACATCATCATATTTCTCCAAGCAAATTTACCACATAGTTTAATACTCCCTCCGTCTCATAATAATTGTCTAGTTTGACTTTTTTTTGTCTTTGTTGTTCAACTTTGACCTTAAATATTTTTATTTTTGTCATATGATATTTGATAAAAATTATATCAATAAAAATATAGTTAAAATCCAATTCATTCATATATTTTGCATCAAATATTATATAACAGCCATAAAAGTATTTAAGGTCAAAGTTGAACAAGTTAGACCGTAAAAGTCAAACTGGACAATTATTATGGGATGGAGGCAGTATAATATATACATTAGCCAATAGCATTATCAAACAAGAAACATCTCTGTAGCAAGCTAGCCAATAGCGTTATCAAACAAGAAACACCTCTATAACAATTTGCTTAACACATATATATCATTAAACTATTTAATGAAGTGTCTCATGTTCAAACAAATTCATATAATAAATAATTCACCCGCATATGAAAAACTCAATGACGGTTAACGAACACATCATATTCTTAAAATTGATATCATTCTTAACAGTAATATTGTAAGCTTCAAACATTCACATTTAGTTTTGGCCACTATATCTTACCACATCCAGTAGCCCATCAACCATCATATTCATATCATGCATTGTATTAACTTCAAACATGTTCATAACTCTAATATTTATATTAATTAAACATGGTCATACTCATTTCAAATAGTGGAACGTGTTCAATATTAGACGAGCTGAGCTTAACAATAAGTTATAAAAGCTTATTTAGATTTTTATTGGCAATAAGAAAATATCAATTTAGTATATTACTTACAAGAAGTTTTTACATAAACAACTTTATCTTCACATAAAACAATAAAATGCAAATAGATGGCATGATTCACCAAATAAATATTTAATAGTTCATCATAACATATCACACAAATTACAAATGACATGCATCGTCTAATCATAACATGTTTACATAATTCAGAAACCATAAACGACACATTTATCCACAATTTTTTTTTTTTTTTATATTTTTTTATTATTATTTTTTTAATGAAGCATGCTAATGATAGGCATCCATACTAGATTAGGCTTCTTACTCTCAAAAGACATCAGAAAATATATATATACTCTATTACTACTAATTACTAAACATCTAAGAATATTACACAAAGTAACATACAACTCTTCTTTAAAAAAAAAAAAAAAAAAAAAAAAAAAAAACCTACAAGCATTGCACAACTTACAACGATAACGTAATCTATACTTATAGCCAAGCTAACATACAAATAAATAAGGTGTCAAAAACTGCAACTATACAATCAAATCTCAACAATTCTAGAATTGATACTAATCTCATATTAAATAAATCAAGCTATATTAAATCAATGAATTTAACAAAACATGATCATTAAATCATATATCTACTCAAATACCGCCAACTTCTATTAGCACAATTAGCACAAGGTATAGGCAAACCATTTATCGCTTTAATGTATATCAACGTGAATGTTAAATGCTAATTGCTATGAGACTTTAGCCAAATTAACTAAAGGAAGTTATTAACTGTCACTTCCTTCTTTCAGTTCCTTGCATTATTTAACTAAATATTTTACCTAAATAGCATGTGTTTTGGGCATATAGAACATAGATCTTAGATCTCAAAACATTTAAACCACAAACTCAGTTGTGTTTAAACTCAATATTATAAGAATTATATAGAAACGATGTAGTCGAGTGCATTCTAGTACAATTCTGAAATTGACCTCATAAAAAAAATGTTCGATTTTTTTTCTCTTTTAAACAAATATAAAATTCATATTAATCGAAATTAGTCTGTATAACAAGTTTTATAAGTTAATCACGCTAGGAGTATCATTCGAAGAGTCCACAAATCAATTAAAAGACAATTATAATCGTTCGATCAAACTATATTAGATAATCACTAACTAAATTTCGCATCTTTTAACAGTAAGAAAATAACTAAAATTCAGCTCTAAACACTAAAAAAAAATCTATGTTTACGTACTTAATGGGAATTGAAAAACAAATTAAACTCAATTTCAGTTTAGGTATAGAAAAACTGGTCATGATAATACTTGCATATCATTATCGTAAAATACATGATATCTGGTCTCAAAATTAATGATATCGAACCGCTAGGAACCGTGATTTTCTTTTATATTTAATTTCAAGCCTAATGAAATCTAGCATATGATAGTTTCTATGTAAACAATGCAAGTTTTAATACTCACCAGTAACAACGGCGAGAGAAAAAAAATAGAGCGTGCTGATAACGTGTTGTGAAAAAGAATAAAGGGAATGAAAGTAATCTTCAATTGATCATTAACGAGGAGATTTACAAGAGTATATATAGACAAACATTAAGGCAAAACCCTAATAGCTAACATGGGCCGTGGGCCTATTATTGGATATATGGACATCAACTAATAATGATCCATAACAAAAGTGCTTATCTAAAAAGCTAATTAAATGATCGTCGTAACGATATATTTTTTTTCGCTTAACGGTTAATGATTTGAAAGATATTAATATTTGAAAAAAAAATGGATGAAAATTGGATTTTTAAATTGTTTGGACTAATCTCATTCATTTGATCGATTAAGGGTGGAGATTAGTCTCTTTGTATGTAAAATAAGTTTGGTCCTCAAATGATCTTAAATATATAAATTTATCAATTAACATTTTTAGTATATGTATTTACTGATAATATTATATCATCAAAAGTTACCAAAAATTTAACGAGTGCAACTTATATAGCAAACAATTAAAATATTATTTTTTTGAAAGACAACAATTTATTATGAAACTAAACAAAAACAAGATATAAAAGAAATTGTAACCCGCCTTTTTAACAAGACAA